>CM060565.1:12448000-13672000 GCA_030625065.1 Alectoris magna | reverse complement strand
AAAACACTTGAGGTCTTAAAATCTTCTAATGCCCTAGGTCCGATATTTGTCTTTCATCATACAGCTCCTCTTTGCCTTTCACCTTGTCTTCCCAACTCAAGATGGTAAAAATGAAGTCACCTCTATGCTTGTGTGTGGACATATAAGGAAATCCTAGCAGGCTGGAACCAACCATGTCCCATCTCAGTTTTGGCACTTCTAGCACAAAGTTGAAGAAAACACTCCAGTTGTTTCTTCAGCAATCTCTAGGGAAATGTGTCCCCCCAACACAGAATGGCAAATTTTGTGCCATTCTGGCCTGCTAGTACCAAGGTAGGAAAAAAAAAAAAAAAAAAAGCCCTTTCATACAAACACAGCCAATGGTTCCATCTTTTTGGTACAACTGGGGATCATTACGCTACCCCACTCTTACCTTTCCAGTGCAAGCTGCCAGTGAAGATATTTTTCATTTGTAGAAAAGCATAGAAAATGTCCAATTTTGCAAGAATCATCTTATAAAGTACTGCTCGGTCTCCTGCAAAAGCAAAACAAAAAACAAACAAAACCCACCAACAATCCAGGTTTGTTACACAGGGAATGTTAATGAGTCACGTGTTGTCTGTACAGTAGCAGCACCTCCCTTTACTACTTTACAGCTTTATGCCAGTAAATCTCAAAGGCGACTTCATCATTACTGGCAATTAACAGAAGTGAAAAACAGACAAATCATTTTTCAGGAATGTGTCAGACATCACTTTGCTCCTCTTGCCTTCCCAGAGTACCCTGATGTGAACTCTCATCCATCACTTCAAAATCATTTGTCACCATGCATCTCCATGCGTTCATTTTATTTCATCCTTTGTCTTCTTCTCATTCTCTCTGGCATCGGAGCACGTGAGTGTTTGGAAGTCAGCAATGTTCTTCAGCCATTCATAACCTTTGGTGACCTTCACGGTAACATTATACAAAGATCAGTAAAACAATGTCCCTTGCAGTAGATAGATCTTAATCTTTATCTACTTCAACAAACTGCAATGTATTTCCCCAAAGCAGAATAGCAGAACGCAACCATTAAGCTTTCCAATTGAATCATCCAGTATCCTTTTAACACAAAGGTACCTTTTAGATTTTTTTTTTCCCCCCCAACTACTACTGCATCATTCTGCATTTACTGAGTTTTCTCCAGCCCCAAGTCCTTTGTTTTTCTTTGCAAATCAGTATGATTGGGAAAGTATACTTAGGGTAAAGTGAAAGGTACTGAAAGCACTCACCAAATGCCATAAAAAATACCATACACAAAAGAGTGGGAAAGCTCTGTATGATTTATTGTAGGGCCAAGCCCTGAACCACAGGCTGTTCAGTAAAGAAAAACAAGCACAATGTGGTGAGCCATTGGTATTTCACATCTAAGTGACACCTGTACTTTCCAGATGCGTGGTAAAGCTGCTATAATCAGTGTAAGCGTTTCTAAATCTTATTTTTTAACACAGTGAAGTGTAGTCCTTAGGAGCTGAAAAATACTGAACAACCTTCCCTCAGTCCATGCTTGTTCTGGTATTGATCTGGGAGCTTCCTGAGCTCCAGTCACCAGGCTATATTGCATTTCCTGAGGAGTTCAGTTCCATTAATGAGTGAGATTAAACTAAACTATTTACAGTTCTAGACCTAAAACAGTTGCTGCCTTCACAAGGTCCCAAGCCTGCAAGCTGCTCTTTGCAGAGGGATCTTTGCCTCCACCTGGAGTCAGCTGGATTAATAACACTTCTTCACTTCTGAAGTCTCCTTCAATCGATCAGCTTGCAGGACTAGCTCTGGGTTGCTGGCATTTCCTTTTGTTTTTTTTTCTTTTTTTTTTATTTTTTAACACATCTAAAGATGTTCATAGTTCCCTAATCAAAAGAAAGCAAGAAGAGCGCTGTATTTTTTTAAATGAGAATAAAAGACAAGTCTGAATATTTTAATAGATTTGCTGGAAAGGTATATAACGTAGCAAACTGTTGCACTATTTTTTCTATTGTCTGAGCGCCAAACCTGAAAAGTGTTTTGCTATTTCTCTAATCCTCTAACTTCTCCTTCAGTTATGAAGTTATAAAGGCTTGGAAGGAAGGGAGTGCAAAGCCTCAATGAAATTTTAAGCTAATGTAAATAAATCCAGTAGCTAGCTTTATGAGGTAGTCTACGCCATTTATTTTTCAGTAAAACAAATAGGCAATATTTGAGATGTTTTGTTTTTCAAAATAAACTTATTAGTGACACTTCTGAAAAAGCACCTGTACTTCACGTTAAATGGAAGTCATTTGGAAATGACATCCTCCTTCAGCTCATATTAAAAAAAATTTTTACAGGAGCCACTTAGAATGCACTGTTATTTTTCTTCATAATACTGGACAGTTTAATCTCTTGTTCTTTGTCTCTGCTACTTTGTTTTGCACACTAACAGGTTTGCTGGATTACTTTGTATGTTTTTTGTAGTATATGGGCTGGTATAAACAAAAACATTTATTCTTGTAATAATCATTCTTGGAATGTGGATCTGTAAAGAGAAAAACAACTTAAAGAATACCCTCTGTTTTCTCTAAGTTTACTGTAATAAGCAAGTTTAGCTAATAGAACTGTATTCTTTTCAACTCCTGTTATATTCTTATCCAGTTATTGACTGCTTTCACTATGTATGTACTTCGTACTGGTTCATTCTTTTACTATGATGAAAATGACAAGTTTTGTTAACATCAGATGGAAACTGTGTTTTTGGATAAAGTTCTTCAAATTGGTGGCAATGTGTAATTTTTCATTTTAGTCTGTTTATGTGGCAGCATTTAGAAGTCTGTAAATGCATCTATTTAATTATTATTACCTCCAGTGACATACAGACACCAATAACTTCTTAAAATTTCCAAATCTGCATGATTTGTAACTATCTATCTCCATTTCATGCATGGTACAAACAGAATACTAGGGCTTGCTCTACAGAAATGTGTTAACCTTCTGTCAAAGCATCGCAGCACACCTCGGAGCCAAAAAGAAGTCATCTCAGCTTTCTCAAGCTTCAGCTTAAGAAAAGAAAACATTTGGCTGTGCTAATGCAATAGCTACATGAAGATCACCACCTGCCTTGTAATTCCCCAAAACAGAACCAATGAGCCAAGTATGTTCAGATCTACTAAGGAAATGAAAAAAGGACGTGCTGCTAAGTGACCTCGCATGGACAGTTGTTTTAAATAAAAATTAGACTTACCTTTCCATGAATCAGACTCAGAACATCACAAAGCTGCTATGCCAGTCCTGACGGGAAATCTGGCAAAAACACAGAAAGACTTTTTTTCTACTCCCAATTTATACCAATCTAGCAACATAACATTAAAGATTACCCATCAGAATCTGAGAGTGCAATTACTACACTACAGGGATGTCCAATAATAAGTCACTTTCTGTTGCACTGCGAAAATCTGGCTGCATATTAGAATCACACAAATCTCAATTCAGATTGTTTTTGAATTCTACAAAATAATTAGAGATGGCAGTAATTAAGAAGCAGAAAGGAATATTCTGTTGAACAGTTAAGGACGAAAATACCAGTCACATACAGCCTTAGCTGTATGTGTTCATACTAATAAAACCAGTTCAAATTGTTGGAAATATATTCTCACTTAGCATTATCTACATTAAAATACATTAATACCCAGTTAATGTAAATTCTTTCGTAAAAAGACTAAGAAAGAATATCAATTTTTTAGCCCAAGAGAGCCTGTCCACAACAGGGTTTCAGCTATCATATTTTGCATTGTCTGGTGCTGTGTTACAGATTTATTTAGGCTGAAGAATAACGCAAACTCAAAACTGTTTGGAATGACTTCACAACTTCACTGCAGCATATATACTTCTGCTAGGGCTGAAGAAGTACTCTGCAAACAGCCTGCTTTCCATTTCATCACCTGCCGTGATAAAAGAACCAAACAGTAGTTCATGTTTTGCTTTGAATTCTTATGAGATGTTGCAGTGTTTTGAAAAGGTAGCAGGCTGAAAGCACAGCACAATGAAGTTGCCAGCCCATGTTCAGAACAGGGTTTGGCACTGGTACATATTCCTTTACACACTCAAATAATCCATGCATGCTATAGGCAAGAAAGATGCTCCTTTAATGAAAAGTTTGTCTTGCAGTTTTTGTTTTAGCTTACAAAGATTTTATTCTTGCAAACGCTAGTTAAGTACACAAGCAAGTTTTACTGTGTGTTCTTCCCTAGTAGTTAAAGTATAGGTAAAGTTTTATTATTCTCTGTGCCTCCAGTGCAGCAACTGATTTTAAATGCAGCTGTTCTGTTTTCTCGGCAGCTCAGCTCATCCATCAAGTGCTGGAGCATTTTATTTTTAATTTTTATTTTTGGTAATGTTTCTTCTCTTTCATTTATAACCTGTGCTAATACTCAGGCTCTTCTGATCTCTGGCATTATTTACCATTTGAAAAGAAAAGATTGAAAGTAAATATTCTTCAAAGTCCTCTGTGATGACAGCTAATGCAAATAATGTACTTAACAAAGTAATTATTTCCCTTACTTTCTGGTAAGTCAAAGTACCCATTAATTAATTTGAAAATCTCATAGTTTTGTTTGTATTTCTTTTTTAATGATTTATATGAGCATACAAATTTGTTTTAGCCTTTCAAGTTTCTATCTTCTTAGCAACCTTCCCTAGTAATTTCTGCTGACTGCTTACTGGTTTTACATCACTAAAGATCAGTCCCAGTCTTCTAAATACAGCTTGATTGTAGTCCGCTACAGCCAGACTCAAGCTTTGATCATATAAGAAATGTTCTTACCCTCCTGATTCCTTGGTAGAGGAATATGTTTGAGCTCATTCTTAAGGTTGTTGTGCTTGTTGCTTCATTTCTGCTTGCAGGATACTCTAGATGAAAGCTGGATATTTCTGTCTTCCAACTGTAATTTAGAATTCGTCTTCTGCAAGTGATTTTGGAAAAACAAATCCACCGTAAATGGGAAAGAAATAACCCACAAAACAAGCAGGCATAAAGCCCATGATATTTTGTCCTATTTCAAAATGCTTTAACGTAACTTCAGTTTTATTGTGAGATGCTTTAAGATTTGACAGAAGTCAGAGTGGTTTTGTACAATAGTGTGACAGCATAGTTTTAGAATATCAAAACCCTATGATTATTTACAACTTGCTGTATAATCTTTTCATTGGGACCCCCATTACAAGAAAGACATCGAGACATTGGAGCAGGTCCAGAGGAGGGCCATGAAGATGCTCAAAGGGCCAGAGCACCTCTCTTATGAAGAAAGGTTGAGGTAGCTGAGCTTGTTTAGCCTGGAGAAGATAAGAATCTGGGGAGACCTCATTGCAGCCTTCCTATACTTAATTGGAGCTTATAATCAGGAGGGAGAATGACTTTTTACATGGTCTGCTAGTGAAAGAACAAGAGGGAATTGTATAAAACTAAAAGAGGAGAGATTTAGATTAAAAGTTATGAGAAAGTTCTTCATTCAGAGGGCAGTGAGGAACTGGCACAGGCTGTCCGAAGATCTGTGGATGCTCCATCCCTCAAGGCATCCAAAGTCAGCTTGAATGGGGCCCTGAGCTGGTGAGGGGCAACCTGCCACAGCAAGGAGTTAGAACTACATGAGCTCTAAGGTCCCTTCCTACATATGACATTCTCTGATTTTATGACTGGAGCAACTTTTAAATATATCGAGAAACAAAAAACACAGTGCACAAAAATCACACTGAAATTTTTCATAATCTCTCCTGCAAGAAAATTAGTTCATCAGATATTTTAACATGTTCAAGTGCTGGCATTATGGTTGCCTCCCCCAGTGAGGCTGATTTCTGTCAGACAGGAGCCACCCTTACTTTATCGCCCAACAACTACCCCTGCTTTGCTCAGCAGTTGCATCCTTACCATGTTTGCTCATACCGTGTGTGCAAGAGCCGCCTCAGAAACCAGCTGTGCTGAGAACAGATAACTTTGGAGCCTAAAATGTTGTTCTTCAAACCAGCTAATTTCTTGAACACCACAGGAAGGCATCACAGATGCTGCCAAAAACCACATATTATTGAGTACAGCACTAGGCTGGGACCAAGTAAGGTAAATGGGGCGATACCCTTCAAAGCAAGGCACGCAGCTGGCCTGGAAATTACTGCAGAGTAACCACTGCTTGGGGGTTACCCTGGCTTCTCTCTGTCAATGAGCCCTATGACTCACCCCAGAGATATAGGAAGCATCTCCTTCAAATCTGCGTGGATGCCTTCATCGTGACACACCCACTTCAACTGGAAAGAATCTTCAGAAGAAAATTAATGCTAAATCAAGAACTGAAGTACTGTTTCATATCACAAGAAAACAAAAAAATAAAATTAAAAAAAAAAAAGCAGACTAAATCTCTAAATTTGACATAGAATGGAGCATAATGTCCTTCTTAAATCACTCCATTACTTCCTCTCTGGCATAATATAAGCCAGGGAAAATGCTACCACGTTAGATTAGTAAAAATCCTGAGTTCAAATAATTCAAGAACTGGAAACAAATAAAACCCTAACATCTTTTATTTTTCCTTCTGTATATCTCAGTAGCCTATTGCATGCACACCTTGCATACAGAAGAGTAGTGCAATAGCAACATTTAAAAAGAAAAGCAGTTTCTACATTACCATTTTAAGGTTTCTCTTTCCCTGATCAACTTGAGAAAAAAGCCACTTTGCCCTAGATATCTGAAATGAGTAATTGTTTTCATGCAAAAAGAAGCATCTCCCTTTGTCTACTTCTTGGTTTTGAATCTCACTTCAGCTCAATACAGGCATCCACAAGTAAGCATCAAATCCACATCTCTTACTGCTGTAGAGAAATATTGACTAGAAGTAATGATATCTTTGAATTTCTTCAGATGCATATTAGTCAGTTAGAAATCTGCATAGTATTTACTAGGAAATTTATAACAATTTCAGTGGCTTTGTCAAACTGTGCCTGCATATTTGTGCTTTTGTCATGCCTTTGTAAAGTAGAAAATCACTGAGTGGAGGAGCAGTGATAGACTCAGCTTCTCTTTTCCCTGCTGAGTGCCGTAACTGCTAAGCCACTTACATTCACTGTTTCTCACGCGCTTAATGTTTTATTAGAGCCTGAATGCTAAAACGGGAGTGTGGCAATAGCATTCCTCAGTTCAGTGAGTGCATCTGTCACCTTAGAAATGAAAGTTCATGTCCCCACAAGCACAGTTGGATCCTGAGCTGCTCTCCACCACGTTTAGGTAAGTGCTCTGACCAACAAACACTGAATGTTGAGGGGAAGGAGGAGAAAGACTATGACCTTAGTCTCCTGTCATTAATTAGTTTTGAGCAATGGTGCACTGGACCTCATAAATGAACTTCATCATCCATACATTATGCTCTGCCTGCCTGGGACCAGTACAGAAACCTTTTGTTGTTGCTGTTGTTTGGTCTGTGTCCCAAAATACAGATCTTAGTTGGTTCAGTGCAATCTGCCAGGCTGTCAGAAGACAGCATCGTGGTTTCTGTTGATTGTTTTTTGTGTGTTCGTTTGTTTGAGTACTTCCTCTCAAGGAACTAGAAGTTTCTGAATGAAAGCTGCTCCATCTGCTTGGATGGTACAACAGTCTCTAATCCTCTGCTGCTTACGTGTCCAGCCATGAGAATCTTCTTTTTGTCTTTGACCTATCAAGTGATACAATACCTAAGAATTGTTTTTATTCGATACTGATCTTTTTCCCTTCCTTTTCTCTCCTATGTTCTTAAATTATGTCAGTGTACACACTACAGGCAACTTCCATTCTTCAGACTATTTGATACTGGAAAAATAAACAGGTTTCTTTGGACTGCTGTGAAGTTTAGACAGGTGAAAAGCCATGGATAGCTTTCATCATGAATGATACTACAAATCTTGTGCAACAGCCTAAAGTGAGATTTCTCCCATCTTGTTTCGGAAATAAGTAGCTCTGCTATAATCAGAACTGCAGGATTTTCCTTCATTTTCCATCAGTAATGAATACTGTTTAATAACACTGTGTAATGTAACTTTATAGCCCTGAGATAGAATTAGAGCTCTCTACTGGAATGCCACTTTATCTACTATGAATTAATCATTATAACATATCACAGTTACAGTGAATGATGAATCTGTTCCTTAATAGGCTACAAAAACAAAATGATTTATGTTACATTTGTCCATTAGTATATGAGAAAATCAAAGTAGGCACCACCACCCACCCCCCTGTTACTGCTTGCTTTTTCCCAAGTCACAAAAGATGCAGTCACATTAGTTGCATAGGGATGAATCATAAACTTAAAATAGACATTGAAACAAAAATGTATCTCATTTCTTGTCCTAGATATGAATTACCACATAGTGTACATTTTAAGAAATATATTCCTTCTCATTATGTGGTACTCAGTTACAGAAAAGATTCGTGAAATCTAAGTGGCGAAAACACATTGTTTGAAAACATGCGGTCTATCTACAGAAATTCAAGTTAAATAACAAAAGCATCTTTTCTGTAAATATCTATGACATTATACAACCTTCATACTTCTCTTTCTGCAGCTTAAGTTTTGTAAAAATTTATTTACAAGACCTTCAACATATTTTCAGACAAACTCCTGAGCATGTTTGGAAGCAAAGACATTAGAATTCCATTTCCATTACTTCAAAAAAAACACCATAATATATCAATTTGACTAAATTGAGCAATATTTTCAGCTGATATCCAAAAGATAATCTAACTTGTCTGTTTCATACATATTTTAAATGACTCCACCTAATATAATACTGGCTCCAGTAAAGTTCTTCTTGATTTAGACCACTAACAGTAAATTTAGTCAGAGCCCTTGTTTCATATATGGCCCAGAAAATGATCAGCAGCGTGGTGACTAAGTTCAGGCCTGGGAAAAGAGCAAAGCAAGTTCATCTAGCCACCCAAGTTGTCATGCTTTAAAGAACTCACAGGAGTTTGAAAATCCTCATCCCTAGAATTGCTATGACTTCTGTCAATATTTCCATTTGCAGAACGATGACTAGATTTTCTCTTTTAGAATCAACACGTTAGGAGAGTGCATGCATTCCTCAAGTTCTTCTATAGTACTTTCCTCCTTTCTGTGGGAACCTGCATCCTTGAAGTCAATGAGGGGAAGTTCTCTGCACAAGGATATGAGAACTGCTGCTTAGCTGACATAAATGCTTATTGCCCTTCATGCTCTGGATTTTTAAATGCGATGCATGCCACAGGAGAGGACCTTGGAAAAAATTGCTGGTTTTGTATTTCCTGTTACCACTCTTGGGCTTTGCTTTTTCAGTTTTCTCACGAGTGCTATTCTGTCTCACTTAGGTTTATCCAACCTGAACAATTCTGTGCATCCGCAATAAATATTTTCACTTTCTTGTGTTTCACTTCAAAAGACATGGTACCTAAGGATTCAATTTCTATTCATTAGAGATGAATTCATAGCCTTCTATCCATTCAATCTCTAACCTATTTTTTTTCCTCGTTTCCCTATTTATTTTGCCTCTTAACTATATGCACTGCCTTTTCTATGTTCCTTCGAAGTGCAAATTCTTAATTCATTTTCCTTATAACAAGCAAAACAGAGAAAAACACAGTTGGTTTTATGTATTTATACTTGAAGAAATATATAATGGATGTCTCCCAGTCATACATAATTTGTCACAATTTGTCCCTTATACATACAAACATCTTGTTCCCTTATCTGAATACAATATGCTGAAACTGGGAAAAGTTCAGCAAGGGGCAACAGCAGAGAATAGAGATAAAGAAAAAGTGCCTCTTAAGAAAATCTGACAATTTACATTTGATAGAGATCTACAAATTTAGGACCAACATTGAGAGAACTGGCAGGGATGAGGTGGTCACCATTTCTTCCAACACAAAAACTAATGGCAAAAAGTGAATCTAGCAGGAAACAGGTTTCAAACAAAGATTGTTTTTCACATAGAAGGTCAAGCTTGATGAATGGTACAGATTCCTAGTATATATCCTGCTGTTTGAAGCACACTTTGATAAACCTAGATATTAAGTTGAACATCAACAGTTCTTGTAGGCATCAGACATTGGCACAACTTAGCCCATGGATGAACCAGATCTCAGATTAGAGAAAATCATATGCAATTATTTGACTGCCAGGAGCAAGATGGAAGACCACCCTAAGGCTGTCACCCATTCACTTTTAGAGTGGAGTATTAGTAAATAACACAGCTTTGAAGCTTAATGGAGCTACAGCTGCTTCTCTTTCTAAAAATGAGAACATTTCAAAATGCCCAGCATATGAGGTTTTTACACAATCCAGTATTAGTAGAAGACTGATCATTTTACTTCTTCCAAGTATTACAGTCAGGAACACAGCAGTTAATTAATAATATTCCAAAAAGTACAAAAAAAAATAAAAATACTTTGCATTTATTTCATGGGGTTTTTTTTAATCTTTACATATAACGTCTTCCGAAACAAGTGACTACGGTCTCCTCATCATGACCCTATGAATTTTAAGCAATGAGATGAAACTAATTAAAAAACAAACAAATAACTAACTACATCCCACAAAAGACTGTGATTTCTGTGCTCACATGCTACACATTCTTAATTGTGACACAAGTGGAATGGAAGGCAAGCTCCTTCAGATAGACGTTGACTGTAAGGAACTTGACTAAGCGGAAACATCTGAGTAAATGATTGTGAAACAGGCAAAAAGTGTAAAGACAACAAAGCCAAATGCTGCAGTTCAGAATTAACTAAAAATAAACTGAGTCCATGGCATAAAAATTTATCAGAAAGACAGACAGCCAAGAAGAGGAAAGCCGTAATTGTTTCCTCCAGGGCTATATTTCTGAAAGTAAACACTCAGTCTAGTCCTGACTTTGTAATGGAAAATGGAATTTAATAGCATAGAGGAAACCCAGGAAAATTCTACAGTCGTGTATTGCACTGTTTAAAACCTTACCCATATTAGGGAAGGGACCAGTGATGACAATTGTTCTTCAAATCAGAGCTGAAAGCAGACTGAGAGGAAACTTCGTCTGCCAGAGGCAGCAGTCTGGGTACCCGGAGACCTCTGTTCTCATCCTGGCCTCCCTTCACTGGCTCCCCTGAACTAGACATTGTCTACCTTTGTTTATACAGTGCTTCCGAAATACATCCGTCTGGAGGGAGATATGGTATATTCAAGGGAATCATCACCTGAACCAAGACAGAGCTAACAAAACACTTTTCCAAATATTACTGAAATTAGCCAATATGGTGATACAGCAGTCTGCTTCAAGAGGGTGCTTTACAGTAATGGTACAGACAGTTGCTATCAGAAAACATGGGACACCTGTAAGCTTAATTTTTAAATACGCCAAACAAAAATTAACTGTATAATTTTATTCAAGTCTTGCCATATTTTTATTTATTTATTTTTTGCCCACATTTTTCAGGAACCCTCTGCTCAAGTTTCCCATGTTCGGACAGCTGACCTTCGCCCAAGTTCAGTGAGGGTCTGCCCAAATTCAGGGAATGTTTTCTTGGCGTAGATGAGAACACTGTCCTGGGAAAGGCTCCAGCTCAAGCAATTTTGAGCATGGCTAATTACATGGATGGAACTGCTCAAATGATTTGTTGGGTCCCACTCTAATTTGGAGAAGTTTGTAGGCCTTCCCAATGAGAAACAAATTGATTTACAAAAGTTGATAGACAAATGCATTTTCCTAATAAACATAGTTTAAAAGTAGATGCATTTGTAATACTTTGATGACAGGAGGAGCTAGACTAAAAGCCTGCTACAAAATCCAAACTTGTGCTGTTATTTCTTCACTGTTTCCAATGGAAGTACTGCTGCTAATAAAATCTATTTAGCTTTTCTGAACAGTCTTCTATGTCCTTAATAAATTGCTTGCCAGAAGAAGGAATTTGTCCAGAGTACCAGTTCACTAAAGTGGTCAAGTGCGTCTCACATCTTCAGACAAATTCTTCAGGTTGTAAATAACTCATAAGCAGCCACATGCTATGGCATGACCTGATCTTATCCTCTGTGCCATAGATGGGCAAGGGACAAGCCGGGAGACTGGATACTTCAATTGTGTATTATCCAAAATACCTCTGTGTCTAGCAAGGAAATCCTCAGTTTTGCAAACCCAAATCTTCTTCATCCGCCTCCATCCGTGGTAGATAAGCAAGGGATCAGAAAACACACAGCAATGTAACCCCATACCACGGCTGTGATCTATCATTCTTTTAGCAACAAGAGGAAAGAATATTCCCTCCCATTAGCACTACCACTTATATCAGCATAGTATCACTGCCATCTTTTGCCCCATAGCCTGCTGCTGACAACAGGAAGCAACAGCCTGGCCAGGAAAGGGGAAACACATGACAATGCTGCCACCACCAGGACCAGATGTACTGGCCTGCACGACAGATAGGGTTGGGCTCAGGTCTTACAGTATGTGAGCCAAAATTCTCATGAGGAGGCTTTCTTGCCAGCACCCACTACATTTGTGCAAGACCCCCCTTTTTTTATATATATAATTAAAAACAACTATTTGGTTTCTCCATTACAAATTACACAGTTGTTGGAAAAGAACTTCACTTGCAGAGCTATTCAGAGCAAAACATAACATATCCCAAACACTACACAACAGGAAGTTCCTTAGTTAGGATTGTCATGTTCTCACTGATAATGCTGACCTATACCTGACCTCCCAGTGGAGATGAGGGAGAAGTCACCCTCTTTCTGGTCTCTGGTGTTTTGCTGCAGTGTCCGTATGCTGCTACATAGGCTTACTGGCCAACGATCACACTCCTAAATCTGTCCTTTTACACTGACCACTCTAGTCCCCTCTACCCCCCCTCCCACCATCTCATGCCTGTGCCTTCTGCAACACCTCTTTTTCCAGAGGAAGTGCCTTGGGGCCACATAAAAACCTGGGGAGACAGCAGGTGGGGTTGGTCATTTCCTCTGCTCACTGTATGGCACCACTTGTAACTAAGTGCTGATATTTCCTGTCAACAAGATGAGCTCTGGCCAGTGTTGCAGTAGGAGAAACCTTGAATACTTGCTTCAGTGATAAATAACATTCAGGATACTTGAGAATATGAGCTTATGAAAAACTAAAACTCATTAAAATACAAAACCACATTGGGGGAAACCGGTTCTGTGCACTTCCTTGTACTTGCCATAAGTACCCCAAGGCTCCTTAGGGCCTGGACAAGGCAAGGGAAAGCACATACCTTTCTCACAAGTGAATGTACCTTGGTTCACTGTGAAGCAAAACACCCTTCCTGCCAAGCTACTTGCATAACCAGTTGGAATTTATCCCACACTTAATTTGACTGTAAACAAAGGCACTGCATTTGCCTCCCTCATTTCTTAAGTGTTGTTTATACACAGCTGCAGAGATGGCTGTCTAGTCCATTTGGATTTCTTCCCCTGCTGCTTTCCAAGTTAATTAATACACTCTGCTCTGTTTACTGGTATCAGTACACACCACCAAAAACAGTGAGTTGTGGTCTTCACATTAATAACTGGAACGTAGTTGTAAAATGGCCGTGACTACTAAGAAGATACAGCATCACTTCTCTGTGAATTCAGCAAGGCCAACACAGCAGGAAAATCTACCCATGGCATTAGCAACGTGTAGGACAATGAAGAGAGCTCAGAACACACTTAGGCACTTCACGTGAGGTGTTCAAAGCCCTCAGCAGTTCTAATAGCAATATTTTCATCTAAGCATTTGAGAGACCTTCATTGAACCACTCCAGAAGCCTGGCCACTTGATTTGGAGTGCTTGGCAGAAGAACATAAAGACCTTTTCTAATAAGAAGCCTGAAGGAATCCCTGTGTACACACAAATGCAAACACTCAAACTGCAATACTTCTGAGATTTATTTTGAACTTTGTAAATAGAGACAGAGTTCAGCAAGTCTCTGTATTCACATAAAAAAACCCACCCTTTGAGAACTGATCTATAACATCTATTGATCTGCTACAACAGAACACTATTTTTTAAACCCGATTATTTTTTTTTCCACAGGAACCAGCAAGGTCATATGCGTGTGCTTTCCAACTCATCATCCAATGGGGAGACCAGATGGAAATGACATTACTTCTAGGGCTAGACCCTACAAGACATCAAGAACCAATGGGAGCATGTCCACCTATACTGTGCCAGAGCCATCTCTACATACCCAGATTTACACCATTTACACCACAAAGGTACAGGGAAAGCTTCAGATGGTGACAATGTTTCCCACTGGGAAACAATCAGATTCTGGGGTGAACAATATTTGATTTCAGAAAATGCTTCTTATTTCTGTAGTGCTAACCATGTGCTGGTTGTTCTGCAAGCACCAGAGAAAAAACTGAAAGCCTTGGGCACAGATATGCCTAGCATATTATTTGCTGTTCTCATTTAAATGGAAAATTTAAACACGAGTGTTTAGATATACGCTCCTCTAGCCTTAACTGTTGCTCACTTTTACAAGAGCCTTTTATAAATTGAAACATACTTGAGGCTTTGGATTACTCAGAAATGCCTTCCATTACAGCTCTGCCCATCCAAACAACCTCAGTCACCCTATGTGGGCTGTTGTTCTTAAGCCTCCCATTCCTTGCCTCCTAGTCTGACTACATCTTAGCTTTCCAAAATGCAATGGATGACACGCTCAGGACAAACAGTCTGACCAGGGACCTCAAGTCAAGTCCCTGAACAGGGATTTACAGGGTGCTTTCCAGCCCAGTCAGACATGGCTTAATGTCAAATGTCCAGCAAAAGTATGCACTTTCTTTGACAACAAAAAATAACATAACCCAAGAGGAATCATTTTAGATTTGCCCATGTAGCAAATAAAATATTTATAAAAATAAAAATGTTCCTACTTAAGTGTTTACTGCAGGAATTGTAACTAAAAAGAAAAAAAAAAACACAACCATAAAGCCCTCTAAACAATCTTAGAAACAAATTCAAGTCAAAAACATTTACAATCTATGATTATTTTCCCCCAGTGAATCATTCATGGGGATGGATTTGCTTGAAGCTATTCAGTAAGATGATACAGATACATAGTCCAATTTAGGAAATCCCTAGGGCTGCTGATGTTAGGAAGAATTATCCACACATTTACTGTTTTTATTTTCTTCTTTAAGTCAACATCATCAGCTGCTGCTGTGCACAGAATAAGGATCTAGATGGACTTTTGATCTGATGCTATGTACTACTTATATTCCCATGTGCATCTCCTGCTCTGGTGTTCCTGGTCACCCAGAAGCTACATGTGGATGTACAGCATTAAACTCAGTTGCTTGGGAAACATCAGCAACACTCAGATGCTGACACCTTTCCTGTGTATCCAGCAAGAATTTCACTTAAACACCAGGAGACTATAGGCAGATACAGTCTAGCAGCTCAGTCAGTCCTTTTAGACTATCTTAATGAGGATATGCTTATTTTCATCTGGAGACATAGCCTCATTTATTTTTTGTAGCAAAACACTACTGTTAAAGTCAATACCATGAATTATTCTTAGAGTATTCTCAGCTTTCCTTTAATACTGAGCTGATCACTGAGTGACTCACCGGAGCATTCTGGTAGCCAGATGTTGCCAGCTTAGGAGCGTCATATTTCCACTTGTGTATGTTCTGCACACAGGTTCCCTGTGTTTAGCCTGAATGGACAGACCACACATGGCAGATCACACAGGATTTCTGAGGATTTTTGCCAAACCAGCCAGGCTAGCTGAACTTCATTTTCCTTCTTTGCAAACACAGAATAACTTGCACTGAAGTACATCCAAGCATTTAAAAAACTCAAGTCTGTAGGAGATGGCCAAGAACACACGGTTTGAGGGAGGAGTGAGTACCTTTCCACTGCAGGGTTATCAAAGCTGCCTTTATGACCACATACCTAATACAGAACAAAATTGTGCTGACGCTAATTCTGAGCACATGCCAATAATTCTCAGGAAAAGTGTTCAAGTTGGATGGAAAAAGCAAAGGATGGGGACGTGGATCAGCAAAACCAACTGGGTAAATAAGGAGAAGGAAGAAGAAAAATCTTGGAAAGGGGAATAGGAAGAAGCATTGCACAGAATTTTCAGCACTTTAGCTCTTTTACCCTGTCTCCCAGGAGGAACAACCTCTACCTTCAGGCACTAAACTTATGAGTGCAGCTGCCCCCAGCTTTATCACTTTTTAGGGGTAAGAATTAGACAAAGGCTGACGCAAATCATCTCCCTGTGAGTGGCAATAATCAAGCAATGTTCTGAATTTACGGGTGACATTTAGAGGCCTAAGATTCGGGAAATATGGGACTTTGTGATTTCTGTAAACATCTCTACACTATCAAAGGGAGATGGGAAACATTCAGGAAAAGGAAGGATTCTGTGCACTTAACATAGAATGAACTTACACCTCAGCTTATTGGGCGAGCAAACAAAGATGTCTAGGAAAGCAAAATAATATTTTCAAAAAAGCACAAAAATCAAATCAGAAAACCCAATTTTGCAGGCAGACATGGAAGAAGGAAAGACATATTTTCTGATCATCCTATGACAGCAGAAGAGCTAGGGAAAGATGATTTTTTATAATCAGCAAAGGCGTAAGTAGAGATGCAGCTGAAGTGGTAAATGTGCTTCTGCCACATTAATTTAATTTATTCAGACAAAATGGTATCGTAAAAAAGTCTTACATGCTTGCTCTTTTGCTTCTGAGAAGCAAGTTTACAGTAAGAGCAATTGCTAGCACAGACCCATCAGCCAGTCTTTATTATAGGCACTCAGCCGCAGATATAACACAGATTTCTGTTTAGCTGCAAAGCACTTACAATTTGCTTTTAATCATATTTTCCTTCAAACAAATAAATATCAGAGAAAAAGTTCATGAACTCAAAGCTGTGGTGCAAATCTTGCAAGATGTGTGATACAGTGCTATTGAATGCAGCCATGACATTGACACAAACCAGAGCCAGATGAGAGTCAAGCGTTAGCACTGATGATTACAAATACATGCAACATGGTTACACACAAAGCAGTATTTGTGGTAGCAGAAATAGTTCTCCAGCAACTGTGATAAACAGGGCTATGCTTCAGTTTTTCACTTCTAAAATTATTTATCATCTATTCAAAAGGCCAATTCTCTCTCCCTGAGCACTGAATGCAAAGCGCAGAGAACCATTGCCTTAGCTAGCCTTATGCTGTAGTTAGACTTGGTGTTACGAGCTTTATAAACTTTATAAGCATCTGCACATGCTGATGATTCACCCTGAGACATAGCAGAGAAGTGTTTGAGCTCCTGCACCAGCCAGATTCTTAGTAAGATGCCTCTCTGTGCCTTCAGGCTCTACAGGTGTGCATAATTGAAAATATTCTATGGGAAATTCATAAGCAAAATGGGCACGGGTCTGCACTGAAGATGACAACTCAGGACAGCCTAAGTAAAAGCAATTTCAGGCGATAACTACATTCTGCAGAAAAACAACTGAAAGGAGCACTGCACACAGATATGACTAAATGCCAGGGATATGTGCGTATCCCTAATAAAGCTGTTTACTGATAATCTACAGCAAAAACAAAAAACAAACAACAACAACAACAACAACAACACAAAAAAAAATGAAAAAATCAAAAAAAACCCCAAATCAACAAAAAAACCCAACACCAACAGTTGAACACAAACTCTTCTGAAGCTGTAAACCTTTCCCTGCTTTGCAATGGGACTGTTCAGATGCAGTTGAGCACATGCTGTGAAAAAATGGGTTCTTCAGGGGAGGTGGGAACTTCTATCTGCCTGTTGCACAGCAAGCACTCCTGTCACACCAAGTCCTACCAGCTGCACCAGGACTGCTCAGCACTATCAGTTCTATGCAATTTAACATTTGGCAATCTTAAAGACTTCTAAAGTGTTAGATTAGATAATGTTTTACCATATGGAAGTTACAAAAGGAATGCACACAAAGCACAGATTAAAGCTGTACATGCAATTTGCTACCAAATACAGACAATGCACATTGTCAGGGGCAGATGTTAGAAAACTGAAAGACTTCAGCAAGAAATCATATTTCTTCTAGAATATGCCGTACTCCAGAGAATCCAGACTCTCCCTGTAGCTGTACTTACTAGAACACAGTACCCTAAAGTACTATGGGGAAGGTCACAAGTAAGACTGATATAATCTCACCACACTTCGAGGGTGCATTTTAACAAGACAGTATGACCAGTTCTCCATGGCTGGCACCAAGATTTGTCCTGTGTTAAAATAGGGTAAGCCAAGTATCGTCAGATCCAATCCTTAGAAAAGGGAAATACAGTACAGTATTGAAATTAAGGAAAACACCATGAAGTCACACAGTATACAGTAAATAAGTTTAGAAGTTAATGAAGCACTCTAGAGGCAAGTAATAGGTATAGAATGTTTCTATTTTAATTACTACCAACATGAGCAATCGTGCCCTGCTGCGGAATTTCCCAGTGCAAGGACCGAAACACAAATTTCATAACATTCTTCTTGTTTTTATTGGAGACTTTTACCTCAAAAATCTCTGCCACAAAGACTGCATGTTTTCAAGTTAACTTGTAGAAATAATGAGTCTGTTGATTCTAACTGATGGATTTTGTTTTAATAGTGTTGGAAGAAAACAGTTTCGGTTTGTTTTACAGTCAGTAAATCACAATCAGTAAATCACAAGAACTGCACCAGTCTGGATGAAACTGTTGACAAATACATTTTGTCATGTTTTCATCACCTGTTTATGTTGTTCAAAACTTGACTCTAAGTGTAAAAATGCTACATGTATATATATGTATATAAATCCATGCTCATTAACACCTATAGAATGAGAAAACTCCCCACCAGAAGATCTGAGACCACTTTTGTGCACAGTTGAATTGTGTGCTTTGCTTTTGCTGTTGTCAAAAACAAACACACAAAAGCCCCCTAAGACTGAGGACAAAATCCATATTAAATATATTAAATTAAACCCACAGGTAAATAAAATGTATTGGTAGAAGGACATATAATAAGACTGATTAAAAAAAATAATAATAATAATCTCAAAATCCAGCTAATCTGACATTATATATTTTTTCAGTTACTACCTAAAAGAAAATTGCTTGCAATTTCAAAAATCCTAAACAATTTTAATGTAATTAGTATTTGGAAACAGGATATTTTTGCATTTGGGGAAAAAAAAAACCTCTTTTACTCAAAGCAAGAAATTCCTCAAAAAATATTGTATTTAGATTTTGTTTTATTTCTTGTAACTTTGTCTTGTCTCTAAAAATTGCACACACACCCACAATGAAATAATCAAACTCTTGTCATAGGAAAAAACAGGAGCTCCTCAGATAACAGTAAGAAATCATTTTCATATTAAATAATTAAATACTTTTTGCAGACCAATAAAGACCTAAATTGCTATAATTCAAAGCCATTATTCTCAAGCTGGGTTATATTCTCAAGTGTCATAAGAATCCTTGAGAATGTTTTCCAGTACAATTTGATTGAAAAGGGGTGAAAGAGGGATAGGAAAGACAAAGCAACATACACAAATCTTTTAACAACTCTTTTTTCCCTTCAATTTTTCAAATCTAGAAAGGAAAAAAGGTCTTTTTCAAGGGATGATAGCCTTGCTGAACATTATTAAACCTATGGTGATGCAAAAGAAAATTGTGGAGTAAGTTCACCAGCGCTATGTGTGCTAAGTTCGTGTTTCCTAGCAAAGTATTAACACCCTCCTTTAAGCATTCCATGCACCTTCTTCACGAATGGAAGGGAACCCAGGAAGCTGACATGACCTGTTGCTCAGGTTCTTACTTGAAAGTTTCTTCATCTCAAGGATCCTACTGGAACTTTCTGCTTTATCTACAAAATTTCTCAGAGAGAACTTTCTATCAGCATTCTCCTACTAGAAAACCACTTCCCAAATAAAATCTGGTACTGAAGCGAAGACCAAAAATGGAAACAAAGATTGCAGCTCTTTCCCATCAGAGAGAATTCAAGATTAAAACTGAAATCACAGCTCTAGGTTGTCCTTTGCAATGAATCTTGCAGAGGCATCACCTGTGGCAAGCACACCTGGTTTTGTGCTGGAGCATCTGAGATCTGCCAACAACTGAAGCAGAAGGTTGTTAATCCAGCTACTAACATCCAATGTGTAGAAGCAGGCAGAGCCTCTATTCTCCTTTGCTGCCCTCCAGTCTTCACCAGTTCTACTGCTGCTGGAGATTCTCAAGCAGATAATTATTACAGTTTTAATCAAGCAAGGGTCTGTCTGTTCCCTTCAGATGCAAGAGAAACTTTTATTTAAAGCTGCTTATCCAATATGTTTTCTAGGATAACGGATCTGCTAAAACAGCAGCAACTGAACACATCCACACAGACTTCCACTCTTTCAATATTTATAATTTAATAGCACAGTTTCTGGCTTAGAAAAACTATTTGGAAAGAGGGATAGATAAACAGGGTTCAAGAACAGCTTTCAGTTAAAAAAAGAAAAAAGAACAACAACAAAAATACCTACCACAAACAACATAATCCATTAAAAGTATTAAAAGCAACAGAGCATTTGGTATGGCTTCCAGCTTAAGACAGAATGCATATCTGCACATGGAGGACGGGATGATGTAGATTTTTTCCCCCCTCACTTCAGTTGTAACCGAATTTTTTCTTAAAAAAAAAAAAAACACAAACAACTTTTTTTCCCTCCAAAAGCTACAACATGAAGACTTTCATTTAATATGAAAACAAAATGAATCACGTGAAGACACAAAGAAAATGCAAACTGAATGAACTTTTTTTGTTGCTTTTAATAAGTGAGTAATCTTTAGTTAAGATGAGAGAAGATCATCACTGGATTTGGATCCCCACACCTTCTGCATATTTTCCCACTCCACTTCACAGGGCAGGTGGAACACGGGCCATGGACAGCCCTTCCTCCCCTTGTAGCCTATCACCACACCCAGCGCTGCTTCATAAGTTTCCGTGCCTCACAGATATCATAAGATTAAAATTATTTGAGAGATTAACATCAAATAAATAAAAGCCTTCCCCCCGCCCCCTCCCCCACCACAGCACGCACACTTCTGCTCTCTTCCTGCTCACAAGGCTATTAACCATGAATATTTAATATTCAAAGAGACCTATAGAAAAATCTTTTTACAACGTTGGTAACCATCACTTAAGCGCCTTTGTAGTTTCATTCTAAAAGGTCAATTTGATACGTATACTGCAGTCAGCATTTAATTATTTAAAGCTGTGCATATCCTCAACAAATAAGTTTCACAAGCTCACCACCAAATATGTCTGCTTATTAAAAGTTATGTTTCCCTGCATAAGTCACACATTCCTTATAACATTATTGAAAGAGTGGGAATGACTGTATGTTTTCCATTACTCACTGGAGTAAACAAACTTAAAAGCAAACACACAAAATTTGAAAGGAGAATATGCTGAAGTCTAAACATACCAGTGGCTTTGAAAGCTTCTTCAGTGCATTCCTCCTGACAAATATGAAGTCATGCCTATGTCTGCAGCAGAGCTGAAAAGTTCTAGAGACAAGAGCAGAGTCCTAAATCAGTACCCTGAGAACTAATCTCTCTCCTGCTAAAACATCTTTGTACAACATGCACAATGGTAAAGGGGATGTACACAAATTGTTTAACCTGTTACATTCTGCCTTGATGTCTCATTAGCCATCAAAGCAGCAATGTGCCTGTGTGCAAGATGTGAACTTCTAAGCTGTGCAGCAAGGTCTGGTGCATAGAGCACACAGTGGCTTCCCACAGAGCCAGCAGTCCTACAAGAGACCTACAAGAGACAAGAGAAAAGGGAAGCATTGGTACCCATGCCTAGGTTCACAAAGGCAGAAACATGCTTTGTGCAATTCTCATTGCTTCCAAATATCTTTACTCCTACAGTCTTTACAGCCAACTTCCATAACTGCATACTGGCAGATGAAGACAGGGAATCAGGGAGGCTTTGTGAAGGGAATCATAGAATCACAGGGGTCAGAAAGTCCATCACTGCCATGCCCACTAATCATGTCCCTCAGTGTCACATCTACATTCTTCCTGAACGCTTCCAGTGACTCCACCACCTCCTCGGGCAGCCAGTGCCAATACCTCATCACTCTTTCTGAGAACAAACTTTTCCCAATACCCAACCTGGACTTCTCCTGGCAAAATTGAATCCATTACCTCTCATCCTGTCACTGTTACCTGAGAAAAGACGCCAATCCTCACCTTGCTCTACAGTCTACTTTCAGGGAGTTGTAGAGAGTAATGAAGTCTCCCACAGACTTGTGAATCAGTTTGAAATGTTAGATTTTAAACATTAATTTTCCTTTCTCTGTGCCCTTACTGGAATCAGTCTCCTCCCTGTTCCCTTTTTGAGCTATTTCAATTGTCAAAATAGGACAAGTGCCTACAGAGGCAACGGTTCTTTAGGAGCTGGATGTGGAAGAAGAGAAAAAAGGTAAAGTAAGGGAGAACGAGGAGGGATGGATTTGCAGCAGTACAGGCCTTACAGAACACAGAGTGAAGAGGGGAGCTTGGAAATGGGATGTGAACAGATTAGAGACAGGGTGGAGCACAGTTGAAAAGATCGAGGCTAGCAGAAAAAATGAAAGGAAGTACCCTATTTATATCATAAATCTTTATGCATGGGTTTTTCCTCTGAACAGCAAGCAATGCAACAGAAGACAAAAGTAATCTTGTTAGTAAGTTCTGGTTTTGACACTCTCTCTCTGCTGTTATCTCCTTTTTCTTTCCTTTCCTCTCCCAGTGGGTTCTGTGGTTAAAAGCTTAAAAACAATCCTGCCAAGGCCAACCTCATCTTTGCATCAGCCTTCTGCTTCATTGCCTTCTTATCCCTCTAAGTGTCACCTCACCATCTCTTTAAGTTCACAAGGTGTCATCTTTCCTTTGCTCAGCTGACATTCAGTCAAAACCCTTTGAGCTGTTACAGTTGATGCTTATTTGGTGAGAAATTAGAATAAAAATCCTACTGCATTAATAGAGGTTTCTTTGCTGCAGTGGCCTATGGCCATTGCTGCTGCTTAACACTTGTAACATTTGATGGGCTTCAAGCTTTGTGAAGTAGAAAGAAAACAGGTTGGGTTTGTTTATCCTTTACAAATGAATACACAACTTTTTTTCCTCTAGAGTTTTGGATAGTGATGAGGAGGGAGGAAAACAAAATGACAAAGCAAGATTGCTATAGCTAGAACAAAAATTTTAAGTTTGGGGCACTGTATTTACCTACACAACTGACTGATTCAGAGAGAGAGAGAGAGAGATGTCAAAGCACCATTACAATAACATGCTTTCTAAGATAGTACTAAGAACAAGGATGCTTTGCTAGGTGACAAGGATGACATGGCTTTCCAAGACCACACAGAATTGCGTCTCCCTCCAGTTGTATTAGCATCCTGTGCCTCCACCCATCAACTTATCCAGAGTAGAAACCGCAAACAGAAATTTATCTTGAACAATATCACTGCAAGATTTGAGAGTGACATAAGTTAGTATCATGGTCCTGCTCTCAGCACTGTCGGCAGACCCGAGTGTTTAGTCTGAAGGATATTCTCCCACACTCATTCCTCATCAGCTGCTGAGACCACCTCAAATGCAATAATTTTATCTATGTTATCCCAAGGAGGGGAACATCACACTGGGGCCAGGCATCACAATACAGCGTACAACACTTGTATTAACAATATCACCAGTGCAGCGCCTAATGCATGGTACTGGTAGCACTGGTTAAATATGGAGTTCCACAAGGACAGCAGTATAGTGTCCAACATTAGCTGTAACATTGAGTTTCAGAGCAACCTGTTACTTTCCTTTGAAAATGCTTCTTGTCTGTCATGCTCTTTCAACAATAAACTAACAATATTTCTTGTTTTTCTTTTTATCTCCTTGATCTCACTTTCATTCAGAGCCCCAATGACTTCCGTAGCAGCATCACAATTATTCATGGTGGCTTTGCTATGGATGTATGGTAAATATTGTTTGTCTTCTACCGTTCTTAGTTATTAAAAAAAAAAAAAAAAAGTATTTTAATCTGTTTTTTTGAGTCTTATGATACAGTATTGAAAACCCGCAGCTCATCCTTCCTCTTTTGTCTCCCTACTACCAACACAGTTGCACACCCTGAAGCAAGGACTGTTCGATGTTCCTCAGTGCAAGCAGCTCCGTAGTAGTGAATACACCTGCTACAGAGAGGGGGGTCTAACTTTGGAGCTGTTGCTACCTTGCCTCCCACTCTGAGGGAGGCCCACTAGGGAAGTAGTTGTCCATTTGCAACGCATTTAACTGCACCTTCCTCAAAATTAGCCAAGGGTAAGGATTAAATCAGTGCAGGAAAATTTTAAATTGACAAGCCAGAAGCCATGCCCAAAACAGATTTTACGAATTGGTCTTTTACACAGGCAATTCAGACTGACACATCTCTGCAGCTGTGTTGGAGGTGCAGAGGCGCATGGAAACTTAGAAGTTTAATCAAGGTCATAATTGAGATATGCTACATAAATTATTGATTTCCATCTCTAGAGAGAAAGCAGAGGACAGCTTCATAGCAAAATTCAGAATTTTAATTTCATTTACTGAGAGTATTTTTACATTAACAAAGATAATTTTTTACTGTAATGTTTTTAAATCTGCTTGCAAATGCAGAAGAGATCCCAGCTAACAGTTTTGTTCTAGGTGCTCTTTCAATGATTATTTTATCTAATCACAGGTTACTAAACTAATAACTTGTATTTATGTTTTACATTTCATAAACATGAAACCCACTCTCTCCCTCCCATTATCTGATGAGTTTGAACTGTCTCTAGTGGTGATGAATCATTTTCCAAGGAAGATGACACAATGTGGCAAACCACTTCCAACAAATCACTAACTCAGTGGAATCAGCAGCGAATCCTCCACGTGATGTCCTGCACAGCCCCTTCTCCTTTGAAGGAATTGATCAACAGTTGTACAAATGCATCACTGCAGTAGGACTTTCCAAGGAAAATCTGGCAAAGTTTGAGTGAGCAAATGTTGTAACTGTTCCATTCCACATTCGCACACTCCCTCCTATTTCTCATTCCGATTTCCAATCTGTCTCACTGTTCTACAAGATAACTTGCAGTAAAATTGGTGGATAATATTTTTTTCAACTCCATTCATATATTTTCAAAGTTAGAGAAGCACTGAGTAGTTAGGATATTAGGGTAAAAGGTGACACATTTGATCTCACTGGACTGCAATGGGTTCCAGTGACTTCTAAGAAAGCAGAGAGCCATGTACAGTGACAAGTGGATGGTCAGGTCTGAGATTTATAGAGCAGCATAGTTGCAAGGACCTCTTAATGCAAAGCCACAAACTGAAACAAAGAGAAACAACGGAATGGTAGACGTGGGAAATCAGACAAGGGAATTTAATTCCTCATCAGTTCCATACAGTAGAAACATGTAAAAGCAGGGAAACAAGTACAATACATTCTGTACAGTACACAGTGAATTGAAGCCAAATGCATTGCAATGCGGTCTACTCCTTTATCTCCTGGATCTGCAGTTTGCTTAAGCATAGAATCTTTCAGAATAATTAAATAACACCTGTAAGACACATCAATTCATCCTGTATGAGCTATATCGCAGAAAAATTTTCACCCAAATTTATACCCATATACTTGGCCCTTAATTCAGTAAACTTTACACTTTGAAGCTTGGCCCATGTGAAATATATATTGCCTGGTTTATTTTACCACCTGGCATGGAAAGGCTGCCCAGACTCTAGCACCTGCTGTATTGCAGAAATTGAGTTCACCAGCTGCTTTACTTTTTTGTCTGGTGCTGCAGATGTTTGTGATCCTTATCTTAGGACTAGAGTCACACCACCTTTATCACCATAAGGCCACTCCCCACCTGCTTTTTACCCTCACATCTGCTGTGAAAATCTCAAACCCAGCACCCACATGAGGAAAGAGACATTTGAAAGCAAGCGAGAGGCTTGTTCACCCTTCCCAGGGAGGAACAGAATCCTAGTCTGTGCTCACAAACATAGATGAGCTCCAGCTAACTCAGTTTCAGGCCTGTGAATTGCTCAGGTGAAAGATATTCACAGCACATGCAGTGGAAGTAGAAACTCTCCCTCCTTTTTCAACAGACATGCAAAGTAGGCTGCTGCTTAAGGCAGCACAGTAGCCATGACTCTAATGTTTATTTGCCTCCAGCTGAATTATGAAAAGGCTGAATAGAAAGCTCCAGGAGTACATAGAGAAGGATACTTCCAGGGGAGCCAGGTCCTCCTGTTAAACTGCCAGCTGCCAACCTCTCCTGACCATAGTTTTCGCACAATGAAGTACAGCTTTGCATGCACTACTGAGCCAATTCTGAGGTCTGGTCTCCTAACTTGGGTAGAGTTACATCCAAGCACCCAATGGCAGGATCTGGTCAGAAATGCCTGCTACGTAAACTAGTGTTTGTTTTGTTGCAGTACGTATTACTTCAAGAGAAGAATAAGAAAGTCCCTGAAAATCACAAAGATGCTGCAAAGGTTCCTTCTCTACAAAAACAACCCAGTAAACAGAGAGGGAATTCAGCATCAGTAACTAGAAATGTCTGCGTTAGAATAACATTAATCCCTAGGGAAGAGGAAACAAACAAACATAAAACAGTAAATTCATCCCTATCTCTTTCAATTTGCCTCAGTTACCACCTTCTTTCTGGTTCCTCCACAATTCAGAGAAATAGCACTCCCCACCCAGTGTTGGAGCACCACACAGCTGGGCAGTCAACGCCCAGGGACTCTGAGTTTGCAGAGAAACAGGACCCAGGAGGTTTGCAGAAGCTGCTTTTCTTCAAATTTGGTCCTACATCATAATTTCTTTACATATGAGATGGAGACAATTCTTAACCGCTGCACAGATAATTGAGAAGGTTAAATGAAAATGTGTTTACACAGCTCCCTGGAATGGAAGGTGAGAGACTGCATACAAATTTGAATATCAGATAGTATTTGTTACTAGTTCTCCACTGTTATTATCTCTCCATTATGCACCTTCCAAAATCTCACCCTTAAAGCATGCCGAGATAACAAAAGAAGTGCCACTTCATCCTAACCCCATGTTTCTAAATTCTGCTGTTTGTTGCCATGAAGCTATTATCCCCTTCCTTGTTACTGAGAATTTGTTTGGATATTTGCATTTTGTCAAGACAAAGCATTCATCCATGACTGCTGCTTATTTCTTTACTTGCTGTAGTCCTTCATTTTTCACAGAAACTACTCACATTTTAATACAAGCACAGCGTGAGCATTAAAAAGAAATAAAAAAGGCAGACAAGCGCTCTACAGGAGAGACACCATTCATCAGGACAGACGTAGATGGGGCACAGGCAACAGGCTACAAATTCACTAAGTTAAACACTGAGCAGTAATCTTTAGTCCCCTCTCACTAACACACCAAGCAGGTGGTATCAGCACCTGTGCCTGGATCTTACTGCGTTGATAAAAAGAGAGGCAAACTCCCACACTCTACTCAACCCATTTCTGAACCACTTCTCATTCCTCCATAGGGAGGAAAAAGAAATTAATAAGAAAGATACTGCAGACCCGGGGGACTTTTATTTGCTTTGCAGCACCCCAGTCCCATTGCTTGGCAAGTATTTCTTTGGGAATTAAGTCCTTGGAGTTATTTGCTTTGCGTTCAGCAGCTGCCTGCAGAACACACCCAACATAGGAGCTATTCCTGCACTCTCCCACTGGTAACTGAAGGCTTTGCCTAGTAGCTCACAACTCACCCTGTTCACAGAACACACAGGCCTGACCAATTACCCAGTTCCACTCATATCCAAGTCGAGTGCACAGAGGTAGTTGTTTTCAAGCTGAGTATCACAGCAAGGTGGACAACTTCCAAGAACAGAAATTGGCAGAAGGCCCTGGTTTACACTCCTGAAATATGCATTCTGCTCCCAGAAAGAGGCATCTCAAATTAGATAACCTGATATTATCAGAGCTATCAGCTGGAAAGCTGTCATGGAGCAGAGCACTCATACAAACCTAAATACAGTCAAAAGCAGCAAAAGTATCTCTTGCCCTGAGGTTATACACGATGTCAGTGAGATGAACACAGATTCTGCCTTTTCCATCACCAGTTGCAACTTAGTAGTTAAAAATTCTCAGATATTGCTGTCTGAGCTTTAAGGAACACATAGCTAAACATTATCCTGCCTGAAAAACAAAACAAAACTAAACAAAACACTCCTGCCTACACAGCTGCCATTCCCATATAAAAGCAAACAGACATATACAATTAAGAAAACCTTTGACAAGTGAGGACAAACTGCTTTCTGTGTGCTGCCTTCCATTTGTCATAGATTCCCTGTTCCTGATCTTTCAAGTATTCTAATACTCTGTTCTCATCTGTTCAGCATGGGACCAGCACATTTACTAATTTAAATTGTTTTGAACAAAACTGTATTATCTAAACACTCTATGAACTCTACCAAGCTGGTCTTAGAAAGCCTGGCTAAGTGCGCACATATACACCCCTGAAGGTCTGGTTTTCTATGTTTTTGTACTGAGGTAGCAACTACTCAGCAGGAAGAAGACACAGAATTCTAGAGTCTGTACTCTTTGACACCAGGCAGAGCACCCACACCATCATCACTGAGTCTGATCTAAGATGCAACAGACAGCAATGGCACAGGGCCTTCTGCTTTCACAGACTTAACTCATAGTTGAGCTACCACCAGGGTGTCATATGACATTTTGGAAATCCAACTGTACAAAGTTCATGGCTTTGTGGGTTTGTTGTTCTTTTTTTCTTTATTTGTTTTTAATTAAGACTTGAAGCCTTCCAGAAACAGCTACAGGATTTTCAGAATAAGTGAGGTCAAGGCAGGGGTTAGGGAGAAGGCACACACTGAACTACTTGCAGATACCTCGTGGATGAAACAAAAGCTGACGTTGTCTAAAGAGCAGCCTTACTCATCCATTTTGACATTATGTAATACAACTGAGACATTAAGGGATTTCCACTGTTCAGAAATATTGCAGTTCTTTCGCCAAAAGGACAAAAATGATGGAACAAAATGACCAGCATAATGATCAGCATAAGATTATGATTAGCAAGGCTTATCAGACTTCCCTTAAAAAATTAGTAAAGGTATTCATTTACATCAGAACTGGACACAGGAATTCAGATACGAACTGAACCATTCCCAGAATGCAAGGGAACACACTGCTCTAGTGCTTGCTTCCTCTCAAAAGGCATGACTTACTATGAACCAGAAGTCAGAATGCAAACTTCAAGCTCCTTCCGATCAATAATCTGCTGAAGCAGACCAATGGAATCGTTCGCATTCCCCAGATTTAAGGTGAGACCTATGCTAACTGTTATCATTGTTGGACATTACTTACTTTCTTACTTAGTTACCTATCTTAATAATAGAATCATACAGTGGCTTGGGTTGAAAAGGACTTTAAAGATCATTCAGTTCCAACACTGTCATGGTGTAGGATTGCCACCCATTAGATCTGGTTGCCCAAGGCCCCATCCAACCTTAAACACCTCCAGAGCTGAGACATCTACAGCTTCCCTAGGCAACTTTTTCCAGTATCTAACCATCTTCATTGTGTTTTCTTCCTTGTATCTAATCTAAACCTACTCTCTTTTAATTCAAAGCTAGTACCCTCTGTCCTATCACTACACTCCCTACCTTTCCAATAGGCCCCCTTCAAATACAGTAAGGCAGTTATAAGATCTCCACAGCACTTTTTCTTATCCAGACTGAACAAAAAAAAAAAAAAAAAAAAAAAAAGGAAAAGACACTTAGCAATGTCATGTTCTACATTGTATCACATTAAATCATTAGCGATATGGCTGACAATACCTGTGATACATATACACACACACATACATATATATATATAAAACATGGTAAACTAAGGAGTGAAATGACAGTGAGATACATTTATGTTTGGGTTTCTAAAGAAACTTTATGATATCCAGAAATTCCATGATTTCAGTGTTTTTCATTATTAGTAATTCCCAAAGGCTCGTGTTCTTTAGAGCAAGACACTGACTGCTGCCACCCAGGCCCACCTAATCTTTCTTAATCCTTCCAAAACTTTCCTCTAAGTGCACTGGCTCTTTCCTGAAACCTTTTATTTTATGTATTTACATTGCATCAAGCAAAAGTCTGTTTTTTCCACAGTTAAAGGTTTGTACCTAGTCTCTCCTGGTTTCCTTAAATCCATTAAAACCTTGAACCTATTTCTTCTACCTCACAATTTACTGTAAATATTTTGGATAACAAATAGTTTCTGATAAAGCTTATCCTGTTCATCTGGCTCGCATAAATTTTAGAACCGTAGAATAAATCAATCACATCCAAAGTTACCTCTAGATACATCCAATTCTATCATATTGTTTAGGCCCTTGTTTAGCTTAGTTTTTTAATTTCTTATCATCATCATGTTCTCTACACTCCCAACCAGCTAAGCAGCTTTGTATGCACTGGCATGAAGGCAAGTCTCAGATCCCTTCAATTACTGACTGTGCTGCATACACCCTGACCCTGCTTGGTCATATCCTCTCTTTCAAGTCTCTCACAGTTGTTTGGTATGGTCACTTGAGATTATGTTTTACAGAAAAGGTCTATTTAAAATAAATATAATAAAAGGCATACAAATAAAAATCCTGATTTGGATCCTAAAAAAGCATAAATGAAATGAGGCTATAAGTATATATCGTAAAACAGAAAAAGAAAAGTGGATCAGCACCGAAGTTAACAATGTAGATGAAATTAACAAAGAAGGGCAGGTATATTTTCATTTAGACCATGGACTTGAGATCACCTTCTTAATAAGAGACAGAGATTACTATTACTCATTTTACTCAAGAAAAAAATAAATTGGCAACAGGAAAAAAAAAATTATAAAGCAGAAGAGAATAAAACTTAAATCCATTCAATACATCCGAGCCGCTTTCCATAATCTATCAGCGCTCCTTGTTGACTGGTGAGGTCCCACAAGACTGGAGGCTTGCTAATGTGACTCCCATCTACAAGAAAGATTGTAAGGAGGATCCAGGGAACTACAGGCCTGTTAGCCTGACCTCGGTGCCAGGGAAGGTTATGAAGCAAATTGTCTTGAGGGAGATCACACGGCATGTGCGGGACGACTGGGGGATCAGGCCTAGCCAGCATGGGTTCATGAAGGGCAGGTCCTGTTTGACCAACCTGATGTCCTTCTATGATCTAGTGACCCATCTGGTGGATGAAGGAAAGGCTGTTGATGTGGTCTACCTAGACTTCAGCAAAGCCTTTGACACTGTCTCCCACAGTATTCTCCTGCAGAAGCTGGCAGCCCATGGCTTGGACGGGTAGACTTTGGCTGGGTAAGGAGCTGGCTGGAGGGCCAGGCCCAGAGAGTGGTGGTGAATGGAGTTAAATCCAGCTGGCGACCGGTCACGAGTGGTGTTCCTCAGGGGTCGGTGCTGGGGCCTGTCCTCTTCAGTATCTTTATTAATGACCTGGATGAGGGCACTGAGTGCACCCTCAGTAAGTTTGCAGATGATGCCAAATTGGCTGGGAGTGTGGATCTGCCTGGGGGTAGCAAGGCCCTACAGAGGGATCTGGACAGGCTGGAGAGCTGGGCTGAAGCCAATGGGATGAGGTTCAACAAGACCAAGTGCTGGGTCCTTCACTTTGGCTACAACAACCCCAGGCAGCGCTACAGGCTTGGGGTGGAGTGGCTGGAAGACTGTGTAGAGGAGATGGACCTGGGGGTATTGATTGATGCTCGGCTGAACATGAGCTGACAGTGTGTCGGCATCCTGGCTTGCATCAGAAACAGTGTTACCAGCAGGAGCAGAGAGGTGATTGCCCCCTTGTACTCAGCACTGGTGAGGCCGCACCTCAAGTACTGCGTCCAGTTTTGGGCCCTTCACTGCAAGAAAGACATCGAGGCCCTGGAACGTGTTCAAAGAAGGGCAACAAAGCTGGTGAGGGGTCTGGAGCACAGGCCATATGAGGAGAGGCTGAAGGAGCTGAGAAAGTTCAGTGTGGAGAAGAGGAGGCTTGGGGGAGACCTTATTGCTCTCTATAACTTCCTGAAGGGAGGTTGTAGTGAGCTGGGGGTCAGCCTCTTCTCTTGTGTTATTAGTGATAGGACTAGAGGGAATGGTTTCAAGCTGCGGCAGGGGAGATTCAGGCTGGACATTAGGAAATATTACTTCTCAGAAAGGGTGGTCAGGCACTGGAATGGGCTGCCCAGGGAGGTGGTGGAGTCACTAACCCTGGGGGTGTTCAAGGAACAATTGGATGTTGTGTTGAGGGACATGGTTTAGTGGGAGCTATTGGTGATAGGTGAACGGTTGGACTGGATGATCTTGTAGGTCTTTTCCAACCTTGGTGGTTCTATGATTCTATATATACTTTCAGGTCTCTCTGGAGAAATCCTGTGCCTAAAGAAATTACATTTTCCTTCAGAATGACAAAGCAGCTCCTGACCTTCCACGGTGCATCAAGTGCTGTGCAGGCACAGTTGTTGCATAAATAAGCACATAGAGGGAAGGACAAGAAAAGCAGAATGAATACAGAAACTGAAGTACCTCCTGAGGCCTTTTGCTCAGTCTTCTGCTGTCACAAACAGATCCATTATACAATGCTTTTTCTCGTCATGCAACAACTGGAAAGACACAACCACCCAGAAAGAAAGCTATCATTACATACTGACCACCAGTAACTAGAAATTAGAAGAGAGTTTATAACGTCCCAAGAAGTTAAGTACAACCACATCCAAAATGTTAAGAGGGGAGCACAGAGAGAGGAACTACTGAAAAATTTTCAAAAACATATCTTGAAGTAGAACCTTACTGGGGTTGTTTTGGTCAGTCTCCAGAGAACTCTATAGACCACCAGGCTATTCCTCTTTCTCATTATCTAACTATGGAAAGGTCATGGTATCAGCTTTGATTACAGGGTTTCAAGACACAAACAGGCTCCTTCTAGATGCGACCATTTATAAAACCGTATCTGAAATACTGAGTAATGATTTACCCACAATAACCCCAGCAGGCTGCTACCCCTCTGGATACCACAGGGCAAGATTAGTAGTAGATCCATCTTGGCAAAGGCCATGCGATAAATAACTTCACAAATAACCACAATAATAGTCCTTACTCTCTTAGGCCGTCATTACGAGAGCTAAAGCCAAGTTCTGCTATTTGGTTTAACATCAGCCTGAATCCTTTCTTCTCTTTGATCTATGCTTTGAAGGCTTCAGCCTTTGCCTAACCACCATCCTGCATCTGGTTGGTACCAGAGACAAATTCCATTACTCTTGTGGATGTCACTTTGAATCATCTGGTGAAGGCCAAGGCCAGTGCATAAAAATAAAGGGATGGGGGGGTAAGGAGGAATAGAAACCAATGAGTCAGAGAAGGTTTATTTTTCTGTAGCAACAAAAAATCACTATATGGCTACTAGGAAAAAATAAATATCTCTCTTACTTATATTTTAATATCTACATATATTACTGTGAACAGAAAGCCACCCATCATTTCAGGCAACCTCAGATTTGCACAGCAGCAAGTAGGGAAATGAATGGCAATGATTTAGATGCACAAGAAACTCTCCAGATTCTGCTGTAACTGCCTGTGTGAAGCTCAGGAACAAGGGGTAGGTGGCTCTCCAAATACTTCCTGGGGAATTAGACTTTATTGTTATTTTTACTATAGCCATTAGCTTTCCAAGTTGCGTCAAGTGACACTCAGAAGAGGGTCACAGACTTATTTTGTTGTAGTATATTCATCTCTTATTTACTAACATATCTTCTTCTGACAGTACTAAAATAGCTGATGAAATAGTGCATCAATTTATCACTTATTCTGAAACCTCATTAATTGTTAAGGGCATTTATTTATCTTGCTCACTATGGAAGCAAGAGCTTCTCTGCCTCATGGTTGTTCAAATGCAAGCAAGGAATTTCTAGAAATTTATATAATTCAGACAGAGCTGGCTGCTGACCCATTCTTTCTAAAATAAGATGAAATTTTAAAAGTAGCAAGTAAGGGGTCACTAAGAATGAACATAACCCAGAAGTTTTTATGTTTTCACAGGGGACCGATCGATTAAGATATCACCCTGGCTGTCCATCCTGGAGACAGGTTACACATAGCTTGTTCCAAACACAGGGACTTCGTACAGTTGTTTTCTTCTCATTATTGTCAGCGTCTTCAAGAGAGAAGTCAGCTCCTTAGCTTGAAGAAGCTTTACAGCATACATCCATCAAAGAGATTTTTTTATTCATTATTATTTCTTTATTTTTTAATGAAGTTGTGTCCATTGCTACACAGTAGGTGTTTTTTTTTTCAATTATTTTTTATTATTATTATTTACTGCAGACTTTTCTAAACAGGACTTTCAACAAAGTCAAAGTTTTCCATAACCATTGTATTCTATGGGTGGGGTTCAGCTGTGGAGGGAAAGTGCTACCTTACTCACTTCCTCCCTGCAGATTAGAGACTATATTTCACCACCCCCACACCACCAAGAAAGCTCATTTATTTGCTGTTCTATACATGACATTCAGTCATGTTCTCATTGTTGTCAGCAAAACAAACCACACAATAATTTGTCCTAACAGCATTCTAGAAACGGCCACTTCTCCCCATACCAAAAAAGGGTTCCAAACAACCCAGGAAATTCTGTGTTACACCCTACGCATATCTTTGCCTTTACTCCTGTCATACATTTCAAACTCAGTGTTTTCTTTCAAGATATTAGTGTTTCCATTACAGTGGTTTGTATAAATAAGTAAAAAAGCTTCAAAGAAAAAAAAAAAAAAAAAAAAGAGGGGGAGAGAGAGAGAGTCCCATTAACAATCTCATGTTTTCTTAGAGTATTTTCAAATCAGTTTGCCTTTTTGCTGTATTTCCCCTTTGGCCAAAACCCATATACAAAAAGCGTCAGGACTATGCATTCTCTTTCATGCTGGCAAAGTGAAAAGCTTGTGATGTTTCTTCTTATTTATGTGTCAAATGGATTTTCATTCTGCTTTCAGCAAACAAGTTGCTTCGCTAATAGAAATAAACATTTACTTAAATTTTGAATACACTTGAACTCTTTTCATAATATACATGCTTTTAGAGGGAAGTTAATGGAAGTAAAATACATTTGTCCTATCAGTCTATAGCAAGTTTTATGTTCAGAGCTTAAGGCAATCAGAGATCATTTCCAGTTGACCTCAATGAGCTGAATCTTTGTTTTCTCCTAAAATTTACTCATACACTTCAGCTGGCTCTTCCTGGGCACAAAAACTGCGCGGCACTTCAGAAGAAATGAAACACAGGAACAGCTACACTTACCACCTTTCTGGTTAAAATAACCTTATACCACTTCCATTGATAATTGCTAAAGGTCCAGCCCTGTTAGAGACTGATTTAGGCAGCTAATGCTAAAAAGCAATTAGGTATAGGTTATAGAATCTTGATGCATTAGATATTATTGCTGTAGTTACTAAATACTCATTAAGGTTTAAAATTGAGTATTTGGTTTGATCCATAGTTTTAAGCTGTTATACTAATCTTCACAAAATTCATGAATTCATATAGAACGTCACTGTCCTCAGCTGATACAAGACTAGATTTCCACTTTTACTGTCATTAGAGACTCTGTCAACTCAAACAGAAATAATTCGGTCTCTTGTCCACTGGAAGTCCTGCAAACTCATCTGAAAATAATTCAATTACAGGCTGCAAGAAGGACTCTAGATCAGCTGAGGATGGTCAGCATGAGTCCCATGGGTAGATTTGGCACCAGAGGCGTCTCAGCTAGCCTCCAGGAACATGAAACAGAAGGCTTCCTTCTTTAATCAGAAACAACAGGAAATTAGCTCAGTGAAGTCTCCCAGATGTATTATGGAATTCTCTCTTGACTAGTAAAGAAGTGGTCCTGCAGGATGGAGAATTTAGCAAGCTGTAGTTAGATAAATAAGAGCTGAAAGAACATGCTAGCAAGTCTCAGACATCTTCAGATACACTATCATAACACAAGGGGTTTATGATTAATTTCTTGCTGTAAGCGGGCATGTCTACTTAACTAACATTGTGTCCATAGATAAAACATTCTCCAAAACACCAACATTTACGGAGGTATCTTTTTACCTAGCAAATAAGAAAGATGTCAACAGTCACTCCCCTAAACAGCCCTCCTTTCTCCCCCATAAATAGAATTACAGAATTGTAAAAATACAGAAGGAACAGCAACTATAGACAGCATGATTAAGCAATTTATTAGGATTTGTAGGCGTGTTGCCTTAGCCAGCTAAGGTTTATCACCTTCCCATCAGGTTTTCAAAGGAAAAATGGCTGCATCTAACCTGTTTTCCTGGTGGCACCGTAAGAGCTCTGAAAATAAAAATAAATAATATAAAAATTTATATATATAAATTACATAATTTATATTATAATAATATAAATATTATAAAAATAATAATAATAATTTAAAAAATAATTTAAAAAGGCATTTCAACATAAACACATTAGCCTTTTCTCCTGAGATGAGCAAAGGGTTGGAAGCCAAAGTATTACATTCAGTATTTCCCAGTGACTTCATGCTCATCTGGACCTTCTTTTTCCACAGCTAACCTATGGTCACACAACACCCACTAGTGCTGAGGAGGCAGCTGGAGTTCCACCATCCATCCCTCACCTGCCAGAGCTCAGAGAATGCACTTAATGTTTGTGAGGGAGAATTAAATTCTGTGTATTCATTTCTTTTTACTATATTTAGGGGAAGATTTCTTGCTTGCAGCACTCGATTGTTATCAGGAGACGAGATTCTATTTTTCTGTTGCATAAATCAAAGGTATTTGAAAGTGTTCTGAAAGGATGCGGAAAAAAAAAATCAGAATGGAAGTGGGAGTAAAACGTACCAATTTTAAGCTCTTATTTCAGAAGGTAGTTGATGATTCCGTTCCTCTGTCTCCTGGCTTCTGTTCATCTTGGGCTAGCTCAGATTTTGGACCAAGACCCAGTAGTTTCTGAGAAGAATAAAGTCACCCTTTTGGACTACAGAACATAGTTTCACTTGATTCTTTTGCTGAGGTACAGTGGGCTAATCCTGGGGATGATGTTCCTTGCTTGGAACAAGAAAATATTTCTGCAAAACCTGAAGCCATGGTACTAAGAGTAGCAAAGGGAAAGAAGAGATTTCCCTGCTTACTTTTACTGGTAGACTGCATATTTGACAGTCACATCAAAACAAAGGGTATTCTGTTCCCAGCCCTCTGCATCTAGCCTGAAGCCTGTGCAACCACTGAAATGAGAAATAATGGGCTACAGCATGAAAAACTTCAGGTTGACAAAAGGTATTTTGACCTCTCAGAAAGATATTTGCTCACTCCCAACATTTACTTCTCTCAGATGCACCTGAGCTACTTTAAGATGGCATTAGGGATTTGCGTTACACACTGTCTCTCAGCCATGTCCACAGTTGTACTGAAATTCAAGAAATCCCAACCTAGCTCTCATTCACCTTTCCGTCATTGCTGTTTTTCACCTCCATTCTCTCCCCCACTCTTTTTCCCCCTCCTTAAAATTTGCATATATAGTTGTCTCAACTATAAACATTCTAGGCTCCAGGCAGCTTCAAGAACAACCAGTAAACTGATGATGAAAAGATTCCCAAATAAGGAAACAAGTATGGTTCACCAATATGGCCACAAACAAATCTGGGGGCAGACGCAGGGAAGAAAAATAAAAATAAAATAAAATAAAAAAACAACCTTAACATAAATTGAGCAGGGTTTCCACTTTCCTCCTCACTAAGGGCTTTAAGTGAGTCATCTTCTGAACAACTTACCATGAAGTAGATTTTTATTTGATTCTGTTCTGTCTTTCCAAACCCCGTTTAAAGCTTTCTCTGTTGGTTTGTATGAATACAAGGCTAACTTCGTATTTCCTTTGCATGTTTAGCTCCTTATTTTGCATTGATTCCCTGATCCACAAAACAGCTCTGGTACTTATTCACTTAACCTATAATTACTTGGAAGAGCTGCTGCAGTAAAGACACAAAAATAGATTAATTAATTAATTCAGCTTAGAACTTATCAGTATGCTCTTAAGTTAGTATGTTCTGGTGGCTGCTATTGAGCAGGAAGACATACAGAATAGAGATAGAGCTTAACTCAAGAACATCGTAAAACAGTCAAGGTGATGATCTGTCCCACTCCCTACAGTGTAGAGTCAGCTCCATCTAAGCGTTTTATTAAGATTTGAGAAATAGAATTCCTACTGGCACCAAAAGCGTTTCAGTCCCCCTGTAATTTGGGGGAACTTTCTTTCCCCTTGGCTAAACAAAACTTGTGGAATGCAACTCATATCAATGGCAAGAACAGATAATAAAATACAAATATACATTAATAAAAAGAAACTATTTTTCCATGGTTCGCTTACTTTTTGATATAGATCCCACTCTCAGCTGCTATCTCATCCTTTTCCTCAAAAGTTAAACCAGACAAAGAGGAATCTCAACACTTGGCTCATTATTTGTCAGCCACACAATTCTACCTTCTCCAGTGACAGCACCTACAATAAAGATTACATGCAACAGCAGTGGGAGCAGTACTCAAGAAAGGAAGGGAAGGAGATCCTTATGGGAGAGGAAAAACCAAACTTACAAAAACAGTAGTTTTATTAGTTTAAAGGGAGGCAATCTTGAGACTCCTGGTCTCTTCTACGGAATCACAAGTTAACAGTTACCTGCCATTCATAGTACTGAAACCAACTGTAAACAGGGAGAAAAATTACGCAGCTAAAACAATAACAAGGTACTTGTTAAGTATAGTTCTCACCTCTTCTCTTCTTGGCTTACAAAGCAGTTTCCTCAATACCTTGCCTCTGGAAAAGGCTGGTGTTAGAGGACAAAGCCATAAAGGCAAATTCACAGTCCCAACACCACCTTGGGCTGGCACTGTCACTGTCTTTAACTGACTGAGCACATTCACAACTGTCCCAAGAAGGCAATACCATCTAACTGTAGCTGTTCTGACCTAATGAAACAAAAGCTAGCTACTGCTGCATCACTTCATCTTCACATCCATTTTATTCAGGTTGGGTAATTCCTATCATTACCTATATCTCTTTGACATAGTTAACTGACATGCCAGATACTCACATTCAATTCTAAGCCACGGTACAGACTTCTTTCACAGTCTTGGGCTAGTTTCCTATTGGGAGTTTTGTTTTCTTCACTTGTAAAAATTAGAATAGTAAGATTCCTATATTGAGCTTTGGATACTTTGTTTATATGAATTGTCATTTTGCGTACACAATCACAAAATTTACAAGTACTTATAATAAAGTCCTTCAAAGTATATTGTTCTTAAATACTACCGAAGTGAAATGGGAATATTACTGTACGACTAATTTATCATGAATTAACCTTAGCATAACTAATATAATGCTTTAAGATTCTGTTTCATTTTTAAGTAGGAACTACTATTCTATGCATTGTATATCCAAGAGAAGCTCTAGTGCTTGTGGGCTAATACCTCTCTTTATTATGCATTGTCACTATGTTGCTGAAGAAAGGAATTTAGAATTTTAATATTTTTAATAACATAATGACATCCAGGTGCATGACCAAATATGTACTTCCACCTATGACTTAGCATTGAGCAGACACACACTTTGTTGCAGTCATGAAGGAGATTAATTATGCCCCCTCATACAAGTCTACCTTGTGTTTATCCTCTAATACACAAGTAAGAACTTTTGAGATAAATGTTTTGATGCAACTGAGCGCCTCAGAGTTTTAGCCTAAGGAAAAAAACAACTATGGGACAGAATTTATGGCTTTGGCTTGCTACAGTTTGTAATTACTCCCAGGGAGGTCGGGGAGAAAAGGCCAAATGATGAAACACAAGTCCCCCATATCTTTGAGGAGAGCTGTGTGGGAAGAACACAAGAAGCCTTTCTGCTGTAAAGCAGATGAGTGGCAGTTAATGAGTAGCACTATTGAACTTAATTTGGGGAGTGACTTCAAAGCAAACGCATCACTGTATTATATTCCAGCTTGTGCTACACATATTCCATTGTTGGATATGCCTCATTCTACGAGGACATGATCACCTTTTGGCTTCTCTTAATCCTTCATGTTTTCTCTTCAGCATAGTATCTCCATCCCACGTCAGTCAGTTCTTAAAACATGAAGAAGTTTATTCTCCAAAACACAAGAAGATACAATTTAATAGACTTCTGATAACCATACTTTATTCTTTGATACAATATGGTGCCTTCTGTGATGACAGAGATGCAAGAGTAACAAAGGTGTTGTTCAGATGACTGATAGGCATGAAAACTTCTTTAGCAGAATTCTCATGACAAACAGCACTGATTTATTAACATCCAGATTCTCAACTGCTAGGGAGAAAACAGTGGTACTTCTGCCAAGAACATACTACAGAAATCGTCAAAACATCCACCCATCACATGGAACATGCTTATTGACCCTTCCATTTATGTACCTGTTGTTATAACACTAACATCTAACATTTCTGATCACACCAACAGTAGAATCGTGTAACAAGCCAGCGCCCCTTTTCTTTCTGATGTGTTTGCCACTGTGTGACTGATTACTGCTACATGCCTCTTCTTGAAAGGAGGAACAACAATTAAATGAATATCTGACCACACTGAATTTACCCTGGAGTCAGCATTAATCCAAGAACTAACAGTAGCTTTCCCTTTCCAACTGCTGATGCAAGAAATTTATAGAGAACTACAGAAAACTGTGTCAGCTGGGCACTTTAAGCAGTTCATCCTGAAATAATGCCTGCAGAGATGCAGTGCAAGTAAAGCACATTAAGATTTCTTGCAGAATTTCAAACAGAGAGCCAGCAGACATAAATATTAACATCTGACCCATCCTAATTTTCACAATATATCCTCCTTCACGTAAATTTGTGTCTCTGTAAGGAAGACTGATGTATAGCAAAATTAACGGAAGAACTCCTCTTAATGACATATATAATTCATTGTTAATTGATCATGCATACTTATTTTCTGAAAAAAATTTAATACCCCTGAGCAGATCTCCTCCTTTCTTGGAGGCAGATGACAGAAGTTCAGCCATGAGCATTTTGCAGCTTTGCTATTATAACTGATTCAGATATAAGAACCTCTCTCACAAAACCTTTTCTCTTGCAATTGCCTAAAATCTGTTTTCAATAAATTAGTCTTTTCCATCTTGTTGCACAGTGAATATTAATAAAAATGAGAGAGAAAACAGGAAAACAAAGCAACTAACGTACAGGAAGTCAATCTCTGATGAGCATTCTAACTGTGCTATTGAAATAACATAGAGGGTCTAGATGTGTAAGTGCAAGAAAAATGTATAATATTAATTCCACACTTTCCCTCAAATCATAGATTTACATTTACCTGCACTTTCACAAGTAGTTAAGAATGAACCTTAAGTTAAATTTCAGTGGATCTACATGTTAATTTAGGGCACCCTATAAAGTTACTTACATTCGTGTAAATGAGGACACCTACCCCCCCCCACCCCCCCCCAAAAAAGAAAAAAGTAAAAAGTGCTGGATAAGGGATGACTGGATCTAACTTCAAATCAGTCAGAATAACAAATAAAATGTTAAGATAATCTTCTGTTATCTTAAGTTCTATCACTTGAAGTAATAACGATCACTTGTTCTTAAGTAGAACATGCTATTTTACCATTAAAATATATTGTAAATACTAAATTAAAATTTGAAGTTAATAATAAGATCAAAGGTGAAATATCCTACTCAACTTTTTCTACAGTAATTTTGATTCAAAGAAACTTGGAACTGTTTCAAGAGCTGTTTAAGAGACAAATGCATTTCAGATGTGCCCATCTCAGATCTGGTGTTACTGATAGCAATGTTTTGTTTGTTCAAACACATGGTTATCTTCTCCCTCAAATGTTTTGCAATAACTCCTATCAATGAACTTTTCCTTAGATAGAGCATGCACACATTTGATTTGTATGCCTTTGGCTTTAGTCAACAGGGAAGTTCACAGCTGGGCAAAGTTAACAAGGTTTCTGCATCAGCTTTCTGCCCCCACTGTACAGACATACAAACTGCTCAATCATGTAATCAACCACTCAAAATTCTCAGCCATGTGTTTCCAGTCAAAGAAATCACTGACTTGGTTTTGCTCAACCTCTGGAGCTGAGCTACAGCAGTTCCAGCTGTGATCAACAAGCAGCTCAGATATCCTTGCAGGATGGGCAGGACAGACCTATTGCTCAGCACCACCTTCCCTAAGTCAAAGTAATCCACCTATTTTTAGTCAAAGACTGAGAATGAGAAATACTAGATTTTTTCTTTTACTTAATCTCAGCTCTTTGTAAAGACATTTTTTCGATTCATTGTTCATTGTGTTCTTGCTTGTTATTTAGTTTTCAAAAAGAAACCAAAAGCTCTTTATATACAGAACTAAAGCTTATGAGGAGCAGACTTAATGAAGGGTTGGGGTACAGAATGGTGATAGCATTGTAATTAAAATTTTCTTTCACTCAGAATTTGCAAACACTTGGGAAAGTTTAAATGCCTGCCTCTGCCAAGGGACAACAAGAAACTCTAATTGCAGTTCACTGTCTGCAAGACATGAAAATGATTGTGGCTCTTCACTCTTGCTTTGGAGCATTAGAAACTCATTCCCCCATGTTCAGATTTCAGACTTGAACTTCTGGTGACCAGCTAGTGCTTTATAGAGAAAGGAGACCAGCTGCTATTGCCTGAAAGCCTACTGTTCCCAGTACATCAGAACAGCAGTACCAAATTAAAGTTTGAAGAGCACTGAAATCCTTTATTCACATACACAAACTACTCTAATGCTCTCTTTGGATTTGAAGAGAAGGTTATGTCATTGACATAGACATAAGTGACATAAATGAAACAGAAGCAAGCCCTTTCAGTCTTTCTCACTCAAAAACTTGTCTTCAAGTCATCTTCACCCACCTCTGACACTTTTCTGACAAGTATTACAAAGAAGTCAACAGATGTCACTATTCTTGGAGAAAACCACTAGGCAAATGTTCCCCGCAAGTAGTCCTGGCCTAGTAAACAACACAGTATAACAAGGACATATGCAGGCAAGCCAGCACTACAAATGCAGTAAGGATGGGAAGCTGCAGCATCTCCGTTGGGTTAGCAAATACAGATTCAGCTTAGGTCTCTTCAGCTTTACTCTAGACTTGCCAGTAGACCAAAAGAGGTCTGGAAGTTGAGAGCAGAAGCCTTACTTCCCCTTCAAAATCTTAAGTCTGAAGTTAAATCTGGTTCTAAAAGACCCAATCCTGTATCTAATCCACACAGATTGCTGAGATATTTCTGCCCACATATACAAACACTTCCACATACATGAACAATCTATTTTTAAGTACATTTGCTACAATCCTCACTAAATTATGAATTTTATATTCCAGTGATAATTCATACTCAGCAGCAAAACACAGATTCTGACTGCCGGAATTTCAGAGTAATATTTTTAGAATCTTCTTACAGCTTGACAGCAAGTACTTTCATAAATCAGTAAATCCAGCTGGGATTTGTTCCAAAGCAGCATTTACAAGTTGTCATTACCTTTTCATGTGATCCTATTGACTAAAGCATACTCAAGAGCTTCTTCTGATCTATTTGCAATAAGACACATGATAGCAGAACATTCTGCACTGGTTAAAGTCTTCACTGAGAATATGGTGGCAATGCCAGCCTCCTTTCTGCTGCCCTTCACAGTAATGTTAAGACAATAAAGGGGACAACAAATACTCTTTGGATGGATCAGACAGGAAATTAAAATAACACATGAATGTTTTTGTCAGACTAGTCAACTGGAAGTATTTTCCCAAAGCAGTTTGGCCAGAACTTTGTACACACAACTGCACCTGAACAGCTACAGGCAGCAACATCTCTTGCAGGGAAAAGAACAAGCAGGAGGAGTTTGGGGTGAGTCAATGAGAAATGCTGTTAAATGTCAGACCTCAGCCTCAGGGTATACCTGCTCCAGTCAGGAAAATCTGAATCCAGGATATGGCCATCACAAGATTTGGAGCAGAATTCAGTCTCCGTGCTTTCTGCCTGGTAAGGGATTTTGCTTTAGAACAGCACCCCTCAGCATATTCTACTTTTTGTTCTTGTGACATGTATGGATTCAGGCATTAAGCACTAATTTGGAAAAATCCAAGATTTTACTACCTCCATCGGTTCGTAGCTAAAATTATGACAATATAGAGCAAGGTACTTTAGGTCTCTTGTATTCCTTAAGTCAAGAAAACAGGCAGCAGTTAAAGGAAGTTATTACACACAAGATAATTAAATCCACCTCCAAACACCATTCACTTGACCTATGACTTACCTTTCTGTCCTTATTTTACCAAGCAGCCTCTGTCTGAGCACTTGTCAACAAAAAGGAGACAAACTTGCATACTTGGCTACAAGAAAAATGAAACTGATCTTGTTTTACTTTAATATCGTATTCCATATTATTTAAGACAACAAAGAAGGTATTTGCTTTATTAAAAGACTTATTAAGAGTAGGCTCTACCCTCAGTTTAGATTCAGCACTGGATTGTCATCACTACAAATCATTCAGCCTTATATTGAACCAGTTTAATATCCTGAAACCTCAGAGAAACCAAGAGAATTTTTTCCTCTCCAGGAAGGATTTCAGGCATCCCACCGGTGCTCTACATTCTTGTAGGAGCTGTTCAGTGGCCCAGAATTGAATAAAACAAGTACTCTTGCTTATAAGAACAGCTTACTGTCTATCACTCAACTTTGCCATGGTATTAACAATAGAAATGTGAAAAAAAATCATTGTGAGGACTGGAAGAACAGAGATAACTGGCTTAATGCAAGCTAACTGAAAGAGAGAATAAACTAATAAGATTAATTGGGTAAATTAATTCAGTCACTCAATTTCAAGAAAGAAGACAGTCATCTCAGATATGCAAACCCCCACAGAGAGCATCACTGAAGTGAACTGCCCAGGGACACTGAAGTGCCACCAGCAGAAACTATTAAAGCTGATCTAGTACATATGCTTCAGTGGAAGAGCAACAGCTCAAGAAATTTGCATGATGGCTACTTTCTCTGAACATTTCTGCTCACTGAGTTCAAATGAAGGTCAGGGAAGCTGCTTTCCATTCCTCCAGACTCACTCACTTTCAAATAGCTTTTTAAAGCATGTAAAGGATTTGACATATATATGCACCTGCAATTGCATGACCACATCTGGGTTCAGCTATCAATTTGTTATAGCAGTGCTTTCCTTCATACATCAGATTGATAGAGGGGTGAGAAGCATCTTTCTGGAATACACAGATATTGTCCCGTATTTTATTCATTAAAGAAATGTTATAGGCATTATTTGTCACCCACTAATTAGCATCCAAAAGCAGAAGGATAAGCGAACTGTGCCCAACCTGAAGTTACTGCTGCAAACCCTTCATTTGAAATGCTGCCACCTTTTTAGCATCTCAACCATTGCAGATGTCTAGTAGAAACATGTGTGTTTCACATTCATTGTTGAATACAGCCTGCACATTCGTAAACTAGCTTTCTGTCCCTTATGTATCACTTCCCAAAGATGACTGCACAGGCTACCAACTGTTTACGCATATTCAGATTTTCTTTTATCATTGCCAAAGCTGTTCATTTTGTCAGCAAGGCCAAGTCTGCAGGTTCTGTCACAGTCATTGACATTTTTAGGGGATACCTCTAAATAAGAAGTTCAGATTCGTATTTTTTAAACCAGCATTTTTTAAATCAACACCAGTATCATCTAGAGTATGCCATCAGTACAAAGAGGAGCAGCCAGGGCATTTTCCTCCGCATAACTCAGGACCAGCTGATACCTGCCAGGCATCCTCAAGCTCAGCCTTGTTGAGAGATAGTGAATGACACAGGTCTTCCATGCTTGGAAGGAACGTGCAGTCTGTCATGGAGTAGATTTTTTAAGTTTGCCATGGCTGCCAAAGTGACTCTGGTGTTGCAGAGTTCAAGTGAATGCAGAAAGAGAATCATAATGGTGTTTAGACAGGTATCACCTAGGAAGACAACTGTGCACTTTATTTTTCAGACCAGTCTCCTTTTCTATTCATTTCTGCCTGCCACATAAGGCAGAAGTTGTCAGATACATTCCACAAAACACTATGGCAATAACTGTCATGGGGTATATGGTCACAGAAAACACACAATAGTGAGTGTAACCTTAGTAAGTCATAGAATCATAGAATTACTCAGGTTGGAAAAGACCTCAAAGATCATCAAGTCCAACCACAGCCTAACCATAGTACCCTAACTCTAACAACCCTCTGCTAAATTATATCTCTGAGCACCACATTCAAACGGCTCTTAAACACATCCAGGGATGGTGACTCAACCACCTCCCTGGGGAGCCTATTCTAATGTTTAACCACCCTTTCTGTAAAGAAGCGTTTCCTAACATCCAACCTAATCTTACCTTGGCACAACTTGAGGCCATTTCCCCTCATCCTGTCACCCATCACCAGTGAGAAGAGACTTACCCCGCTCTCACTGTAAGCACATTTCAGATACTGGAAGAAAGCAATAAGGTCTCCCCTCACTCTCCTTTTCCCCAGACTAAACAGCCGCAGCTCCCTCAGCCTCTCCTCATAGGGCTGATTTTCCAAGCCCTTCAGAAGCCTCATTGCCCTTCTCTGGACCTGCTCCAGCACCTCCAGAATCATTAAGGTTGGAAAAGACCACTAAGATCACCTAGTCCAACCCCAAACCATCCCCACTAACCATGCCCCTGAGTGCCACATCCATACAGTTCTTGAACACCACCAGGGGAAGAGACCACCGCTTCCCTGGGCAGCCTGTGCCAATACCTCACCAAATTTTTCTTGATTTCCAACCTGAACTTCTCCTGGCACAAATTAAGGCCATTACCTCCCATCTTACTGCTAGTGACTTGGAAAAAAAGAGGATGACCCCCACGTCACTACAACTTCCTGCTATTCCCAATCATAAAACTAATTTCTTCTAACAGCATAGGATCAAATCCGCAGCACTGATCTTACTATTGGAAGAGCACCACACCAAACTGGGTTTTTACTTGATTTGGTAGTTTATTCTTCCACATCCTCACAGAATACGTATGACAACTGGGAAAAGAAGTCAAACCTCCAGTTTTGGTTATAAAGAAAGAAAAACACATACACACACCAAACTGATTTCTTAAAGTAAAGTGAATACATCTGGGAAAGTGATACCTTTCGGGAAAGAGCATCAGCATTTCAAAATGTTGCCACTTGCAAAGATTTCCCTTACTCCTACTAAAATGCTGGCAGTCTGTTTAACAACTACCATTCAGGTCCCCTACATAGCTTAAAAAAAAAAAAAGAAACATCCAGATGCCCCCCATGCACACTTTGTGTCTAAATGCCTGTTTCCTGCAACAGCCGGTACAACAAGCTATACTTTATTGCTTTATTTTTGCCTTATGGAGAAGTCATCACATCAGATGACAGAATTTGTATAATTAGGGGAAATGATCATATTTTAATAATACTAAAAGATGCTTGAAAAAAAAAAAAAAAGAGTATATTGCAGCCCTAGCTGTTGTCAGACCACATCTCTCAGTCACAGCTCCAGCTCTGCTAGAGCAGACAGAGCTAAAGTGGGAAACAATATCTCAGAATGAAGTTATCTTCTTGGAAGAGGATACTGAGGAATTCACTTACAGTGCCTTTTAGTCTATATAACAGCAGTACTGATTTATTTATTTTTTGCTTTAAGCCAAGATTGAAATGCCTGGCACCTCAGACAATAAAACATGCTTTATGACTACTACTCTTAACTCCAGTGTTTCTTAAGCTAGCAAAGGTAGCATCCCTGAGTGCTCTCCGGGATCAGCTCAAAACAGCTAAAAGGATGATTCTGATTTTAGGCCAAGTGGTCTATGTCCTTTACTGCATTACAAAGCTCAAGTGAAACCAGATGCCATTGCAGGGTCATATCCATAGGACTGGAGGGAAAGTCCAGAGATCACCTAGACAATCCTCTTCCCCCCCCCCACCCCCCCCATGAGATTCACCTGCCCCTACAACAATGAATGCTTTTGACAAAAAAGGAGGGTGCCAATGCTTCACTTGCTTTTGGATTAGAAAGATTTTTCTGACATTCGGCCTAGATCTCCCTTGCTGCAATTTACATCTGTGATTTACTGATAGTCTAAAATAGAAAAACCTCTCATGCTTGAGAGCTCAGGCATCTCTTTTTCTTCTGGTTGGGTTTGGTTGTTGATCCAACACCACCTCCCGTTGAGCTACTGACTAAGCGTAAACATAAATGGGAGTTTTATTCAGCCAGACCGTTTTCCTTGTTTGTTTATAAACAAGCAGAATTCAAAACACTGCCTGAATCTTAATAGTCAAAATATTGGACTGGACCACACTGCTGTTTCTATCCGCAAGATATTACAGAGGAAATCTGCAAGATGTAATAGAGGAAAGTAAAATTAGTCCAAAACTGTAAATTTTTAAAATGTGGCCCTATTAAGAAAACCACACAACAATTCACAGACAAAGGAGATCTCACTGCCATGCAGAGGGTGTTTTTACTTCCTGAGCCCTTCCTCCCTACCCCAAAAAAGAAAGCTATCTCTCAACCACAAATAAATCCAACCCAAAAAAAAGGCTGAGAGGGCCAACAAGTCTGATATTTCAGTTTGGACTCTGTTCTGCTGATACTACTCTTACAAGAGTACTCTTACAGAGGCCATTTCTTGTACAACAGTTGAAAGTAACAAGAAGAGAGCAAGACATTGTAACAATGAATCTTATTAAGGCAAAACAAGTAAATTTACTATTCTTCCTATTCTTATTCCTCGAACAGTTAGCAAAATCAGTTTTGCAGTCTCCAGATGTTTCTACAGTTCAGTCAGTTATATTACGCATATTTAAGCCTATGAATATTTTTCCTCATTGCAAGTGACCATCAAGGTAATAAGTCTTCCTAGCTTCATTAAAAGAGAGGGGAAAGATCAGAAAGAAGTGGGTGAAACACAGGAAAATTTCAAAAGTAAAAATAAAGGTCACTCATTTTAAAAGCCCAATTTTTTGCTTAGATGCTCAATGGATGGAACATAACAAAAGGAGGTCTTGATTTTTAACCTAAGTGCATGTCTTCCAAACAGGGGCTTGTATTCCTTCTTCAAATTCATTTCTGTTTTAAAAAATAATTTGGCAGAAACAGTGTGTCATGTCAGTTTATACAGCACTACCACATACTGCATTTCCTGCACATATAAGAATTCTCATCACAGCCTCCCAAAAATTTATTCCTGATTGCAAGGAATGCTAAGCCAAGAAAGAGAAATATATTAAGACAGGACAGTCAAAGAGGTTGTAGCTACTTTTTTCAATGAACTTTAGAAACCTGACTTCTACTAATGCCCTTGAAAAAGTATGCACCACTCTATGTCTGAGTAGAAAAATGACAGCTTTTATCCTCATCAGAATTGTCAGTTTATCAGCATGGAAAAAGCCAGGTAAAAAAATAATAATAATAATGGTGCAGCTTGTTTTTATTAATGATGTTCATCAGCATAAGATAACGGAAAACTGATCTTTCTAAACCAAGAGATTTTCTGGCAGAGGAAGGTGTTAGCACATTTTCTGCAAGAAATCCAAACGCAGAGTTCTAGAAGCTATTTAATATAATCTTACGCAACGTCATTATTAGCAGACTCAAATGACACCAAAAAGGAAAAATATGACACACAGTTGCTTAAAGCTGGCTGGCAGAAATCCGGTATTATTGGTAATGATAAATCTCCATTGGGCATTTATACTTCTGATGTTTCTCATACACTTGCAAGACACTGAGAGGGGGAAAAAACCCTCTTGCTGATGTATCTGTGGAAAAGGGATATCTAGACTGTTGTGCATTTTTGTTTGTTTTGTTTTAAATATATTTTTCTTACAAACAGGGCCAGAATAAATTATTTGCTTACAGTGGCCGCAGGTTAAAAAAAAAAAAAAAAGGAAGAAACTTCTGCCTACATAATAGCAAAAGACTTGGGAGGGACTGTAAGATTAAGTCTTAACAGACAAATTCAGCCATGCTCCCTCTTTAATGTATTATTATGAGATGGCTAAGAAAAAGGGAAAATATTACAGGTTCTCTTCAAAAAGGGTAAGATAGAGATCCAGTCCTATTCCAAAGGTGGATTCTTGTCTAGTTCTGACAGCAGATAGGAAAAAGGACACATTGGAGAAGAGTTTGAAAAACACATGAGTGCAGATACCAGGAAACCTAACATAAAGGTCTGGCTTCATACCTTTTCAAATGAAAGGACCAGAAATAATCATACTACAGAATAAAGGCACCTACACAGAGAACAAAACTTCAATGAAGCTTTCTTCAACGTAGCAAACAAACTCCAGTGCTTGGAATACACAAATATTCTGAATAAATAATAAGGAAGGTGAGCAGTCAGGCATCAGAAAAACTTCACAAAGATTCTAGTAAATACTGTTGTTTTTCAAATTGTCAGAATTTCTCAAAATGACAGAAGACTGTTAAAAATACTCTGAAGGTCAGCTGGCCCAACATCAAAGCTCAGTGAGATTGCTCAGAGCCCTGTCAGGCTATGTTTTAAATATTTCCAAATATGCAGACTTCCCAACAACAGATTGGAACTTCCCTTATTGTATTTTATATCTTTTGTTGATTATCTTTGCTGTTTACTGTTGAGAAGATTTCCAGCTTTGTATTTTCTACCACCTGCTACACGGTTCAATATTGTCAGTATCTCCCCTCAACTTTCCCCAGGCTGAAAAAAAAAGTCCACCTCTCTCAACCTCTGCATGTACATCACTTGCTTCAGCTCTCTGATAATTTCAGCAGTTCTGCTTCAGAACCCTTTCAACCTGTAAGTCTCTCTTGTTTGAGAAGGGTAGAGGTGGGTTGAAGTAGAAACTTTACCCTAGAGGTAACATCAAAAATGCTAAGTAGAGAATAACTGCATCCCTTAAACTGCCAGCTACACTCATACTAACTACCCAGTATGCTGCAAGATCTTTCCTTGCTTATCTCTCCAGTTTAGTTACAAGAACTAGAAGATTGCATCAAAAGCCTTGCTAAGTCAAGGTAAACATGATCCACTACTTTTCCTTACCCACTCAGCCTGCTGCCATTTCATAACAGTAGGCAATCCAGATGATCAGAAATTACTTGTCTTTAGTACATCAACACCGATTGTTCCCAAACAATGCCTCTTTGTGTTTCATGAGTTTCTATAAGGACTTCTTCCATAACATCTGCAGGACTAACATGAGGCTAAACGGCCTGAATTTTCTGTTCCTGGCTTTTCCCTTCTACCATGTGGGGAAAGCATACAAAAGCAGCTAGTAGTTGTAGGTTATTTTGGGGAATTAACTGACAAGTAAAAACCCTACAGCGTTATAAATAATCCATCGGTGGAAGGGCAAGGGACACATGTATCATCTACAAGAGTTAACAAAGAATATTTGGCAAATTACTTTTCCATGAACTGAGTACAAATCTCTATGGGGAAAAAAAAACAATCAAAAATGTACTGTCTTGGTTTAGTTCCATGTGGATAACATGTCTTTGATATCCTAACTCTGTTAGATCAGTCTTATTCTTAAACCAGCCCAGTCATGCAGAGATTTGTAACAGAAATATTAAGGAATGACTGGAGCACAAATGTAAAGACATTACAAGAATCAACAGAGAAACAGTTTAAAAAGTCATGTCCAACAGGGCAAAATTAATAATCATAAAACTGGTAAACACTGAAGAATGCACTGCTCATACCAAGTTCATGGCAGAGATGACTCATTAGCTGAAGGCTTTTGCTCTGGTAGCAGAGCTATGATAAGTTAATAGCCTGGTATTGCTGCCATTTCTCTTCCTCTTATTCAAAGCGGAATACAGACTGCAGCCAGAATTACACACTTGTAAGGGCTGGAAGGAACCTCTGAGGATTACCTAGCCTAACCTGTCTGCTAAAACATGTTCCCTGCAGCAGGCAGCACCAGAAAATACCCAAGTGGATTTGAATATCTCCAGAAAAATGAGACTCCATAATCCCCCAGGGCAGCTGGTTGCAGTGCTCTGTAACCCCCTTAAAGTGAAGAAGTTTTTTCTCCTGTCTCTATACAACTTCCTGTGTTCCAGCGTGTGCCCATTGCTCCTTGTTCTGTTGCTGTGCACACCACTGAAAAGAACCTGGCCCCATTCATTTGACTCCTGCACTTTAGACTTTATAAACAGTGACAAGATCCCCTCCCAGTCTTCTCCAGGCTGGATCAGACCTAGGTTTCTCAGCCTTTCCTCATAAGTGAGGTGGTCCAAGGCCCCTCATCTTCTTTATGGCCCTCTGCTGGACTTTCTCTAGGAGACGTCAACTACAACCCACATGGACAGAAAAGCAGGGTCCATTGCTTTCTTCATTCACTCTAATATCATTTGCTTGGTATCATATAGTGCAGTTTCAAACCCTGGCTATTCAGTTGAGAGTAGTTTTACTGCTAAGATAGCACCCCAGCATTCAAGTCCTTGTCACAGAGTTATCTACATCATTCTATGTCCGTGACAGGGGGGCAGTAGGCCCGTGGGCCCCACAGCCCCAGAAATGGGAAGGAAAAAAGGGAAAAGGGGTAGGGAGATGGAACTGGCCTCAAAGAAACAAACAGAGCAGCAGCAACGATCTAAGGAGGAAAACTTATTTTACTGACTATGATATTGGAGTGCAAGATAACACAATATAATACAATCTAATTGAAATTGAGGCTAATAAATGGAGTAAAATAAGAGTGAGAGAGGTTTCCAAAGACCGAAAAGCCTACTTTGAAATTGAAGGCGCATGGCTTGGAAGCACACCCACACCCACTGCCAGGCAGTGAGAGAGAAATTAAGCAAGCATTGCTTCCGTGACATATTTTCCTCTTTGACCGTGAGGTCCTCTGGGACGTGTAGTTCTTCTTCTCAGTGCTCCACATGATGCCATGATGTGGAATACCAATAGCAAAAATTACAAAACCATGACATCCCTCTATGATATTCTGTAGAGATAGGTTGAGACCAATTCTATTACTTCCAAAGATAAATGCCGCCCATCTCACAGAGCTGAAGAGGTACGGTTCTGACTGTACACTTTATGATACCACACATAGCAAATCCAGTTTTCAAACAAAAGATTGAGCATGTTTTTCCCTTATTTATACAATAAAATATTGACAGAGAAGAAACATTAACCTGTAGTTAACCTTCACCTTCTTAGAAGATTCTCAAACCTAACTCCCTTACAAACACTCAGTAGCTCACACAGTTTCTAAATGCTGACAGGTCAACATCCCTTACCATACAAAAAAAGACACAAAAACTCTTTGACTGCCACAGGGAAAGAGTATTTCTACATGAACAAGAAAAATAAAGTTTTAAAATAAACACATTTTCTTTGAAAAGCCATAAATACATAGGAGATCAAAAGAAAAAAAAAAAAAGTTCTTATTCCAGAAAAATGCAGCTGACCAAAAGGGGTAAATGTTTCCACTAAAATACACGCAAAACAGCTTTCTGATCAGTGATTACACAAAAATCTCTCTGCTGACAAAAAACAGTACAGATACAAGTTATCTTAGAGTATCAGAGTTAGCCAAGGATAAGGAAATAATGCATGAACAAGATACTATAAAGAAGGTAGTTAAATCTCTTCAGTCATGTGTTTTAATCATTAAGCTTTGGGCAAGACAGAGAACTTTTACAGGAAGTAAACGTACATACATAACTGCAAGAAAAAACTTATTCTAAGATCCCAACACACACGCACAGACAACTTTTAACATTCACAGAAAGCAAAGGAAGATCTGAGCATAGCTTCTCCCACCTGCCTGGAGAAGGACACAAGTCCTCTATTCACTAAGGGATTCCTGCTCAAATACCAGTAACCAAAGCTGTAATTCCTTACCAGAAGCAGAGAACTACTACTCTCTTCCAAACCCTGGGATACAAAGGCAACCAAACAGCCAGCAGGATACCCTGAGAGAGAAAAAAAATATGCTTAGAAAAGGGCAACAAATAAACAGTAAAATCATTAAGCAAGACTCCTCACGGAGAAAACACTTGTAACAGGCCTGAACAACAAATTAACTAATTTTCCCATTATACTCATTTACTCACCATTTGTTGTTTAAGTTAGTAGAGGGAACACTCAGCTATCCTCTCTTCCAATTTCCTAGCAAAATACTAACCAAGCAATAACACTCACTTGTAACCAAGTTCAAGCTGATTAAAGCTTCCACAATTACAACTCTCAGCTGTGGCCTCTTGCAGCTGTTCAGACAGTTACCCTCTGGAAAACAAGAAAATGGTGGTATAAGAAAGGGGAAAGCTTCATCATCTGTCTGAGTTCATGCTATTGCAGCTTTATGATAAGATACTGAAGATTCCATGTTTTATCTCCTTAATAGCTACAGGCAAAGGCTGGCTCACATTCTTATCACCTCCTCACATCCATGAACCAATCATGATTCTTCCTTTGCACAGCTTAGCCCCTCTGAAGCCCTTGAAAAGAGTAAGTGTATTTGTTACCCATTTCAAAAGTAAGTGCTGGTAGCCAACTAGCTGCTGGCAGCACCTGCTCCAGCTTCATGAAGAGGGTAGAATTCCCCACACCTGCTCCTCAAAAGGCCACCTGCACTCTCCAGGTTTAGCAGAGTAGACCTCTCTGCAGCTGGGGTTCATTACACTGCTACAAATGAGCTTGGCAAATCCTTCTTATGAACAAATAAAGGATATTTTTAAAACAAAGCTGTACCGCAGTTGCAAAATTAAGTTATGTTCAAGGAAAAAAAAAAAAAAAAAAAAACCAGAAGAAGAAACTCTTAAATACAGTTCTAAAAAATTTTATTCAAGACTAAAAAGTTAGAACTGAATGAAGAATTCAGGATGAAAACCTTGATACCTTGGAAGATTTGAGTTTGGGGATTTTATGATCAAGATAAAACTATTACAGGGCAAGCAGGGATGGAGCAGAAGACATGGTTAATAAGAAAGCATGACCCAACTTTCAGCTGTAAATAAAGAAAATGTATTGTTTGTATTAGAACAGCTCCAGAAAAATACAAGGGAAATGACTGGAAATCAAAGCATTTATTTCTGTTGGGAGAAGTATGGGTGTTATTCTAAAACAATAAATGAAGGAGTGGAGAGTAGGGGCCAAATGCTTCATCTGGTAGATAAAACTGATCACAAAATAGACCACATAGGCTATAATTAGCTCGAAGTTTTTTCTTGAATCATTTACTTTCAGAATTAGTAACATGTGTGAAACAGAGAGAGCTGGCTGTTCTCTGTTAATTTTTCCTCTGAATGAAGATGCATTCTTTGTGTGGAATGCTGCAACCATGGCTGTCATTTCAGCTTTCAGTTTAATTGTATAAATAGAAGAAAAACAACTATGCCTCTAACGAACATGGAAAAACTGGCTCTGCTGTGATCTCAAAGTCAGAATAAAAGTCACTATCAAAGGAAAAAGACTCTTCTCTCCGGGTATAACTGCTTCCTACAGATGTTTCTTCCAAATTCTTGGAGAAATTCTGGTACTGCTTAAAACTTTAAGTGGCATTTGGGATTTCTGTTCTCAGCTGACTGAGCACAGCCAGAGATTTCTGCTGAGGAAGAGCAATGCTCTTTCTTTTTGAGAAATATAAACACTAAATTTCTTCCTAGGAAGGAGAAGAATGTAAGATCATAAATGAGGTATTTGTTATTTTCTGTTTTAAAGATTCAAGACTTGCAAGAAGCTAGCTTGTTTAGTTCTTGGTTATGTCTAACAGCAGTTAAAAACAAAATACACACACCATCACCTGAGATCAGGATTGAGGTTGTATGTATGTATGTTCACAATTCTGGAGGCTCTTTGCAAACACATATGGCTATCTCATACACACACTGTGAGATGTCATTATTTCAACTTGATTTGTACTGTTTACCACCCACAGTCGAATACAAGTGGTCCCATGCTGGTTACAGCAAACAAGCTGCACTCCTGAAACGAAATACAGTACAGCAGAAAGTCCAGGAATATGATGTCATCAACAGAGGGATGAGTCTGCTCTGTACAGGGAGGGGCAGAAAATCAGAAGTTACACTCATTCATACAACAGAAGGAGCGTGGCTGCTCACTGAGAAGTGTTGCACTCACTTGTTTGTACTTCTTCGGTAGCAAATTTGCAGTCAAGGTAGGTGCTTCCACTTCTTTTTCATATGAAAAGTAGTCATTATTTGAATTCAGTAGTTTGTTACTTTTTCAAAGCCACTTCTTGAATTCTTAATATGTTTCCAGTTCAATTAGAAAAGAAGTGGCATCATTAACATTCCAGAAACAGAAGAAGAAAATAATTATCACTGATGCAGTGTGCTAACTTGGCAGATTTTGTAAAGGTGAAACTTTTACAGAAAAAAAAAAGAAAAAAAAAGCTTTATTTCAGAGTGCTCAGGATGCCAAAGACACAGGGACTGTCGGGTATGGGCTATGTGAGGGAAATGATCTGTTCTTTCTGGAGGGCAGTCAGTGTGTTCCATTTGTTTTAGCTATGAAAGAACAGAAAGTACAAGCAGCTAACTTCATTTTCAGCTGAGAACTTACCTAACAAGAACCAGGGAAAAGGCAGTAACAGTTCTATCTGTGTGCCCTCAACGTTTTCTCACTGTTTGTTGTTTTGATTGTCAACGTTGTGCCACAGTGTGGATGTGTTTGTACCTTATGCTGCCTTCCTGTCTCATCTATACTGACTGAATGGCTAAGACTAAGCCTTCTGAGTTAGTTCTTGTGTAACAAAGAATGGTTTCAGCTCACCTTTGAACAACTCTATTGGTTTCCTTCTATTATATTAAAATGAAATAATACTGTAAAAGCATGATTTATAAGATGCTTATAAAAATAAAAAGCTTAGAACTGGAATTGTAATTAGAACGGTATAACAAAAGGACCAAATGTTGAAATATATGCTACTCATTTTCCATTACTCGGTATTGTAAGCAGTAGGCTGTGTATAGTAACGGTAACAACCAAATAGTCATGCAGCCAAAATAGTTCAAAGTTTGTCATTAGAATCCTAGGTTCTGATATGTTGTATGTAATCATACAGATGCCATCTCCTAAGATTAGAATGTTTTTATCTTGTTGTTGTACATATTTTTTTAGAGAAGCTTGATCAGAGCTAGAAAATAATATATTTCCTTTTACAGCAGAATCCCTAAATCTGAAGTATCAGGATATTGTGTAATATCTGTCATATGGTTCCTATCTTCCCTGCTTTTTTTTTTTTTTTTTTTTTCTTTCTTTTTTTTTTTTTTTCCCGGAAATTCATGAAGGAAAAAATTGAAGAGAAGCATATTCACACTGCAGAATCATTCAGAAATTTCCAAATATATCTGTCTTTTCAGTCTGAAGAGCACAAACATAAAGAGAAAAGTGTACCTAAGTTAATAAAAATGATGAGATAACCAGAGCAGAGACAGCTCCAGAACACTTCTGTCAGGTTTTCCGCTGAGCCCTGTACAAGCTAGAACAAGATTAAGTGAGTAAGTCAGAGTTACCTGAACATTTTGTACTGCCAACCCAACAGAAAAGCCCAGCCTTCCCTCTTGAATTAGAGCTTCCTGAAATAGGGATCTCATATCTACACTAGAAAAAAAATATCTCAGAACTGCATTCTCAAAGCAAGCGTTGCCATGTTTAAAGTCCTTTCCCAGATAGAAAACAAGAGGTATTGGGAAGAATTTTAGCCTGTTAGTAATGAAGAGGCTAAAATTCAGCTCTTAAGAACAGTCAGTTTTAGATAGCCTATTTCTTCCTGGAAAGAAGGAGGCAAAAAGCTTTTAGAAACCTAAACCCTACTGCTTTCAGAGTAGGAAAAAAAAAAAATCTTACTGCGAATCCAGGAAGACTTGTTAGTGAATCAAGCTTTGCTTTCAAAACAAACACATTCCCTCCTAGTAACCGGCAGCAACAAACGTACACCTGAGCTCATTAGCAGTATTAATCAATGTGAAATTTAAAAGAGAGAGAGAGAAAATAAATATTTTCTGTCAAAATGCCATTTAGCTAAAAACTGTTTTTTCTTTAAAAGCTACACATAAGCCAGGCTTGTTCTTTTGTCACCAATGGTTTTCAGAACCCTCCCTCCATTCCAAACTTTTGGATTTACCCTGCTTTATCTAAACATTGGTCTCTCTTCCTTCTTATGTACTTCAAATTCTACACACACACACAGACGAAAGGTGTCCCCCTGCTCTGCTGATGTGTGACTGCCAACAAACAGGGCCTCAAAGTGGAGGCAGAAGCAGTCCTTAGCCCGTCCTCTACAGCTGGTGCAGCTCTCAGTGCAGCTGCCTGACGCCTCAAGCTTCTCCTTGCAATATGGATCTGCCAGTGCTACTGCTTTTCTGTTCCTCCTTCCTGTGCTGTTGCACAGTGTTTCAGAACAGGGAAAGGTTAAACAAGTGACTTTTCTTGAAGTGAATCCATTTCCTGAGCTGGTGATACCATTTTGAGTACTTGTGACATCTGCAAAAGTGTCACAGCCTACAGCGCTAAAGTGGGAACACACAGTGGGGCATACTGGGGAGAGGTGAGGCAGTAATGCCTTAAAGTGACATTGCCGCATATGTCCTCACCTTTTTGGGCCAGCTAGGTGAGCCCCTATCCTAGCACAGCTAAGGAAGAGGACATCCCTTGGTGAACATCACACAGAGAAGGTGTTTGGTTTGTCCAATAGAGACCAGTATGAAATCACAATGATCAAACAGAAAAGTAAGTATGAGCCAGCAGTGTGCACTTACAGTCTTGAAGGCCAACTGTATCCTGGGCCGTATCAAAACAGGGGTGGTAGGAAGGCAAGGGAGGGGTTTGTCTCCTTCTGCTCTGCCCATGCGAAGCCCTATCTGGAGTACTGTGTCCAGGCCTGGGGCCCCCAGCACAAGGAAAACATGGAGTTGTTGGAGTAGGTCCAGAGGACAGCCACAAGGATCATCAAAGGGCTGGAGCACATCTCTTGTGTAGAAACGTAGACAAAGTTGGACTTACTTAGCTTGGAGACAAAAAGGCTCTATGGAGAACTCATTGCAGCTTGAAGAGAGCTTATAATCAGGAGGGGGACCAACTTTTTACAAGGGCAAGGAGGAATGGTTTTAAACTGAAAGAAGGGAGATTTAGGTTCGTTGTTAGAAAGAAAATTTTTACACAGAGGATGCAGGCAGTGGCACAGGCTGACCAGAGAAGCTGCGGATGCCCCATCTCCAGAGGTGTTCAGGACCAGGTTGAATGGGGCCCTGGGCCCTGATCTGGTGAAGGGCAGCCAGCCCATGGCAAGGGTGGAACTGAATCATCTTCGATGTCCCTTCCAGCCCTATTCCATTCACTGATTCTGTGATATGATACAGGCTCAACCCTGCTCAAACTGGAGCCCCCTGGTCCAGCTCCCCATGAAGTCAGGCTCCTACAGGGGAAACAGTGAAAACTCCAAACCAGTGTTGGAGGAAGGAGAGGGCATCCCTGTGGCATGACAGCCTGGAGGCAGTGAGGACTACCACAGCAAGAAAACACAGAGAATAAGCAATGCAGTAAGAGCACTAAATACAGACACTGCAGGCTGCTGTCTTCCCACAAAGTTACACCTGCTAGCTATCACCACAGGGGTGATACACCATTCACTTAGAAACAATACTAGCATAGTGAGGCTGAAGAACACTCACCATGGTCCAGTACCTCACTGCAAGCCCCAGACAGTAGAGAACAGACACAAAGGGAACACAGACCAGAAAGAAAAGTAAAAATAACACAAGGAGCAGAGTTGCCTGCTGAAAGCAAGCTGTCTCCATTCTGATGACAAGCAAGCTCAGAGAATTCAGATATTGTGGAAAATCTGCTCCATTACAAACTGCTTCATGACTCTGCAAATATGCTGAAGTGGTGGATTTTACTTCTTTTTGCTGCTGTGCTACATTTACCTCTCCTGTATATTAACTATTCAGCTTGACTTAGCAGCTCTGGGCTTGTCTTTGTGATCCCTACAAATAATGAGGAACTTTCAGGTTTGCAGGCCCTCTAGTGCTAAGCCTTGCACGTTCAGGTATGCCAGCATGATGAGGGTGTTGCAAACAAAGCCAGGCTTCCAGCTCTTGAATTACCCGAGAGTGGAGCTTCCTAAACGCAGAAATCCATTTCTCAAACTCATTATCTTCAATAAACTCAGCAATAAGGAGAGCAAGCTGTGGTTAGAGCTCAAGGTGTTTTTGATATTAACAGGATCTACATATGTATACACAGAGGCAGAACTGGCTATAGTGGGTTTTCCTCCCGCAGTGTTCCTGGAAGTTATTTGGGAGTTGCATCCCCATGACCCTGGAGGGGCTTTTTCCATTTCTTGTGGCTGTATGATCTGCCAGCTGACTGCCCAAAGAGCTGCTGCTCTGAGGCCACAGGGACAAAGGATGGGCAGCAGGCTCCTCTCCAGAAGCCTGATGCAAGCCCCTGCCCACACACATGCAGCAGACCCCAGCCACCTTCCTGGTGCAATGGTAAACTGCTCGCAGATGTCACGCAGGCCAGTAAGCTGGGAGCAGTTCTTCAGGTCTCCCGAGCTTTGCTGCAAGCAGCTTTCATAATTCAAAGGTGGGAACTGATCCTTAAATACAGAATCACAGAATATCTCAAGTTGGAAGGGACCCATAAAGATAATCAAGTCCAATTCCTGGCTCCATGCAGGAGGATGGAAATATTGAAAACATTGTCACTAGGTTTTGGCTCAGCTTTGCACGCACCTCTTATATTCTCCAGCACTGCTTCCCTAAAATGGGCTACATTCTTCACTCTTTCTATTACATTTAGTTTCTGCTTAGACTATAGGCAATTTGAGGCAAAACCTGCCCGTGTACTTGCAGGGCTCTTGCACATTGATTACTACCTAACCACCAGATCCCAGTTTAAACCAGACAGGACGGTAATAGCATCATCCTAAAGGTTTTGCTCTGCCCACTCCTTCCAGCACTGGGTACTGAAAATCACAAACCGTTTTTCCCAAAGTAAAGAGCAAAGCAGCAGGCAAATGGTTTGTGGAACTAAAAGTGACTATGAAATCTTTGTTTTGTGGAAATGTTCTCTCTTTTCTCTCTATGCAATCATATAAATATAGAGAAACACATGCACAGAGGTTATTAGCATCTTGTCAGAGAAGTAAAATGCATGCTCCTCTATGTAATCACTACACCCACCCAGCTCTCATGTACTCATTTCTATGCCGCCCTCTGAGATGGGGCAAACCGTCTCAGACTTTCTGACTCCAACACTTAGTTCCTGGTCCCCACATTTTAATTTGCTACAAAAAATTACGTGTATATTTATATTGTCATTCACTTGTGATGTGTCCATCTATTATGATTGACACTTTTATGTTTGTTTATTTCTTCTCCTCCGCTCGGGCAAGTATTGTATTTTATTTATTATAGTTAACGCTGAAATATCCAAATAATGAGAATCTGGGAGTAACTCTCATGAGCAGATTAATTAACAATAACTCTTATCTTCCTAGAAACCATTCTTTTAGAGAGATTTACAGCAAGTAAAAGAATCACATAATAGAAAAAAACCTACTGGCAGTTTACAGAAGGGTGCTGGTTTAAAATTTTGGAGCTTTTTAAATGGTGTTACTCTTGCTTGGTTTTTTGTTTTCTTGGTGAGCTGCAAGTTCATTTTCAAAGTGATGCTATTCCAGCCTGGTTAAACTTACATAACAAATCTGACAAGAAGGCAAATTGTGAATGGAGGGGAAATTAATCACACCGCATCTAAATTTATAACATATGTACTTGTAAAAACACAGGTAGAGACATGCTGAGATATGGATTGCATGCTCTCACATTCTGCTTACAGCGTTTCTCTGAGGAACTTTTTCTTTTTTTTTTCATTCAAAAGTCACCTAGTAGCCAAGAAATTCCAGCCAGCTGCCTCAGCAAGAGGCGTATTTCCCAGAGCTAAAAGGAAGGAAAAGTAACAAAGTGGAGTCAGTTTAGGAAGGCATTTCCTGCAATATCATGGAAATATCAGTCTTTTTCAGAAATGCAAGACAGCAATTTTTTTCCTTCCATAATAGACACGGTCTACCAATTGGCATCTAAACTGTGAATACGGTGCTGTGCAAGACATCGGGAATTTCATTCTTCTGCACTTGTAAAAAAAACAATCCAGGTTTTATAACATTTTGAATGGAAATCCCAGGTAAAAACTCTTATTAATTTGTGTATATTTGACTCAAACAGAAATTCTTATTCATTCATTTTTTGCTTTCAAGCCCTCTTCTCTCTTGGGAGATTAAACCCCTACTTCCCTCCTTGCCTTCTTTCCAGCATTCCTTCCTTCCTTCCAATTAGTAATATTTCTCCAGTGTTTTCTTTAACAGTGTTATGTTCTCTTCCAGAACTCACATCCCCTCATTTCCTTTCCTGGCCTGCCATGAGACTTTTCTGCCTGCTGCAGAGAACTGCTGCATGCCATAGAGAGCTTTATGTGCTACAGTGCCTGCAAAAACTGGAGGTACCTGAGTTCAAATGGGCTGTGATTAAACAAATTAGAATATTTTTCAAAATTAACTAAGCTGGTCAGAAGGTAGAAATTCTGTTTCACATAAAACTTGGGAGGGGCAAAAAGAAGAAATTCCCATCTAAACTGAAAGAACCTTGGATTTTTTTTTTTTTTTGTAGTAGCAAGAAACCAAAGCATGTGCACTTGTTCAGGGGAAATCTGCCTGGGAATGGGCACCACAGAATTAAGAATTTTGTATGAGGCACCTTCCTTCTAAAGCAAGCTCCTGGTGGATACCGTAGTGAGTTGGCCACTTTCATTCTCAATGTTTTTTTTTTTTTGGAGCTGCTTCACTTTGTAAAGATAATAAACTATTTGGATGACCACAGAGCTCAAGAGAGAGTCTGGGTCTCATGCTGAGCCATGAGCTACTTGTCTATATATCTCCTTCACTGTTCAGAATCAGAAACTGCATCTCCAAAATCTTTCCTGTTATTTTTCCCAAATCATTTGCAGAAAAAAAAAAATATATATATATACACACACACACACACATATATAAAATCTTTTTCTCAAGAAATTTTCTGTTTTGATTGTTCTTTTTAATAGAAAAAGGAAATTTACCTTCTCTGACGTGTAATAAAATATTTCATACAGAGCTGCAGTAATAGGTGAGGTATGGAAAGATGTGATCCATGAATTGTTACTATTGTACAGACAGGACAGTATCTCTGATCTCATGTCATACTACATAACTGCGCAGTGACAACCCAACATCACTTGACTGCTCAAGCTTAGAAGGATCTCTGTTTTTGCTAGCTGTGGGTACAAGAATTCTCTGAAGGGGCTGAGGCATGCATTCAAAAAAGAACCTTTCAAACAAAATCCTCACTGTGTTTTTGTGTTGGCACTCATAATCTCAAAAGAGCAGATAGACAAATCTTAGCAACCACCTGTGCTCAAAAACTGTGGCTGCAGAGTGAAAAACAGATTTTCTCTATCAAATTCCAGCAAGTCTCTGATATCTCCTGCTGCTAATAAGGGAGGACAGTAAATTAACACTCAGTATAATTTCAGAACACTGGCATAGAATGAAAAGGCAAAAAGAAGATCATAATCCAAACACTGGTTGTTGTAAATTGGTGTTGTAAATCACACCAGTTCTCAGCTGGAGAAGCATCCTCAGCCTTCCAGACCACACAGAGTTGAAAAACACATGACTGCTTGTACAATCTAGTTAATCACCAAATACTTATCAACATTTATTTGAATGCTTCGTTCTGCATTTCCATAGAGATACGGTGCTTGTCCACATAAAAGTTATCAGTGTTCTGCTATGTTTTCAGCAGGAAAACACTCTATTTTTGGGTGTGTATTCAATTTTATCAATGCTGGCTTTCAAAATAACTGCAATGCAGTCTGAGGTTCACTACAGTTATTTTCTCTCTCTCACACACACACACACTTTAAGTATAAATACAGTTTTGAGCTTTCCTCTGTGATGTACTCATTGCGGTAATTTATATCCTATTATCCGAAAACTTATCATTTCCAATTGCAAATGCTTCATACACTTGCTAAGGCAGGAGCAGGGACGCAAAAATAATATGAAATGACTGCCACAGCTGCTCAGGTAACAGCAGAGGTGGGCAAGTTTGACCCAAGAAGTGGCAAGACAAAATGGCTTTCTGAAGTTTATCACTGAATTGAAAAAAACTTACAGAGTTTCTTCTCCTTGAAAAGGGAAGTGTCTGGTGCTTCGTTCTCCAGAGAGTACAAAATGGAAAAGAAAATCAACTGTTATATACTTAATTGGAATTTCCAGCCTATTCTGTTGTCTGAGCCCAATTTGAAGTTTGAAAACTGCACCTCTATTGGATTAAGATGTCCATATATCTTATGCTTTTGTGGGAGTTATTAACGTATTCTGTCAGTACTAGCTTCTAGAAAAGGCAGATTCTGAGTGTGATACTTTCAGATATCTGCATGCTCAGACCCTGCATGCTGGTGAGGATAACTGTATCTGCAGATGAAATCTTATTTGCAGCAAGACAAAGTGTGTTGTAAAAACGTAGCAGAGCCTGATCAACTCATGATTAAAACCTACTGGAGATACTTGCCTTTTCTCAGAAGTCATAGTTGTGAGAGTCACTTGTGAAAACGTGCAGAAAATGCTGCATTATTGCAAATACCATCAATAACTGTGTAAACATGATTGTAATTGGAGTCACTGGAGGCAAATCTGCGTATTTGCCTAAATGGCTGTTAAAATGTTCTCTAGAAGCTAGAAGCAAAGTACTTTCAGGGCACAGAGCCATTCATTTGAAAGGCAAATCTCAACATTAATTAGTGCACAAAGGAAGCAGCATGAATAAACATTATTTGGCCATTAGACCTTCACATTTTACCTAGTCAGGAGAACTTAGAGCTGATACCCAGGAAAAAGAGCTGATAGGAGAAAGGAATGGCTAGACAGGGCCAAAGAAGTCTGGTAGGAGTAATGTAGAGCTTAAGAGGATATCCAGGCACTCATCAATGAGCGAGCCCTACGTAGAGTTTAGTAAGCTGCTGAGCAACTCTCCTGTGCCTCCACTACAGCAGGGCAAGTAAAGGAGCACCAGTTGCTCCATTTTCCTGGGAACAGAAATACTTCAGAATTTACAGGGTTTTTTTCCTCTTATTATTCCACCTCTGTTGCTGTATTCATATTGTCCAGTGCTTTCTGCAGGATATTCCCACTGTACATGGTAGAGAAGATACCAATAAATGTATGCCGCTTGGTATGCTTCATCAGTGTTTTCCTATTTTTCAGCCAAATTCAAATAAGTGTATGAAGGCAGGTTCAGTTTATTTTTCCTCTTATTTTGCCCGTACGTATCTTTTTTTTCCCCCCCAGAGAAAACACATAAAAGTAAAAACAAAAACCACTGCCTCTAACTCATCTACATTAGCTGTTGCCAAGGTACCGCAGAGCTTTATATAGCATTCCCAGTGCCCCAAAAGACAAGAAGCAGGAATTTTCTTTAAAAGCAACACTAATCCAAAGTCCAATACACTGAGCACCACATCAAACTTCCTCATTTAAAACACAGAAAATTAACTATTTTTCTGATTTTAAGAATGTTTTGTTGTTAAGCATAAGTTTATGTTTCAACCATTTTTTTTCTCCACAGCAAATCAGCATCTTCTCTTTTTCAGCTCTTAAAACCTGGACTGTTTTAATAGTCTAATTCCCAGGAGACTCTTTCCCTTCTCTTCTTTCGCTGTAATTCTGCATTTCATTTTATGACTGTAATGCCCCATTTTATAGTCCTTATAATATTCTGCTAAGATTCAAAATTTGCTAGTTTCTAGTAATATCAAATGGCAAAGGGTCACCAGCAGCATCTGGGGTTATAAAATATTTTTCTTGAAATAAGGTGCTTTATTGTACTTGATCGGGCTTCTGTTCTTACCACATCTTTCTTTAGTTGATTACAACAGCAAGTATTGAAAGTGCGTGTCTCCCCATCCCACCCATGGGAAAGAATAGTAGCCTATTCTGGCCTTAGACCCATTGTTATTGAGATAATTGCTCTAAAAGAATACATATTTTTCCTTTTTTATCGAACATAATTGACCCTTAATGGTATTGTAATGGCTGTTGTTCCATGCTGTGCTTCAGGTTTACACACCAGAGAGTCTCTAAAAACTCCTCTTTTAAGAAGTAAAAACTTTACTTCTTGTTCATTACCTTAATTTCTGACAAACTGGGGATTAATTCTCATTAAAAAACTTTTCCTTCTACAAAGTTATTTTTGTCCCAATCAAGTTCCTCAGTCTGGTTCAGCATGAAGGCTCATAAAACTGAATAGTAATTGTGGGGGTAGCCATAGGGTGGAAAGGAACAGCAGAGAAGAATGAAGAACAGGAACTGCTTAAGCCAGCATCGCCACAGGAAGTATCTGCTGATTTACAATATCATCTGAGCTTAAGCCAAGTAAAGGTTACTTATACAAAGGGCGGAAATTAGAAATGAGTCATTGAGACAGTAAAAGCAGAGAATAAATCTTTTCATTGTGAAACTGAAGGTGAGAAACATTTTAAGAATTATTCAGGCACTTCTTCTGCCTCTCTGAAACAATGAATACATTCTCAGTAAAACATAATTAAAAGGGTATTCTGAGTAACTTTCAGAGTACATTTCACAACAGCCATGTAGTTAATACATTTTTTATATTCAGACAAAGACACAACTCAAATGCTTGCTAAGGCCTAAGAGAAGGAAACAACCAATCCCATTGCCCTTGGTCTGGATGGAAAGAAGAGAGTTAATATAATGGGGTCAGATGACAAAGATGATTTTTGAAATAGTGAAAGTTGAGGAAAAAAAAGTTGAACTAGCAGCTTTGAAAATAAGCCTAAAAAAGAAAGAACAGAAATCATAAAGAAACATAAAGAAAGTGTCTTTCCTGTGTTTTTGTTAACAACAAATTCCAAAAATAAGACCCATCACAGAAGATGACCTTGATCTTGTGGCATGTCTTTCAGTTCTTGCCAAAAAGCTCCTGCTTTCTCCCATCAACTGTTCTTGAGGTCTACTAGACCTGCAGGTGTGAAGATAAAGGATATGCATTGAAGTTGTTACACCTGTATAGTCGTAATTATACAAGGTTGTAATAGATGGATAGCCAGAGGTTATATAGGAATAACTCACCAACACTAAGGCTCACAGTTAAGATTGATGCTCACTATTAAAGAACAAAACAAAACTCCACACAGGAGCAATCTCCAAAAGAGATGCTACCTTAGTGGTGGTCAGTCCTTAAATGGGATCTAGGAGAGGTGGAATCAAGCTCCACTCATTCCGGGAGCACAGCTGAATTACCTTCACCTGTGCTCCCACAGCTGACCCATCACTTGCTTCAGATGGTTAATCAGAGGTTCAGGCTGTGATTAACAATTTCCCATACATACGCCATAACCACATAATAAAATGAGAAACAATAAAAATCTCTTTCCCCTGCAAACATTGTCCTGGAATGAAACCCTCTAAATGTGTTAAAATGAAACCTACATATCCTTGGCTAGCAAACATTTATAACCTGTCAGATGGTCTCAGATGTGGCAGATAGAGGAAGTTCTGTCACATCTTATTTTCTTAAGTCAATATATTTTAACATTGTAGGCCCTTGAGAAAGCAGAAGTAATACTTTCACTCAGCAGAAAACAGACTTTCTAGTAAGCACCATGCTGCAGAAAACCACTCTTACCTACAGCATCTTTTAAACTCCTGTTTTTTCTCATTTCAGTAACAGTATATCTGTCAAGCAGGCGCCCTTTTTTCTTCTTATGTCTCTGGCAGCTCCTCTGTTGCATTTATTGTAGTTTTTATAGCAGCATGAAGAAGCATGGTTGCTAGACAAGTGGGCACCACCAAGGGACAGTTGGCTTCCCAAGCTGTCTTCAGGGATATTTAGGAGGACAAATCCTCACAAAAACAAATAGCATTGGAACAGCCTCCGGTCTGCACAGGATCAGAGATTTAGACTGGAGACTGCGGCAGGCCTTGGGTGTTTTGCTGTTTCTTTCTGCAGCTGATCTTTCTTCTAAAAAAGCACAACACTAAAGTCTCATATCTCAGAAGCTAGCCAATGCCCCTCTCAATTTGCAGCCACTCAAAACTATTTTTTTACTCCCAGATTTTCTGCTCTTCTGTACCATCATCACCTGGTTGTATATAAAGCTACATGTACATATGATTAGCCGGCTTCTGGCAGTACCTAAATCAGATAAACACAAAAGACTGTTTAGGATGATTCCACGCATACTTCAGTGTGGATTTCAGCTGGATGTTCTGTCCAGCCTTCACAAGGCCTTTGTTCTGAATCTGTATCGCTAGAATGAATTTCGGGTCTGGATACCCAACTCCCAGGCACTACCACCAAATAGGTCTGATATAATTGCTTCCATAACTGTGACAGCAGGAGATAGTCAATTCAGGGAATAGGAGAGGCATAAATTGCTTCTATGTAATCTCACAAAAATATTGATTTACATTCTGATAAATAGCAAAACCTTACCTGAAACAGCTTATAAGAGCCCTGAAGTTAAGTAATCATCAGTATTATACCACTTTATTTCAGGGCACACAATCTGGAGGCATGAATAGACTTCTGCAATAGCATTTGTCCACAAAATGAAACATGCTGTTTCATTTTAATTGAATACTCTTTCTCTAAGTTCAGTGCATGTACCCCATTAATACAGGAAGAAAAATGAGCGTCTGCCTTATGCTGTTAATAAAAAAAAAAAAAAAAAAAAAAAAAGGCTTTAGGCATTATGGTTTCGGTGTAATGATTCCAGGCTGCCTCTCATCTTCCCTGCATGCCCTGCCTGCATGAACCCCTGCACCATGACCTTACTGACACACCACACCCTGTTTGCCTGTGCTGTTTGCCCATCCTATTTGCCTGAACCACTCTATCATTTTTGAAAGGTCGTGGAGAACAGGACTGGTGCCTGAGGATCAGCGGAAAGCCAAAGTCTCTCCAGTCTTCAAAAAGGGCAGGAAGGATGAGCTGGGAAACTACAGGCTAGCCAGCCTCACCTCCATCTTTATGAAGGTGATGGAGCAGCTTATTCTGGATGTCATCACCAAGCAAGTGGAAGAGAAGAAGGTTATCGGGAGTAGTCAGCGTGGATTCACCAAGGGGATATCACGCTTGACCAATCTGGTAGCTTTGTATGACATCATGACCAGCTGGGTAGATGAGGGAAGAACAGTGGATGTTGAGTACCTTGATGTCAGCAAGGCTTTAGACACTGTCTCCAGACATCCTCATGGGTAAGCTCAGAAAGTGTGGGATAGACAACTGGAGAGTGGACTGAGAACTGTCTGACTGGCATAGCTCATAGGCCTGTGATCAGCAGCAGAGAGCCTAGTTGGAGGCCTATAGCTAGTGGTATTCCCCAGGGGTTGGTGCTGGGTCCGGTCTTGTTCAATATCTTCATCAGTGACCTGGATGAAGAGATAAAGTGCACTCTTAGCAATTTTGCAGATGACCCAAAACTGGGAGGAGTGGCTGAGTGCAGCCAGCAGGTTGAGGGAGGTAATCTTCCCCCTCTACTGAGGCTGGTACATCTGGAGTACTGTGTCCAGTTTTGTGCTCCTCATTTCAAGTAAATGACATGGAACTTCTAGAGAGAGTCCAGTGGAGTGCCACAAAGATGATGATGGGCCTGGAGCATCTCCCTTATGAGGAAAGGCTGAGATATCTGGGTCTGAGAGGCCTGGAGAAGAGCAGACTTAGAGGGGACGTTATCAGTGTTTATAAGTGTCTAATGGGCAGGAGTCAAATGGATAGGACCAGGCTCTTTTCAACAGTGCCCAGCAACAGGACAAGGGGCAGTGGGCACAAACTGTGATACAAGAAGTTCCACACGAAGACAAGGAAAAACTTTACTTTGAGGGTGACAGCACTGGAACACGCTGCCCAGAGAGGTTGTGGAGTTTCCTCTGGGGATATTCAAAACCTGCATGGATACTTTCCTGTGCATCCATGTGCAGGAAACCTGCTTTAGCTGCAGGGTTAGACTAGATATCCCCAGAGGTCACTTCCAACCACTACAATTCTGTGATTCTGTGATGATGCTGGCAACAAAACTTGCCTGCTGTGTTTGCATTTTAAACAGTCAGAAGGAAGAAATCAATAAGCCATTTTCGACTTCTTACCACTGACTTTAAAAAAAAAAAAAAAATTTAAGCTTTTGTACAGACTTATGTCCTCCTTTATGTAATACAAAAGATAAGAAGCAGTACTTTATCTATAAGATGACATAACGTTGTTTCTCTAAGCAAACAAAACATACAACAATAATATTTATATTTCAGCCCTTTCCATTTTTAAAAATGTTGTCTGGTATCACTACCACTTATGTTGATGCTAATAAATAAGACCAAGAATAACTAAGACCTCAATCCAAGTGCCTGGATATATATCAGTACTGAACAAAAAAGCTCTCGAGCTGGGCAGCACAGATTCTGGTGACTAGAGAGTTTATTCTGTTGTCTACAGGGAGGGAATGTTCAAAGTTTGCCTTGAATAACACTGAATCAAACCTCCCTTCATCCTGGCAAATTTTCTGGTGAATAAGAAGCCTTATACCACTCGGAGAAGTGGGCATGTCTTCAGAAGCAGAGCATGGACACAGTGTGACACAGTGGGAGAGGGGTGTAGTGGTTCCTTGCACTTATCCCAAAGTGACATGACAATGGTTAGCTGACCCTGATCTCAAAAAGGAAAGGAAAGGAGAAATTTTTCATGTCTGCGTGAAAAGCTGATAAACTGTGTAAACCCAGGACAACAGCAGTAGCTGGCAAGTGCTCAGTGTGAAGACATCTGATAGAAACATAACTGCAAGGATACTCAGGTCCTTGTTAAGTTTTAAGCTGTACCTACTATTGCTTGAGGGCAGAAGAAGGGCTGTTTATTGTAGGAGACCATAAATTAGAAATGGAAGCGCGGAGGCCTGCAGTGACTCATTTCAACCCTAAGATCCTAGCTGAAGTCATTCGTGGACAATTTGATCATACCAGGATGTGGCTATAATTTACAAATAAGAGAAAGCGTAAACTTTCAGAACCTGAAATATTACATCATGCTTGTAATTTCAGTACTTTTGTAATCGGAAATATTGCCATAGGCTAAACAGTCTTGCCTCAAGGAATGTTTATGCTATTTTTTTGTCAGTGTAATTCAAACATCCCATCATTTAGATACTGAGAAGAAAAAGTCCATGAACTATCAAGCACAGAGTATTCTGGCTAAGTTTAAGACAAATAGCCCTCTTCCTCCCATTTTGGTCTCCAATACCCTTATTTACATGACAGTTTACACTTAGCTTTCCCAATCCTCAAGAAACAAGCTGCCAAGAAGGTTGAGGACGAATGGCAACAGTTTCTATCTTCTGCTTTGCCCCGTGTTCTTGCAGATTATTTCTCCCTATATCTCAGCACATGAGCAAACATTTAGCATGGTACAAAAAAAGTTTAACACCACTGTCAGAGGTACCCAAATCTGATTGTGAAAAATGTTCACTTGGTGCAGCGTGGGCATTTTTCCATTTGGAGAAGAAAAGATCTAAGCTTTCCTGGAACTCATTCATATCCATTAGCACTATTAACTGAGTTCTGAGGGTTTTTTTTTTTTTTTCCCCCCTGCATTTGCATTCCTTATTTTGCAGCTCTTGATCTTTAGAGGGCTTACCATAGTGCTTCATCATACTCTGCATCTCCACCTTCAGACCATCTATAGGCTCCAGAATGTACCGCAGTAGCATGGAGACCTTACATCCTCACCTAATATTTATCTCAAGGATTCCTGGACTCTGGGAGTTATCTTTGACTTTCTGCTCCTCTTACACCTCTCTTGTGGTATGCCCCCCCCCACCCAGGATGGTACATACAAGACCATCCTTGATCAGCAGAAGAACCCACAAGGTTTCCAGGCAAAGCCAAGAGGTGTTAATGACTGTTCGCAGCACTCAGAGCTTTCAGGTCATGGCATTTGTGACTGCCACCTTTTGGGGTCCCTCTCCCCTTATCCGTAAACAGTCTAGGACCAGAGAAATTACAGTATATTACCCTCTTCTTCCCAGTCTCTTTGTGAGTGTACCTTGTTTGCAGCATTGGCAGGATCATGCCACTGCTCAACATACGACTGCAATAGCCAGCCCCAAAGCCCTGCTTCACTGTTCGGTACAGTGTTTGAAAATAGTAGAGGACTGGGTGCCACCCACACAGGCAAGGTACGGCTATCTGCCACGCAAGCCGTGCTGCAGCCTCTGACTACCAAAACCTTGCCATTTATGCCCAATACTACTAGGAAAAAAAAAAAAAAGAAAAAAAGAAAAAAAAAGAAAATTCTGGAATAACAAAAAACAATGACTGTCAATGTATTTATCTGACTGTAAAGGATGAGGTATCCAATAATAAGAGGTGAACTTCAGCAGGAAAAAATTCAAGTCACTACAGCAGTCCTTCATAATCAGTAATAGTAAATTGCTTCAGCTAGACAGTTTACATCCAAATCACCAGATAAAATCAGTCCAAGATGCGACATTAAAACTGCTTTGCATTGCGCACGCTATGTCTTTGCGAGGGGACTGCACTTATTTTCACTGGCCTGAGATTAGACAATGACAAATCAATCTCTTTTCTAAATTGATGTTGTGTAAATCATAATTTATTCAGTAAGCACATGGTTTAAATGACTTTCCCCCGTGCTGCAGAGAATAGCCCTAGGCAATTGTTTAAGTAGGACATGTAATGATGATTAGCACATTTTATACCGTTCACGCCCTCATTTCTAACAATGTTTTACAGAAGGGCCTGAGCTAAGGACCAAGGAGACCGATCAGCCAGGAGCTGCACCGCATGAGCCTTGGTCACATTCTAACTAGGTCCTGAAGTCTGTTCCTAGACCTCAGTAATGTGACAGAAGTAACTTATTTTAAACAACTCTCGGTCTTTCCTTTCTAAAGTGCAATCATTTAAAAGATGAATTAAAGGAAAAATATCATCAATCAATGGGCAGTTTTTGTGCTTCCGTTTGCTGTAAAATTCATTCCTGGTTCTTACTTTCCTATTAGTCATAATTATGAGAAAGAGGAATAGAAATTGCCAACAGTATCATAGCCTTTATGACTTTGAATTACTAATGAATGCCTTATTAAGTAATTGCAGATATTCAACCTCAAAGAATATCATAGTGCACTTCATTCTTGCTGCTGCCTGCTCCCGGCAGAAACAACAGCTTCTGCTTACAGCATCACCAAACAGAACTTCTGTTCTCAGATGACCTTCTGTTGGTCCATTAGCATTTCACTTCCTAAACATTTTTAGAGCATGAAGTGCCAGGAAAAAGGGCTACGAAGAGGGTGAAGGGTCTAGAGGGGAAGGTGTGTGAGAAGCGGCTGCAGCCCTTTGGCTTGCTCAGCCCAGAGCAGAGGGGGCTGAGAGGAGGCTTATGGCAGCCTGCAGCTCCTCACAGGGAGGGGCGAAGCAGCTCTGTGTGACAGCGACAAGGCCCGAGGGGACAGCATGGAGCTGTGTCAGGGGAGGGGCAGCTGGGGGTGTTGTTTCATCTCTAAATGTTCTCAGTCTCACTTGTTTTATCCAGTTGACCTGTACTGCCTGACACTTGTGTTGTAAATTTTATGGCAGAGAGGTTTTGTTATACTTAATGAAATGCAGCTTTGATCTTTGCATTTGGTTCCCAAATACTACAGTACTTAATTAAAATAAATACACAGAATACTGTCATCGTTTTTCAGCAGTTCTTCATCTAACAGCCAAATGTCAATGTGCATACCCAGAATTGACTTTTACCAACCAACTAATGCGGTAACCAGAACATGAATGAGAACTTCATCCTTCCAGGAATTACAGGCATTTTCACTGCCAAGTTACCAGATGAGTCAGAAAAATGTTTTAGTTAAAAATACATCTGAAAAGCTTCCAATAAAACCACAATATTATCAGAGGTATTTTTAAGACCTGGAATAAGACAAACAATATTTCTGTCATCTAGTCCAAATAACTATGCGTACAGGCCTGGATTCTTATATTTGGGCAGTCAGTGTCTCAGAAACACAGCAATAATTACCACAGCTAACATTTTAACAGCACCAAGTAGAATCTGGACATTCAACTGTTTGATCCTAGTTCAAGACCCACCTGGATGCCTACCTGTGCGACCTGCTGTAGAGAACCTGCTTTGGCAGGGGGGTTGGACTCAATGATCTCTAGAGGTCCCTTCCAACCCCTACAATTCTGTGATTCTGTGATTCTGTATCTGAGATTTATGTCCTTAAATAATTCCCTGTAAGACCCTATGCTGTTCTGAATGTTTACAATACAGTGCCTGGTTTTCACATTGTGCTCTTACAGTCAAATTAGCTCACTGAAGCTTTACTGCAGACAGGTAATAGAATCAGAATATCTCAAGTTGGAAGGAATCCATAAGGACCAAGTCCAACTCCTAAGATCTTTGCTTACATGATGGCCACTATCGTTGCCAATCTGCCAACCCACCTATTATGGACCTATTAAACCTAGATTCCCTTCTAAAGGTTGGTACCATTCATCTCTTCTGTGACTTGCCTGCAGGAGGAAATGGTAACACAAGTACAGAAATATGCAGGTGAATCCAGTGAGTTGACAAAGGCACACTGCTTCCAAATACTAATCCTCGCTCCTGCAGCATTCTCAGTACAAACTGAAATCTCCTCTGTGAGAGGAGATTTTGATGAAAATAAGGAGCTGTGTGGAGAGAAAACACTATTGAATTCCATCAGTTCTAGTTTTACAGGAGAAGGTGGAAAATGCTGAGAGACATGCCACAAGCCTGTGAGCTTTTCAGGTGAAAGCATGAATCTCACAGTGATGCATCCTCCTTTGGGAGACTATGAATACTGACACACAACGATAAGAAAAGGAAGAAATCATCACCTTCATCAAAGAATTACAAAGAAGAAAAAAAAAAGAAAGAAAGAAAGCAAAGCAAAACAAAACAAGTAGGCTTGCTGTTTTCTTTTATTCACTTACTAGTGAATAAAGGCCGGCAAATGTTCCTTGCCAGCTTCAGTTAACGAACTTGCTTATTACAATGATGGCTGTTGTTTTGCACCCTTAAAATTGTTCCATACATGCATTTGATGGCAGTTTGCTCTGTAAAACCCCCTGCATGCAAGCAGGGTGACTACAGAAAAGCAACCCAGAGAATTCTATGTCTGTTTGATGCCATCTTTGTTTAGTGGGAAAAGCAGAGCCAGCTTTTCTTCTCGCCTTTTGCAGCAATGAACTAGCAGTCTCATTTTACATTTTTTTCCCCTCTTTCTCTGCACAGGAATGGTTACCTTCACAACTGAAAACGTTACACAACTTTACAATGTTATGGCCACACAGGAGTTTACAATCAGTCCCGCGGATTTCCACAATAATTCAAGTGTGCATCAGATGAATGAATACAAATGTATTAATCCAGATACATGGAAATGGCTACAGACTTTTCAGCCTGGATTCCTTTGGATTATATTTATCATGGGAACAATAGAAAATGCCTTTGTCCTTATCGTCCTGTGCTTCCACAAGAGTCGCTGCTCTGTGGCTGAAATTTACCTAGCAAACATGGCATTTGCTGATCTAATGTTAGTCAGTTCTTTACCCTTCTGGGCCATTAATATTTCTAATGATTTTCAGTGGCCTTTTGGCCTGTTCCTCTGTAAAGCTGTCAACGCAACCAGCTACATGAACTTTTATTCTAGCATTTATTTTCTGACATTAGTGAGCATTGATCGCTATCTGGCCTTGGTAAAAACCATGTCTCTGGGACGGATGCGGCGAACAGCCTGTGCCAAGTGGAACAGCTTTATAATCTGGATGTGTGCATTGCTCATATGCTCACCTACAATGGTGTTCCGAAACTTACAGTATTTCAAAGAGTTCAATGTCACAGCCTGCTCTCTTGATTATCCAACTCCCTACTGGCACCCTGCAAACAATTGCCTGCTGAATACTGTGGGCTTCTTGATCCCACTCTGTGTAATCACCTACTGCACTACTCAGATCACCAAGGCCTTACGAAGTAATAAGTTACAAAAACTGAAATTAATCCAGACAGAGAGGAAAGCCACCTTGCTGGTCCTTGCTGTGCTCTTGCTGTTTGTCATTTGCTGGCTTCCATTCCAGATCAGCACACTCATCGACACAGTCTGCTACCTAGCAGGGAATTTGAAATGCCTTGAAGAGATCAATGATATTGTGACCCAGATGGCAATCTACTGTGCCTTTAGCAACAGTTGCTTGAACCCAGTCCTGTATGTTATTGTTGGGAAGCACTTCCAAAAGAAGGCAGTGGAATTCTACAAGGACTTGATCCCACAAAAGTGCAGAAAATCACAGTCTGTGAAAACAGAAAACTCCCTGGACACCTTAAGAACTTCCGTTTCAAGTGAATATCTAAGGAAAAAGTCTGTTTTGCCATTATCACAATAGCACAATTTGTTTATAATGGAAAAAAACAAACAAACAAACAATGCTTTTAACATATCAGTCTCCACTAATATGCATCTGCTATGGGCCAACAGAATGAACACATAGCAGCATTCATCATTTCAGAAAAAGGTTTGATCTTAAATCAAACTCGATACAGTGAATTGCTTCTAATATTACTGGTCATTCTTTTGGTTGAATCATTCTTTGAAGCATATTTACATTTTCATGGCAGAATTATAGTTTTTTGCCTGTATCATTTGAAATGATTGTATTTCTGTGAAGTGTGTCAGAATGCACGTACAGTTCTCTGAATAGAGTCCCAGTCTAGAAGCTATTGTAAGGGTCATGCAACTACTTATGGTACCTATACCCTTGGATAGAGTACATTTTTTATAGGATGGAGTTGTATTTACATTAGTTTAAATGAATCCAGCAGGATTATTATTGAAATGGATTTTCAAGTATGGTCATCTTCCTATTTAATGGAAGCATAAATGCTCAGCACAATGGGCATAATCTCACAAGAAGAAGACATAAAATACAGTGGAGAGCATCACCTCACTGCCTTAGAAACATGACTGAAGATAATAGGGGTCTTGAATGCTAGGAATACACAAAATATGGAATTTTCAGACTCTAATACTACCCAAATTTTATTTATAGAGTTAGTCTAACTGATTAAAATACAAGATAACAATTCATAAATTAGAATGAATTTAAAAAAGAAAGAATTTTACACAGAAGCAGCTCAGTGTTCTTAATAGCCAGTATGCACTTTTACCTCTAGGAACCTAGATCTAAAACCAAGGTAGAGATGATCTAAAAGTTTCTGAAATTAACAGAGCCTTCCTCTTCCTTTCAAAGCACTTAAAGCTGAAGCCTTAAAACTCCCAAGAAATAGAGTTTTGAGACATCAATAAACTCAAAATGCTAATGTGTGACCTTTATTCATTCAAGTTCCATTCAAGCTAGGAAATCTGTATTGAACCTTCAAGTAATTAAACTAAAGAAATGCGCTTGAAGTTTGTGAATGTGCTATAAAAACTACAAGATTTAGATGGCTGCAGATAATTTATAAGCAATTTCTACTGGTTTCATTTAAACACACGTTATAATTCTATGTCATAAATATTTCTACTGTTTGTTCTAGATATTGTCCAAGATATCTCTGATGAAACACTGCAAGTCTTTCTGTTTTCTCCAGTGTTACCAATATTGTCTTGTTCAGGAGCATGTTGTTCACATAACCCCTAAGTGAAACCATACACAGGTTATGGGGACAATGGAAGAGAATTTTGAGTATTTGGTACTGACAAGTAAAATAGGAAAATGTTATGACATGTAAAGAATATGACATTAATTTAAAGTATGTAAATAAATAGATGTGTTATTTTGCTATACAGTAAACACGTACAACAGAAATGTGATGGTGTTTTGTTCTCTAGCTTGAGTTCTCTTACTTAGGAGGGACTTGTCAGATGTGCAACTCTTAACAGATACTTTCCTTCTTCTTTCACTGCCTGTTGTACCAAGAGAAAGGAAGTGGAAACAGTAGAATTTTAGCTACTTTAAACACTTTGGGTCAGTTTTCTTTTGGGTCAGCACATTTCTGAATGATGCTGAACACCCTCAATTCCTTTTGTAGTTAAAAGATGAATTAAGATGGATAAAGATACTGAAATTCCTTCAGTAGCTTTTCTTTGCACCTTGGTAGCTCCATTTCTCATGAAGTAGCAGATGCCCCTTTTCTTTCTGAGGTCTTGGTGTACTCAAGAACCTGTAGGCGCCCTCCATAGCTGTCTGCAGGATGGGCTGCCTGCCTAAAGCCTTTACTCTTCTATGAAAGCACAGATACCAACAGAGGGCAAAGTTTTTCCATCAGGCTCTGTAGATTGTAGAATGCAATAGGTTGATTTCCAAGTTGTCCACTTTCTAGACCTATTACATATTGTCTACTACTGGCATGTACCACTTACGCAGGTAACAAAGTAAAAACAGAGGAACAACAACTGTATGACAACTCAGCTGACATTTTAACAGAATAGAATAGTTCAGTTGGAAGGGACCTTCAAAAACCATGAAGTCCAATTACCTGACAACTTCAGGGGTAACCTCAAGTTAAAGCATTGTCTAAATGCCTCTTGACAACCGACAGGCATAAGGCACTCCCTAGGAAGTCTATGCCAGTGTTCGACCACGTTTGCAGTAGAGAATTTTTTCCTGATGTTCTGTGTGATCCTCCCCTAGCAGCTCTGTGCCATTCCCACCCTTGCTATCAGTTCCAGGAGCAGAGCCAGGCACCTCCTGCATCTCACTCTCAAGGAGCAACAAGGTCCCCTCTCAGCTTCCTCTTCTCCAGACTGGACAGCCCAGCGCCCTTCAGCCTCTCCTGACAGGGCATGCCTTTCACTGTCACAGCTTTGCTGCCCTCCACTGGACGCTTCCAAGGACTTTAACAACCTTTTTAGCATGCGGAGCCCAAGTCTGCAAAGCCATATGTAACATGAAGCCACACTAATGCTAAATATATCTGACAACCACCTCTTTTGACCACTTTGCTGTGCCTAATGCATCCCACAGTGCAGTTTGGCCTCTGCCTGCCAGGGCACACTGCTGGTCTGCTCTTAGCTGCTATCAAAGCACCCCAGGTCCCCTCTTGCTGAGCTGCTCTCCAGCCACTCTACCCCTCAGCCTGTGACTGGCACTGATCTGGGTAGGTATTGGCAGGAACAGTGACGAAATTTTTACTGCCTGTTTTTTCAAGTGGATCGTTGTCTCTATCTGGAAAACAAAAATAACAGTCTTAGAAGGAGCGAGTCCAAGCAGCTGATGCTTGTTTTGGATAGGATAAGGTTGCTGTCCGTGCAGGCACTCTGTGGAGAAGTCAGGAACTCAGATTAAGGTTCAAGAGTATCAAAAGTTCAAGATGTTCAAGAGTAGCACCTATATTAGATTCTATTCATTTTACAACTTCCATGAAATGCAAAGAATTGCAATTTTGATTCTTCGTTGCTGAAAACAAGTTTTAAACATGAAAAAAAAATAGAATATCAGAAGCTGGATTAACAAAGAGGAGTTGGGCTTGAAAACTGATGCTTTGATCCCATTTTGAAATGATGATTTTAGTAAGTCTGCATTTTTTATCATTTACGTCTTAGATGTAGCTGCCATCTGATATTTGATGTCTGTGAGAAAATGTGGATGTTGGCTGCTCTTAGAAAATTTATGTCCAAGCAAGGCTGAATTCCAAACTTCTCGTTATTGCTCAAACGTTCTTCATGAAAAAATAACTTCAACACAAATCCACTAGCGTAAGCAAAGAGGAAGTTATGGAAAGCTTATGACGAAGATCTACTCTTCCATTGCACTTACCTTAGTGACTCAGTGTGGGATGAGATGTTTAAAGACTGACCTCCTGTAGGTTATTAGGATCCTTTATGTTGTGTGTTCAAAAAAAATTCTTCGCCAAAATAAAAATCTTGATTGAGATGTCAAAAAAATGTTGACAGAAGTGAAACATATAGTCTCATCTGAGATCTCTATTTTTAATTCTGCTTCATTTGTTTAGTAAAATAAACAAACGTTGAAATAAGTTACTGTTTAAATAGAAGTATTTGAATTCTTTAAGTCTTCAAATCAAATATTGGGGTTTTTTTTTAGAATTTTATCCACTGTGATTGCATTCAAACAGAACAATTTTTCAAGTTTCTGTAAACTGTACCATAACAAAGCATATTTTTAATGAATAAAAAGAAAGAATAAAACTATTTATCAGAATGATAAGGAAGTTTGTCATGTGATATCAGAGTGCAGCCTTGCATGATCCTTTATTTTAACTAATTAATCAAACAAGAATGCAGTGGAGTAAGAATTTGGAGAGATGGTGAATTTGTTGGGTAGACGGCCCACAAGAATAATGCTTTCATATAGAATTATATCATAGAATGGCTGGGTTGGAAGGGACCTTAAAGTTCATCCAGTTCCCACCCCTGCCGTGGGCTGGTTGCTCCCCACCAGCTCAGGCTGCCGAGGGTCCCATCCAACCTGGCCTTGAACACTTCCAGGGGTAGGGCACCCACAGCACTCCGGGCAGCCTGTACCACTGCTTCATCACCCTTTGAGTAAAAAAATTCCCCCTGACATCTAACATAAATCTCCTTTCTTTTAGTTTATAAGTGAATAACGTTCCATCCCCTTTGCTACTTTTTCACTGCTCTTTCAGAAGTTGAAGATACCCGTTGTTTACACATGTGTACTTGAGAGATTTGTATTTAAAAATCTGATATATATCAAATCCGATTTTTTCATATTGCTCAGATTAGAGGGCAATTAAAATGAAGAACTTAAGTTTACAGGCAATTAGTCTCAGTTTATGAAGTCTCATGTAATGAAACAAAACGGATTGCATTTTGCATGCCTGATAAAATACAGTCATGATCACGCAATCCTGAGAAGTAACGTTCACAGAGATTCGTGCACTGGATAGCTATAGTGGTGTGCACATGACATCGGTTTTCAAAAATGGTGGAAAGGTTCAGTGATTCCAGGTTTCAGCTACTCTTCCCAAATACCTCTTCTGCTCTAATCGCAACTCCTTGGCATGACCCACAACATATGCAGTATCATCTTCCCTACACCAGTTGGACAGGAAAGAGTTCTCACAGCAAAAACCTCACAAAAAGTTTGTCTTTGCGTTGGCGCTGAGAGAGAGGTTTGGAGCCGTTGATAAAATTGTCGTTGTTGCAGACATTGTTATTCATACAAAGGAACTATTAATTGCCAGTGACCTGCGCTCGAGATCTTTATTTATGTTCACGTAAAAGTCAAGGCATATAGCTTGACTTTTTCAAGAATTTCACAACCAGAATGAAATACCTCACATGCCTTGAAAATTACCACAGCTGACGTTTTGAAAGCTTAAAAAAAAACGCAATGGCTTTCTTCCAAATAGGAACATCATACATAACGCACACAGCGAACAAAAGACTCAGCACTCAGTCTCACTCACTGATGTGTCTGAATTCTCTCCGTAATCACTGTACTGCTGCTTGTCAGTTCTTCCCGGATTTGAAACTTCACCTAAACTGCCAGGAAAGACGAAAACAAGGTATGTCTATCTGTTTTTAATGTCTTAGGTACATTAGAAGTATTTCAGATGCTTTCATATAAACAAGTATCTTGTGCTCTCGGTTCTAATGTGTGCAGACTAGTAAGACGTTCTCTTTCACCACACAGCTAACTCTGAAGATCAGGATTAAGTCTTCTCATCTGTAAAAATACTTGAAATGTATTAGGGACATACATAAACTGAAAATCATTATTCTGGCTAATTGTCCATTAGCACTAAATTCTTTATGGTACTTCCAGAAGAAAAATTGCCTTTGAAAGAGAAACGAATTAAGCAACTGCAAATGAATTGCATTTTCTGTCAACAAGAAGTCTGGAGTTCTGTGTTCATACAAGCCAGTGTCAGGGCACTGAAGGAATCTGAAAAAATTAAAATGTTTGTTACACCACTGATAACAGACAACATTTAGAATTGTATGCCTCCATTTTGCAGTTCTTTTCTCTTACTTCAAAAATGTCTCCTGTTAATTACAGAACCTTAAAAAAATGACTGAAAGTCCTCTACTGAGCATTCCCTTCTCAAACCGGAGTGAAAACAAGAGCAACTCAACTGTTTGCCCAGACTTGGATAACTGGTGGGAAATCGTGTACTACTTAGTACCCAAGTGTATAGATACCATCTGTGTTATTGGAATGCTTGGAAATTTATTTGTTCTCTTTGTTTACTCACTGTACAAGGGCCCCCTGAAGATAGCTGAAATCTATCTTACGAACCTAGCTGCTGCTGATCTTATTTTCCTTGTATGTCTCCCTTTCTGGGCAGAGAATATCCGAAATAAGTATAACTGGCCATTTGGAAATTTTCTTTGTCGTAGCGCCAGCACATCCATCCACCTAAACATGTACACCAGCATTTACTTGCTAGTAGCAGTCAGTTTGGATCGCTATTTGACTTTTGTTCATACCTTGACACACAGAAGAATACGTAGTAAAGCTACAGCCAAAGGGATCTGCTTGCTCACTTGGATCTTTGGGATCCTTTTCAGCATCCCAACCTTTACGTTTCGGACTGTGAAACACTTTCCTGAGTGGAATATCTCTGCATGTGTTTTAGATTTCCCCACAGCATCGTGGGCAATGGCTAATCGTCTGATATTCAACATAGTGGGGTTTGCATTGCCATCAACAGCAATCATCTTCTTCAATTTCTATACAATTCGCTCCCTACAAGAACACACAAAAGAACAAAGAGCATTCCGGACAAAGAGTTGCAAGGACCACAGAGACACAAAGGCCCAAAGGTCTATCTTCTTAGTGGTACTGATGTTTCTTCTGTGCTGGACTCCTTACCATCTTGTTATATTCCTTGATATATTATTCCAGATGAAAGTGATACAAGGCTGTTTCTGGGAGGATTTTCTCAACTTTGGTGAGCAGTTTAGTTCTACTCTGGCTCTCACCAACAGCTGCATCAACCCAATAATTTATGTCTTTGCTGGGAAATATTTCAGGCAAAAAGCTTTAGAAGTTTTTTCACAGTTTTTCTGCTGTGGGTATTTTTTGAGCCAAGTATCATTCCAAGAAAAGATTTCATATTTCAACTTGTTTCCAGTCAAGAGTAGTTCAACATCGTGATTCTCGGTTCCATCTTAATTTTGATATTACAACTTATTTTTAATTGCATTGAAAATGAACAGGAGTTGCACTGTTCCAGCATTCTCAGATTAAGTTAATTATTTATTAAGTCACTTCACTGTTTATTTGTCCCTGGGTTTGCTTTTCCTTTTCTGTGTTACCTTCCAAACATATAACGTGCAACACCAGGATTTTATACCAAATAATCTAACTTTTCTCATCAATTCTCAGTGACTGGAAAGAAAAGTTCTTTGACAAAGTATCAGAAATCTGTTTTCTTTACAAAATGCTATAAACTGATTGAATAATTTATTATATTGTATCTATGGTAACAGCTATTGTACCACCAGAAACACTATGAAAAGAATTATAACTTATTTAACAGAGCAATTATGAGCTTAACTTTCAGCTGATAGCTGCATTTAAGCAATTACGGAACAGACTCGGTATTTTAAATGGGTTGTATTTTCAGTGTAACATATAGAAAATGTGAAGAACTGTTCATTTAAAATGCATTTGTTGCAAAAATATTGTATATAAAATGTAGCACAAAAGAAATGTACATGAACTGTAATAAAAGTCCAGTATCATCCTCAAAATGGGACTTTTATTTTTTGATCCAGTACAATGTTATGCAACCACTCTTCAAATTGGCAAGGATTCTTTTTCTTCTCTATATATGAAGTGATGACCACTGACACTGTATAGTTTTGAAATATTTTTCCATCTAAGGCAAATCCTTAAGTTCATACTTATATTTTTAAGAATCAAAAACAGTAACTGCATAATATCCCACTTCACCATAACCTTTGTTCATTTTTGCATTGTTTTACCTCTTGCCTCTTTCCTTATTCTTTTGGACAGGACGAAACGCATATTTCCACGATTAAAAGTCCTCCCTGCTACTATAACGTTAACTCCATTTGTAGCAGCATTAATAATAATTATATAAGAATAACGTACCAAACAAGAGATAAAGAAGGAAACTGAGGAGCAAAGGAAAAGAGAAGCAACTTTTTACGTGGTCTGTTAGCAACAGGATAAGGGCAAATGGTTTTAAGATAAAAGAGAGGAGATTTAAGTTGGATGTTAGGAAGAAATGGAGCCCTGGGCAGCCTGATCTAGTGGGTGGCAGCCCTGCCCATGGGGGTGGGAACTGGATGTTCCCTTCCAACCCAAGCCATTCTGTGATCTATGATTATATGGAATTAAGTTCAGGCATGGTAGGGTTGATATCAGTCTATTTGGTTCTGTCCCAGCTCGTGGGGGATTTTTAATGACACAGATCCCTCCATCAACTCTTTCACTTGTGGTCAAATAAATAAAGGCTCCTTGTTTGCATTCTCTGGATTCTTCACATATCACCTTCCATTCATTACTGAAATATCTGATCTTATGGCCAGTCGATCGCTACTGCCAGACTCCACTGCCCATGCATTATCTTCTTCAAATAAGTACCCTTTTTACCTTTTTTCATGTTACTCCTCACAGTCTCAATAAATACTGTCATGTAACTATCATTACAACATTATCCATCTTTTGTAGGCAAGATCTCAGCCTTCTGAGAGTTTGCAATCATTAACTTCTTCTCCTCATCCATCTACACTGAGTTACGTTTTAATCATAATTTCTCTAGTGCAAAAACTGTCTTCTATTATCTGTCCAGACCTTGCTTATTCTTACTTTAAAAGATGGCTTTGCTAGCACTGGAGTAATAAAGTGGCATTCAGAAATTACTGAAACCCACATTAATAAATAATATAGTCTGGGCTTGCATCTGCAGTATCAAGTTATTATTTCATCTTTAAAAACTTAAACTGTAAACATAGACCCACACCAGAACCATCTGATCAATTTCTAAAACTGAAGGTAGAAGATACTGATTACTAGAAATAAAGGCAGAAGCATTTTCAAAGATTTGTATCCACAAAGGCTTCCAGTATGCCGAGACATTTTCCTGGGAAGAGAGCATTTGTCATACCTCTGAAAACCATCCCAAATCAAGCCAAAATTACAAGACTTTAGTCGGAAAAAACTGCTTGCCATACAGTCATGCTGACAGTACATAACCCAGCCGCCTCATGATCTCATCCTCATATAGATGTTCAGACCACGCTTGCCTCTGACAGTGTTGCACAAGTGAACTGGTCAAAGGTAAAGTGGATCCACTTTCCCTGCCTGTGTGTGGCCTTAGGCTGCAGACAGTAGGTGTCAAGGATGCTGCTTGCTTATGTCCTATGGTGCCTTCCCGGCAACACAACCAAGAGACAAAATCTGTGTCAGTCAGCAGAACAAGACCCAGGAAGTGTTTAATCTAAGACTGTCCCTGGAATCTCAGTGTGGCTTCTTTAAGGGTATGAGTTATAGTAGTCTTATATGACTAAGCTTTGACTTTCCAACATTGCAACTTAGCCACTTCTGATTTAGCTCTGTGCCAGTATGCCTTACGTGGGAGAGAACACTCAACGTAAATTAAAGAGTGTGCTCAAAAAACTAAACTATCATGTCTTGTATATTAAATACCACCTAGCAGATTGATAACACATATCTTGCCATGAATTTTACAGAAATAAGTCTTTGAAGAAACATGCAATTAAATTGAACAATTTGTCACAGTGAGATTGTACAGAGACAAATGGGTCTAAATGGGGTTTCTGGGCTCCCCAGTATAAAAAAGACAGGGATCTCTTGGAAAGAGTCCAGCGGAGGGCAAAAAGATGATGAAGGGCCTGGAGCATCTCCCCTATGAGGAATGACTGAGTGAACTGGGTCTGTTTAGCCTTGAGAAAAGAAGGCTGAGAGGGGATTTGATCCAGGTTTATAAATACCTGAGGTGTGGGGGCCATAGTGGTGAGGTCGGACTCTTTTCAGTAGTGCGTGGGGACAGGACAAGGGGAAATGGGATGAAACTAGGGCATAGGAAGTTCCGCACGAATGTGTGCAAGAACTTCTTTACGGTGAGGGTGACGGAGCACTGGAACAGGCTGCCCAGGGGGGTTGTGGAGTTTCCTTCTCTGGAGATATTCAAGACCCGTCTGGACACCTACCTGTGCAACCTGCTGTAGGGAACCTGCTTTGGCAGGAGGGTTGGACTCGATGATCTCTAGAGGTCCTTTCCAACCCCTACAATTCTGTGATTCTGTAGTAATCAGAACTGAAATAATAGAAGAACTAAACTAATAGGTATTTGGAAGAAAACTGTCATCAGTGTCAGTGTAGGATAGAACATCCTTCTTTGTAGCACAGTAAGATGCCTCACAAACGGAGAAACCTCTCTTGGTCATTGGCAAAGAAGAGTCAAAACAACTATGTCATAGAAGACAGGGCTTTGGATCCACTAGGTGAGCAGAAGAATTGGAAATTCCAAAAAAAATCCTACTCTATCAATTCAGGGCATGTAGAGAAAAGTTGTAAACACAGGCCCCTAGGCTGAACTACACAACTACAGTTTATTTTACTCTAAAGGAGTTCGAAGCTTGAAGGAAAAAGAAGACCACCTGAGGAGCATGGTACGTCATCCTAGTCATTCTAGTATTTCACCTGGTTTGTTCTTCAAATTTTCAATAGTTCCTGCTCATTGCTGATCCTGTTATTTCTCACATGCCTAAAAGTCAAATCATGAGTGTTTTTCACAGCCTACTAGATGACAGACCTGGCTTCTCCTTCCCTAGTACCATATAACAGAAACCCCTTTCAACTAATATGATCCCCCATGGTGGAGAATGGTCATTTATTCATAGGTATTATGTCCTCTTTGGAACACACTGCCTTACAGATACCAGTCACAGTGACCTGCTGAAAATGTGAGCAAAGTTCTCCTTCAGGGAAGGAGCAAACATGTCCTCCATTCCTTCCTTTTTCATTGCTGTTGCAAAAAATGGACATGCCTTGTGGAATTAGTTCACTCTGCAGATGCTCACAAAGAGCCAATATTTGATTACACCCATTCTTAATTTTCATGTTATCTATGAAGCATGAACAGATCCAACTGCCTCTCAGGGTCATAAGTCTGTGGGCAGCAATGGCAAAAAGCAAAAAGTCTGCTTGAGAGCTCTGCTTCTCCGGTTCAGGCAGAGCAGGAGAATCTCACCCACACAAACTACTTTGGCTGTGCTGTTGTCACAGACAGAAGAATTCTCTTGTGCCACCAAGCAGTGATATAATGAAAACCAGTAAAAAGAGATCAAGGAATTCAAAACTTTCTATGTTTAAGGCATAATTGAGATGATTGCACTGAGTAGTATATGACAGGAGGCAACTCATCAAGAAATCCATCTGCCATCTTGCGCAGTCCAAGTTTGTTCTGGCAAAACATTCACTGTCTGCTAGCTGTACTTTCTTACAGGAGCTGAGGCTTATTCTACATTGTAACTCTAATATATAGCTACACCTTGGAGAGACATTCTCCTCTGGGAAGTAATTCACACATGGAAAAGTTCATGTTTGGTTTCATGCATTGCTGTTCACCTATTTCAACTCCTGCAGTGCAAATCCCCAGCCACACATTAGGAATGAAACAAGTCACCCTCACTCCCCACAGGAAGAGATAAGTCTCACATCCATCATACAAGACTGAGTAAAAAAGATTAACAATAAGGTCCAAAGCCTGAAAAAACTCTTCAAATTATCACAGCACCTTCATATGTATGGACAAATATGTACGTCAGGTAGCTACAGGTAAGAAATGCTCATCCTTCAGCACTGAGAGGATACATAGCAATACTTCTCTTGTAGCCTCAAACACTCCTCATCCAAGGAACAGGATTTTTCTACGAGGGTAGAGGCCGAAACCTCACCTACTTTACATCACAGTGAATCAAATTTGATGGAGATGTACTTAATTGCACTAGGTGAAGGATTAGCCCTGAACAGAGATAGTGACTCTGAGTCTCTATATCATTACAAAATTTTCAAATTACAATCATTTTTCTATTAGTATGAAGACAACATAATAGGTGAGAGATCTTTCTACATTTGACTTTCTTTCTGCAATGCATTTTAGCTATTAGGCTTCTGACAAAGATCTCTCTCAAATGACAAAACTCCTGGTGTGCGCATGCTGTAGAAGAGACATAGGTTGGTGATATGCTCTTTTGCATGATAGATTATGAAGTGAGATTCCCACTAAGATCAGTTTTTACAAAAGCGATGTGCAAAAGAAAGCCAAGATTCAATATTAAATTCAACAGATTGGCAACGGAGATTTTTTTTTTTTAAAAGAGGAAAAGCAAGAAAACTGTAAATATCAGGTTGCCTAGTTTATGAAAACTTCTGTCCATCTTCACAAGAAACTCTGAGCCTCTGGGTAAGGCCTCTTGACAATACTGCTCAGCTCTTATCTGCTGGTTGCACGCCAGCTTCCCAGCATGGATGCCAGTGACTCACACACAACAAGAACATAAAAACTGTCTGACGTGGCAAGTGGCAGTCAGACAATGGGTGACAATGTGTCTGATGGGAATTAATGCCCTACAAATATCCTACTCTACTGGAAGAACTCAATTTATTTGTGAGAGTATGCTATAATGTTTAGCAAAGTTTTTTCTCTTTCACCTCAGAAGAGCTGCAAGGCAACACTGGTTTGGCTAAATACAAGTGCAGAAAAATTGTTTTGTGTAATGCCATAAAACATAACCAGGCAAACTTTCTTCTTGCTGGTGTTTTGAAGGAAAAGGAATATCCTGCTTTTTTTGGCAGCCACTTCACGGCTTTTAAGTAATTAAGACAGCCACTGGCCACTGTCTGTCATGGAAGAAGTTATCCTTACCGTATTAGCAGAACGAGGAAGTAACCATAGCAGAGATGAACAAGATAAACTTAATAGAAGATACACTGGAACATATGTAATGCGCCATTTATCACCAGTAGCAAAATCCCTACAGCCAGTTCTAGGGGTGCTCTTTATGTCTTGATAATAAGAGAGAAATAAGTTCAAGCTAATGGGAAAATACCTACCAGAAGCAAGTTCCAGAAAAGAAAAAGTTTTTCTTTTATCAAATGACTTTCAGATGTTCATACTGGAACTGAAGCTTTACACATCCTAAAGCTCAAGGCGATTCTTGGCTAAGTTGTCACTGCAGATCAAGAGTAACATTCAGGTGCTCATTGATGCATTAAAGACACACACTCTCCTTGTACACATGACCTTGTTCACACCATAGCTTAGTATCATTTCTCAGGCCTATCCAGTACACTCTCCTTAGTGGCCCAAGGGAAGACACTAGTGGTCTAACTACCGATTGCACAATCAGCATCTCAACTTGCCAAAACCATAAAACACACATGCAGATCCCAGCCATACTCAGCCAGCCTTCTGGCTTTCTGCAACAGACACATTAGTGCCACTGTGTCTCTCAAACCGCTCCATGCTCATGCCTTGGAAATGTGAATATCTTTGACCACTACCTTATTATTGAGAAAAAGCCTTCGCAGTAAACAATTTCAAATTTCATCTTGGCTACAGATATTTAATTTCATCGGGGAGAAATCCTTAGTTTCTGTAATTATTTCTAAGATAGCCTTTTTAAAGTGGACATCTGAGCGCCCTGGTTTTCAGAAGCTTCACTCGGGAACCAGTACCCTTCAGGAGGAAATAGTTCACCTTACCTGCTGCATTTATGCTGCTTAGAAACCCTTTTTGCCCCAAGGATTATTTTCATTTCAAAAACTCCAAGAAGACTTATCTTCTTCATCATAGGATGGCCAGGCATGGAACAGGCTCCCCAGGGCAGTGGTGATGGCACAGAACTTGCAGAAGTTCAAGAACCTTCTGGACAACGCCCAGACATATGGTTATATTTTTGGGTGGCCCTGTGTAGCTCCTGGACTTGATGATCCTTATGGGTCCCTTCCAGCTCAAATGTTCTATGATTCTATGAGTCTGAAAGAAATAGCAACAGATAGAACAGAAAGCCAAGCCCTCACAGTGAGGTCAGATGCAGTATGCTGATAATAGGAATCTAATGACAGCCTTTCTATGAGCTTTACACGCAGCCTAGATTTGCAACAGAGCTGACCTTTGACCAAACACTGTACAGAGCAGGGTCACGGCTGCCACTATTAACTTTGAAGTCATAAACAATAAAATGAGTTTTATGATGCCTAGAAATAAAACAGGCATAATGTATTCAGATACTGAAATAACAGAGGTTTATCGGGCAATTCATACAGACTATGGAGACCAAAACACAAACTGCTGTCTATGGGCATATAGCACTTACATCAAACGCAGAGCTCTTGGTGGGAGCTTCCCCACACACAGCTCCCTGCCTCCCCAGAGGCAGTCCTTGCCATCCTCATGTGCTGCACATGCAGCATTTATAGGTTTATACTCATTAGTAAAATATTAGGCAAATGAAAGGGGCATTTGTATATTTTATAGTTAAAACAACTGTTAAAAATAACTGTTAAAAATAAAAAATAGTTGTTTTAAAGCCAAAATGGTCTCATCTCTCACACTACAGCAAAAAAAAATCAAATACCCTTCAAGCACACCATACATTATCAAAATAATAACAAGTGCTCTAAAGAGCGCACAATTTCCTGAGGAAGTGCACAAAAGTACCACTGATCACATTAGAAGGGCAATCCGTGGAACAAGCATGCAAGCCAACGCCTTGGTTTCACCAGAATAAAATTAGATGTGATTCTGCACCTCCACTGCTCTTCCTGCCTGACTTTGCTCCCCTGAGCTGCACTTCATTTCCAGGCATTTTGCACAGCCCATCCTGTTTATTCCGATGAGGCGCAAAGGGTCTGGATGAGTTATTTTGGGATAACATCCCAGAATTTAGGGATACCGATGTGAAACACTGCTCCCTTTGTGCACTGGTTTCTTTGATCTTTTTTCAAATTCTAACCCTTCAAGGCTAATATTAGCAGAATGACCCTGCACTCCAATTTCAGTGAAACATTTCCTTTTCCACTTCAATACATTCTTCTCTGGTGTGTTGGACAGTACTGTATCCAGCCATGCTGCAGGAGATATACCTGCAGTCCCTGGTCACTGTGGGAGGCAGCCTGCAGTAGCAGATGATGGCAGATGATGCCCTTCAGCAGTGCCCCTCTGTCCAGACCCAAAACCTCCCCCAAGAGGGAGCCACAGAAACAGCCAGCTGTGGTGGGAACAAGCTGAGCAGCTGAGGCACTGCAGTTCTGCAGTGGCATACCCAGGCTGCAGAGAGCCATGGGGACAGGAGCCAACTGGACAAGAAAAATGCCATGGAATAGAAAAGACACCTTTCTTTTTGAATCAGAATTATTAAGGTTGGAAAGACAACTAAAATAATCTAGACCAAACATAAATCCACGAGCTCTAGACCATGTCACTCAATGTGTCACCCATATTTTCCTTGAAACCCTCCAGGATGGTGACCCCACCTGATCCAATACCTCACCAAACACCTCTTCCTAGACATTTAAGATGTTTTCTGTGTGCTTGTGTCACACAAACCAGTTGGGATATACCTTTGCTTGCCTACGGCTATCACTATATGAAGAGACACTTCTGCGCACCTTTCAGGAACAAAGAGGACAGCGTGATGCATTCAATTCTCTGAGCTCTATATAGTGTGAGGAGAAAGACTGAACAGCTCCGATATTGTCAATCCCACTTAGAGTGAGGTTAGTAACACTGAGAATTAGCAATAAGCTAATTTCTGTAACATAACACTATGTTACAGAAAAATAAAATAGCAACTATTCCAAGAAATATGAGTGTGTTATCACAGGAGTGGAAAAAAAACAACAACAAAACAACAACCAACAAATCTTAGAAAAACATCATTAAAAATATTGACAGGAGAATCATTTCTTACTGTTTTATTGCAAGGTGTTTCCAAGTTGCATGTTATACCTTTATAATGTGCACTACAATGACTCAAGTAAATAAATGACTTCCCTTTTCCCAGACTACTTATTTGTAAAATTGTAAATATCGTTACTGTGAAAGGTGACTTCGAGAGACGCATTTTAGTATGCAGCTTACTCAAATTCACTTTCGTACTACCATGGGTGAATGATCCAACTATGGCATTAAAAAAACTTTTTTGACGTACAAAGAAAATTACATCCAAAGGTACATACAAAACAAAGATTTGTTGCCTGAGATCTCAGGAGGTGGTAGGGATACACCAAAAAAAAAGACGTCTGCTTTGCTCCGCCGAGGACCAGGCTATGCTGAGTTGGTAGCACACCCTGAAGCCGCTCTGCCTCTGTGGTTCAGTTAGAGCCTTCTGCTAGAATGTGGCAAGCCTTCATCTGCTTGGCTGCACTGAGGGGACCTCTGTATCCCCCCTGTATCCCCCCTGTGCCTGGAGATATGCAAATTAATTCAAAGTTTAAGTCTATTTTTATAGAAGCACAAACCAACCCGGAGGAGACCTTCCCAACAGACTAATAAAGAAAGTGGCAGCTGTACATGCAGTGCTGCACTGCAGCTCACAGCACCCTCAGCAGAATTCCACCAGCAGCTGTTACCCTGAGCAATTACAATATTAATGTTGATGAGGGGCTTTTGAAAAGTATCTTCAGTCTCAAGGAGAGGTTGTCTCATACTCTGCCTGCTGTTGTGTGCAGCGTACTGTGCTCCTTGCCAAGCACCTCTTAGAAAGTCTAATGAAGTTTACAGAGCTTCTTACATATTTGGACACAACATTTTCATATCAATATCTAGAATTCAGATCACCTCATTGGATGGCCTTCTTTGAGCAGATGAGGAGAATATCTACTAGCAAAAACGATTGTTGAAGCAATATGGGCTTCATAAATTGTGAATTTCTCCACCCATTATCAGCTACAGCTGTATTTTATTTAACTATAATTATATATTACTGTCATTTATACATATAACAGAATATCAAAATATATCACAGCAGGTCTCTTGGAGCCTGAACCATTGCTGCCAAGCTCTGTAAGGAGCACTGATTTGCATCAGTTTTGACTGACAAGCAAGAGACATACTGTGTGCACAGCCACCGCGTGCACGCTCCTACTGGGAAGGCTGTGGGAACTGTGTCGTGCCTCTCCCACAGCCCAGACCTCCCTAATATCAGCACTGCACAGTACAAGTATTCACTGAATTAAAGTGTGCAGTAATGTTGACATAGCCTCCTCATCCAATCCCAGTTCCTTGCATAACTTTGTACAAGGCACAGCACAGAGGCTGTCCTGGCAGCAACTCCACCATTTTAGATTAGATGCTACTTGCACGATGCATGATAATGCCACAGGGAGGGCCAGGTCCCCAGCTACACATTTACTAATGAACACCATCAACAGAACCACCTACCTCAGTGGTGAAACCACCAATACATTGCATGTGGAAGATGCCATTAGAGTTAATGCACTTGAAAGAAAGATGGAAGGAAATTGCACTTAAGCAGCAAAATGAAGGGAACAGAAGCAGGATTCTGTAATGGCCAGATGAAGCTGAGACACCCTGACACGTTCCGAACATTAAAACACTTTATTCTCCTTGATTACCTGTATTAGGGAAAAACACTGAAGCATTGCACAGCTCCTAACATTACCCACATGGTGAAACAGCTCTTGTCAGAGAGGTCAACAAAGCTGCTTGCATGCCCATCTCTCATTTCATTTGAGGACGGATTGAAGAGCAAGAAAAAGTTTTCCTAAAAGGTAGGGGTTAAAGTAAAACGTCATTTGTTAGGGATGCATGGAAGCATACCAGGGAAATACAGTACTTATATTTCTCTTTAAAAGTAGACAAAAGAGATTAGTGTTCCTTTTCTCTGGCTATTGCAACTCCTTTCCTGTTTCAATCTATTTTGGTTATTTTAATTGTTCTGGAGGACTTGACCTAGTACACCAGACATAAACATCTGCACTCCAGCTCAGCCCTCCTAAAACGTGTACATTGTCCTCTTTTAATTTTCTTTCTGCTTCCTGAGAAACTTTTGGCCCATGAAGGGAGAGTTCTGTCGAAACTCAGAAACCACAATTCAAAATAGAAGTTCGTGATGCAAAGCAAGGTGCACTACAGGTGCTCACAGGTAGTTTCTTACCAGCCTGATACTTTTCAATTCTATGAATGGCATGTTGGGGCTTTCTCACATACTGCCCAGAAAACACACTCACCTAAGACTTGTGGATGTCCAGAGATCCTCAGCATGACTATTTCTTCCCATGGATGCATAAGTCAATGGATGTAAGGTCACTCTGAAAGTAATGCCTTCTATTTATTTCCATGAAAACTACAGACACAAAGGGCAAAATAACACTGCCTGATAGAGCAAATTATCAGTGACAAAACACTATTTCTCAGTGTAGTCACCGCCATTAGCTATGCATTTTCACCAGCCACAAACAAGAGCCTGCATGCCATGCTTGTAACAGTCTACACCAGTGCAAATAATCTGTTGTCACCACTGCTGAAATGCACCATGCACCACCTCACTGCACTCACATTCACTGTTTGGCCTCCAGAAACGTTCAGCAAGCATTTATGAATGTCAATGGGTGCCATTTTTTTCCACATGGAGGAGTTCAGTGACACACCTTGCAAAACATAATCAAATAATGGTGGGAAGGTTCAGCCTCTACTGCCGTACCACCAACGTCATGGGCCAACATAATAAAATAGGAGGCATTACTTTCGGAGCAACCCTTGTAATACTGCTCTGTGCAAACAAGGCATCGTTTGACATAAAGCTGAAAACTAACCAAGTGATGCGAGGTGAGTTGAATGAATTCCAAGTAGCTGAGGATATTTTTGCCTTCCCAGGGGTGAAGTGACAATGCTGACAACTCCTCAGAAAAGAAGGAGTACATATCATTCCTAACCAACATCTGAGATGCTTCAGGGACAACATCAACACGTCACAATTGAACCATGGTGGAACAGTGCCTTTTAAAACACACGTGAATCTGAGATCTCGAGAGACGAGACAATCAGAAAGAGTGAGGAGCCAGAGGGACTGAGAACTAATAGGGATACATGCTAGATCACATGGTAACAAGAAACAATCCATGTCCTTCCTTTCTGCAGATGCACATTCGGAAATACTGTTGCCAAAAGAGAGAGGTAAAAAGGTCTGTCAGCAGCTGAACAGGCTCCTAAGGATGTTTGCACAGAATTCTGTGGTATCCTAAACTGTTTTCCACAACCATTGCTAAATGTATATTTTATATGAAGTAAATACATCCAACTGTTTAGTCTCAATATTTCAAAAGCATTTCCCCCATTCACAGATAAAGATGAAGAAAACACACAAATGCAATGTTCATAATTTTCCTTTCCAAGACTTCAACATCCTGTTTTATGAAAATATTGTAACTAAGCAGAGATTGTTTCCAAACAGCTTGCACTTCAGAGTAGAGCTCAGAGATGGAGAATCATTTATTTGAGAGAAACGTCCTGAGATGACCCAGTTCCAACACCTCAGCTCAAGCGGAACCAGCTGCAGCAGGCTGCCCAGGACCATGTCCTGTGAGGCTTTGAGCATCTCCAAGAATAGAGGCTCCAGAACCACTCTAGGCAGCCTGTTCTAGTGGCTGACCACTCTCACAGTAATAAATAAATACATAAATATAAAAATAATAACAATTTAAAAGTGTTTTCTTTCATTTAGATGGGATTTCAAGGATTATAGTTTTTGTCCATTGCCTCTTGTTCTGCTGTCGGGCACCACGGAGAAGAGCCTGGCTCATCTTCATCCCTTACCATCTGGTATTTGTACACACTGATTGCATCCCCCCAGGCCGTCTCTACTCCATGCCAGACAGCTCCACCTTTATCACTCTTCCCTCATATGAGAGATGCTCCATTCTATTAATCATTTTAGCACACCTGTGTTGGACTTATTCTATTAAATCCATCCTTTCTTGTACTGGGGAGCCTAGAACTGGACATAGCACTCCACCACACTGCGCCAGTGCTGAGAAGAGAAGCAGTATTGCTTCACTTGGCCTAAGAATTTAAACAGTTCCTTCCTGGGCACCAGGTCACAAAGCAAGAAGTGAAAAAAATACCAACGAACAGACATATGGCACTGTAAGAGGGGTAGCCCACTGCCACCAAGTGAAACACTGCTTTATGGCTGGTGGTGTTCCAGAGCCTCACCTGGTGCATGGGGAGAGCACGCACACAAACACACGCACAGACACAAAGAGGCAGGAACCTTTCAGTCAGGCTGCCTGAAATCAGGGGCACATGTGAACACGCGAGCTGCAGCCCAGAGAGGTTTTCCCTTCCTCAACAGCTGCTGAGCAGCCTCTCCTGGTAGAACCGAATTACTGCTTTTCCAGACAAAAGGTTTGGGGTTTGGTTCCTGCTGAACTCACTGCAACACTGTTTTCATCTCTATCAATTTGCTGCCAGAGAAAATTGCAATGGGTTTATAAATAAAGTCGAACATTAAGCTGAATGGCAGTTATAATCTAACAGTTTCTTTTCATAAAATCTTGTATCTGAGAGAATGAATCGCTGTTTCTTTAAGCCGTCCTTATGTTGTATGTTGTACTCCACACTTGCTGTGAATCTGCTATTTGTATAGAATTTGAAATATATTTTCAAGCAAGCACTCACACACCTCCTCCATTATTACAGAAATAGCTAAAGTAAATGTATGACTAACTTCAGCTCACCTTTGTCTCACTGTTCTGCAGGATCTAATTGTGATGCAAGATTACTCACTGCCAAGCCTTGCAGACACCTAAAAGCTTTATTTTGTAACCCTGTAAAATGGCTACAGCAGATAAAACGCACTTTCTAAGTAACATCTACTGCAAGTAAAGCAAAGCTCTGTACATGTTTTAATGTTTTCGAGGCGTTGCTTGTCTGTCCTTTCTATTACTGGTAAAGTCTGCCAGTCGGACCACCTACGCTACTAGTACAAGTGGTATCGAAGCTACACCACATCATTTCACCAACACATCACAGTTTCAGTTATCCCAGCACAAGTGGAGATGCAGGCAAAATAGAAAGCATCACTTCCAGGTGCTGAGCAGCAAGTTAATAACAGCAAGACAGATAACAAGTGATCAAAAACAGTCTGCTTAAAGGAATGCGAATTCTCTGAAATTCCTCCCAGAGAATGTAAGAAGATACAAATGTAACTGATCTTGCAGAGGCTAGAGTTTTCCAAATACACTTTTAAGGGTGTCTCTCCGGCTCGATTGAAAGCTGCTAAATTAGAGTTATCTTTCCTCAACCCATTACCACCATCTTCTATGAGTATCCACTTCAAGGAACTGAGTTTACTACTGGAAGCCGCATCCTGACCTCTCCAAAGGGCACAAATCCTTTTTAGCAGCATTACACCATCTGAGAGGTAGTCACAAAACTAAATCATACCATGCCAATACATCCCATCAACAGACAGGACCCCTAAAGTTAATACGACACTGCATTGTCACCATTCAAGGTATTTCACTAAATACCTTCAATTTTTTCTTACAGATCTGCTTTACCATAAACAATGCATCTAAGTATTTTTAACATTGCAACACAACGCAATTATCATTATTCTTTGTGAGCCCACATAGATGTATGTACCCTTTCTAAATGAGCCTTTAATTGCTTTCTCTGTTGAAGGAGGACCTAATGTATTGTTGGTAGTTAATGTAGTTTTTGTCATATAAAAATGCATCACTTCAGCTGCAGGTGACTTGGAAAACAGTGCTTAATTCTCTGTGACATTCCATGGGCTCTGTGAATGACTGCAGGTAATACCATAACAGGTTATTCTCTCCCATGGCACTAACTTCTTCATTTGCGGTATTTCCTACCAGTTTGATCAGTTAGTTCTGAAGACTCAGCTTCAGCATTTCATTACAAAGAGCTGCAAATCCTCCCCTTTGAAGATGAGAAAACTTGGGGAAATTATTGCTAACCTTCAGGAAATGTTTTCCTTAATCACTGCAGAAAGTGCAACATCTGTCAGTCTTCCACATGCATCTTAGCTTGCTGTGACTGTCACTTGTAGGGTCTTAAACTTGCCTCGCAGGAGGCGCACGTGGCAGTACCTAAGATCGCATTCAGCATCAGGTATGGGTCTTGATAGCCATTGTCCAGCACCTTCTGTCCTGGGCTGGTAGAGCTTTTGCACTACCCTCTGTACAGATGCAAAATTGCCGCCTGGGATGAAGTTTTATCCACAGAAGACAACAGAGCTGCTGGTTTTGATGTAAACGTTCTGAAAACACATTTCAATTTTTTAAAATTTATTTATTTATTTATTTTTGCACTATTGTGGTAGCTGACATTTCTAAAAACACGGCAGTGAAATTCAAGATTTGGAAACTTGTCTTGAGTGTGATTTATTGCTGCTTGAAATCTAGCACTTGATCTTAAACAGAAAAGCAATCTGAAGAATGAAACAGCTTTCAGCAAAACAAACACAGGTTCAGCCATGTGGAAGTTCCCCTGCAGACTGGTCGTAGTCTGTCAAACACTCCTAGTTCACTGTCGTACGCTAAGTGGGCTCTTCAATTTTCCAGCAGTAAAGAATTTGAAGGAGTTTTCTCTTTTAGTTCTCCTCAAACTCTTACTTTACCCTTGTTATAAATAGGGAAACGGTTTTTTTGTTGGTTTTTTTTTTTTTTTTTCTTTTTCCATTTTTGCTGAGAACACAGAAGATACAAGCAGGAAGGCACGCACGGGCCATCCACTGGCTGTCCTACCACCTCCCTGCAAGCACTGTACAGATGTGTGGTTCTAAAGGCACAGCTTCTGCTCTTGAGGCCAAATGTCAGCACACACTGCCCAGCAGGGGCACCACCAGACTGGCTGCAGCTACAGATCCACTGCAACACAGTGATAGAATTGCATTCCTCTAGAATCCTCTTACTGGAGGCCCTGACCTGAGACCCCAGGAGGGAAGGACACGTACATCCACAGCTTTCCTCCTCAGCTCAGGAGCATTTGTTTGGGCAGATAAACTGGGTTTATTATCCTTTACCTATCCAATATTAATTTTGCTGCAGACATGAGTTTTGCGCAAGCAACAGGTATGAAGAACTGACACTCAGCAACACCGGCAGGGCTCTTTGAATATCTGCTCCTAAATTGCATAGGAAAAGAAACAAACCATTTTCCAAGTTTTCAAAGTTAATTCCAGGAATCTGCTTTTCTTTTCTTCCATTTGTATGGCAAGTTTAAATTCAAGCAAACGCCCTTTGGTTAGCTTCTCTATTGATCAAGTAATTCAGACAAAAGAGCACTTACCAGCAAAGCTCAGAGTGGCAGAAATAAAAATACTGCTCATCTTTATCCATCGTTTTTACTGGCCTTTCCTCCATCTTCCCAAACCTCTGTTTAAACCTGTTCTCAGGGTTTCACATTTAATAGGAAGCAGCATCAGAAAAAAAAAAATCAGACTGAGGACAACAAAGAAAGATGGTTATGATGAAAATCACATTTGAAAACCTCCTCTCTCAGTGTCAGTGCGGATCTTCACATTAAATGATACGAGAGGCTCCAGGCAAAATCGTAGAGGCATTAACGGTTAATGCAGTGGGACGCGCTCCTTCGTAATTGCCTCCTGTTTTTTCTGCACTGTCCCTGGGATATTTCAAAGAGACAGTGCCCAGTTTATAATCTCACATCAGTGGATCTTCTCAAACTTGGAGGTCATTTTTTTTTTTTTTTAATGAATTGTCAAAATACATTGCGTAAGTAAAGGCACAGGGGTATCAACGCTGGTCTATGAAGAAAAAAAAGTTGCTACATGGTACTAAATTCCTGCTCTTAGGAAACAGTAAAAATACAAAGCAGTGCCCTGAGATGGTATTGTTGAGTGGTTTGAATGAAACTCAGCCATTAAGTGGGAGGAGTTGCTCCAGTAAACTTGGTATAATTGCTCCGCCCTCATTTATATCTGCTGTATTTGGCCTGCCGACTATTCCAGGAAAGAAAGCACTCAGAGGCAGAAGTGACATGGAAAAGAACAAAATAGTATATGTCACTACAAGAAAGTACTGAATAGCTCTAATAAGCAATGAGAAAAATGGAATTCAAGAGTGTCACTGAAGGTCTCATGCTTAAAATAAATACCTTTAGCGGTCTTGAAGATACTTCTGGCACCACGGACACAGAGACCAGAGACATGCCATAAAAACTGGAAAACACTTCATTTTATTGAGTAATTACAGGAAACATTTCAGATCTGTTAAACATTACTAAAGAGACAAATGGTACCAGGAACTGCATTTCCTATTAACTGGGATCTGTATAAGTAACCTGTTTATACAACTGAGCACTACTTTTTCCATCCTCCTGTACCGCTGTTTTGATTTTCTATTAGCCTCCTGCCCACAGCACCAAGTGTTTGTACAAACATCTGTCACACAGCCACACTTATCTGCCATTGCCAGGTCCACGTGCTGTTTGGCTTTCCATCAGCAGTGATGGATCCAGATCTGACAATTACTGTTCACATCAAAAGATAAACTTAGCAATACCCAAGACAGCAGCTTGTAAGCTGCTCCCATGCTTACACTCCCATGGCACAGCCTGCTGTCTTCAATTTCTCCTTTCATTTTCCAGCATCCACTTCAGCCCACCATTCCCTCACCCTTTCAAGTCCCCTGACCTGCCATTTGCACACAAACTGCAGTTGTTAATATAAATAGCGTGGTACCGTCAAAATGCCTCATGCTCACAACTCCTTTTGCTTACAAACAAGTGCAAATCTCTCAGACTGTGTTGTATGATCAGTAAACTACATTTTCAACCTGAGTAAACAGAAGAGGGAAAAAGTGTTGTGAGATTAATGGAGTTGATGGAATCACCTGCAAGTTTTCAATACCAAAGAACTGCCAAGTGTTGAAATTAAAGCTCTCTTATTGATACAGCTGAGACCTGCTAACTACTGGTGCACATTTTACCTTTGCGCCCATGAGTGACACTGGACCAAGTCCTCATTCTGTTGAGTGCTGTCATGAAGGACACAGGGAAGTCCACATCCTTAAAACCAAAGTTGTTTTTTTCTCTCCTGAAGCCTTCTACTCCTGGCCTCAAATTCAGTCAAATTCAGTGCTCGAGCTCCTAGTAAAGAACAAAATCAACATCGATGCAAACAATTAGATACATAACATACATACATACATACATACATACATAGTTCTGTTAAGGAACAGAATTACACTGCATTTAACTATCTCAGAAATTCTAATTATAAGCAACTAAGAAGCTTAAACTGTTTCCTTTCCTGTTGGACAATAGATATTTCATTGCTGACCCTCGGTAAATTCTGTGTTCATTTAATCACTCTGATCTAGAAGAAAATATCTCTGAAACAAGAGCTGCCACAAAAGAAAACAAAACAAAAAAAACCCCCAGCTTTATACAGTTCACATAATCTATCATGATACCAGATGGTTTTAAACACTTTTTGCTAGAGATATGAATCAACCAAGTGAAACCAACAACGCGATGGAAAGCACTGCAATAGTGGGGTAACAAAGTCCTAGGCTGCAGCAAGTGAGAATCTGCTCAAATGCAACAGCCACAGGCATAGAAATAAAAGAAAGAAGCTGCATACCAGAAGGCCTCAGGTACACAAGGATCTCCAGCAAGATACCCTTGCCTCCACTGCCAGCCCTTAAATGAGGTCCGGGAAGGGTTCAGTCCTGGCTTCACCCCTTCCAGTCTCTCATCTGTACTGCATGCACTGAGCTCCCCTGGCTTGGCCCTGCCTTCCCACCAGGTGCTCAATCACTGGTTCAGGCCGTGACTCAGCATTTCTGCTACATAGGGAAAAAAACATCACTTAATAGTACATTTGAAAGTTAAAAAAATAATTTAAAAAAAAATCACTATGAGGAAAGTAAATAACTAACACTTCAACCTGGCTCATCATCAATCAGCAAATCAGCAATGCAGTTCAAGAACTCCAGCTCAAGTTGCTGGTGGCACACTGTTGGCTTCCCATAAATTCTCAGCTAGCTGAAGTACCATAGACTGTGGAGTCTTAGTCTCTGCTGCTGGGACCAACTCTGAGATACTAGGAGACTGCTTTGCTATCATAAAGAGAAACAGATCTTCTTTGACATTCTCCTTGAGTTGCATTTCCATCTTGTGCCATTCTGTGTGATCTCCCCAGAGCTCATTCAAGCAAAATGAAGCCTTATGTTCTGACAAGGTAGATACAAGCTTTACAGATACAAACTTAAACTACAGCAGCCTTAAATTCAGAGAACCATTCAGTAGAGGATTTTACATAATTGCTTTCTTACAAGCATCAGATGAGACCCCAAAATCTTGGAGAGCACTGGCTGCAAATGAGGAGTTTTCATAACTTCATCTCTTTTGACGTATGAAAGAAAGCATTGGGAACAAGTGAAAAAAGAAATTCCTCTCAGTTTTCATACCTTCTCATGATGAGTAATGACTAATCCCATTTTTTTTCCCTATTTCTTCTCAGCAAAGCATTTGTTAAAATAGCCTTGATCACTTTCATGAGCATCATTTAGAAAAGTGGAATAAGATTCCTGTCCACCTTGCTTGCAAACAACAAAATCCCTCTCTCCTCTTCTACAGACTCCATTAAGAAAAGAATGAGAGCTTTATATCAATACAATAGAATTGGAATTCACACAAAGTCTTACTTAAAAAAAAAAAAAGGGGGGGGGGGGGGGGGAGGGAGTCGGCTGGAATGGGGGAAGGGCCTGCATTGAGTAGGAGTCGATTTTCTTCTTAAAGTTACTCTTTCACCAAATAGCCATCCAGGCTTCTTGAATTTTTATTGTTTTAGTTTTTAAGCTATAAAAACTTCACAAAATGCAGAAGGAACACTGCACTGCTACCAGGATTTGAGTACTCAGCCTTTCTAGAGACTTTTCAGAAAGCTGTAACTAAGCCCTTGAACAGGAGCCTGAAGGAATTATTAATTACACAGCTGTGTAGCCAGATAGGTTAAAAAGCTTTGGCATTATTTTTGATATTCGAAGATAATTTTTGCTGCATTATTCTTATTCATAGGTAGAGAAAACCAACTCAAGGAACAAATTAGTGTATTTATTTAGGTACTGTTACAAATTTGTGTTTTATTTTGTTTTTTTTTTTCCATTAAACATATTTACCAGGACCACCTATTTGCATTCAGACCTTTCAGTATTTTAATAAGTGAAAATATACACATTTAGCGCCATGTAAATCATGGCCTAAAAATAATTATCACACAGATTGAGAGGACAAGAACTTTAAGCAAAATAATTCAAGTTGAAAGTGTAAATTCCTTCAACAATGGTTTCTAGCTCATGAGATTACACCCTTCACTCTCGCAAACTATATACAATTAATACCACAAATCTACTATAAATGCAAAAATGTAAAAAATATACACAAACATTTACACAAACAGCTGTGTTTCTGTCTGAGCTAATTCATTAATTCGGTATAAAGGCATGATATGTATTCATGTACTTAATACATAGTGTTTAATTTATTTTTTTTTTAATTGTAAACAAGATTCAGCACATACAGCAACTTAAAACAGTTGTCAGAAACTTAAAACATAAGGTCCAGAGACTGAGAGAGCTATGCACAGTATGGATCCAAACATGACTTCAACACCTACATCTTTTCTCAGAACGCTTGTACTACTGTGAACTGCAGGGTATTTGAATGTATTTAACCATAACAAATTATTGGATTTCACTGCTTTACAAATGCTTATGTTCCAATAATAATCAGTACCACATTTGCAAAGATACGGATAATGTTCAGTAGAAGTGTCTCTTTCATAATTGCTTAAGAGCTTTTTGGTTTATTAAAAAAGCTTTCTTGCCAACTCAAATAACTGTAAAGGGAACTGAGTAAGGTATGACCACGATTAACCACTTAATGAAAAAACAGGCACACCCATTAAGCATATATAAATTCGTTGGTGAGTGACCTAATGCTTATCACTACACAAGCAAGCATAGAGTATATTGCTAAAAAGCTGGTATTCAGGAACTGTCAATTGATACCTGTAAGTAAACAGACGCTGCCTTTGCATGGAAGTATTTGTTGCTCACAGTCACTGTTAAGATTCTTATGGAGCATACCTGTCTTTCAGGTAGTTCCTAGGCACCCACAGGTTCCTAGGCAGGATACTTAAGAAAATCCCAATAGACGCTTCTGAGCCTGAGCATCTGGCTAAGTAATAGAAGTAGCAGTGTTAGTTCAATGTTACAGAATTTATGTGTTAGAGAAAATGGTCTATGCCTGTTCACACAGTGAAACAATTAGAAGTGCTCATTAGTATCTGTGCAAGTTGATTTCAGCAGAAAACACGAGTACATTTTTGTAGATCCATGCTAACAAAACTACAGCAGCGTGCACAGGTTACTCCAAAAGTAACGTCTCCTATTTGTTTCCATGGAAACAGATAAAAAAAAAACAACAGATAAAAAAAAAGAGCACAATAACACTACTTGACGGAGCAAGTTCTCAGCAATGAAATGCTAACTTTCAGTGTAGTCACTAACATTGGCTATGTATTTTTGCCAGTGATGAACAGAAGTCTGCATGCTGCATTTGTAAAAATCTGCACTAGCGGAAGTGACCCACTGTTTCACAGCTGCTGTGATGGCATTGCTTTCCATGAGTCCATCTTTCACCACTGTATAGAAGTCAGAAAGTATCAAATTAGGACCACACGGTGGGTGTGGTAGGACAGTCCAGCCAAGATTGGCAATATGCTCCAAACAGGTTTGGCATTATTGTGTTGCAAGAGAAAGGTTGTCTTTTTCTCTGCCGTGACTCTGGAAGTTTGAGCCTTCAGCTTAGTCAGCATTGTGATGTAGCGGTCAGAGCTGACGGTTTGCCTGGGTTCCAGGAAATCCAGAAGGATCACCCCTTTCCTGTCCCTTCTATCACTTCACCCACTGTGGGCTACATCTTGCACTTTTTCTTTGACGGGGGTTTCCTGTCACCTCTCCCTGGTCTGCCATTTTGACTTTGTCTCGTAGTAGTGATACCACACCTCATCACCACTGATGATGTGATCCAGGAAACCATCACCTGCAGCCTTATACTGGCTCAGTGAGTCCTGACAAATTCACATATGGTATTCTTCCTGCTCCTTAATGAGCATTCATGGAACTCACCTGACATAAACTTTGAGACATTCCAACATTGCTGCCACTGTTTCCAAAGAGAATTGAAGCTGATATTCAGATCCATACACTCCCCCCTGGATATAATCCAACAGCTCGTGCAAATGAGACACTCTTCTGTACATGGCAGTCAGGATCATGGTTTGTCTTTCACCGTTCTCACCCATCTCCTCAATGTTAACACTGCTAACATCTACTGTTGGGTCTCCATAAACGTTTAGCGTTATGTCAATAGGTGCAATTTTTTTCTACAATCGAAGACACGCTTTTCCTTCATCCACACTTCGATGTCAGATACCATTTTGTATCTGGCTGCCCCTCTGCTGCCATCTGTCACGTAGTAACAAAATGTAACGGGATATTGGCAGGAAGGTTCAACCTCTATTGCCATCCCAACATCTGCTCCTGACATCACGAGCCAACATTACCGAATAGGAGGCATTACTTTTGGAGTTGCGCTTTTATCTTATAGCCTTAATTCCCAGGAAATCAATTCAGTCTAACTGTATTTGGTGAATGAAATGCTTCAAAAGTATTGAGCAGAACCTCTGAGAGGTAACATATATCTTTTGATTTAAAACCGCTCCGAAACACCATGCACAGTCTGAGGAGTGTTTAGGTTTTTGTTTTTTAAAATATCCAATGCTACATGATGTTACTGAAACCAAAAACAATACAGAATATACATTCAAAAATTAAGAAACTGGTCACAAAAATAAAATCAAGGGAAAAAAAAATCTTAAGTTTCCCTGAAAAGGCTCAATAAAGTACAAGAAATAAATGCAAGGGTTTAAATAGAGAAACGTTTGAAGTTTAATAATTTGTACAATCTGTATTGTCAACAGACACTCTATAAAATGTTTTACCTTGAGAGCATGCCCTCATATAAAAATATGTTCAAACTGCATTGCTGTACAATCAAATGATGACAGAATGGAAACTGAACACTGAAACGCCAATGCTTCTTTTAAGTGATGTCAAAAAGGAAGAAAACATGCAGATTTATACTGTTAGAGTGTACTTCCATTATCTGGATGAATTAGACCAGAAGAAAGGATGTAGTATATTAACTGTAATTGAAAATGACTAACTGCTACTTACTTGCACTGATTCATTACCACTTCTTCAGAAGGCATTCAGGAGGCGTGAAACAGAACTCATTCCTGTGCAAAATGCTCCGCTTTGAGCTCTTACTGAAGCATTTAGTAACACTACTGAAGAAAAATATGAACTGCAGCAAGTATTTTTACATCAGAAAGTATTTCATATATGCAGGTATTGCATATATGTAGGTATTCGTCCTCTCAGAAGAATCTTCCTTCTGCTTACAACATGTTGCTTAAATGAAATTATCAGGTCTTCGAAACGTACTACAACTATGAAGATTCCAGTGAATGAAAGCCAACTTTGCAATAGCACCTTCCACCCACGTAAGAACTTGTTTGCAAATGGATTTGTTTTATTCAAAATAATAAAAGCAGTCTGCAATAGTCATTCCAGCAGAGGGGACCTCTCTCACAAATCATTTACCCTCCAGACAAATTCTTTGGTGTCTAGGAACAGCTAGTTCATGCTTATTCATCTTAATATACTGTTTTCCTTCATATGCTACTTTTGTCCTGCAATGCAGTATATCAGCAACGTTTCTGCTAATGGTAGGTTATTTAAAAAAAAAAAAAAAAAAAAAGAGATAAGGAGACTACCTCCTGATCACCCTTAGAGATTCAAGTCAAATGAAAAGCACCTTTCAGCAGAGATTTGTCCATGGCGCATCTGTAGGACAATAGGACTAGCAAAAACTAATGTTCCAATTGGTCACTCAAACTATTAAGCTACTGAAATTCAAAATAAGTAGTTTTCTATTCAAAGTAGTCTTTACTTTTTATCCTCCACTCTTTGCAAGTACAAGGAATAAAGGTTTATTCCTGCACAGCTAGTGTCTAGCCTTTTAATCTCCCAGAAATGGTGCACTATTAGCAGCTTCATAAAGCTCTGCAGAGACCCTGTTCCCCTATTAAACTGTAAAGTGTCAGAATCAACTCTGACTTTTGAAGGTTTTTGTTTTTCAAATCCTCAACTATTCCCAGTTCAAACCAAATGGCTCCAAACGCTCACTGCCAAATAACTGATGATGCATGATTTAAATTAAAAATATATATATATCTTGTTAAGAGCAGCAACTTTGCAACCTTAAATGAAAGCAGATAATGAAATTTTGCAGATTATTTTAACCATGATGTTATAAAATAATTTGGATTTACTTAGGATTCCTCATTCTTACAAAGAACTTCTCGCTACAATATGTAACTGCTGTTTTTTTTGAAGAACAGTTATTTTTAGCTTTGTAATTAGTGTAACAGAAGAGTGTTTTTACATATAACAAGCAGTTTAAACAAATTTAAGACACTTCCTGTAGAATCATCATCAAATGATGCTTTTTATCAATTACTTGTTTAAGCTTTTAACCACATAATGGATAATGCACATTACATTTTATTCACACTATAAAAAAGCACAATATACAGGCCATATCCTTTAAAGTGCAACACAACAGAACATTTCTGCAACATTCAGTTTCTTCAAAGACCCACAAAAGTAGGTAGTTAATATTGAGAAAGAAATCCTGTTCACAGGTGTATCAACACTGAATCTAAATTCTGAATGGTTATCAAGATTGCTCCTTAAGTGCCACACTAAAAGCAATGCATATGACCACTAAATGATATTATCATATCTGCTTCCATGTTACATAGCCTCCGTATCTTAAATCCAACACGAAAGCTGTTTTCTTTTAGTCAGTGAAGAGCATCTGCAGAGCCTTTTATTGAAGACAGTTTCTTGACTAAGCTCAAAAACCATCTCTGAAGTATACTTAGTTTCATCACATAGGCTGTTGCTTCAGATGTTTTATCTACCAAGAAAAATATGGTAAACAGAATAGAGCAAGCACGTCTCTTGAATTGGCAGCGCATGCTTTGTTATGTTTGGCACTATCTACCAAATGTATTGGTAACACACAGCATAAGCAAGTACCAATTTGCTTTCCACTTCATAAATATTTTTGGTTGGATGTTTTGCTAATAATAGGCAAAAACCTTGCTTGTTCCTGAGATGAGCAAAACAAATTCAGCTTCATCTAAGGCTGCCAATGGGAAAATCTTCTGCATTTCTAGCCTTGCTAGCTGGCTGCTGAGCCTGATTTATAAATTCAGTCTTCCCCAAGGCGCCATTTCTGAGACTCTTCTTGACGCACATCTGGCCTGATCTGGTTTCTCATTCCACCTAGAACATTTGAGGTTGCCTCCGTTGCAACAATGAAAGGTTTCACCACAGTCGGTGGAATTTGGCGGAGGACTCCTCCTACAGCTCCCGTTACTCCTCTGTTTTCATGCTCACGAGCAGCAGTCTCATAGATGGTTTGGGCCGTGTCCGTAATTCCCTTTGAAAAATTAACAGAAATCAGTCACACCAAAAACAACAAAGCAAATTCTCCTAATTTAAAGGGCAACTTAAACTGCTCAAGGTTTTTGTTTTTTTTTTTATTGTAACTATGATACATTTAACAAATCTGATTTAACTCTTCTAATGAGGCTTAAAATAACACTGTCACAAGCTTACAGACGAAAATAACTTAAGCAACGTCTGGTGGCAATTCTTTTGAGTAAAGGAAGAAGTTCCGGGCTACTCTTTGCTATTAAAAAATGACAGAATTCACTGAAAGCTCCCCAGCTGAGACTTACATTTCCTAGGCACGACATCAAGCAACACCAGAACTAAAATACAAAAAGTTCAACAACAACAACAAAAAAAAACCAACAACAACAAAACACCAGCATTTTAACTTTTAATACGTTGTTACGTTAAAGAAACAGAGCTTTTACTTGTCTACACACAGCATTACACTAACAACCTCAAAAATAATGGTAACTATTGTTTAAAAAAGAAAAAAAAAGCCTTACATGCCTCTAAACAATAGCATAATCTCAAAACTGAAGACTTACTCATGCTTCTCTGTCCAACATCTTAATTTGTTTTTATTTATTCCATGCAAGGTTTTTCTTGGCTTGAAACTACTGATGAAGACAGTCTTGTTCAAAACGTTGTCCTCCGGTCAGCTTAATCTAGCATCTCACAGTTTATTTCCTTTGTCTTTATCGACATCTCTTAAATATCATTAAGGACAATTACATTTGCACTCACCTCTTTTACAACACTGTATGCTTTGGCAACACCTTCCCGCAGATCTACTGGCTGATGAGCCAAACGATGGCGAGGGAATCGTTTGATCTTTTTTGTTTCAATAAAAGCTGGCCCTGGTGATACCATATCATACGCTGTTTCTGCAGCCACCTGATGATCAGGAACAGAAGTAAAATAAAGAAGTAGTCTTATTTCAGCATCTGATCCCATATTTGAACTACTTATAGGGAAACGTAATTGAAACAGAATTATTTTAGTACTACAAATAATAGTCATTCACATCAGATTAAAGTTCTGTACTGCAATAACTTCTAGAATGGGTGCAGCTTCAACTATATATTAAGTTCAAAACTGAAACAACGAATACTGAAGATTGGTTAGCTCCCTCCACACTCCCCCAACTGCTGTTGCTTCAAAAGCATCTTCTAACCTGTAGAAAACATTCAAGATGAAACTAAACTTAAACGTATGAACAATAACGTTTTCTTACATGCACACAACCAGACACATATTCACACTCATTAAAAATTACCAGTTTTTGGCTGAGTGTGTTCACACATGGGCACATATACAATCACTGCAAAATTAGGGGGTAAAAATATATTATCATTAGGTATTTTAACATTAAGGATCATTAATTTGTTACCACTTCAAGCCATGAGTAGAGTTTTTGCCTATTACTTTTTCTTCCTTTTCAATGAATAAGTACAGAAAATGTTTGCAAAAAGTTTTCAGGATCTGTTACTGGAGAAAACGTGCAAGACTTTTCTTAATCTCAGAAATGTTTTTAGCACTTCTATTTTACTGGTTAGTCTCTCCAATGTAATACATACAAGGTATTAACAGTCCGGGTGCTGGGCAATATTTTAGTACAATTTTCTAGATATTGCAATTGATGAAACCATTCAAACTGCCATGACCCTTGTCTAATCTCATCTCTGCATCCCTGTTTGTACAGCACTTATTTATTCTTAGGCATTCTCCCAAGCTTAAACATAGCATTAAGATATTAGCTTAACATAAAGCACTTACTAGCAACACCTCCCACTTATGCCTAACTTTAGATGCAATACACTATACCTGTATTGTCTGAACCATTCTGTTTGTTAGCTCCAGGGCTGCCATTGCAGTTGAAGTACCAAAAGATGCTGCTCCTCTTTGAAAGCCTCTTACAATACGGCCATCCTTTCGGTACTGCTCAATTGGTAACCACACCAAGTCCTTCAGACCCTGAACTGAAATGAAGCAAGAACACTAGAGTTAGTAAGTTCTCTGTGTGCCTTGAGAGACAGTAGAAACAAGAGCCACCACTGTTTTGTTTTGTTGTTGTTGTTTTAGGAAAACAACAAAAACAAAACAATGAAAAGAAGAATTAAAACAACCCACAACAAACAGTGCCACTGTGAGCCTGAATAGAAATTAAAATTAGCTTACCTAACTGCACTAGTGAATGCATAGGTCCTACTCCTCCCAAAATTCCTGGCAGCTGGTTTTTCTTTATATCATTAAGCCATTCACTGATGGCATAGGAAAACAATTTATCGACACCTAATAAACTGAAATAAATAACATAATTATTCTTTTAAAAAAACAAAGAATTCCTGATAAAATAAACGTATTATTCAATGAAGCAAGTAAAGATGTCATTCAAACAAGAGGGAAGCCAATTTCAAGTGTCATCTTTTGTTGCCTTTGGCTAACAAAAGTGTTTCACATGCCTCATAAAAGCAAAGTTCAAAACTGTATACTACGTCCAGTTTAACAAGAAGCAAATACACAAAATTGAAGAGTGTAGCACCAAGAATAGCACATATATTAAGTAGTTTCCTGAAAACAGATGTTCTTCTTTAAATGTCCATTTATGAATATTTCTAAATTATAGTTTCTATATAATTCAAAAAGCAACTGACAAAGCAAATTGTTTCAGGCCTATTCAAAATTAAATACTCACTATAAATACTGAATTTGATAAACGTATCTTATCAGAGAATTTGCTTTTTGCTTGCTATACTTGCTATTCACTGTAAACACAACCAATTTGGAATACTGATGTTAGCTAAAATTTAATGAACTTACCCGTGTCTGTAACAAAGCCTCTTCAGCTTTAATTCTGAGCAGTTTAACTGTGCAAGCCCAATAAGAATCCCAGCTAGCGTTCCCTGTAAGCAAAACATTTTGTTAACATAAGAATGCACCCATCAGCACTACCTATATGTGAGAGATAATTTCAATATCTTAACTCTTTCTGTAGGCATTTCTGCCTAAACTGATTATCCCACCAAACCCAAACGCCACAAGTCATAGCGCTATGAATTCCATGTCCAGTTGATTTGCAAGTTATATGAAAACTTGCAAAAAGTTAAAATCTGGCTTAATAAGCTACTCTAAGGAAAAAAATGAAGAGGGCAATGAAGAGGGCCCCTTCAGAAATACTGAGGTAGAACAAATAATGGAAACATAGCTGTGGTATTACTATGTTTCAGGCACTGTAAAGCTGCTATTTCAAGTTACGACTTCTCTGACAGTACTGCTCGTTCAAAAAGTTCCTGCTTTTATTTGTTTGTTCTCTTACTGATTTGCCATGACAGAACAAAAATCTGGCACTGCAAACACGATTTTCTGAGGTCCGCTCTACAAAATTCAATATGATCACTAATAAAAACAATGTGATGACTAATTAATATTTTAAAAAGAAATGCGAGCAATTTTATTTTAAATCTGTACCACGTTCTGACATTACAAATAAAGCCCATAAATTGCAAAGGATAGAAACTAGAAGAAAAATATTCTGGCATTAAGTAGAAAGACGATGCATTGTGCAATTCTGGTATCATCTTTTCAGGGCCACCATAGTTGCGTAGAAGACTTCTAGCCAGTCACTGAGCTTACAAATATGACTTTCAAGTCTCATTCAGCATTAATCACACCTGGAAGAGCTACTTCTCAGTTTTCAGATTAAGAGTAAAATAAGATCAAGTTTAAGCTTCACTGAAACTGCAAGAAAAAAAGAGCTCTATGATTCTCAGGATTGCATCAACAATGAGTGGGGAATAACAACAACAAAAAAATATAGCCCAAGTCTTATGAGAGAAAAACAGAACTTTCTGTTCTACAGAATCAGCATTATACACAAACCTGATCCATAGATACATGTTTGCCATGGTAATCAAGTCGTATCGGAACTTCTGATGTAAAACGAAACTCTCTAAGATACACAGAGGAAATTTGAGAGTTAGGAACATTAATAAGAAATAAGATTATCCTTTCAAAAAGAAACCCATGGTTTCCCATTCTCCCACTACAGGATGCCATACCTCTTTCTGCAAACCACAAATACTCTAGACACCATGCTGGAGCTTAAGTATTGTGGAATAAGCGTACAAACTGCAAATTCAGCTTTTCTTGGTTTATTACCATCTTAACAAAGCTAATATTCACAGTAATTTTAACAATCCTGTAGAAGTGCTAAGACTAAACACGAACTCCTCCCCTCAATTTTCATAGCATGAATACTGCAGACAAGGAAAATACACAGCAAATGATGGAACTTAATTAAAGGTTCTTTTGGTGATATATGTGATAAAAACAGAACCACAGCCATTCTCTCATAATTCAGCTCTGCCCTGCTTACCAAAACAAACACCTTTACCTACAGTCTGAACGCATAATGAAGAAACAGCTTCTGCACAACAAGCTGCAATTTTTGTGATCAATTCTCAGCCAGGAACACACTCAGAGTTTTTCTTGTGGTGTTTCCATCTCAACCCTCCCCCGTGATTTCTTTTATTTTATGCACTTTCCTTCAAGTACTCTCATCTCCATTTATATTAGACCTAATTTGCATTGTCAGAGTACAAAGACCGTTCTTTTTATATATCCGCAAAATATAGTACTGGTTTTCTACATGGCACAGCCTCAATTCATTTTCTTGTCCTGTGCACAGAAATTTATTATGAACTTCAGCAAACTAATCAGCTACTTTCCAATTATGGAAGCAAATACAATTGATTTCTCTTATCAGTGAATAAACCACCATTGCCACTGCACTTAAGATACGTAAGTTTATCATCATACTTCCTTAAAACAATCAGTAAAATAGCTGTGGGTCTCTGGAAATTACTTAACTAAAGCTTACCTGAAAAATACTGGCTGATCACTGTATGATGTCACTTCTTGTGAGAAACGATGATCATCCCCATTAATGACATCCATAGAATCAATGCTACCATTTTCACTTGCTTGCTTGTGTGATGAGAAAGAAATGACTGGACTTGGGTCCTTAAGGCTACTGGCATACCTGGGCAAACTACAAGTAACTTCAGCACCAGGAGACTTTTTAACTAAAATGATAAAAGATTATATATAGTAAATAGATTCATATTTTTCCATAGTGATTACAAAGATGACTGCATTTCTACAACTACCTTAATCTTTGTAAATACTAATATCATGTCATTACATTAATTAGTAATTACTACTAATTACATTACATCAGCACTTACAAATGTTACTAGCAGGATAATAGTTAGATTCTCTTAGATAATAACTTAGCTATCATTAGAAAGGAAGCTTATCATTATAGGAAGCTTAAGTTGAGGTTTATGCATCAGCAAAAATAATCCATCCAATCTGAATAAGAACACAGCATGGTACTTCATTACTTAGGCATTTCAGTACAATGTCTCAACTGAAATAAGTAAACCATAGCTGCTAACAAACTCGCAGACATAGTTAATATTGAAATGCACATTTTCTCTACGTAAGGCTTTTTTTTTTTTGCAGCAGATGTTTAGTTGAAATGTTGATTTAACTGTACATATACATTTTGTACTGCTTAGTTATAAAATTCACCTCTGTTTCTTCCTCAGGGGTTACACAACCCCAAACTGTTAGACAGACATATTAATTTATGCAAGAAGTATGAAATAAAGTTTTTGTTTTATCTAACAGAAACTCTCAATTGTTATTTATACATTACTCAATTTTTTCAGACGTTCTTATTAAACATGCTCTAATTTTGGTGAAGCATTTTATACAGCAGAGCTCCCAAATGTTGAAAATCCTTGTTGGTGTTTACAAAACACAAAACCAAAAATACCCAAAGTTTGTTTTTTTTCTAAAAAGTTAAGTACTAATGTTGATTTTCGGTCAATATCATGACTTATTTTATACATGAGACTTGTGTGTATATTAATAGATATGTACACATACTAAAACAGAAAGAACACAATTATGTTATATATTTTGAAGTTTACCTTCAGGATCTGGAGTAACTAAGAGCTCTACTTCTGCAGAGAGGCTAGTGAAAAAGTCCTTCAGGAAAAACAAGGCATCCTGGTGTCAACAAAAAAAAACAACAATCAGATTTAAAAAATAATACAGAAAAAACTCTCAATTCTCGTAAAAGATCAACAACCACAACCCTATAATCACAGGTCTTTTTTCTCTCTGTAAATGTGAAACAAACCTCTCTCATTGTGAAGCCTGTTCCAACACCCAAGTGTTTTAATGGCTATAATCTTTACTGATTTCCATTAAAAGTGTAAGCAAATTTACTTTATATTCATTTCTACTAATGCACCAATGTCAGACCCATCATTCTGGATCACCTCTCATCACTGCTTCAATAAAAAGCATTAATACCTCTACTGTTGCTTTATGTCTTGTTAATGTCTTAACGGTATTACATTGTTTTGAAAGATGCATCACACTTATGACTTGTTCATCCTGTAATAAGTGACATCTGGCTTTCTTTTCTTTTGGTTTTTATTTTTTATTGATTGCATGCAACTCTCTACTTCTAGGAAAGCCGCCTTTTATTTTACATAAGTCATAAAGGTAAATCTGGTTATGTTATGAAAGATAAGCATTAAAGCTATTAATGCTCTCACTGGATGGGAAAAAACACATTTTTCTACACAAAATTATTACAAACTACACAGTTGATGGTTGGACTAGACTATCTTACAGGTTTTTCCAACCTTAATGATTCTATGACACAGACTAGATTTTTTTCTAAAAATAAAAGGAAATATGCTCTCTAACTTGAACTGAGCAAAGGTAGGTAGGGACTTCCTAACTGTGCCCTTGGTGAAACATCTCTTCATAGATGTTCAATTAAGCAAGAAATTCCTCCACAAAAATTAATACCTACACTTGAAATTTTAATGCACAGAGATACGTATCTTCCCCACTGGTACAGAAAAAAATATGTTTCTGCAGTGTATGAAAAATATTTTGCGCAAAGGCTTGCCAATAAATATAGAACAATTTCTCCTGGTTCTGTTCCTCACGCCGCTGCTGTTGCTATCCAGACTAAAGGATTCACAGTGTATCAGCAGTCACGTGTCGAGTGCCCTCAACTAAAATGCTGTGAATAGCTCCTGGTTTAATGATTAACATTCTTCCAGTAAAACCAGCAAAACTACTTCACTAGCAAACAAAGCAAAATTGCATAAGCATTATGCTTTTTAGATATTGCCACTTCAAAACATGTAAAAATCATCAGAAACTGCAGAAGACAAACTGGTAGTCTTGAGAAAACAGTCAGCTACACAGTTAGTTTCTTAAAAAAAAAAAAAAAAAAAAAAAAAAAAAAAAAGGCTAGTCACTGTACTTGCTGTAGCACAAGACAAGTTCCAACTTGGACATAAACAGAAGCCAAGACCCAGATGTGAATGACTGTAATTAAGTTACCAAATGTGAAAAAGCAACCCCATAAAACCAGGCATAAGGGTCACAAGTAAAAAATAAAATAAAATTTTATATTTATTTATTTATTTATTTATATTATATATTTTATTTTATTACATAAAACTATATAGATATGTATAAAATATTTAATTATCAATCAGTCAATATTTTTGGATTAGCACAACCAACCTGGTCAATATTGAGGCGAAGTGGCATTAATGAAACACGTAAACAACATTCCTGTGGGGATCTGCCAGACTCTGGTCGGACATGTAATGCTTTAACTGTTAACTGAGGAATAAACACGGTAAATAAAAAGTAGTAGCCTTCACAATTATTAAATCTCAGAACACTAAGTAGGACAAATGTTTACTGTTAAAACTCTATCCTAATTTGATTTCATGTGCCACTCATAAACCCAGTGTTGAGCAATTACTTCAATTTCAATTTTTAAAAACATTTATAGAAAGAAAATTTGAAAAATATTTATAAACTATAAAACCAGTAAGACAAGAATATATCAAAACTACAACTCTGTATGTGTAGCAAAGTCTAAGAATATGCTAAGGTGTAGATGCTTGTTCAGAACAAAAACCTGAAAGCTACTAATGTAGTCCTGCACAGGTACCTTTTAAAGAAAAATGGAAAATTAATCTGAAATACTAATATCTACAATGACTTTTTAGGGAGTTTTAATATTCACGAGGAGTCAAGAAAAATAACAGCAATCATTTAAATGACTTCCATTGCTCTGTGACCTCATTCACATTCCTCCTTCTGAAAGATTAATAATTGTATATAACTTCCACAAAGACAGTTTAGCCTCTATAGTTATAAATGAATTAAAACATTCCATAACAGTACCATGTTTGAATGTGCTTTTCTGGGCATCTCCTTACTACAGTATAGATATAGAAATTTGTTCATCTGCGACGTAGCTAAGCGATCTCTGATCTCCAAGTCTTGAACAATAAAAATCTGCCGTGACACTGGTTGTTCCAACAGACCAGATTCGCCTTCTGCACCACTTTGGGGGTATACTTCATGCTGGAATTTCACCTTTTAACACATGAAAGGAAACCTCACAATCAATGGTTAACTCTTTGTCAGTGCTCTTCACAGCATCTGAATCACGCATCTAGTTTCTAAGTACAGGTTTAAAAACTACAGCAATTTAATTATTCCTGAAGGGTGATAAATAATGTTATGGAAAACACAGTAATAACACTATGATGCAACTGATGTTATTTAAAACCCAGCTATCAATAGATGTCCCAATGGTTCTACATCTCAACTTTTTCACTAAATATTTTATTTCCTAATAGGTGTACCAATTCAGAGGAAAACCAGGGACAGAAAAATAGACCGGTTGTACAACATAGCGAGAACAAATTTTAAACGTATTATATTAAGTATCTTCCATCTTCGTCAGTCACCATGTTCAGTCACCAAATAAGCAATACTCTGCCAGAAATACAAATACATTTCTTGTTAACCAATTATACATCTACCACTTTCAATGTAATTGCTTAGATGCAGACGGATGCTACTGGAAGAAAGCCTACTCAATTCAAATGGAAAGCTGCTATTAAACCAGTATAGCATGTAATGACGTTTTCACAGCCATGGCTGAAGATCCTTGTCATTCACCTTGCTTAACTGTATTTCCATGAGGAAGTCTGGGTTTCTTCCTCTTCCCCCACATGCTGTACTCCTTCCATGTCTTGTCGGTGTATGAGAAGGAGAACTATGGGGACTTCTATAGGGGAAAAAAGAAAAAAAAAAAGAACACTTTTCTAGACTAACCTAAAGACATCTCACTGTGAATAGAGACTGGAAGTTGAGTTAATGCTAACCAAAAAACTCCATTCTATTACTAAGTAACACATGCAGACATGAAATGCTAGGTGTATGTTACCCAGCAAATTAACTTTCATAAATTTTGTCCACGATAACATTAATTCATCTTTACCTTACAAGACTTCCTTCAAACTCCAGCTACCACAGCAATAGTCTCTTACACCCCTTAAGCTCCACCTGCTTAGGAAATTTTATTTTTTCATCTAACACGTAAAAGCAAAACCATTATTCCACCTTCAAAAGAAATTAATAAATAAAATGCCACAATAAAAATCCAGATTGTTCAGCATAAGATATTGGAGACATACAGTGAGATAGACTGAGTAAGCACACTTCTTGTGTGGAAGGAGCAAAGGAGTTAAGAGAGGCCGACTTAAGGTTAATCTTACTATGCAATCTCAAATCAAAGGGAAATAAAGTATTTTAAAATATATAATGTTCAGAACTGTTTCAAATACTTACATGAAACTTTTAGCTGGAGATGGTGGTGGTGCAGACCCAAAATCCCTTCCACCATAAAGATGCCAAATAAGAGAGATTTCCTTCACAACGTAGCGTACCAGAGGAACAGGAAAATGAAGGGGAGCTTTGCTTGTGTCTGTTTTTTTCACAGGTTGACTGAAATGATTTTCCTTTATCAAAATTGCATCATCAACCAGTTTTTTTATTACTGGTTCTTCTTCTTTCTCCTAAAAATGTACATAAAAATAAACAACATTAAGAAGATAAAATACACATTCCTCGCTAAGATGTTTAATTTCTTCCTATGAAAAGAGACTGTTCTATACTGTTTCCTAAAGGTTATACAGCATAGGTTTGGTTTAAGAGTGATATGTATAAAGTAACAAAAAACAAAAAGCACATAAGAATAAATTAGAAGCTGAGCATAAGTTAAGAATAATGAATTCCAAACTGAAAATAAAACAAAACATTCTGAGGGTAAGGACACCACCACATACTCCACCTGTACATGACAAACAGGGGTCTACTATATAAGCACTACTGGAAACAGACAAGCTCAAAGATTAATACTACTGATCAGGAATCCAAAACTAAGTCTGTTTATTCAGCAGAATACAACCAGAGATTACGTGAAGAATGTGAACACAAACTGTTTTTAGACAGTTTGAGTTTAGTTTCCCAAAACTTTTAATGCAGTGGACAGATAGTGGAGTGAGATGGCACACAAGCTTTTCCGTGTCTGGTAAGAATCTTATGCTCATAAGACTACTGAAAGCTTGGTCTATGAGAAAAATGAGTAAAACGTTAGAAGATAATAACTTTGCACATCTTTGAAGTATTTTTCTTACAATTTCTTTCAAACTATGCTTTTATTGTAAGCCAACTGGCAATAATTAGTCATGAATAAAATGTATAGAAACTTTGACATAATATTCAGCTCACAGAACAACATTTTCCTGAGATATAGAAAAAGCTTATCTATTTAAAAATAACTGCATGTATTTCTAGTGATAACAATGAACTTCTTTCACATAAGAAATCAAAACCTTCTAACTCTGTTTACATATCGCTCACATGGATTTATCTTTTTTTTTTTTTTAGTAATTCTCAAAACTTCTTACAGAAACAGCAGCTTTGGGTGCAAAAAGAATGCAGAAATCATCACTTTCTGCGGGAGCATCTCCCACGGTTTCATTTATCAGGTGATGAGTGAATGAAGTGTAAGTAGGACTTGGATCTTGAGAGATATTCCCACTCTCATCTGGAAACAGGAAGAGATCTGAGCATGACGGTTCCCGAGTTTGAGATCTGTCATCCAAAACTCCTGGGAGCAGAGACAAAACATGCTTCATTGGAAAAGCCTTTACAAAGCATCAACAAAACAATGCAATTTAAGTGAAACCTGTTACTTTAATTGCAGTATCAAGAGAAGCTGACAGAAGTTAAAGAGACATTTTCAAAAAAGTAGTCTACTATACAATTAAAACAATTACAATATATTCATAATTAGTTACTAATAGAGATGATTTTAAAGATAAAATGTTCATAAAAATATCATACAGATACAAAACATCATCCCATTCCAGTAATAAGATGACTATGAATAACTTCAGTATCACACCAATAGCTTACCTTCAACTGTGGAAATAAATATTACCACTACTTGCAGTACAAAGCCCTTAGCCAAATTAAACCCAGATTTAGCTGCACTCAGGATGCAGAAGCCATAATCCTGTGTTTAAATCAATTACATTGTTATGTGTGTTAATTAAAAGACTTCCTCATGGCTCCAAGTTTTGTTTGACTTGGAAGTGTACCATCCTCCTGGTCCACCTCTGTATATAGAATAATGGTTTTTGATTCCTCCATACCACAGAACGCATATAACTTACACCCATGCTAACTTACTTTGACAATCAGGGGTCTTTGATAGAGACGCACAAAATCTGATGCCTTCCTTGCTGCTGCCAGTATTTAAGTAATGTGTATCTCACTATGATCTTAAATTACTCTCACATTACCGTTACTAATAGTGAGAATTTAGTACCTGATCGTTAGAAGACTTCAGACATAAAAAGCGTGCTCCAAATATTTCTGCAGTCTCAATACACACAAAACTTTCTATTGCACTTTCCTTAGAGAAAGGCTGCACTCCACGTTTCATTATGACTCCAACAGATCCTTACCATTAGGCTCTGTTTTCACAGCAGAAGAAGTCTGATGAGTCTCAATTTCCTCCATAGCATCACTCATCAAATCCCGTAAAATCTGTTGCTCTGACTCAGCGAGCAGTGGTCCGTGTGAAGAGGGCTGGCTAAAGGTTTCCACCTAGAGGCAACAAACCATATATAGCCATATTTAAAAATAATGGCAATATCATGCTAAATAAGATTCTGCTAGAATGTCCTGAAACACAGCAGTTGAACTTTATTGAAAGTCAGACAGCTTGATAATTTATCAATTGAAATAAAACTATGATCTGCATGATTCATAAAACAGAACAAAAAACTATGATTTGGGATATTTACACCATTAGAGCACTTGGACACCCCATATATGTCCCAGAATTTCTTTTTCTTTTCTTATATATGAATACAGTGCATTAAGTAAACAGCAGAAAATATTTACAACCATCTAGTAGGGATCAATACAGAAAAAAATTAAAACTAAAGGTAACACTTTAATCTCAAATATTTTTGAGTCAGATACAAACTAATTTTTTGCAGCATTTCTCATGTTCTTTGGAGAAAGAATGCAGATATTGAAACTAAAATGGATTACTAGAAAGTATATAGCTGGTTTCACCAATGTTATTTTGAGATTTGATACCTTCATTTTTGGCTTGTTAACTCCGCATTTAATCTCTGCTTTACTTGGAGGATGTAAATCACCGTAACTCGCAATATACTGTATAAGATTCATTAGTGCAGCACATGAATCAGAGCAGGTGCGAATATGGATTACATCACTGGAACAGCGCAGCTCAAAACGTGGTTTAGTCTGGATAACAAGAAGACACAGTTAAGAGTACCCTTAAAGTCAATCTAAAGATCAACAGCTTTGATACACAGATAGTTTAAAATTAGTAAACTAGTCAAACAGAACTAAAAAAAGTACACACACACTTTAAAAAAAGCATACTTGATTCTAAATAAAATAAAGTAATTTATAAAGCACAAATCAGCCCTGATTATTTTAGATTTTGTGGTTAAATACTTACTCTTTCCCCATCTGAATCAGATTTTACTGTTGTAATAGTTAGTTCCAGCAGGCCCATATCCATAACACGAACATAATCTGAAAGACAATGCATAAAAAATTTAAAAAGGAAAAAATGAAAAGAACAGGTATCTTCCTTTTTTCATTTTTGCTTGTTAAAGTATTAGAACGGATTATTTTGCCAAAACTTTTTCCAACACATCACCTCTAAAAACACTATCTAGGTGCAGTGCAATCTATTAGAAATTCATCCTTACCCTGTCCACGTAAGTTAGAGCCAGAGGCACACAGAAACTGGGTGACTAAGCATCCTAGGTGCTTACTGCTGAAGCAGTAGAGAGGACATTTTAATACCATACCCATCTTTCAGTACCAAGAATAACTTACTTCCCCACTTTTTTGTTTAAACACCATACGCTTGCCTTTATTCTGTCCTTCACTAGAGATCTCTCAACTAAGCTAAATACACTCATTTGTGGGCACAGGGCTTCATCACTTCTCCAATTTTATTTTTTTTTTTTAAATATTACTTCATGTTTCTCAATCCTAACAGTTGTTTCTGTATAAAACAGAGTAGAATAGCTGATAATTTTCTGGTAAGACTACCTAGAATTCCAAACCATACAACAACTTTAAAGTTCAACTACTGAGAATGTGTAACTTGTTACGTGTTTTCTGACATGCTTCTGCAACTACAAATCTAAACTAAAACAATCATGTTTCCTTCAGTACTGAACTACTCATTTCACATCCAACTAGCCACTGCTCATCTTCTCAGACCTTCAAGAATCTTCATTTATGCTGAGTATTCCTGTAAGGCTCTAACATGTGCTATGAGATATGGTTTAGTAGCTTAGTGGTAGTAATGGTGATAGGAGGACCATTGGACTAGATGATCTTGTAGGTCCTTTCCAACCTTGTGATTCTACAATTCTATGATCAGAAATTCAAAAATTGATTAAATCCTTACCTCTGTGGAGGTTTACCATGACAGTGTTGCACTTGTCAGACAGATGCAAAGCAGCTTCATCTAAAATTACCCTAGAATATCAGTAAACCAAAACAAACAAACAAAAAAAACCACTAGATGAAAAAAAAACACAACAAATAAATGCTATAAAATTCAGCAGGCTCAGAAAAGAAACAATATTAGCACAGAAAAACATATCCTAATTCCAAACTCTTCACCTTCACTTTAATTTTTCATAATTTCCAAAACTGTCAATTAACTCTATAACGTGAATCTATTAACTGCAAGATTCATTCACTATCACTAATTATTTCAATTTATAAATTTGGTCCTTCCTAAAACTAACAACAAAAAAAAGCATGTTTACATATAGAATTGTTGGAGTAACTTCTTTTTGTTGTTGTTAATAAAGAACAAATACTTGTTTCAAAGATCATCTAGTAGGTATTACCAATAGAAAACAGTAACCTGGCAGATGCTTCTCATCAGAACATACATGTGCTTACAGGTCCTTACATACGTATTCTGATATGCATATACAAAGAATATATATTCAAATAGAGGTTCACTGTTATCAACATATTAAAGATGGTGAATAATCCTTAAATATTTTCTTAATTAATACAACATCTACACATAATAAATCTTGATGACACATGAAGTGCTGGTAATTAAGAAAATGCAATTTTGTTTTTCCAGCTTTCAATTTACTATTAAAAATTGCAGAATTGCTGGTTGTTAATGAAAGCAATCCAACAAAAAGAGTAATCTGTTTAGCCTAATAAAAAATAATGATTACACATGAAAAAGGTACATTTCAAAGATATAGTTCACCGTTGTGATCATTTACACAATGTGAATGCTTAGATCAAATAGCAAACAGGCATTACAAGTTTCACAAGCACTTAAATCATACCTGAGAGTAGAGTAGGATTTATCTACTGCAACGCTGCTGGAAATGCTGAAAGTTTCAACAGTAAGTAGAGATCTGACTGGCAAATACACGGGCCTAACAACAAATTGAAAAATATTTTTTTTTCAGTTAAAAATTGTTGCTTATTATATAAAATGTGTATTATGTAATAATGAATAATTTTTCTTCTTCACTGATAAACTTTCACTTTCTATATTTATACATCTAGAAGCAGCTAAACCTTCCCTGTCTTAGACAAGTGCTTATCTTACTTTAGATAGCTTACAGTTTACCATATTTCTACATAGCACTTTATCCAAACAAGCATAAATAAATGTTATTAACAATATGCAAACTAGAATGTTTAAAATGCATAAATGTATTGCTGCAGTGCCACCAAATGACATAAACTTGCATTTTATTTACCTGTAATCAAGAGCACAACTCCATAGATGCACATGGAAAGTTGTGACTGTAGCTGGAGGATTATATCCCAAAACAGGCTCATCAGAAATATTCAAAAAATATAAAATCTAAAAATCATAAATATATAATTATACATCATTATAACTTCAGTATCTGCTAATTTAACAAACAATAATGCATTAGAAAAGAGAAAATCTATAACAGGTACAATAATAAAACATTTTATTAATGGAAGGAACAGGTAGTGAATTAAGCTCAAATACCTGAAAGTGCTTACCCAGTATATGAACACAGGAGAGCACCGAATGTAAACTGGGCAAAAAAATGCAACAACCAAATGTGTAGACTTAAAGGTGTGGAAGAGACTGATCCACAGAATCCAAAGCGGCTACCTGTCTAGCCCCTAAACACACCATTTCTAAAACATTACCCAGTTCCATTCATCTGTCCTTGCTACTGTGGTTTGCATTTCTAATTAAGTCTCAGATGCTTAAATCTGAGGTTTAGTTTCAAATTTAAAGCAATTGTCATAAAATAATGAGACTGAAGTTGAAAATGCAGTTGAGAAAACTCTATAAATCTGACCTGTTCATGCCAGCTTAGACCAGAAGGCAACACTCTATGTTGAAGGGTGGCTCCTCTTAGCCCAACAGCAACTAGAAATTCCTGTGCAAGAAAGCTGCACAAATTAGTTTACATGAAATACGTGCAAATGATTGAGATCTAGATTATGAAGTGTTCACCCTTGTTCTCCCAAAATTGACTATAAATTCTCTAAACAGAATTGTCTAGAAATGGAAGGACTGGATCAGAATTAAACAAAACCAAAAAATCTATTTCTTAAAACGGAAACCTTGTTTAATATAGTCTAGTATTCGTTGCAATGGGATAGTCTGAAAATTATTATCAATTTTCTAGTGGTGGTAGGAAGGCTATCCATTCATTTATTCTGAGCTTCACCAGGAATTAGAAGGAATACTAACCCAGCAGAATCCCATATTACAGTATGTTTAAACCTCAGTCAACTGAGTCACAGTGACATCCTGCTGCTATGCAGATTCCTTCCCTCCCTAGATTACTCTACCAACCTGTTTGTCACCATTATGCTGGCAAACAAGTCATCTTTTAGCCATGCTAATGAACGCTACTGTTGAAGCCAACTCATTTACCAGAGAGCTGCATCAAACAGGCAAGGAAAGGCTATGCAGTAGACAATGCTGTCAGTAAGTTGATCAGAATAAAATTTAACTCTTCGTATTTGTTTTCCCTGGTTTGATACCAGATTAACTCAACCAAGTTAAAACACAAAAAGGTAAGGTGGACAGTAAGTTTATCATGTGATCACTGAAGTAAAGTACTGGAAGAATTACTACATTGTGCTTATAGATAAAATTTACAATTCACCCAAGAAAATCTGATTTTAACAAAATTAAAGGAGAAGTGGCTTGTAAGTCATGGCTTCTTCATCTATAAACCTTGTAATCTGAAATCTAAATGCTCCCATATACAATGAAATAAATAAAAGCACAAACTTAAAAACACAAACCTTTGTATTGCTCTCTATTTTATCTGATTGGATTTTGACCGCAACAGTTAGCATATTTGGGCAGTTCTCTCCCACACCATCTGAAGATGCCCTGCTAAGACCATCTTCTTCCGAAAAACAGATAGTAGGTTCTAACCAATGGGGACGTATTGTGCTGGGCAGTCGTATTTCAGATGAAGGGACGGCCCCATCCACCATACCTGCAGAAATTGTGTACGGAGTTACATTGTGGTTCAAAGCTGCTACTAATGAAGTGTTAAGGAAAATCCTTTTTAATCTTCATGTCTTTAAAATCCTTCCATTACCACCAAATAAAGTCAGGCATACACACTTACAACCACAAATTGCAAAAGGAAGGTTACAGGTGATGCAGTATTTAAAAACATGGTTATAGCTAAAATCTTTAATCTAACTATAGTTTTGTGATGGTTTTTTTGGTTTGTTTTTTTTGTTGTTGCTGTTTCTTTTGCGTCCAGTATCTTTTTAAACTAAATATCTAGTACCATGTACAAGCGTCTACATTCATAATAAAGAACAAATTGTACAGCTAACATGTCTAAGAGGACCACAAAATCTTTTAAGACCAGCAGTTGACAGGAAAAGCTTGAACTAAACTGCTGCATCACTGCAGTATCTTAGGACCATTATCCATGACTTACAACCAAGTGATACAGTACAGGAGGGGCGAAATCAGGGGGAAGGGTGGGAATAGCAGCATTTCCTTCTCCAAAAGAAATTCAAGAATATCTCCTCCAAATTTAGCTCCCACAGCCACCTCAATCCCAACCCTACCTTGATGATACAAGTTGAGGCTGCTAGAATGGAGACAAACGTAGTGTCTATCTTCAAAACCTTCATATTTAGTCACACTGAAAAGCGAACCATTGTTGAATTCCAACCAGAATTCTCCATATTTTCCTTCTAGTGTTTTTCCATCATCCTGCTGAAGGAAGAGCAAAAACGATATGCTGAGTTGGTGCAGTTAGATAGCTCAGACTAACCTGACACTTGCTACTAACACCTTTTTTTCTACTTGCATTTCATTATTCTCATATTGAACTAAGCTAAAAAAAATTTGCTAAAATATTACGTCACTTTATGGTCTAGTTACATAACAGTACGTAGAAAGTAAGATTACAGAGTTACTGTTATATACACTTGTTCCCTCAAGAAGATGGGACATTTTGCATGAAAGGGTCCAATGGCCAAAACAAAAGAACTTTTCTAAGTACCGTGTTTGATTTTATGTTATTTTCCAGCCTCAGTGCCTTACCTTTACATCTGTGAATATCGACACTAATCCATGTGTGACATTTAGCTGAACAGATAGAAAGCTCTGAGAATGTTTATTCTGAGAGTCAAGCTTTTTCCTTCTGCGTGAACGATAATTTGGATCAACAGTGGAATAATATTGTAGTGTTTCCTCTTCAGATCCACTCTCATCATCTAAGAGATAAAAGAGCAAACAACTAACTTTCTAGTTAACACACATTATGCCAATAACTCATTGTTTATCCGTGTGGTACAATATAATTTCACACTTATTTTTACTTAATTGAAAAGCAATCAACATTTTTTCTTCTCAGTTTAAAAAACTTTCTTTCTTACAAATTTGCATGTTCTTTCCAGTATCATCATAATCACCTCAGCCATTTATGCCTTTGTATCACAATAGTTCAAGAGTCTATTAAGTGCATTACCATAATTAACTGCAGATTTAAATTGACTGAAGCTGTCTTTACTGAAAGTATTGATGAGTTGACTGGCCACAGATAGTCCAACACCATAAGAAAGGTTTTCAAATGTTTCTACAGGAGATGGAGCAGTTGGTTCCCACAACAGCAAATCGTTGCTGATTCTAGAAAGAAATACATTATTGTATACAATACTATATCCCCAAGATGAATAAACCACTATCTCCTTCACAGATTTGATATATCAGATTTCATAAACAAAGAGGAAAAAGTTCAAAAGAACAGGAAAGAATAATATTTCCAGGAATAAAAGCCATAAACAACAAAAATATTTTTCCTCCATAATTATAGTATGCATATGGCATATTATAGCATTAATAGTGACACAAAAAATCTCTAGAAATTGGTGCATGTTGGGGAGGAAAAACGCTATTTTGATCACATCGATTTCAAAGCGAAGTTGCAGGAAATGTTATTTATTTTGATTTTACATGAGTCTGTGTTTATTAGTGGAACAGAATTTGTACATTCAATAACCTGAACATTCAATGAAAGTTTAAGCATCGCAACCTTGGAAGAGAAATAATGACACATACAGGACTGAATAAATCATTATCCTTCTTCATGTAATGTATGTAACATTTAGCATAATAGTTATTTTTTAATTGATATGATCTAGTGGAGTCACTGAAAGCAAAACGCCATTTAACTTTATCCCTTGTTCACAAAATCTGCCACATACTTTTTCAGCAACTGACTCAGCAACTGACTCCTATAGCAGCAATCAGACATATGATAGTGTCCCTGAAGTTAAGTTACAAGTAAAGAGTATTTCAAGAAGTACTTCATATTCTTCGGAAACCACCGAAATGAATTCCAGCTATAGACACTCATTTAAATGCTTTCATCAACAATTAATACAGAACTAAAAGCACAGGCAATAATAACTAAGTAAAACAATAATCATACTAACCTGTTGTAAAGTTTTTCGTAAAAGCTTTTATTTGGTAATGTTAGGTGAATGTTTGGTAACATGAGCTCCAGTACATAATGAGAATTGTTAATTGTTTTATCCTGAAACTCAGTCATTTCAACTACATCTCCTGGCATCACCATCTGAAAGAAAAACAAAACAAACCCCAAGGTGAAAATAAAAACAAACAACTGAGGGTCAGAAGATGCACGTATATCAGAAGATCTAAGTGTAAGAACACATTAATTTTACTTACTATTAGCACAAAGCAACAATAAAATTTCAAAGTACCTCTTCATTTTCAAACATGACTCTACGAGAAGAAAAAGGAGAAGGCTCTGGTCTTCTAATATCACAGACATCTTTCAAAGAATGAGGCCCTCCTTCTTCTTCCTCTTGAAAGTTACCATCTCCTTCCTCCTCCTCAGCTGCTATCCTTTCCAGAATGGAATGCACAGCCAGAGGGTTTATTTTCAGTACAATCCTGATGTTGGAGATGTTATGCAGAACAAGCCATTAGAGATGCCAAGAATTTTTATATTACTGCACAGGCACATGTTTGCTCTACTATTAAACCAGTAAGCACAAGTGGACTAGCAAATCAAAGATCAGGGCTCTTTTATCAGCAGGAACATTTTGTTAGAGGCAGTGACACAATGAGAAAAAACACCAAACTTAAAGGCACAGAGGAATATAAAGAATCACCAGGCCAAAAGGTTAGCATATGTTATTTTCAACTCCATCAAGCAACCATTAGGTGCCCCAAAAAAATGCTTTCTCACAATACTGTTTTTATCATCATGCCATCAGCAGCTATTAGAAACAAACACAAAAACAAACTAACGCTTGCATGCTCTCTGTACATCATGAGTACAAACCATTATAGAATATTTTATTTCTATCATCATACAAAAAAAAAAAAAAAAAAAAAACAAAACCAACAAACCCCATACTGAAAGAAATGTCCATGCAGAAATACTGTCAAAAAGCCACTGAAAACTGTGGCAAGAAGTATACGCAGCAAATTCTAAAATCACCTTTTTAAACAGCATTAAGTGATTTTGTTCAGTAACTGAGGCATTGTGTTGCCTTACAAGTTGCAATAACACTCAAAACATAAGTATTCTTATTGTTGTTACAGCTTTGTGCCAGTTTAGTATTATTTTGAGACAAAAATCCATGCTTTTTTTTGGTTGTTGTTCTGTATTCTGTCTTCAATGCAAATTTAAGAGAAAATGTGAAGCGACAAATTAGATTGAAGTTTCAAGTCTCCTTCAAGATCACCTTGAACTGAAATTTACTGAAACCTATCCAGAAAACATTATGCATTAAAACAATCTTGATGATAAACACAGTAGTTTTGTAAGCTCTTGGGCTCTTTTCATGTTCTTTCTTCACAATTAATTTTAAAGCATTCGCCACACAAGTAATCAGCATTAAAATTTCAACAGCAGCAGTACTTCAAAAATACTATCTATCTACACTGAAAAATAAAACATTATTTTACCGAGGCCAATCAAAGTTGTCTGATGATGTTATATCTCCATCAACACCGCCAGACACTTGAAAAAATTTTACTGGTGCTTGTGTTTTATCTTCTTCAAATGAACCTAAACAGAAAAATATAGTAGAAAAAAAGTTGACTCAGGAATGACAACTGCTTACTACAGGATGTCTGTAATAATCTGAACACAGAAAGACAGTAGAAAATTCATGAAAATAATGACAGCTGCTAACTTAAGGTCACCTGCTACTCAGCTTGGAGTCCAATAGGTTAACCTACCCAAGCTGTTCACAAAGCACCTTTGTGCATTTTCTCTTCATTCCCGCAAAAAAATAAATGTCAACTTTTACAATTTGAAAGCAGTTTGGTTTCCATCTTCTTACTTCGTAAGATACTTGAGTTACAAGAGTATTACCATTTTCTCAATGGCAATTATTTGGACACCATAATTCACTATATTTTTAAACTAGAACTCAGATTTCTCGTTTAACTGTATTGCTCCCATAGTAACTACAAAATTTAGCCGAAAACAATGAGAGATCTCAGGGAAACACTAAACTGAAAACGAGATAACCCAACATGACAGAAAATAACAGAACAATTAGCTCAGGTCTCAAGCACTGCACCCATGTACATTATCCCCATCTCCTATTTGTATTAATTGACTTATGCTAATACACAGAACATTGCACTACAGGAGAGATATCTGCTCCAAAATAGAGATGGAAAGGTAGTCCATCAAGAGGAGACAAGTCATTATTAATCCTTAATGGAAGATCTTTGTGTCAACTGTGTAATTTCCGGTAAAAATAATATTAAAAAAAGAATATTCAAACATAATGTGAACACACTTACCAGTCAGCTCTTTAAAAGTAAGTTCTAATTTAACTTGTTCTGGAGTTGAGCCCCCTATAAACTCCGTTTTAAATTCTATATCTGTAAATTCAAGATGAAGAATTTCTTTCTGAAGTGACTTCTTAAACCATGGTCCTCTTTCCTGATCTGACCGCAGGTCAGGTATTGGGAAGCGAACAGACAAATTTAATGCAGGGGCAGTGACTTGAACTGAAACTCTACAGTTTGCAGGAGTATGCGAATCGTCCAGAAAAACTTCAGTGAATGCTTTATGCTAAAACAAATAAACAGAAAAAGTAAAAAATTAAAAAATAATTTGTATTACAGAAAATAATGCTTAAAATAACGATGGAGAAAGCTTTTTCTGTAATACTAAAAAAAAAAAAAAAAAAAAAAAGAGGTCAGTTTCATATATCACACAAAATAGATAGAAGACTGTGGGAGATGGGGAGGTCAGCTCGGCCTCATCGAATGTCAACTCTCTGATAACGAGGCTCTACAAAGGAGACAGAATGTCTGAATAAACAGGGGTGTTTTGTACCTAGGCATAAGATAAGCTCTCTGCTTGTTGTGGAACTTGCTTGCTTTGTCACCAATGGATTATTAGTGGAAATGTACTGAGCGCACGTGTTAGAATATAAAAGGCTTGCTTAGAAGAATAAACACAGATACACAAGATGATGCAGATACAAATCATGACCATGATCATCACAGCAATAAAGAAACATTCCTGGCACAAGAACCCTGTGTCATGTTGCTAACTCACGACAAAGGACTAATCATTATTACCTTTTAGATTATTGTTCTTTTACTGATATTGTTAAAAATCTTCTTAATTTTAAGTCAAGTATTTACAACAGAGGTAGCAATCTTTCATAAATGGCTAGTTTTCCCCTTCAAATTAGATTAAGAGTACCAAACTATACTCAGCAGCAGTTAGGAAATACTATAGAAGTACAGAATATCCCAAGTTGGAAGGGACCCACAAGGACCACTGAGTCCAGCTCCTGTCTCCACACAGCACCACCCAAAATTCAAACTCTATGCCCAAGACTGCTGTGCAAACATTTATTCAACTGACAGCAGCTCAGTGCTGTGACCGCTGCCCTGGGGAGCCTCTTCCATGCCCTCTAACCTCTGGTGAAGAATCTCAACCTGACCCTCCCCTGACACATCTTCATGCCATTTCCACAAGTCCTGCTGCTGTCAACTAGAGATCAGCACCTGCCCCTCAGTCTTCTCTTCTTTAGGCTGAGGAAAGCAAGTGACCTCAATAAAAACATTCTCGGAGGTTTAATAAGGAAAATGCTACTGTTGAGAAGCCAGGAACTACCAGTGTGCACGACTGCCCCTTTCAGTATGTCCTGGGTTCCAGCTCCTGTCACTGATGTGTCATTCAAGACCTCCCTGTGGATGGCTTCCTGATGACCATCAATGAAAAGACTCAAATTTTCAGACCATAACTGTATTGATAAAAATTGTTAATATCTTATGCATTTCCTATACAATTAGCAAAATTTCATTCACTGATATCTGGACTCTCTTAATTACGTTTTGAAAACTAATTGTTCTGTAATCAACGTAGCAACAAAATTCTTTGACAGTATTTTTTCATGTGAAAAGTCAGTAGCATTAATTCTCTATTATGTAATCTGAAAAAGAGCCTTCAAGTTGAATATTCTTATGCTAAATATACTATTATTAATCCTACAACTTGAACCAAGATTAACAAGCTGTAACTTCTGTTTGTCCTCAATCAGTACAATGCAATGCATGTGTTGCCCATTCCTTCTATTACCTGCACCAAAAGTGGATATGAAACAGTACAGAAAACTCGGCTGACTGACAACTTAAAATTTCAATACATATGTAAAACTGTAAGCAACACTGCTGGTAAAAAACGACAGGACAGATTCGAAATTAGAAATCATTCAAGATTTCCCCTTTTTGTCTGTCTGTTTGTCTCAAGAAGCTGTGAACTTACACAGTTTATGAAGTAGCTATCATAGTCTTTAGGTCTGTTATCACACATGCAATCACTGAATATAAAATGAGTATCCAAATCAGACAGCTTCTGTTCTTTATCAGAACTTATAAACCAACAAAAAAAAATCCCAAAGGTTATAAAACTGACCTGTCTTCCTGTTGCAAAAATTCAGCATGTTTCTTAGTAAGTTTCATTTTTAACTTACCAGATTTATGTGTTTGTTGTAAGAAGTATACATGTGAGATGCCATCATCTCCACTGTAGTTAGCTTCTGTGGTTGAAGCAAGGAATTTAATCTGTCCACAATACTAATATCCAGCTCACAAAACACTGGACTTAACTTTATTTGTAGCTCTGCTTTCTGTGGAATAGAACTAAGTCTGCCTTGGCTACCCTGAAAAGAAACAGAAAAAGTACTAAAATCTTTAAAAACAATATAATGATGCAAATAATTATGTTTAATACTCTCAGTTGTACAAGATACCTTCTTGTAAAAATGAACAAAACTAGACAAAGTCTATTATGCAGAAACTTGGTGTTTTTAATATCCCTCCTTACCTGAGGTCCTCTATTGTCTGAATGCTTATAATGAAGCTGAAGGCATGGCAGAGCATGAGAATCAGTTTCTTCTTCAGAACGAAATGTCAGCAGCTTTAAAATAGTGAAGATAATTAATGGATAAGAAGAAGAGTTGCTATAGGAGAAGATACTTATGATATTTTTACTAGAAAAGATAACATATAATCCTGGATTCAAGTCAATGAATAGAGCCTTGGCCCAACCACTTACTCCATCCCTTTGTTCAGTCACTTCATTAGATGCTCCTCATCATTAAAAGAGCTGGAATAATAATCATCATCTAAAGCAACTTCCCCATTCCTTAAACCGATGAGTTAGTATTTGGAAAATGCTTACTCTAATTCCCAAACTGAGTTAAACATATTTGAAAGAGTAAACAAATGAAGTTCGGCTAACTAACACCACTTTCAACAGGTATGACAGCAGTCTGCTTCAATATCTGATCTTGTAACAAATATAAGACATATCTTAAAACCACAGCATTTATAAACTTTTTACATAAATACTGTAACTTTTTAAAATCTAGCATTTTCAATTACACAATTTATATTTTCTGGGGAGATGCCCGATTTTTGTTATTTTTTTTTTATTTTTTTATTTTTACCTCTGTATAGTGAGGCTGAATGGAATGAGAGTCAGTAGAGAAAAGGCATTCCAGAAACTCCATATTCCCAATGGATAAATCCGTACTAAAACTTCGAGAAGCAGACCTTTGTCTTTGTTCATAGGACACTTTGATGCCAGTACCTATAAATCTGAATTATAAAAATTATGAATTATGGAAATTAGCATGAAACAATAAAATTAAGAAAGGTCAAACCTTAAGCATGGGAAAAAAGTATCACCGCAATTGTTTTAAAAATCATTAAAACTGTCATCATTTGTAACTTAGAATGATATTTCTAGTATTTCTTTAGCAACAAAGTGAAAGGACTTAACATCACACATTCAACAATGATTAATGTACAGAAATTCATGAAGACCACTTCAGACATCTAACTTAACGTGTAATTCAAGAAAAGCTGGAAATCTAACATCCTTATTTAGACGAAGTCTGATGCCTAAGAAAGTTTAGATTGGAGCCATCAAGTAAGAAAATACATTTTTACTCCTAAATGTTCTGCATCTCAGACTGCGCCGGGACAATTAAAACTTCTGGGCAAAAAACAATTGTTTCTGAACTAGGATCTTCTTAATTGTATTGAATTTGCATTTTGCAGAAAGTAAAAACCTAAGTTTCTCAAACCAGAATCCTTGTTTTGCAATAGGATGGTCCTACAAATATAGCCACTTCCAAAGAAAAAATTTACGTAATGATCCCGATTCCATGGCTTTCTGCAGTAGAAACTGTACCTAGTTTAATCAATCTGTAATAGAAGGGAGCTAGGCTCACTTCATTGTTCATGCACTTCTCTTATTTGTTTTTTCTTCATAATAAAAAATAGCAGTAGTCTTAGACAACAGGTGTCAAAACATAAGGCTATTTTGAAATGAACGGTCTAACATTCAGTTAAGTAGCAATCCCAATGGATATAAACTTTATTGTTTATTCAAGCTTACTTAACAGATATATATATATATATTTAATTGGTTTATTAATAAGCAAAGTTATACCTAAGGTGGTCATGGGAACAAGCTTCTGAAAATACTTCTCGGAAGGACAGAAAATCTTCAGCTGCAAACTTAATTGGCTCAATCTTTTCTATTCGGGCAAAGAAATCTCGAGCCATTGGTGTCAAAGGGTTATGGTTCAGTGAACTTTCAGGTGGAGGTAAAGGGTCAATATGAAGCACAGACACTGAGAAAGTTCCCACTGTGAGTCTAAAAAGAAGCTCAGGTCTGGATTCATCCACAGAAACAGATCTGGATGGAATAGCTGAAATATAAAATTAAGTTTGTGTAAACAACAAATTTCAAACATCATCTTTCTTATTTTCATTTTTTTTTTTTACCAAGTGGCTTAATCAAAGTTTATTTCCAGTATCATCTAGGGAGCAGAATGCAAAACAGCATTTTTACTTACATGTCCTCCTTAAGGAAGCCTGGTGAACCACATTGGCTGCAAGTGAAGAACCTCTTGGAGGCTGTAGTTCTTGTTTGGTACGATCAAGAAAATCACCCCAGGTTGGTTGAAGCTAAAACAAAAATATGTATGATCTTAAGTTTGCTAAATAGATGTGTATGTGTATCTATATACATCTGCATTAAAAAGGTGGCAGTTCCAAAAGTAATGCCTCCTATGTCACTACGTTAGTCCACACTGTCAAAAGTGAATGTTGGAAGTAAGGCAATAGAGGTTGAACCCTCCCATCAATACTCCACTGTTGCCGAGCAACAAATGGCAGCAGAGGGGTAGTCTAACAAAATGGCATCTGACAAGAAGCAAAGGTGTGAAACTGAATTCCTCCATGAAGAAAAAATTGCACCCAGTAACATCCATCAATGCTTGCTGAACGTTTATGGAGACCAAAGAGAGGATGTGCGCGCAGCAAGAAGGTGGGTGCTGTGTTTCAGCAGTGGTTGTCAGCAATGTGAATGACAAGTCCTGCTTCCGACAGCCACGCAAAGTCACACTATGAAATGAAGAGTGTCTCTATCAGCACATCCACACAGATCTGCCAGTTACGAACAGGGAATGTGTACAGAGCTTAACATCAGCTTCAACACACTGGAAATGATGGTGGCAGTGTTGGAATATTGTGAAGTTATTACTATTTGGGTCCCACAAATGCTCATTCTGGAACAGAAAGAACACTGCATGCAGGTTTGTCAGGACTCACTGAGACAATACGAAGCTGAAGGTTTCCTGCATCACACGATTACTGGTACAAGATGCAGTGTCAACACTGCAAGAGAGTCAAAATAAAAGCCCATGCAGTGGTGACATGAAATCCCCATCAAAGAAAAAGTGCAAGACACGGTGGGTAAAGTAATGTGCACGGTCTTTTGGGACAGGAAAGGGGTGACTTTCTGGATTTCCTGGAACCCAGCCAAAAAAAAAAAAAAACCAACAAAAAAACCAACTCTAACCGCTGCATCACAATGCTGACTAAGCTGAAGGCTCAAACTTCCAGAGTCAGGCCAGAGAAAAAGACAACCTTTCACCTGCAACACAGTAACACCATGCCTCGTACCAGTTTGAAGACTGTGGAGCATGCTGCCAACCCTGTGTGAACTGTCCTACAACCTCCATTAGGCACCTTCTGACTTCCATCTGTTTGGTCTGGTGAAAGATGCACTGCATGGACAACATTTTTCTAGCAACGACACTGTCACAGCTGTGAAACAGTGGGTCACCTCCACTGGTGCAGATTCTTATGAATGCAGCATGCAGGCTCTTATTCATGGCTGGTGAAAATACACAGCTAATGATGGTGATTACATAGGAAAGCAGTGTTTGGCAGATAAGGCCAGCCTCCATCACAGAGTGTTATTGTGTTTTTTATGTATGTTGTAGTTTCCATGGAAATAAATAGGAGGCATTACTTTCAGAGCAATCCAAATGTATGTGTGCATATATGTAGTAGATCGAGCAAACAATAGGCAAAGTAACAAAGAAATGTGTACTTAATCAACAGCATGCCATTTCACGGCTTGTTAAAACTCAGGCGAATTATGCACATATGCTTTACTTTAGGTTATACTTTTTAATTTTATGATAGTCTTTACAGCATATTTATAAACCTACTCTCTTGCTTTCTCACTCAATATATATTCTCCTGTTTCTCTGTAAAAAGCACACATTTTCCATTGTTTTAATTAAACATTAGGCGCCTAACAAATTTTGAAAAGACAAGAGATATTAACAGCATGCATTTTTGTCATTTAAGGAATTAATACAGTGATTTTCTGCTTTTTATTGCCATCACCTACGTAGTCCATAATAAAAGAAAACCCAAATATTCAGTTACAAAAACAAAAGGATCTTTCATAAGTTTTCTACATAAGTTTCAAGGCAATTGAAAACAAATACATTTGATTTTCTGTCTCAGTAGCCAAACAGATGAGAATCTTTCCAATACAGTTCCTTCAAGGAAAAACTGGCCTATCTTCAGATAGAAACATACTAGTCAACACATTCAATTACCCTTGTTTTGCAACAGCTCTTGATATTGTAAAGAATATTAATACAACAGGAAGAAATAAAAGAGGAAAAAACATTGATTTCAAGAAGACTTTAAAAATAGTTAATACTATACATACCACTGTTGTGCTCAGTGGAGATCCTGCTGGTGTGTTAGTATATGTACTAGTTAAAGACAAGTCGAGATCCATAGTTGGAGGGTCCCCAAGAGGTGGCAGGGAAGAAAGGCTGTGAGACATGTCCATTTCAGCCATTGAGAAGAAAACTTCTTCCTCTAATGAGAATCACACATACTAAAGAATTATTTTCTAATAAAAAAGGATTATTTTTAAAAGAAATAGTTCAGAAATCCAACAGCTAGACAGAACAGTCAAACAAATATATTATTTACAGGAGCTCCAAGTTAATAACCTTAATACTAGAAGTCAAACGTTCTGCTTTCATATTCAAGTTGACATAATTTCTTTAAGCTCATACATTCTTAACAAATTAATATATTAAATCTCAAATTAAAAACAGTAGAAATAATGATGCAAATAAAAATGTAAACACAAGAACAATTGAACCATTTTTCTGTATTTCATTTCCTCACTGTGTTGAAAAGATGCTACAATTCACATGCATTTACCATGTTGCACATATTAAATGTGCATACAGATTACTGAACCTTAAATGAAGCCTAGCCTAACCTCACTGAGCCTGATACTCATTTTTCTTCAACAGCGCAACTAATGGCTTAGAATAATTCTACATTAATGTTATTTTGATACTTAAGTTACCAAGAATAACAGATCAACAGGTATTTTATATAATCTTTTATGTAATCTCTCTATATAATCTAACGACAGGCTTTCTGCTATGCTGTATCATCTTTTATACTTGCCACGACTAGAAGGCGTTCTGGCAGTCTCTGTCTCATAGAAGCTTTGTTCAGATGAGGCTCCCGCAGATAAAGAATCTTTTCTTAAGTAACGTTTCAGTTCCATTTGAATTCGATACTCATCTTCCTGCTGCATTGGCCGGTTCTTCCTATCTTTATTGGACAATTCTATCCTGCTTTGACTTTCTGAATTTAAGAATAAAATTAAAAAATTCAAAATGCACTGTTATTTTCTTACCACTATCTCTAAAAAAAAAAATCAGAACCAGATCTGAAAATTAACTAGCTATTGGTGCTGGGGTGTGTGTGCATATGTATTATTTGAATATATATACACATGCACACATACGTATAACCGAATTTACTCTCCAGTATTACTTGCAACTCTGAAGTGAGTATTTTATGGTCATATATGCAGATTTTACTATTAAGGAATTACAAAAATATCAGGTTTTAAGATGATACAACTCGGAATGCTTTTTCAGTTAACCAAAACAGGAGATTATTAAGCATGCACCAAGGATATGACAAATCTCAAAAAGACAACCATCCACCCAAATATTAAGTAGTTAGGAACACACAGGGGAAAACAAAAAACAACAAAAATAAACATTCTCATCTTGTTACTGCAATAATCTAAATACTGCTGTTGATTACTTAGCAAATACAGACAAATTTTCTCAAGCATTGTCTATTAAATGTTTTTGGTGCCTGTTTCCAAAGCACAGTACAGAGAACAAACTGGATTGCTAAGCTCATCTGGTCAGACAGAAGCTATAAAAAACAAAACTGTTCTGGCTTCCTGACCATCTCCAACCATCATTTCCCCTACTCATGTCTTCTATTCTCCCTCCATTTTTTTTTATTTTTATTTTTTTCAGCGTATTTTATTGTCTATGTTTTCACAACCAACAATCTGCAACTGAATACAAGCTGTTTCACTGTACTACACAGAGCAGCTAAAGAGCTTTTTTGCTAAAACCAAACAGAAAATAATAATCTATTACCACAAACACTTTTTCCATTAAAGAAACTTGTTTGTCTCGTAAATCTTCATTTTCGTCCACATAAACCCAACATTTAACATTCACAGGACATTCACTTGCCTGGTCCAGCAATAGCTGCTACCATGTCCAGTAGAAGATGCACTTGCCTGGGTGACAAAAATAGATGTATAGAGTCTATCTGTCCATCTACATCCAACTAAAGAAAGGAAAAACACAAAATCATGAACACGGTTTTCCTTAAAAGCCTCAGTGTTTTTGATAATTGATTTTCATACCATAAAGAATACAGCCATTTCAATAAAATTTTTATCTTCTAAACAGCTAGAACTTTTAATTATGCATTGCTTCCAATTAGTAGCTTGGCAAGACAAACACAGATTCGCCACCCACAATTTATTTGCTTAAATACAGATCACATAATAGGGAAATTCAAGAACGCCAGTAGTTCTGCTTGCTCAGCATTTCTAAAAGTAACCTACAGTATAAAGTCACTATTACATACAAATTACAAAATACTGAAATCAGCACCTTCTGAAGTAGATTTTATAAGCTGTGAAAGTTCTCCTCAGAACTACTCTTCATTATAGAAATTAATAGGTTTAAATACTTCCTTGCAACAGAGTGGGGGTGTTTTCAAGAGTTTCAGAGTGGGGGTGTCTCTTTGCTTTGACACAGTGTTCAACAAAGCAAGCCACTTACCTCTGAAGACCTACTCAAGCTAAGTTTATCTTCAGAACTTGTACAGATTTGTCAGTTCTAGATTCCTACACTCCTAAACATTGAACCACTCATGATTATTACTCATTGTATCGTGTGTCAGTGACAGAGTTTGTAGCAAAGGTTTCCACTCTTGTGAAAACATATATAAGAAAAGGCAAAATGCTATGTAGTCTGAGAAAGAAGAAAAAGTTGTGAGAAAAAAATTGTGCAAAACCCAAGGTCAAAGAAGAAGGAGTGGAGAAAGTGGACCAAGCACTAAAACAGAGGTGCCCCCTGCAGCTCACGGAAGATAGCATGGTAAAGCAGTATTTCCCTGCAGTCCTACGATTGTTAATATCAGAAAAATGGGCACATATTTATACAAGTTTACTTATATACTCATACCGTTTTTTTTGTTTTTTTTTTAAAAAAAAGAACAAAACAACTCCTATTTTCAATTGCTTTGTTTCTTTTATAAGTCAAATAAAATATTATTTTAAATGGTGGCACTTAAATTTGGCATTATTATTTGATTGCTATTAATTTTAATGTAAAAATTCAGAAGTGGAAATGTTCACAGGAGCTTTATAATGCTGCAGCACTGCAGCCTCAGTAAGCAATGTTGTAATTAAAAACACTTGAGTTTTAAAAGGATGTAATCAGTCATTTAAACATTCCACACGTACATAGGCAAAGTCAGTTACAGTGCTCCAAGGAAAAAAGAAAATGGATAAACAAAGCAGTGGGAGTATCATGAAAACAAAACCATTTTCTCAAGAGTCACTGCAATATATAAATTCAGTTCGTCTCCACAACACAGGAATTCTCCTATAAGAGATATCAGTGCATTTCTTGTACCTTGAAATATAATTTTTATTTATTGCTTTGCCATTCTCTTTAGTGTTCACTTTGAATTAAAGTAGCAGGAGAATACTGCACCTCTCTACTTCATAAATAAATAATAGACCCAGAAACCCAAATGGGACTGATGTCCCTATCCATATAAGTAGAAAAATCCCCTAACAGTTATGCACTTGTTAGCAGAAAACGTTCGTACATTTTCCTGTCTTACAAATTCAGTGAACGCACCAGCTGGTCACTGTAAAGCTGTCTTATTAGAGATATATCTCAATTCTGAATGAAAGAACCTAAAACAAAGCTAAAGGGATGGTTACTTTGAGAATCTCGCCTTTTTTTTTTTTCTTTTGTTTTTCTCATTGTCGTGCAGTAGAAAAAATAAAGTCCTATGTGACTATCACTATAATGACCAGGAAAGCATCACTAACCTTCGCTCCAGGAAGTACTTCATTTTGCTTTAATGTTAGGCTCAATTCCATTCTACCCATCAGTTTACTGATCTGTACAGGGTCAGAAGGAGTAACTTCTGGCAAATTTCTTGTTAATTGTGGATGAGGCTCATAAGTGATTTTTGGGTTCCAGCTGGGTGAAAGCTTTGGTTCAGTTGCCTTAAAATGTTACACAAAGAGGAATTAGAATGCATGCCATTTCTTATCAAAATGACTTAAACATACATAAGCTTATTAGATAAGTAACAGTTTTGAACAAATTTGACTGTACTATGAAAACATACTTATTAATAACTGTTAAGAAACAAGCAAAATCTGAAATATCAGGCCTTAACAAAAACTGGAGCAAGTTTCCACAGACTATTAACTTAGAGAGTACTTGCACATATTAGAACTAGCATCCACATTCCAGTACAATACCATCTTAAATTTTACTCAGTCCTAAAGTCTCTATTTTCTTCCCACTTGCCAAAACTAACTTAAGAGACTATGAAAGTCACCAAGCACAGATTCAAGCAGAAGTTTAATTTCTACATCCTCTAGAACAAATCTAATATATTAGCACAACATTATATTCTATCCTTCATCACGTGACATTTTACATATTGCGTTTCATTTTACCAGCTGTGTAGCTGAACAGACTGGGGAGGACTTTGTTGATGCGGGAAACTCGTCCCAGAAGAAAGAGACACCTGAGAGCTGAAGTAACTTGTGAGCAAAAGCTGTGGGCTGATGTACATTAATTCCAGAGCACTCATCAGCAGTTTCATCACAGTACATAGTTCTGGGAGACAAAAGCAAGGAAATAAAGATGGTAGGAGCATGCAAATTTTTACCTTTACTGTGCCATATAGCCTCTAAGTTTGTTTATACTCTCTCTCTCTCTCTTCAGACTATTTACAATGCCGTTGACTGTCCTGAAAGGAGAAACCACCACTCTCTGGGAATGGGTGGAAATCTTTAATTTTCTACATGACAATTGCAGCATGCTTTCAGTGTAAATATATCCTAGTGTATTATCCTAGTACTTATGTCTAATCTGATGACAGAGCCTGTGCAACACTTCCATACGAACATTTCCATTGGGACATACGTAACACTTTTTTCAGAATCTTGACTTTTGGAAAATCTACGACATAACACATTTATGTTGTCTATAAACACTACCTGAAAGAAACATTCTGGAAGTTAGAAATAGAGAAAATGTATTCCAATTCCAAATTTTCTGTGCAATTGTAACATTGTAATACTGAGATACAGCATAAACAGCAAACGCTTATGAAGTCTCCACGTAATTGAATCTGCAGTGGAAAAATACATCTGCTATTCCATAAATAAAATGTATCAAGCATCAAAACAACAAGCTACTTATTTCTTTCAAGTGAGAGGTTGCCTCATTTGCCAGTACTATCCACTGACTTTTGAACTTCAGAGAAATGGTGTTCATTAACTCCAGAAGTGGTCTTTAGAAAAGAAATCTAGATCTCTTCTGATTTGATGATTAAATATTTTAGTTTAAACATGTTAAGCAGAAGTTCAGTGGAGAAACTCTTTACTGGCTTTATAGAAGAGGTCCTCTTAACACGGCAGCTGAAGAACTACTGTCTAACGATATATAAAGACAGTGCACATGGGTACAGAAAGTGGCAAGAAAATGCCCTTTAAACAAATAAAAAAATAAACAGATTTTTATTAGAATTTTTACCTTTCAATTCGAATTTCAACTGCAGTTCCACTTTTGGAATTTTCTGGCACATGTTCGATTCGCAGAACAGTATCTAAGAAGGTAACTTTCACTCTTCGTAGTACTTAAATGAGAAAGTTAAAAGACAGCAAAGTCACTTGAGTAAATTATGACTTTTATAAACCAAATTGGGGAAGTTCTCAATGAAAATAAATTGCAAAATTCAAGAAAAATGTAAACTATCATTAAATGTCTAATATACACATTTATATCATGCAATTGACTTTCCATGCATGGATACGTGAGCAAGTGACAACTCAAACCAAGTTGTTCTACACCTCAGCATGGATGATCCTTAAACTGCCTGCTTCATTATCCACCATGTCTAAACTCTTAAACACTGCCATAAGCATCATGTTGTTGATACTTCTATTTCTAGAACTAATTTTAAAGGTTTCCCTTATCTCAGACATTCTAGCACTAGGCTCTCTACTGCATGATGTGGTCATCAGTCTTTACTATTTTTCCGCTTAAAAACAAGCAGTTTCTAAAGAACATCAAGCAGCACAGTGTGATTACTGAGAAATACATCATAACATGTCAATTTTCTGTAAAAATGGTTGAAAAATTATTGTTTTTTCTTCAAAAGCATCACCACTAACAAGGGACTTTACCTATCATTCTGTGAAGTACAGATTTATTTGTGCTCTGGTATAAACAAAAGTCAATTTGGCCCCAAAGAAGGACTCATTCTGTCCACTGAAGGGATGCACACATATTTTTCTAAGTATACCTGTTGTTTTTTAATCCTTCCTGCTCTCCTATTTAAGCTTTACAGTAAAAAAGTGAAGATATCCAAAACAAGTTACAGTAAATGACACGTCATTTTGTAAAACCGAGTCACAACATAAATTGATAATCTGTGACATTCATTCGGACCTCAATAATGAGTTCATACCTGTTTCAATAGTTTCTGCAAATTTCTCAAGCCCCTCAAAAGGCTGGGACCCTTCTCCTTGTTCATCTGTCAATTTTTGGCTAAGACACTCTTTTGCAAGTTGCATACTACTGGTCATAAAACTTGACCAATACATAGGTTCAGAACCAGATGCTGTGGAGTAAAAGAAATATTAAACAAAATAACAACAACAAAGTTTCATCACCTTAGTAAGACGTTATGATCCGTCTTTATTGGACATATTACTTCAAAATGCATTTAATCCATTTAGATTGTATTGGTACGATTCTGGTAGTTGAAAATTTGATATAATCAAGATAAAACCAGAGTTAAGAGTAACCAATATTCAACACTGGCTTAAGAAAATAACTTCACTTAAATTTTACTGTATTGGTGTGGCTTAATCAGCAAAACAAAATCAAAAGAAATGATTCTCTTTACAAATTATTTTACAGCTTCCTATTCTATTTGAAACATATCCTAGCTGGGGAAGGACTAAGTAAAGTTTACAATGTTATCTTAACATATTAATTTTAAAAGGTTTTAAACATGTAACACAGACCTGAACTAATAACCGCAAAATAATAAAACAGCAATCCATAAGTAAAGCATGTATTAAGCTGAACAAAATCTTTTAGCAATCAGATTAATTTAATTGAAACTCCGATCAGCTAATGCTGAGCACAAATGCAAACATGGTAAACAGATAAAACATTCCAGCTTAGAATTCAGGATAAAATTTGCACGATATATTTTTTCTACTGTGTTATAATGTACTCTGCACCAAACATAAGTAAACAAATGCAAGTGAATAAATAAAGATTTCTTATAATATTACCATTCTTTCAAAGCAGTAATTTTACATCAGAGCGTAATACTGCACAAAAGTTAGTTCCAGTTAAACAAACAAGAATGAAATGTGGAGCACAAATAAGTAAGTTACTTGAAATATCTTGCAAAAGAAGGGAATAGATAAACAAATAATAAGCCTACCAAGCCTTGGTCTTGGCCTGAAGACCATCTCTAATCCTTTTAATTCTAATGCACAGTTATCCTGTAGCAATGACCCCCATGGAACAGACAAGGAAATTGACTGGATAAAACCATCTGTGACTTCCAGAGGTGCATCTGCAGACTCCAGGATCTCATTCAGACACTAGAAGAAGAAGAAAAGAAATAAATAAAAAAATTGAAAGAGGAACCACATAATTTTCAGCACTTTAACAACAAAATATAATGACTATATATTATACATGTGTGCATATAAAACACACAATAAATATAACAACTAAATCAGGTTATCAGAAAAGGAATTCTACTCAGAGGGACAATAAACTGGTTATTTTCAAGTATTTTGATTCCATCACAATTTGTTTTCCACTTAGTTCCGAGCTTTCAGTATAATATAGTTTTACCTCTGAGTAGCTGTATAACCTGTGTATTTACAATACATCAATAAATTCTGCCATAACTTTAGTACAATCCATTCATTTTCTGGCAGTACTTTCAGACAGTGAAAAACAGGCTAAGAGTAAGACCACCACAGGTATCTGGCTTCTGTGACAAGAGTATTTCTTAAGTGCTTAATTCCAGTGCATCACTTGTTTTAGTTTTCTCTGTGATAACTGAATGATAATTGACCACCGTACCCAAATAATCATTCCTTGCTGCATACTACTCTTGCTTTTCTAAATCATATTTTAACTCATTCAAATTCATGCTCAGCACTAACTTCAAATTTTGACAATCAAAACTCAGTTGACAGACCAATATCCTACAGAAACAGCTCCATTACCATTAATCAAATCCATTCCAGCGACTAAATAAAGCTACAACCACACTGTCCTAAGTAACACAAAGAGTACTACTGACAAATGAAACTGATTACAAAAATGGAAGCAGCTCTGAAGATGTAATTCAGGACTTTGATGCTGTCCCAAATCTTTAGACAAGAATCTTTTTTGCGTTATAGAACTTTCACAGCAACCACAGAGTCCAAACAGCCAACTATAAAACTCAGTACATTCCTGTCAAAACACATGCACACAAAAGGAACCCCCTTGTCTGTGCTGATTCAGTAGTTCAACAGTTTCCATTTTAATTAAATAAGCACCATCAAGGCTAATAAAATAAAATCTAAGTCACACACCAAATTTGGTGAGTGTAACTTCCTGCACAAGATCCTACAAAAGATGTGGTTGCAGTATTTAGACATACTATTCCACAGATAAAAACAGGTGGTTTTGACCTTCCTGTCTTGAAGAAAACACTGATTTTTATCTCAAAAAGTACAATCTTATGATTAACACACGGATAAGGATTTTAAAGATGTTTTCCATTTTTAAAATGTTGTTCCATAGGATCAAAACAAAAAATGAACTGAAAAACTTCAGAAAACAAGATCTTTCATTATTAAGGCTTCAGTTCTACCTGCCACATTAATTTGCTGCTCTATTTATATTCTTAGTAACTTTGCTTTTAGAATTTTGTTTACTTTTCCAGTTTCTGTTCCAAAGTCTACTCAAGAAGTACAAAAAGACATCCACTTCTAAGAAACAGGGCCTAAAACCGTTCTGTTAGGAAGTTAAAAATCAAACTGCTGGAAAGATCCAGTGACGTTAAGATCTTATGTTGAATTATATGTATTAATTATAAATAAAATAATAACTGAAGATAAAAAAAAAAGAATAATTAAGCATGAAAACCTTATTTGAAACAACCACCAAACAATTTAAATTACTCAAACCTTTATAGATAAATTTGCTATAGAAGGAAGTAAACTATTGAAATCAATTTTGAATAAATCTGACCTTTGAAATCTTTTTGCTACCTTGCAACAAAAATATTTAAGTATTCTCCATTACTTTTAAACAGAAATTTACCACTTTAAAGGAAAAGGAAATATATATATATGTGTGTGGGTGGGTGGGTGTGGGTGGGTAAATATAAAGCATTTTTATATCAGTTGTTCCTGTAAAAAAGAATTTAGATCATTATAACAGAAATTTTAAAAGTGAAGCACAATCTTTGTGTCAGGACTTGTTCCCATATGGACCGAACGCGCAGAGCTGGAATCACAGCCATACCACCAGCTAAAGCACTATTCAGTGTCTATTTTCAGTGTATATTAAAACTCAACCGTAACTTTTCTAAACAGCCCAGGAAACAAAGAAGTTACAGCAACAGTCCTAGGCACTCCTACTATCTCCATAAGCTATAAACACATGTACAGTATTGGCTAAAACACGTACATTAAGATGAGTAAAAGTATCCACAAAAACGGGTAAGACAACGAGCAAGCCACACTCCCTCTGGTGATTCATCGAGAACCAGGTTATGATGACTAGAGGAAAACAGAGCTGCAGTACTTCCACAACATCTGTTTTGCAATCTGTCATACATGAGAGTCACGTGCAGAGAACCTTAAACGTGTCATTCATTGTTTACAAGTCAGAAAGACAAATACTAATCTACAAATGGGAAAGATAACCTGAACATCAGCAGATATGCATTTAATCACCCTGTATACATAATTAACTATTCATTTAGTACTGTCTGTAACTAATATGGTTTCAAGGTATTTATGCTTTAAATAACGAAGACTGCTGTGACACCCACTAGAGGGCATAACATTTCAATTAAAGCCTCACACAAGACAGGAAAGCAAACAAAAAACAGGACAAAAAGAACACTAAACAATAACAACAGCAAAACCTACATTAAAACACTGCTCATGCTGAGCATTTCAGCAAAAATCTGTCTTCTGCCACTTTCAAACATACTTCTTACAAAAACCGGAAAAGAACTATGTAAAAACCTGACATTTACAACCATTTTAAAATAACACAGTATACTAAAAACATGTTTTGAAAGCAGTGTGTAAAGCAGTAAGCCCGTGCATTTAATCATATATGCTGCCTTGAAAGTCAATGAGTGACACGCACAAGCGCTTAATGACCTCATGACAGTCACTGGACTCACAGGTACAACAAAGTAACATCAGTAATTAACGCCAAAAACTTTACGAAACACTACAAAGAGGGACACAGAACTTTGTATTAATACAGCAGGCTGGAAGTACGCCTATGTGCGTATGTGCAGGTGTATACATACACATAGACATTTATAAATATACACACCAGGACTGCATAAAGCTTCAGCGGGCTCCAAGCATAGCAGCCCACCTGCTGAGCACGCGCAGCTGAAAGCAGCTTTCCATTTCCTGTCAACACAGACCTCCAGCATTTCAAGACCAGGCTATGCAGAGGTCTAAAAACAGCCCCGAGTTCAGCACAATACTGTCAGTAAGAGCTAAGCTGCATCCAAGCTGAAGACAAATGGCAGTTAGAGCAGGGATCGCTGTTTATGTCATCTCTGCTAGTAGCCAGTACACAAGATTCTCGGCAGTCACAGGAGCAACTGCTGGTAGCCTGGGTAATATTAGCTCCTCCTTCTCCCTGCCACCAACTCTCGCCTTCCTTTAGTTACAATGCCAACACTGTTCCCCCTTTCCTCTCCTATCATCAAAAATAACAACAAAATCAGGTCATGGGGACAGAGCACCGGGCGGGAGCAGACGAGGGCAGCGATCAGCGGGTCCCTCGGGCACAGAGGCGTCTCTTACCCACTTGTCCAGAGGGACCTGCGTCAGAGAGCCGGTGCCCTGGTAGAGATCCAGGCTGAGTTGTTCCAGGCTGAGCTTCTCCTGCAGGAAGTGGCCCAAGTACCTCTGCAGTAGATACCTGCAGGCCCTCTTCTTGATGGACTCCGAGAACGGCCACGGCATGGTGGCTGCACGCTGGGAGCCGCGGGGCTGGGATCGGGACGGGGATGGGGCCGGGGCGGCCGCTCGGAGACGGGGTGCGCGGAAGCGGCCGGGCCCACGCTCGCCCCTCAGCGCGGGCTACCCGCAGCCGGGCTCCCCCAGCGCCCCTCGCACTGCCGGTAGGGCGGCACCGCCTGCCCTCAGGCGCCTACAGGTAGCTCCATCCTCACTCGGCCACCGCCGCCGCCATCTTCCCGGCGCCCCGCGAGCGCGGAGGGAACGGCGGCACCACACGGCACGAGGGGTATGGCGGACGGGAAAGGACTGGGAAGCGGCCGGAGCTGTCCCCCGCGCCAGCCCTCGCCGCTGGCACGGCCGGGTCAGAGCGATGCGAACCGCTCGCCGCCTTCCTCCGCGCACCTCCCCCACCACGCCGAACGCCGTCACCGGCACCGTGACGCAGGGCGGAAGTGGCGTCTCCAAGCGGAGGAGGCGGGGGCGGAAGCGGCCGCGGGAGGCGCGGAGGGGGGCGGTGGCGGCCGCAGCTGACTGATTGTGGGGCGAGCGGGGCGGCCGCGCTTCGGCGGGACGGCAGGGCGGTTGGCGCCGCAGCATTGTGGGGCTGGGCGCCGGGGCTGGTAGGTGGGCTGCCTCAGGGTGCGGTGGGAGGAAGGCTTCCGGTCCTACTGCGCTGCTCAGCTGTGATCTGCGCGTGCTGTGAGCGTCGGTAAATCGCAGCAGTTCGGAGGAGCGGAAGCTCGGGGGCTCCACGACCAGCTCTCCCGCTGGTGGGAGTTGGCCGCGAAGCCTGCCCCCGTCTGACATTTCTGGGCTGTGCTGATAGTTGTGCGTGAAAAACGAGTGAGGGAGTCGTCTTTAGCGAGGCTGAACAGAAAACTGCTGTTCTTATACTGCCCTCGTAATGGCTAATAACCCATTTCGTTCACAGGCCCTCGTAAGTCTTTCTTAAATTCACAGATAATAGGTTATTATTTTCAACAGCCATTGGTTATAGCTTTTTCATACCTAATTTGGTTTTCCCGGTGCATTCGGGATCAGCAAAGTGCTGAATAAGTTACTGCTGAATCATATCGGAGTCTTATACAACACAGCGTGAGCTGCTTGCATAGGAGGGAGCAACTCCTTCAGTAATGCTTTGTGTGCTGATGTAACCTGAAGTTTCTCAGGAGTTTTGTTTTGACTTTTCTGGATTGCTGCAGGATTCATTAGCTTTCATATTTTAATTATTTTTTTTTTCCCCTAGTGTAAATACAGCTACTTAAGATGTAGCTCTAGCTTTATGGTATAAATGTTCTGTATTGACTGTAGTGGGATGATGAATCTAAAACAAATGCTTCCACATGCAGAATGGAAACTGACTGCAGTCCTATGGAGTTGACCAATAACACGGAGTCTGAAGAGGATTCTGATTATAGAGACTTTGAAGAAGCAGATGTAAAAGATATGAGGCTGGAAGCCGAAGCTGTAGTGAATGATGTTCTGTTTGCTGTCAGCAACATGTTTGTTTCAAAAACCCTTCCATGTGCAGAGGATGTGGCATATATCAACGTGGAAACCAGGGAAAGGGGCAGATACTGTGTGGAGCTCACTGACTCGGGACTGAGGGTAAACTACTTTGTTTATAATTCTTAACTGTCTTCATTTTGAATGATGTTCCTGTTCAGAAGGTGCCTAGAAAGCAACTTTAGTGACACCAAAACTTCATACATATCCTCTTATACTTTTATAAAAGCCAGTTCTATGTGTTCCCCTACAAAGTGGCGTTTCTGTTAATGCAAACAAAGGAAGAAGGGAAGTTGGTTGGAAAATAGGCGTTTATTTGAGACACTTGGAAAATGATGAGGGCTGAAGTAGTTAATAAACAGATTTGTTGTAAGCACGTCAGTCTTCTCAGGTGCCTAGAAAAATTATTAATACAGTTTGTGTACAAATCCATTCTGCACAATTCATATTGTTTGTGCAAATGTGTAGAAGTAAGACTTCTTTCAGACGTGACAGTAATGGATTTTACTGTTATGAGTTTGAGAAAAAGGTATTTGAAACAGTCTAAATACTGTGTTACCACTAAGACCCCCAGTAGAAAGCATAGATTGAAATGTAAATCAATGGGTTTTTTAATACTGTACAACATGACTGGCAAAGCTAAACGTTGTGATACCTGTTTCTCATTGCAACATGATCCTAATCACAAAAAAAATTAACCAGTGATTTCTTTGTTGCAGGTAGTAGCTTATGATTTTGATCAGACTGATGACAGTTTGCAAAACCCATACCATGAAACTGTCTACTCCTTATTGGACACACTCAGCCCTGCGTATCGGGAAGTGTTTGGAAATGCATTACTACAAAGACTAGAAGCTTTGAAGAGAGAGAGTCAATCATGATGTACCCTGAAGGGAGGAAGATTTAAGACTAGAAGGAATTCTTCGTATGAGGCACTGAGATCTTTCTTACAAATGCAGCTGCAAACATCTAAAGATTCGTTTCTTGCATTGATATCTAATACGTACTAGAACTGTTCTATAACATGTTGCTGCAGAGGATTTATGTGTATCACAGTGCTATCTATTTGGATAGACTGTAAAACTAATCATTGTTTTCTTTTTTGTTGTAGGTGAGCAAAAACTTATATCAAAAATGTTCAAAAATATTTGGTCTCTTTTCAAGGTGTTACTATCGAAAGCTCTTGAAAAAATGTAGAGAATGAATGTTATATAGGCAAGTAATAGTCTTTTTTGTGCTTACTGGTTATTGCCATGTCTGATTTTTAACGTGGAAGTTAACCACCTAGTTACTGTCTATTAATTGAAATTAATAGAACAAAACAAGGAGTTAACTTCTATTTCAAACTGAGAAATAGACTTTCACACCGATTTGCTGTGCATAAATCTGAAAGTTCTAAGTTTCAATAAAAAGAAAGCTCTTGAGCAGCTGAGTGTTGCTTATATAATGACAGTATCTGAGTTAAAAGGAAAGTTCATAATTACTTGATCCATCCTTGTCTACAACAAGCAACAAACTCCAAAGAATAAATGGTGTACCATTACTACATGAATGTATTGTCTGAATTGCAAATGAATTAAGCACAGAAGTTAGGATGTAAGAGGCTACATTCCTTAAAGATGATGATATATATGATATGTATGTATGTATGCTATATTCTAACTTTTTGGGAAGCTTGGAAGACTATTTTAGCTTGTTTACTATTCTGAATGTGTGTTTACATAATGTGCAGGATATATATACCCAGAGTATTTTGCTTCAGCCTTTACCTTCTTCAACATGGTAATTTGGTACTCCCATTTTTCAACTTTTCTTCCTCAATTTTACAGCATCCTCTCCTAATGAATATTTAGTATGCATTGTAATACTGATTGCATTGTATTGGTTTGAAACCAAAGGTTGTATGAAATTTATTAGGACTAACGCAAACTGGAAGACATAACTTGTATTTTCTACTTAAAAACTGGTACAAATCTCTTTATAATGTATTGCTTTAACTTTTCAAGTATGTATTGAATGGTAGACTTTTTTTAAAAAAAAAAATGCTGTTGTCTAGAAATACTAGAACTTCTGAACTGGCATTCTATGACCATGATACTTCTTGTATTCTTGTATTATTGAATATTTGTGCATCTTTATTTGTTCTGTCATGCTGTTGTGCTAAGTATATCAGTGTCTTTATTGGAACCATGCTTAGGAACATATCAGTCCTTGTGAACTCACAAATTCAATTGACTTTGGTAGAGCTGTACTGACTTACACCTGCTGAGGAGTAGCCATATTAATTGAAGAAGCCGAACAGTGGATTTTTTTAGAATAGTTTTAGGGTATTGATGTTATAACTGTGACTGGTAAGACTACCACAGTCAGCTTTTCCATTTTATACAGCTTAGTTTGATGTTTGTTTAATTATCTTGTTAGGCTGATACTCCCGATGATAATCTTTTGATTCTGGGTATGGACCTATGCTCTAAAATTTGTTCATAGGCTCTGTTTTGCACACAGGTCTGTGACACGTGGTTAGTCCTCTGTGAGGAGAAGGTACTTTACCAAATTTATATTTGAATATTTTTCCTTGCAGTTAATTTCATTTTAAATGACTAAAGCATTAAATAAATGCACCAGCGTGTTGGTGATTTTTACGGGGAGGGAAGAGAGGAGAGTGAGCAATTGAAATTATTCTTTCCATAAACACATCTTAAATACGAGATTATTAACAAGTATTTCAAAAGTACCTTTGGCTGTAAACTTACATCCGCTGAAACTGTCCTGCAAAGATAGAGCAGACAAGAGGATCTTGGAAAGGAAGCATGAGAATGACAAGTGGAAAACATGCCAAAATTAATGTTGCGTTGCCAGGTTTTTTTCCTTAGACATCTTTTAAAATGCTTTGTCATTTCAAGTGCTTATTATCAACCTAAGCTGAGAACTACTTACACAACGTGCAGTTTGTAGATGTTTCTGGAAGAGTTCTCTGCTGTTTCTTAGAAGGTACTGGAGTATAAAAAATGAGAGAGCAACATCATTCCACCGTGCTTGGTTGTGGGCTTATGGAGGAAACACTTTCCATTGCTTACATTTGGAATTGGCACCTACGTGGAGCTGCTTTGAAGCACTGGCACTGGATAATTTCAGTAGCTCTCCTCAGACCAATTTGTATTTTCTGAAGCCAAGTGAACGCTGCTTGGCCTAATGCAGCCATAAATCCGTGAACTGCACATGATGTTTTATTACAAGAATCATCATCATAGGGGGATTGGACTCAATCTTTCCAACCCCTACAATTCTGTGATTCTGTGATCAAAACATAATTTTGCTTAGTACAAATTGCCATTGACAGACCACCTCAAAGCCTCCTTGCTGTTGGAACGAATGTCAAATAACCTAGCCTTACAACATTTTTTCTCTCAGCCGCACTAAATTTTGCCCTGACCGGTGTTAGGAAGTCGGGAACAACGTCCCCCCGCAGAGGTGGAGCAGGAGGTGATGGCAAGGCCGAGGCCGCGCAGCTCCCGCCCAGCGCTCCCCGCCCTTAGCAACGGGCCGCGTCGCCGGAGCAGTTGCGGCCATGGCGGCGGGCGCTGCGCGGATCCGGCGGGTGTTCCTCAACCACCTCGATTCCTACTGCGGCCGCAACATCGGCGAGGTTCGGGCACGGGCCCGCGGCGGGCAGTGCAGCGGGGACCTGGGCCGGGCGGGTGTACACAAAGGTGCCTCTTGTATGTTGCAGTATTTATCCGGTTGTGTTGTCGGAGCGTCGCTAGAAAGCGTGGAAGAAGAGGAGGAGGAAAATGAGAATCGCTCGGAGGCTGAAGTTTCCAGGAGGCCAAAGGAGGGACTCTACCAAATAGTGGGGACTCTCTCTAAGCCAGAGAGTACTACACCACACTTTGCAGAGGAAACATATGCAGTAAGTCATAACCTTGTTTCAGGTCATTGTTAGACAGAATTATAAATATGGCAAGGCACATAAATGACCCTCATTAGTAAAGTGTTCTCCTGTTGCTACGGGAAGTTGTATACATATTTTATTCCTCTGCACCCTGTCATCTCCTCCCTGCTAGTTCAGATATAACAAATTATTACAAATATTAAAACAAAGGAATCCAGTCTAAAAAAAAAAAAAAAAAAAAAGATTCTTTTTAAAAAACAACAGTTCTGGACACGTTGTCTATCCTGATCACCCACAGACCTGTTTTCTTTTTCACTCAAAACATGCTGTTGGCTCTCCCATATCTTTTATCACCTAAACGTAGTGGTACTGTAAACAAAGCATCTTCCCTTCTTAACACTTCACTGGCATCACAGCTGTCACTAGCAGCTAACTGTTCCACATACATACTTTTTTGCATATACATCCAAAGTTCAGTTAACTGAAGGAGGCTTGATTATTATTTTCCGAAACCACAATTGTAACCATCAAGTTGATTATCCAGAATCTCTTCAGAAATGTGAACGTTTTGATCTGAAATTCTATACAGATGAGCCTTTTAATAATAAAAAATATATATATATGGGTAACTACATAATCTCAAACACTGCTGTCATACAGTATGTTTGTTGGACTTGTTTGAGCGAAACTGATCTTTCTATGTATTTCCAGTTTGCCACCTGATTCTTGATCAAAATAACTTTAAAACTGCAGATATTTTTGTGATCTTAAGTATACTGAAAATACAAATCCTAAAATCACTTAAAATTATATGTCCTTTTGAATTATATAAATGCACATTGTAAATCAGAAGTGTCAGCAATTAATTTACATCCCATTGCCTTACTTTTCACTGACAAATAGTTTGACATGGCTCTTTAAAGTTATTCAAGCATCCTTTTTGGAAATCTATGTGTGAGAAAACAACATTCTACCAGTAAGTTAAATTTGAAAAGGAATTTTGGAATTTTTTCTTCTTTTTCTTCCCTTTTCTTAATTTTTTTTTTTTTCTCTAAATCAACAAATTTTAACTATTCTTTTCCTCAGGTCTCCTCTCAGAAAGAGCTCTTAAGTTATTTGCTTGAATGCGACATTATTTTATACAATATCACTGAGGATGCAAACCAAATCGAGGAAGCAACATGGGCTGCTTCTGGTTAGTACAGCTATCAAATGAACAGAAAACTGTTTACAGCTACTAAAGTTTACTACAGATGTCTAACGAATTAACCTGGGATATACAGTTCACTATAATGTAAAACTAGGTTCCTTGATGGGGAAATGCTGCATGAATTGTTCAATTAATTCAAATGCATGTTATGGTCCCTTGCTCCCTGCTCATAGGATGGTCCAACACTTGAAGCAACATACCTGTGTAGGCAGCTATTTCCATAAAAAAACTATCCACGGTCATCTTATCTATTTGTATTTGCTCACAGGAGCAAATTTTTACCCACCTTCAGTATTTCTATGTTTTATATAATTATCTTGATCATTGGAGAGTGTCCAGAGGAGAGCCATGATCATCAGTCATCTGGAGCACCTCACCTACGCAGACAGGCTGAGTGAGATGGGTTTGTTCAGACTGGAGAACAGAAGGCTGCAAGGAGACCTCATCGCAGCCTTCCATTATTTAAAAGGAGATTATAAATAGGAGGGAATCAACTTTTTACTTGGGTAGATAGTCATAGGACAAAGTGGAATGGTGTTAAGCTCAGTGGGCGAAGGTTTAGATTGGATGTCAGGGAAAAGTTCTTCACAGAGAGAGCGGTGAGGTGCTGGAACAGGCTGCCCAGAGAGGCTGTGGATGCTTCATCCCAGGAGGCCAAGGCCAAGTTGGATGGGGCCCTGGGCAACCTGCTCTAGTACCAGATCTGGAGGCTGGTGGCCCTGCCTACGGCAGGGGTTTGGAACTTGATGATCCTTGGCGTCCCTTCCAACCTAAGCCATTTTATGATTCTCTGATCTTAAGTATATTTTTACTTAAATCTGTTAACAAAAATGTCATTAACAGTTTTTCTACAGCTTTCTCCTAATTGTCATATCCAAATTCTAATGGGTGTCTGGAATCGTTTTATGGTGACAGTGCAATATTGCTCTTCATATTATAGTTAAACTAAACTGTTCTTTCCTGTTCACTGTCTAATAATTTTGCTCTAAATTAAATAAACTTCCTTCAGTTTTCTAGACAGGCCGTTTCACTTACAAGCACACTTATTTCAGTATCTCAGCAGTCAATAAAGATGAAGCATTTTCTAGTATACATTGTTTCTTTGTTTCTTTTTCTGTGATATGCAGCTCTGTATAGATTATGTTAATTACTGACCACGTGGTTCCATGTTATTTTTCTATTTGCTGTCTTATTTATCACTGATTCATTTTTATTTTACACCAAGCAAAATAAAGGGTATTTACTTCAAAACACTGAACACGGAACATTATAGCATAAATGTATATACACAGGGACAAAAGCATATGTACAGTTTGTGTGATACAGTTTACAATAGATTAAATCCTTTGCTTTCATTTAACAGCCTTACATATGGAAATAGAGCATTTTGCAACACCAAAAATATTCATCCTCATTTCAACAGTAATGAGCTGGGCAAAAAGCAAACCCCCTGACCCAGTAAGTAATATGAGAGAACACTCTTCTATTTCCATTTAATGGAAAATAAATTAATAAATATTTCCATTTGATTTATTTGTTATTTCAATTAAAATACTGCAGTGTGTTCTTCCATAGCATTATCTTCATCTGCTATTATTAAGTATATTTTTTCTTTGTGGCTCTTTTACTTCAACCCCCACTTACTGCTTGACTTGTTAAATCTGTTCCACCAAATAGACAAGGTTAGGCAATGAGATGCTATGATGGGCAGACATTCGGACTGCTTGGACATACTCTCTCAAGTATCAGCTTTAGAAGTTTAAAAAATTTCAAATGAAAGCAATACAGATTTTTTAAAATATTTTAACAACTTGTTTTAAACATATAGGCCTTTAAAAATAATTCCATTTTATGACATGTATGACAGCTGCACTTTTTTTCTTCCTAGGAGGATCCTGAGATTCCTTTCACTGAGGAAGATTATCGTAGAAGAAAACCTCATCCTAACTTTATGGATCACATAAATGCTGAAAAACTTGTTCTCAAACTTGGGAAAAATGTTTGTAAAGACCTTTTCTGTGTTTTTATTTTATTTATTTTAATAAGCTTTTTAAAAAACCCTGAAAAACAAAAGCATACATTGGTCATCCTAGAGAATTATCTTAATAATGAAAGTTACCAACTATTTGATTAAATTTGTAGTGCATTATATCTTTGATAAATGTGAATATTATCCCATATTAATAAAATACTTAGCATAGATAAGGCCATATTTTAGAATTAATACATAATAGTTACACTTAACTTACATAATTCATAATACAGATCCCAATTTTATTTTTCAATATCTACTGAGTAAATCATGGTTATCTCATTTAAAACAAACAAACAAACAACAACAAAAAAACAACAACAAAAATATTATTATGTTGGTTGTACAAGAGAGTATTAAAACTGGAGCTTGTGGGAGGAAATCTCAAGGGTAAAAAAGATGGACTAAAAGATTTTTACCTTTATCTTTGTAGCAAAAAATTTGGGCCATGCAACTTTTCTGAGAGAAGCCGCTGACTCAGAGGTACTGATAAGTTCAGAATCCCCAAAAAACACCTGCTACCACAGATAGCTCACCTCCCTGCTCTGTTCTCAATGGCAGATCCTGAATCCATCAATTTAAATCTATTCCCACTTAAAACTTTGTTAGAATGAAATCAACCACCAAACAGAACAACCAAGTCGAGAACTGATTATAATAGCTGAAATGTGACATCTAGTGGCTTTAATGAAAATTACATAGTAACCTGAACGTCCTTAGCAGTGACTGCATACGCTGTAACTGGAGCTTACCAAATCATTTTTCCATTTTATTCAAGACGCATATCCGACTTATCTCAAGTAGTAACTTCACATTTGTGACTTGTGACACTAAATAGACTTTCTTTTGGTAAGGATATGGATCTGTTTTACTGGTTTGTATTTCTCTGGGTGGTGAACCGTGGTTTGTGTTCTGTAAGCGGCACAGCACCTACTGTGAAGTAAATGGTAAAATGTCCTACAAGTTGCCTGCTCTTTAGGGTAGATGAGAAATGGCCCTTCCCGTGCTTTCACAACTGTCAGGTTTTTTCTGCTGGCAGACAGAAATTAGTGTACCTTCTCCTGGAGCACTGTGCAGCCTTTCCAGAACAAACCTGGGAAATGCTGTTCTTAGGTTGTAAACAATTTCTTAGTACTGCTCAAGAAAAGTTAGTGGGGGAGAACTTGCATTATCTATAATATCTTCTGATTGTAATATTACATGTGATTAACAAAAAGTTGTTATATTCAACTGACTTGAAATAGTTTTTATTGCAAAGATTTATTTTGTAGCAGAAAGATATAAATGCATTACACAGATACAATATAGTGATATATACCTGGCATCTCTGTAGATGATGCTTTGATTATACAATCAAATATTGGCTAACAGACTTCATGGTTTTGTATCTATCTCTGAAATACTATGAAAAGTGTAGCAAAATATGTTTTTTTCACATGCAAAAATCTAAATGTTTATTCTGCTGGTAAGTGCAGGTTTGAGATCTTTAGAAAGCCAGAATTATTTAACAATCTTGTTTCAACTTAAATATATCTAACTGGTCCTCCGCTAAGAGACTTGCTAGAAATTTCTCTCCTTAGGGTGATTTAAATATTGTTTCTTCAGTATATATAACCACTCTCACTAATGATCAAAGCAGTATCATTTTACATAAACAGTCAACCAGAACAGGCAAATTTATGACCATGTTTATATACAAGGCTTGACCATGATGCATGGTTAGGAAAACACTTAATAGTCTACTGATTTTGTTTAACATTTTATATCAAAATGAAAGCAAAGCAATTATAAAAGTATTGGACTCTCATTTTCTGCTTCTGTAGGCAATCAAATACAAACGTAATACAATTGGAAATAAAGCTTCCACAGATTTCAGAGTTATATCTCTTGGAAAAAGAAAGTTGAAGCATATTTTACCCTGATCACTTCACTGATATACCTGCCTTCCAATTTCTTAAGAGTTTTTTAGAATTTTAGCTCAAATGCAGATCACCAATTCTGAACAATGTGGTTTTGTTTGTTTGTTTGTTTGTTTGTTTGTTCTAAAGGAAATATTACCAATAAGACTAACAAAACTAGCGCTAATGCAACAATTGGTCTGGCTTCAAATTTTAAGAGATAATTTAAACACTTCCTACATTTGTTATACAAGTTCCCACATTTCAGTACGAGCCAGTATTCCGTTAGCAATACCGTACTGTTATAAAAACTCTTGTTGATTTTACTTCACAGAACAAACATGCATTTTCAACTTATGTTGTTGCTTCGGGAATTCAGTATGGAGCTGGTGAAGGAGTCTTACACTACTTTTTTAAGGTAGATATCCAAGTATATTTGAAAGTTTGTCTGCTATTTAAGGGCAAATTGCACTGGAATTAAATATATGTGTAATAGTTTTGGTATCATAGGCTTAATGTTCTTGTGAATGGAATTTATTAGTTGATCCCTTTGATATGAACTTTAGCTATAATTGATTTCCACTCTTTTGGCTGTGTATGTTTTTTAGCTTCTCCATAATTTTTTAACAGTATCTCCATTTGCATTCTGCAGTCGGAACATATCCAACACATCAATGCAATGAGGAAAAATGTCTTTTCAACATTACATTGTTCTTATTTTTGTTACCGTTACAAAGTACTAAAAATAACATGTAGCAGGACCAATGAGTTTTCTTAAAAAAAGAGGTGGGTTTTTTTTGTAGGCTGCCAGTATTTCTCAGAATTGTTTACTGCAGTTCCAATAATGGTTCAATAAATTGAATTTTAAAATCTTGAATATGTAAGTTTGCCAGTACACAAATATGCCTTTTCCTTCTAACTTCATTATCCACTTTTATTTTCAGATAGGTTGGCTTAGTGAGAATACTGCAATACCTGTTTTTGGACATGGAAACAATTATATTCCAACCATTCATGTTCGTGATTTAGCAGCGTAAGTAAATAAAGTTTCACTTGCACAGTCATTGATAACAAACTAGGTAACAATTCCAAACATACTAGGAGAGTACTGAGACTTTTAAATTGGAGTAGAGTGGATTTAAGAATGCTATTTGTCTCTTCTTCTTGAGGCATACAGAGACTTCAGTTTCTTCAATTCTAGATATGCCTTCTGGAAACCTTACATATCTATTGCACAGATGCTATGCAATTAAGAAATCACTGGCAGTGCTGCATGTAAATCATAGCATCAATTAACTGGCACAGAACTGAAATTGGATCATGGACTCTACAGCTTAAGTTAGTATTTTGTACAGGTGTTGCTTTTTATCCTTTGAGCTTCCTTACAAAGAAAGTACCCATCTGTGCTTCTTTATCGAGGAAAACATACATGAAAACAACTTTGGATTAAGATTGCTTCTGAAACGCATCTCACAAGGAAAGGCCAATATGCTTCACAAACTACTGGCCTTGACTGTACTTCCTACATTCCAGGGTGTTACAAAACATAGCAGACCACAGGCCAAGGTTTCACTACATACTTGCAGTAGATGAGTCTATGGACACTTCTCAAGAATTAATAAAGGTAAGGAGTTTTTGTTTTTCAGGTATCTACAAGATTAGTAAAAGTAGACATTTTTACTTAAGTATAAGTCTCTAAGCTTCCCCAAATTATCTTGTGTAATAAAAAAATAAATAAATTGATTTTTGAAGCCCTCTAAGGGTTCTGTCCTTTAAACAGAATGTATTACTTGGAGTAATGCTACGGAATGAACTTTAACAGTTTTTCTGCTCACAGAGAAGCAAAACTGCTTCTGACAGATTCTTAGTGATGCTAGGCATAGTACTTGCAGGTAGGCCGATAATCACACACAGAAAGCAGAGCTGAACTCACTCAACTGGTGAGGGAACTCTCTGACTCTACAGTACTCCTTCTCAGGAAGCAGTCTAAGAGATACTCTCCCTTCAGTGACTGACCCTTATATGAGCCCAGGGTGGCTCCTCTCTGGGTCCACCCATTCTGGTCACATGGGGGAACACAGGTACAAACAATTTGCCTGTGCTCCCCAGGCAAGACACACCCTTTTACCATATGCTTAATCACCTAGGTCAAGCTATTGAAAGCATCTTAACACTTCAAGACCAAGATGCTATGACTTATTAGGGGATATTTATAAAACTAAATTTGTGTAGGAAAGATCATAGAATGAACTGACATAGGTACCCTATGAAAATTTGCTGGGTCCTTTCATGGCTATATGATTGTTTACAAAACAGTAAATAGCGAGCAGGTGTAAATTGACAGTTTTTGTGATGGCAGGAAGTTGCTAGTGTTGTAGAGAGTGCTGTAAAGACCTATTTTGTCAGGGACTGTATCAGCTCGGAGGAAGGCTGGAAAGGTATACCTTGAGAGTTACTTAAATGTATGGTAGATATTTCAAATTTAGGAACTCTCTGAGTTGAAAATAGCTAAACATTAAGAGAGTACTTGGAAAGAATATTCACGTATGTTTTTCTTATCCTTACTTTCATTTAGGTGTCCACTAATTGAAATACTTTGACACAGAATACTAGAATATGTGTAGAGTTGATAGCAGTTTTTGTGGTGTTATAGAATCTAGTGTTTATTTGAATTCTATTTTTTTTTTTTTTTACATCTGTTTTAGGTTATAGGAGTAACTAATGTCTATTTAGTGATGAGATGAAGGTAGTAATGTGGAGAGTTAATGGTGGCATTCCACTGATGTGAAAACATTTCATGACTATTAATAGAATTAAATACTTAAAGAATCTGAAGCGAAATTGATGAGGAATAAAATAGGTATCCTAATTGATCTTAAACAATAAGAAGTTACTTAGATTTAAGAGGTTTGGAAGGCTTGTCTATTTTGGGGTTTATTGCAAGCACTGAAGAGGGGACGATGTATAGTGAAACAGAGATGTGTAATACTAAAGCAAAAGTTAAAGTTAGTATGATATGCTTTAATCACTAAATCATATCAGTATACTGATTTTTCAGAGATAGCATAACTTAAAAAGGATATGTTTTATCTGTAGAAATTTTGTTTTGTTTAGGTTTTTTTTTTTTTTCCCTAGGGATCTGAGAGAATATATGGATTACTGTTTTTTCTTTACAGTGTATCAGTAAAAATGTTGGACCAGGAAAAATTGAGAAGATTCCAGAAGAAAATGCATTCTTGAGTAAAGAGTTAACGGTTAGGTTTTTCTTTCTTTCCTTTTTCTCCATAATGAAAGAAGGTAAACTTAAATATATACTTCATGATGTGATACATCTATTTCAGTGAAAATAATATAACTCTAAAATATGATTAAAAGTAAGCACAGAAAATAGGCAAGTTAAAATCTAATTTTCAAACAAACATGTTTTTTCTGAGGAAATACAGCTTGATTTGGAAAAGCAGTGAAGCAGAGATGTTGCTGGTGTATTAAGTATACTAGAGCATGCTGACAAAGCCTAGAGAAAATCACAATGAATTAGTAAATAAAATGAGGTGCTATGAACATGATGAACACAGCGTATGTAAATTAAGATGTCTTCATCTACTCTACTTACTTGGAATAAACTGTTCGTACGTGAAATAAATACATTAGAACCCTGCCATTTTAATGATGGTACTTAATGAATTTCTGAAATAATGTTTTTCCCATGATTAGTATGAGAACTCTGAATAGTATTGAATAAATGCTCAGTGGTGTGTATCGCAATAATTCTTGACAATACTGAAATATATATGGAAAATAGGAAAACAAAACCAACAGTGTTCTTTTAGCACACAGAGCTTACAGGTGTTAAATAAATGTTGTTTTGCTCCTTCAGCAAGCACATGTGGATATGTTGCTTGTGAACCTGCGAATGGAAGCTATGTTTTTGAAAGAGACTTTCAACATAAAGTGGGTTGCTCAAGCAGGACTGGTGGAGAACATTGAACAGGTTGTTGAAGAATACAAGCAAAGTCGAGGACTTCTGGTAATGGGTTTGGTGTATGCTATTCTCAAGCGCTCTTTTTCTTCTTTTTCAAATAGAGATGGTTATTATAAATTTAAGCTTTTATTTCTTTTACTAAAAATACAGAAATGACTAATAATGACATAAAATAAGTGAACATAATTGAAAATTGAATGCTAATTAAAATGGTCATCTAATATTTCCTATTACATCTAAAATTTAAACCTTGTAGGTGAAAATAAACTTTCTGATGGAAAACTACTTCTTTGAAAATAGTTCGCAATATACATCATTTTAGATATAGTTGGCTTCAAGAAAGCAGTAACTGTGTATTTTTTTTTCTTTTTTTAATTTTAGGGTCAATAATTAGATGAACATTTTGTGTCCTTTCATTATACTTAGTGAGACAGGATATTAATTGGCACATAACTTTCCTTTTACCCTGCTCCACTGTATAATATAATGAACAACTTTTCTGTTTCCTATGTTATCTAAATACTTAGAGTTTCTGTATTCAAGTATAAGTAAGTAGTTATTCAAAGGTTTAAATAGTGTAAACCACCAGATCTTCAGAATTAAGATGAGAAATTAACGGTGTATGGTTTTGAATTGTATTTGTTGTTATTCTGGACTCTTAATTGTAATTATTCAACCATGGGTTAGATAGGCTGTAACAACAAATTGTAGTTGGATTGTGATGGATCTCAAATTTTTGAGGTCAAAATAACCATGATGAGGACAACAAGTCTATCTCAGATGGGAAATAGTTGCATTTATATAATGGAATACCTGCCACCTAATTCTAGAATCCATTGCATTCTATCTATGGGGTTGTATTTTTCCTCCTTTGACTGCTTAACTTCTAGTAGTGCCACTATAAGTTGGCCTTTAAGTCTATTAAATAGAAATGTGCCTTTTTCTCAGTTGCTGACATTGCACTATTAAATTAACTGTGTTACTCAAAGGCAGTGGATGATATAGATGATACTCATGAAGAAGATACGTACTTACTGTAAATTAATCTAAAATGTATTTTTAGTTTTAATTATTAGTTATTTCCTGTTGGTTATAGGGAAAAAGTATTCATTTTAAATAAAGAAAAAATCTATATTATTTGAATGATGTTACATCTTCAACTTTTATTTTTCCCAGCCTCTCAAAATTTATATTCATGGTCCTCCAGGGATTGGCAAATCTACCATTGCTGAAGAGATCTGCAAGCACTACAAGCTACATCATATCAAGATTAAAGATGTGATTTCTGAATCAATAGCAAAACTGGTATGTGACTTTAAGATGCTTAACATCATTGAAAATGAACTTAAACTCCATAATTTAGCTAATTAAGAATGACCAAAGACTATAATCATATTCCAACAAAATGTTTAGAGAATGACAATGTACTAATGACTGTTGGCATTATTCATTTTCTCATATCCTTTTCTGACGTGAAAAAATACATTACCAAATTTCGGACTTGAGAATGGAAATATTTTTGGCATACTTATGATCTTTGGGGATGCACTGAACTCTTAGACTTTAAAAGGATTTTTAAGATTGAAAGTTGCTTAGTATCTCACTGTCCAGGAGTATATGTGGGGGTGTTTTATTTTTTTTGTTGTTGGTTTGTTTATTTGTTAATTTATTATATCCATGTATGTAAGAAAGTTTGGCCATAGAATTTCTGAACCTATTCATGTTTTCAACTTGCCTTCAGGAGAAAATTGTGGCTCCTAAAGAAGTGGACTCCAGCAGTGTGAGACAAGAGGGAGAAGAGGGAGAAGACGATGAAGAAGAGGGTGAAAATATAGAAGAAGCACATGAGTTGTTAGCTGGAATTAAAGAAAGTATGGAGCAGAATGCAGGTAGGAAATACGAAGTACTAAAGTGGGACTATCTACTTCTTTATATGTTTTATATAATTATTTTTCAGACCATTGTTTATATATATGTAATCACTCTATATTTAATATTTTTAGATTCTTAGCCAGATTTTTTTTTTTTCATCATGTGTTTTCTTCTCAGAACAGAGTGCATAACTTAAATAATACAAAGTAAAAGGTGAAGTATGTCAATATCAAATTTAGGAAGTATTCCAGTAAGAAGAGTATTGGCAGTATTTAGTCTGCATGCCTTATTTTGTTGTTAAAAATGATAATGCCTTTTAAGATGTACCATTTTAAAGATAACATTAGTTTATAATATTTAAGATGGCTAATAGCTGAAGCAAAATGGTGTAGGAAACTGGAGGCAATGGTTGCAAGAGGATAAAAGCTACGTAAAAACAAACTTTTTTGAAAGGGTATATTTTCTCAATAATGTAGTTCAAGTTGATAAGTTACTTTTATCTCTCAGTCTATTTATCTGTAAATAGAACTTGCAAAACCTATTTGGCATTATTTTGTCTTGCTTTAATCCTTTCTGTGGAAAAAAAAATTGAAAAAATAAAATATTTGGTTTGTCACATGATTTTTTTGTTATTTGTTTACTTTTTATGTAAAAATCTGACTGAATTCTAAAATATCTAATTTCAGGTTTTGTATCCTTAAAGTTCCAATATTTGTATGATTGTAACATTTATGATTGTAATTTTATTTTATAGCTACATGTATAGCTTTATATTCTCTAAATACAAAAGCTATCTATATATAAATTTGTATTCTATAAACCTTTAACAGCACGTAGAGATTTAAAATACTTTTTTTGTTTTTGAGTGTAAAAATTGTTTCTTATAAATGAATAGAACTGTTAGTAAAATAATTTCACGTATTCTTTTTTTCATAATCTATGTACTTAATAACCTTCTTTTTGTTTTAGGTCGTCTAGATGATCAGTATGTTATTAAACTCTTTAAAGATAAGCTCAAATCTATGCCTTGTAGAAATCAAGGGTATGTTTTGGATGGGTTTCCTAAGACCTATGACCAGGCAAGAGATCTTTTTAATGGTAAGTACTGCTGCTTTTGTTTTTATTGTTGCTAATGCTGTCGTAACTTTTATTTTTCTTAGTATCTTATTAGTTTATCAACACTGTTTTGACTGCAGAGCAGAACACAAAGCAGTTGCTTTCATGTGATGCTTTAAAAATTTAAGAAGAATTGTAGTGGATTGTTAAACATATTAAGCAAGATATTTCTGAGATGATCTTGGCAGGCAACGTACTAAATAAATACACAAATAAGAGTGATACTTTCTGCGTTGAACTACTCTATGCAAGAAAGCTCGAAGACAGATTTTCTTCATAATATACGAGAGCTACTTAGTGAGGGGATTCAGCCAAATCATGTTCTGTGAGTTAGGGTGGGTGTATTAAATGAGCTTCAGTGGATGCAGCTTAAGTGGAATTCTGCAATATACATTTCAAATTGTTAGCCAGCACTGTCTGTGTATGGAAAAACTAGAATCAGCTCCATAAATTAAAGGATAGGATTTTGAGAAAAACAAATCCTAGTCTTGTTCATCTTAATGTGGTTGGTTATAAACCACCTTGTTCAGCTGATACTCATCAAGCAGTTGAGCCAGCTGGTGGAGAAGAGCAGACAACATCAGAAACCATTAAAACCACACTGTTCCAAGCTGTGTCTCTTTGGTGGAGGAAAATACAAAGCAGCAGGAGGGGCCAGGGACAGGAAAGTAGTATGGACATATTTTGTAATGGTGTATGCAAAAGAATGCCTTGCTGAGTAGCTAAATAGCTATTAGTGTCCCGTGATTAATCTGTGGTGACTGAAAGCATGCATTCCTTAACAACTCTCTCTAAATTGGTGTAAGTTTAGATTATTCAAATTATCATAATTGTTGGGAATTATTATTATTATTTTTTAATATCTGTATAGGAGAAGTTATCTGTAAATAGAATAGCATTTTTACCTCAAATGATAATCTCAATTACATATTGCTTTTGTTTTAGTAGAGGAAGAAGAAGAAATGACAGGCAAAATACCTAAATATGATAAAATAATCACACCTGGTAAGTTTGACATTAAAAACAAACAACAACAAAAAACCCCAAGAAATAAACACAAAAGTTTTCAAATGTTGCTGCCACCGACAAGGAGAAGTCAAAAATATCACTCCATCTGTTCATATTACATTTACGGTAAACAAAATATCTAATTTATGAAACATGGTTGCCATAATACTTGAAAGTAAGCAATTAATCAAAATGAGGGTTTTGACTTGCTTTCTGTGTTTTTCTCATTCCTTTCTTTTTGTGAAAATGCCACCAACTGTTGGTTTATATTTACATTATCTATTTGTGTTCATTTGTGATTTTAAATTTATCATTGAAAGAAGATAGATGTGAAAGAGGAAAAGTCAAGGACAATGTGTTCTTCTTCACAGAATTTGTTGTATCTTTGACTGCATCAGATGAATTTCTTAAAAACAGAATAATAAACCTGCCAGAAAGTGTTGTTGCTGGAACTCATTATACTCAGGACCGGTTTCTGCAATCTTTGAGTAACTTCAGGGAGATCAATGCAGAAGATGAGACTGTTCTCAACTATTTTGATGAACTTGAAATACATCCTCAGTTTATTGGTATGAAATAATAAGATTCTTAGCTAAAGTGTGAATAAAAATTCATATTGTCACAAACTTTAAATTTGAAAAAGCGTATTACATATATAAACAATATTTTCATTAACATATCAGAATGAATATTCAACAAGCATTTCATAAAATATCTGCAAAAATATCTGCATGCTTATAGGGATTCTGATCTCATTAGATTCTATAGGTAACATGTTTTATAGATTAGGTTTTGTTTTAATAGTTCAGTTTTGCAGTCCAATTGACCAAAATAGGTATTTGACATAAATTATGGACCTCTGCTCTTGCCATCTTTCTAGACTGGTATAGTAGTATATTTTCATGAACTTTGTAGCTGCTTATATATTTTTTTTCTTTAAATTCATCCTCTGATGCCATGACAATGAACATTCTACAAGGATGAAATTATTAAACATTGAAGGTAGAAGGTTAGTAGTGCATGTGAGATAATTTTTCTTCCCTACGCATTATCCAGAAAGTTGCTATCACTGGAAAATCTTGAGAAGATGGTTGTAATCTGATTATTCAATAAGTGAGAACGGGATAATAACATTCTATAAGCAAAGTGCCTTTAAACTGTGGAAGGGGGAGGGGAAGAAAAGAGGAAAAAATGAAAGAACGAGAGAATACTGCAACTAGATTGAAGTTTGAGATGAGTTATACATTTGAGATGAGTTATGGGAAGTTGATTGTTTAACAGTCATATAGATAATAAAAATTTAGGAAATCAATTGATTAATGTCAATCATGGAGACTATATTGTGAATAAGACTACTTAAATTGTTAGGAAACGTTGTGGTGGAAAAAAAAATAGCATGTGATAATTTTTATATTTAGAATTATTTCTGAGTTATGCTTCTGTCTTAAAGTATCCAGGTGCTGAGTGATTTTTGTGTGATTTGCTGACTACTTTCTCATGCAGTTTTCTGCTAAAATCTTATTTGCTATCTTCCAAGCATCCAAGGAAGGAGATGATAAGATGGAGATATTTGGTTTTCCTGTTTTCAGCAGACGCTGCTGTTTTTATTTTTGTATCCAAGCAGTAAAAACGATCATTTTAGAGTCCTGGGAGGTTTGGAATGCAGGTTAGCTGGCACCTTCACTCAGCTAAAACTGAAGCAATGTTGTTGCGGAGTTAATGTTAGTAAATATTGAGAAGGTCTGATGTCATTAATTGGTCATAATTTAACTTGCACATTTCTGGGTATGAAAGTAAGTGGTACTGTCCAAAACAGTTTTATTTTGTTGAGGACTATGAAGTGTATGCTCTATACTGCAGTGTTTTATGCTGAGAACCATGTCTAAAAATTACTCTGAAACTCTAGTTAATTCTAAGTAAGGATACTTAATGGTCTGCTAGCCTTACCCATAGAGGTATCACAGCTGTCACACTCAGCGACTTCCAAATGTTTTTCACATTCAGTTTGTAGTGTTTATTTCCATCTTAAAAGCAGCAGCATCTTTAGATCCTGTTTGTCTCTGAGTATCTTTCCCTATATTTGCATGATTCACTGTGATTGCTGCCCACTGAGGTATACAAGCATATAGCTTTAAGTAAAGACTGACTACAAAGATAATTTCTGTGAGAAATCTTTGACTCTGTGATTACCTCTCCATTGTGGCTGATGTTGCAGTTGCTTTATCAGAAGTGCTGAATTAATATCATTAAACACATAACTGACTTTTATCAGTCAGATTCTGAAGGAAGTTGTCTATATTTACTGGCCTTAGTGGAGAATTGTTGAAGAACTGTGTTGAACCATTAAATACTGAATCACATTAGTCAAATGTTTCTTCCACCATAATTTTAGAAGATCATAATGTATGGCTTTATGAATTGCATTGTAGGATTTTTATTTTTCTTCAGCCTGAAATATGATTAGTACGAAGGAGGTTGGCTTCAAGATTCTGGAAATTGTATTTTACTACAGTGACTCACTTCATGAAGTCTGCAAATCAGCTATCTTTCTGCATTGTTATTTTCATCTGCAAAATGGGGATGATGACACGTGTATTTTAGATGATCTACAAAAAGGAATATTAAAGTTATAACAGTTTCCTTTGACCTTTCATGTTGCCTAGGGGAATTTCATTTTGTCTAGGGGGAAAACTACAACAACAAAAACCAGCAACCATTAATAATCGACACAAAACAACATATAGTAATTGAAAATTCAAACATGAACACTATATATACTTAGGTCTTGCAGTTATTCATTTCTGGCTTGATAATAGAAAATAGCCTTGAAATGTTTTCTCTTGTATTGTTTTAAAGATGTAGCCAAATATGAGGATTCTGAGAACAGATTTATACTAAAAGAGATCATCAAAGAAATTGGGGAACCACGAAATTATGGACTGACAGATGAAGAAAAGGAGAGTTTGGAACGTAAAGCAGCTGAGGAATACCTTGCCAGAGAAGCTAAAGAAGAAGCTGAACGGGAGCGTAGAGAAGCTGAGGAAAGGGCGGAAAGGGTAGCAAATTGGGAAGAGTGGGTAAGTTGATACATATTTTTGGGGAAGACATGATTATCTGTGTGTTTTAGAAAGTAGAAGCAATAGGGCTTTCCAGCAATGTTGTGTAAGAATACGTGGAAAGGGTGGCATAAATTCTCTAATTCCTTATATTGTACTTTAGATCTGGCTAGCATCGATCAGTTCAATGTTCCAGGCATTGTTGACAAGGACTGCCTGAAGCAGGCTGAAGGATGCTTCAGTTTCACAGGATTTGCACATACTTTTTTTTTTTTTTTTTTTTTTTTTTAACCTTGTCAATCCTAAAAGATATTTAAGGAAAATAACGTGAAATGCATATTATAAGAAATTTCTTGTTCACAGCTGAATCCATGTTGGTTTGTCTTTTTTTTTTCCTCCCCCACCGGAAGGCTGTTCTTCTGCAGTCTCCAGTTATAGCTATTTAAAAGCAAACTGACCATTCTATAGAAAAATCATTTTCTTACATTTGGGTGCCAGTACGTATCAATGGGAAAACTATAACCAAAAATTGCTCACCTTTAAATAAGCTTTTAATATTGCTTTGATGTTGGCTTGTAAGAGTTTTCGTTATTTCTGTACTTGTTTTCAGTTTCATTCAAGAGTAAATACCATTCTGTACTCTCCATAAACTTGCCTAGAAGATTAGTAAAGGTAGCTAACAGACCTTAAACATTCTAACTTTCAAGAAAGTTATGCATTATGCAGAGCCAAAGAAGGTATTAAAATAATACATATACTTAACTTTATCCTTTTAAATAGGCAGGTACTCAAGAAGTCTGCGCAATTAAGCATTTGCCCTTGAGATTGTGCTTTAGCTGCAATCTGACGAAAGTGACCTAAAACCACTTGCAGAATTTATTCTGTAGCATTTCTGGACTCAGTTAAACAGGAAAATGTATTTTTCAAATAATGATTTATCAGTTTTATATGAATGGTTGCTTTTGTGCTATGCCTTGGAGATGCAAAAGCAGTCTTCAAAGTCTCTTCTTGCTGTATCTATCTATGACTATGGCTACTAATGAATAAAATGAGAAGAGTGGAAAATAAACGTGTTTTTGAGTAATCTTTTAGCTAGAACTGCTGCAGTGTTTTCTAGCCTATTTTCCAAATATCTTATTGAAATAAGAGCACCTGAAAACTTTAGAATAAGTGTCCTTTTAGGTGTTAAGATGAGAGAAATAGAAATGATTTTGCTGGGGAGGAGTTTTTGTCATGCTGTACTTCATGTGCCATGTTCTCTAAATTTAGCAGTCCATATTGTTTCTGGTAACTGTGAGTTTTAAAGTTCTACCCATGGCCTTTAACACTACTTGTTTGTTTGTTTTGTTTAGGTAGCCATCACTATATAGTCAACTACTATTTAGTAGCTCTTATTAATGTTATTCGTTGTTGCTTTGTAAATTATTTGTAGAATAAACATCTTGAGGAAGTCAAAAAACAAGAACAAGAATTATTGGAAGCCCAGTCCATTCCACTAAGAAACTATTTAATGAGGCATGTCATGCCAACGCTTATGCAAGGGTTAACTGAATGCTGTAAGATCCGGCCAGATGATCCAGTTGATTTTCTGGTAAGGTGATTACTTTGTTATTATTGTGTGTTAGATAAACCCTAGTGAAAATATTAATAGATCAAACACTCTGTTAATATAAGCACTTAAACTATTTTTTTTTTACCTACTTTCATTGTAACAATTATCTACAATACAGGTGTGAGCAGTGATTATTGTGAAAATTAATATACTCTGTAACTATATTGGATCATTTGATACTATGTATCAATTCTATTTTGCTACAGAGTAACTGGAGAAGTTACTCAGTTTTGCTTTGGTGCTTGCTTCTGCTTTTCTTGCCAATTCCGCTCTAAAGCTGAGGCGTGCAGGAAGAGAAGCATCACTCTCTACTCTGCTTACACCCCTCTAGATACAACTGTATTATTTGAATAATAGTCTTCAATAATCTCTTCACAATACACAAATAAATTAATGAGTGAATGTAGTAAGACTCTCATGGAACAACTCCAGCTGCAAGGGACCTCGAGAAGTTACTTAGTTCAGCTTTCTGCTGAAAGTAGAGTCAGCACTGAATTCCCACAAGGATTCAGATGCTGTAAATTTGTCACTATATGGCTGTTCTTGCTTTATTCCCTAGAAAGTTTTTTAACAAGCGATTGCTATTTTTAATGAAGAGAAACTTTCATCTAATGAGAAGCTTAGAATGAAGATTAGCTGTAGGAGTAAGAGATCCTTCCTACTAACTGCATAACTTTGTAAGATCTGTATTATTTAGTCTTTTGAGTCCAGAAATCAGGCCCTAAGGGTACTTCCTAGAATTTTTTGTTGAGTAACAAAAACTGTCATACAGATGGGGTCAGCGCTACCAAAAATGAGGCAAAATGAGGTGGGTGTATTTGTAAGAAGATTCTGTTAGGTATCTGACAGAGATGACATTTTAGACATTTTCCAGTATATTGTTGTTATCTTGTGTACATTTTAAAACCAGAGACTTGAAAATAACTTTGAAAATCTTCTGTTTGCAGGCAGAATATCTCTTCAAGAACAATCCTGATGTCAAGTGAGATAGCATTAAATCCTAACAGCTGTAGGAGAATGTTCCCAATGTCATTTACAGTAATGAATCTTAGGCTTAGTTTTGTTCAAACACTACCTTAATAATGTCCACTTTTTTTTTTTCAAACTGTACTAGTATCGGCATTGAGTTTTTAATAGTGCTTCTACTAAAGTACTACACATTGATTAATACAGGAATATATCTGTTTTCTATGCATCTGCTTCCAACTGTGAACCTTAAGAATCTACTTTTTTTTTTTTTTTTTTTCTCCTGGATTTTTTTTTTTTTTTTGGTTACATATTATATTTAAACAGTGAATTCCTGCTATGATCCATAAAGGAAGTAAGTAGGGAGCCTGAGGAAAGTATTCTCTTCTTTAGACTTTGTGTGTCTTTAAGTTCCTAGATGCTGCCAGTCCAAATTACCACCTGAAGCAACTAAAGATGAAATAATTGGTTATTTTAGAAAAATATGTAGTTGGAGGCTGTATTTTTTTTTTTTTTTAAAGAAGGGTAAAAATAAGACACTGACACAAAAAAAAAATGTTTTTTTTGTGTGGAATTGCTATAATACATGTACTTCCCTAACAATAAATTTTTGAGCAGCTTCTGTGAAGTGTAACTTTTTTTCTTTTAAGTTCAGGACTTGATCCTTGTGGATCACTTCCACCTTGGGCTTTTCCGATTCTTAGTGTCTGAGATAGATGTAGCCTACTGCAGACAAAGCTTTTATAACTTAGCATTAGAAAATGGTCTCTCTGCTTTGTGTGGGATTTAAAAAAGAAAATAGATATGATATAGGTGAGTAGGAACAAAAGCTTAGCCCAGACCTGAACGGAATTCCCTCATTTATTCAACGAAACGAGGTGGAGGGCCCTTCCGCAGGCAGCCCCTTCTCAAGCCTCAAGGGCCTTGGCGCCGGGCATGGGTGCGGGAGCCGAACTGCCTGCAGCCGCGCCGCATTAGTTTCCACGGCAGTTAAAGGCTTCCTCGCAGCCCAGGCCGGCCGGCGCCAGCGCGGAACCTTCCGTCACAGCTTCGCTCCCTTCCCGGCAACCCCTTCAGCGGGGTCGCCCCCGCCTCGCCCCGCGTGAGCCCGGCGGCGCCGAGGTTAGAGGCTGCCCCGCCGCGCGCACGCGCCGCCTCACGGCCGTTAGAGCTTTGTTTTCAAACCCCGGCGCACTTCCCGCCGGAACTACAGCTCCCAGGATGCCTCCCGGCCCCGCGGCCAATTGAGCGTGCGCGGACGAGCTAGTGTGCGCGCCGTGTGGGGGTGGCTGCGCCGCTGCGTAGGGCCCCCCTGTTCTAGAACGTTGCTGTGGTAGCGCCCGGGCGCCATGTTAGAAGGCCGGAGGGGAAGAGGAAAGTGAAGCGGCGGCGGCCGGGCCCAACGAAGGGCTTTCTCCACCCTCCGAGCCCTCGCCCCCGCCCCGGCCCCTACCATGGTCACGGCTCCCGCTTCCCGGCGGGGCGAGTGACCGGTCCGGAGGCGGCAGCGGTGGGGGAGGACGAAGAACAAGAGGAGGAGGGAGAAGGGGAAGACGCGGCAGCGACGGTGGTGGTGGCGGCGGCGGCGGAGGAGGAGGAGGAGCCGGAGAGACGATGCCGTTGTAAGTTGGAACCTTGGCAGAGCAACTTACAGGCCTGCGCCTCGCGGCCCGCACTCGGCGCTCTCTGCCTCTCACCCTTCCCCGCTCCCGGTCCCCGCCGGCCGCGTGCCCTTCCGGTGCCGCAGTGTGAGGGGCAGCGGGCCTGGCCCGCCCCGCTCCTGCCTCCTCCTCGCAAAAGGAGGATATGCCGGTGCGGCCTTTACTTTATCGCTGCTGTGTCTTTGGTGATCTTTTAGCGGCTGGAGGGTGAGGGGGTGTGCGCGGGACTCGCAGAACGCCGGGTCAGGCGGCATCAAGCGGGAGCGCTGCGCGTGTTTACGTCCCGCTGCCAAACGCGAAGCTTCCCTTTCCTTCAGGAATGCCGGCGAAGTCTCTCCCACAGCCCCCGAGCGAACAATTTTCTCTCGTTATGCGGGCGGAGGAGACTCAGGCGGCGGTCCCAGCCCAGCCCCTGTCCTTGCGGAACTCCCCCGGCCCGCGGTGACTCCGGCACGCCGCTGCGGGGCACAGCGCCCCCTGGCGCCCCTCCCGCCGCCACGCGGGGCTGGGGACTCTCCTGCACGCAGCCTCGTGCCTGGGGCCCGCCGCGCCGGCACCCCGCCGGGAGCTTGCAGGGCCGAAGGGAGACGCGGCTCTGGCCTTGTTTCCTCACCGCATCCGTTTATTCCGCCCCTTCCTCTTTTTTTTTTTTTTTTTTTCCTTCTTTCGCAGCCGTATTGACGGCACATGGTTGAGATGGGAAAACTCTTTTGTTCCATAGTGCAAATGGTAATAGATTATTTATCCTTAATAAGTCAAGGGAGCAGTGATGGGTAGGGGGTCAGGTGACTTCTAGGAATAAAGTATGTGTATATTTGAGAGAGGGTGGGACGTTAAATTCCGGATAATTTGGAATTCCTACAGTCACTGTTGTTGTTTGTGTGTAGAGTTCACATACAGAATAGCCTGGTTTGCTTGTCGTACTTGTTTTATTGAATCTGAAATACTGCTCTATTCATCACATCGTAATTTGAAAGAAAAATTTATGGCAGGATCAACACAGTGGGTGAAGGTAGTAGGGAAAATAGTCATCCCAGGAAATTTCTGAGGGATGTGTAATGAGAATGCAGCGTGTTCATAGATAAGTTTTGCACGTGTTCCTTATGGGAATGAAAAGTTGCCAGAAACTTTGAGTGTGCTAGGTTGGTTTTTTTTAATTCATTAATTGTTGTTTTTTTCTTTGTTTCTTAAGGGAAACAGGAAAGTCAGACGCTTTCTGTCTACTTTCATTGTAGTTTGTTTTGCTGTGACTGAGTAAATTCCAAGTGTTTCATAACAACATTCAAAGTTTTGTGCTACTTCTAATGAATGAATGATCTACTTTGAAAGGTGTGAAATTCTTTGCTCATTTTTCTTAAAGTTGAAGTTTGATACCTTAACTATGAATTCTTAAGTAACATTGTATAGTTTGAGCTTCACATCACTTCCTGATCTTTCAAGACCCCCCTTCAAACATATTTGAGGGTGCTGTCTGCTATTGACAAGCCAAGTCAGGGCTGGTCTCATAACCAGCAGCTTTCATAAGTCTTTATGTCAAAAGCGTGAGTTTGAAGTTCTCAGCAAGTGTGCAACATACGAGGTGGTTGAGTTGTAAGAGAGCAAACTCAGCTTCCATTGATGCCAATAGCTGGTATTTTTGAAAAAGCCTTTTCATGGTTAATAGAAGCATTAAATTTATCCTAGGGACTTATGAATGTTTACAGTGATTCTCATTAATTCCTTATGTAAAAGGAGAGATTTCCTTTATGCAAGTAACTTTGTAGGGGTTTTTGTTTTTTAAGGGTCTTGGAAACAAAAGTAAAAATGAGTATTTCTCCTGTTACAAAGATACATTTTAGCAAACTGTTAGATGAAGAGTAGTTGTTGGTGAGCATTATTATAGGATGGCAGGGAGAAATGAAGCTGAAATATATGAGCTTCATATATTTCAGAAAGGGTGAGGTTTTATGGAGAAAAGTTTTGGAATCAGTAAGGTGGTTGCTGTGTTTCTATAAATTGATGATGCAGCCTGTTTATGCAACCTGGGCCTTTCTGTCTCTCCAAACAGAAATAGCAATATGAATCTGTGCCTTGTTAAACTACTGGTATTATTGCATCTAAAGCTTCTCTGCTGATCTTATGCATCTGCTGAACTCTTTGTAAAAGTCTTTGTAAAAAAAAACCTTTTTTTTCTTTAACCATAAAGGGAAAAAGTACACAGAATCAGCATTCTGAACACTTAAGTGTCAGGAGTGCTATGAAAGTAGTTGGTACTGTTAACTGGTCTTAATAGTTTTGGGGGCACAGGTAGTGGTTTGTTTTTTTTTGTTTTTTTTTTTTTGTTTTTAATGAACTTGACTTCCTATTGGAAAAGTGTTACTTCATGAGTGGGATGAGATAACTGTTGTGTTTCTGAACAGAGCTCAGGTTGTTATAGACTGAATTTTGGAAGGAATTAAATGCTTACTAATTCCAGAAAGCACCAGACATACTTCAGAAGAAATCTGCCTTAAAGCTTGGATAGTCAAGAGGAAACTCATGTAAAAAGCTCAGCTGAAGATCAATTTGTTGGATGTTGTACAGTAGGAATCATAAGGACAATGGGTGCTTTTGCAGCAGTTTTCAGTCTTCTACTGCGACTCCAGGGAAAAAAAAAAGTTTGATAGCTGTGAACATAGATGTACAACACAGTACTTGGGAATGTAGTTATTTTGGGATGGGTGAATTTCATCTTGGAGGCAAGTTAATCTCTTAATATTGAAACATTTCATCTGATTCCTATTTTTGTTGCTTCCTGATACTCAGCTTTACAGAATTTCTCAAACTGCTACCTTCAGTGTTTTGTCTCAAGAATAGCGATAAATCTTGGGTGGCTTTTTATTTATTTTTTTTCCCTTCAGTTGCTGCCTGCGCAGTCCAGTCAAAGTTTCAGCAGTTTAAACAAGAAGCACATCAGAAACTGTTGTTACTAAGAATGTCGTGGATGGGTGTGTGTCTGGATGTGCTGTTTTTGCTCTTCTGTACAAAGACTGTCCCAGACATGAGCCAGAGGGATCTTGGGAATGAATGCCATCGGTGAATCTTTTCTTCCATACTTCTATTGTTTGTCACTGCATCTGCTTTAGGTGCCTTGAACATACCAGATTGGCGATTTACACACTTTATTTTTTGCTGAATTTTAAAACCTTTTGTTCAGATAGGGCAGCTGGATTGTCTTAAGGTAAAATGCGTGTTTCCCAGTGGTGGGTTTGTGCAGACTTCATTGAGACTTTTCCTGTATTCCTGAAACATTGTGTGTAGTGGTTAATATGTCAGCATTAAACAGAAACTTTAATCTGAAATTGACATGTTCAGTCCCTAACAGAGGAGTCCTCAAAATAAACAAAACTTGTTATGACATTCTGTGAAATCTAACGTGCTGGAACTTGAGTTTTGTGAATTTAACCCCAATTGATTGATCAGATGTTGTGATGACGAGCATTGCTTCAGGAATCTAACTTAGGCGGCTTATCAATATTTAAGACAGACTGGATTTTACTGATGTAGTCAGGGGGGGCAAATTGAGAGAATAGTTATCGGGAGTGCTTGAGATGTATATTTGTATCTGGAGGCAAGACTGAGCCAGAATTCCTGACTGAAGTTAAGCATTTAAAGTTAGTGTTCTGTGGGTTGCTGGTACTATTTTAGGACAGCCTATGGTTTTTCTTGTTTCATCGGTGCTGGCTGTATGCGTCTGGATGTGATAATAACGCGGTAACTTATTTTTTTCTGCGATGTTGTAAAATGGTTTCAGCTGTGGTTGTATTACCTGGATATATTCTTTTTGATTCAGTATTTATTGGTAACTGTAAGGTATGACCTGTTTTGGTTTCTGAAGGGAAAAAAAAAAAGTATCTTAGCTGTGTTTCTGTAAACTTAGTATAGACTGGAACTGTGTGTGTGTGAGGGGGCCAGCAGGGGGAAAAACTGCATTACAGGTGATTTTTCCTGAGAGTTTGTGATTAATGTTTGAATATGAGTTATTGTATGCTTTGAGATTAAACCACTGTAGCTGTGGTCCAGTTTGCTGATGGTGTACACTGCTCCTTAAATGTTTAGGACAAAATAAAATAAGAGCCACAGTGTCTTTAAATTTAAGTCTACGTTGTTTTTTTTTTCCTGCAACTTTTTATACTGTGTTATTGGCAAGTATTTTATATTCATTGTAGTGCATCTTTGTGTATGTGGCTGGCTGGAAATAAACAACATCAGCCTCAAACAATATCGTAATCTTAATGATCTTAAAAGTTTAGTCTCATTAAAATGAATAAGTAAGCATGGTTTGAGTTGTCTGCTGGACTCTGATAGGGCCTACCAAGTCTACCCCTTTTGTTAAGATTGAATGGTTGGGTTGGGATTTTCTGTTTTAGTTTAATACTCTGGTTTTTGTTAATGCTTAACTTCAATGACAAGCTGACTTGACTAGCCTTCCCACCCCCAATCCTAGGGACTTAACTTCCCTAATCCTCTCAGCTAGAAGGTTAGTGTTGATGCTGGCCTGTCCTTTCCTTCTGTGTAAATTCGGTACAGGTCTAGGATTGTTAAATATTTTCTGGCTAAAATGTGAAGTGAAGGCAACATTAAAAAGAAGCACATGATGTTATATTCTATTTTTCAGTTCTAATTTATTTTCTGTTTACAAAGCTGTGAGCAAATGCTTTATTTGAAATTTGTTTTTATCATCAGAGGTAGAGGAAGAAACATATACTTTGAATTGTTACACTACGATTTCGAAGGTTTGCTGTCACTTAAATAGATGAACGCAAGTTGTGTAGAGCCTGACTGATTTTTTGCATCACAAAATGAGTTTTGCACAGACTTTCCATGCTGAATACCGTTCCTTCTCTGCTTTGCGGATACCTTTGATATGCTGGTGTACTGAGAGCAGTCTTCTGAGTAATGCTTGATTTGGCACCATGAGTCCAGTTTGGTGTATGAACTATTGTGATTACGAATTCACTAATAGTGTGCTGCACAATTTGTGTAGCACTGTTAAGGAGCTAACTCACAACCCCCTTATTAGTCCAGCAGTGTTTAGTCAATCAAAACTCACATGGCTTGATCTCTGAAAGAATTTTGGCCATGCCTATACAGAAGTCACATGACTAGCTTAGTGATTGGTGCAGTTTATTAGCAACAGATCATAGATTCTTTTAGATTGCTGGTGGTAATTCACTATCTGCAGAGTATGTGAGGTTAACCAAGAATATTGCAAAGTGCGTGCAAAGAACTAAGAGTAATACAGCCTGGTTCCAAGTGCGCTAGGTTACAAAACGAGCTCTGCAGAGATTACAAAGTTCCTCTATCAGCATAGTGGGGAGTGTGAGCCTTTTCCAGTAGCTGTCAGTGTAGAGGAGGAAGACAGGCTCAGCCTGTGAGCCAGCAATGTCCTGTCTTGTCTACAGTGGTACCCTCCCCCATACTCTCTCTCTCTCATAAGCCACTTCATACTAATTCTACAAGTGGAGCTTGAGTTGTGCTAGTCATTACGTACTTTTATTTTGGTTGGTATAGAATTCTTATGCTTTGCTTTTAAAGGTATGGGATAAAAAAATTCAGAGTGCCTGCTCAGTGAAGAGTGGTCATGCCTTTGAGACAGTAGCTTTTGGGATGGAGGTGTGTTTTGGTATTACGATGACCAAAGTTCACCAAAGGATGGCATTTTGTCAAAAAGATGACAGGCTTTTGGCCAGGGTGGCAGGTAAGCAGTTTGGCGCCACCAAGTCCCCATCCCGGCGTTGTTCTTAGAGTCAGTACATCATGGTCTGCTATGGTGTGGACACCTAAGGTTGCCTGGGGAACTACTGTGGATCACAGAACTTGAGTCTGGAGTCTCCATTTTGCTCCAACTTCCACTTAATGGCACACCTGTTAACACTCGCCTCTTATACCTCTGCTGTATCTTATGCAGTTATTACATGTATGTGAAGGAGCTTGTAGAATGGCCTTAACTTCAGTAGATGTCAATAGAGGACTCGGTCGGCATTACTGACTTGACTTCAGGAGTCTGCTTTATTGTTTCTGTGTCAGAATAAAGCTGAATCTTTTTTAATATATAATCAGTTTCTGCCAATCTGGGTTTAGTCAGACTTTTCAGTGGAGCGTAGTAGCTGCTGAATTGCATGTAGTTATGGATGAGTGAAGCTTAGCGAGTCTATGGGGGAAAAATTATGCAAATAAAACTAAATCATTGTTTTAAATTAGTGGTTTAAAAACATGTAAAAATAAACTATACCATTTCAAAAGAATGTTAATTAGGAAAAAAAAATAGTTGGCAAAGGAAAAGAGAAATTTTAGTTCAAATTTACCTATCTGCTTCTTGATATAACTAAAAACATGCATAACGTGCAAGGGGTGTTTATTGTATTGAGAACTTATATTTTGTGACCAAGTGGTCAGGCACTGGAACAGCCTCCCCAGAGTGGTAGTTGTGGCACCGAACTTGCTGGGGTTCATGAAGAGTCTGGACAATGCTCTCAGACATATGGTCTGACTTTTGGGTGGTCCTATGTGGAGCCAGGAGTTGGACTTTATTATCCTTATGAGTCCTTTCCAACTTGGGTTATTGTATGATTCTTTCAAGTGGCTGGAAGTACTGTTTCTGTTGACATCTCTAAGAAGATTCTCTTTACAATGAGAAATCTTTTAGTAACTTACTTTATCCTTAACTTGAATTACTGCTTTAAAGAATTCGACTGAACATCAGTTTTTTTTTTTTTTTTTTTTTTTTTTCCAGAAATGGTTTCATTTACAATAAGTACTAAGGTCTATACGAATGTTTCAGCTGCTACCAAATTATTTGCATGGCAATTAAAACCTTAGTTGGAGGCAGATATGTTAAATAATGTTCTCAGAGATGATTACTTAGAGTTCATTTTTATGTACTATTTTTTTTTTTTTTTTAAATTTTTTTTCCTGCTTTGCTTCCTTTTTTCCTTTTTCTAACAGGCAGTTGTGCCAGGACAATTATGTGAGGACTTGCTTAGCGGAAAAGCTTAGCATGCAATAGAACAAATTATAGGGCTCAAAGTCACTTGAATTAAATCAGTTTAACTTGTGGAAAGTTATACTTGTTTTTGTTGGTTTTGGTCAGTTTAAGTTGATATGATTTTATTAGTATTCAGTCTTCATAAAAATGAGGAATTAAGTCCTTAGCAGATGACCAGAAATTATGGAAGTGAAAATAAAGTTGTGCAGTAGCTTTTCTTAATAGTGCAGTAGCTAGGCTGAAACGTTATTTATTTCTTTTTGGTAATGCAGCAATGCATGTAAACATGGAGGAGTGATAATACAGTAATACACGGGGGAATGTTACATTTGCCAGGAACGAGAATTTCGTAGAGGTGGTCAGTCTGAATATCTTACAGAGACAAATTGCTTTTTAGATTTTATGAAAGCTGAAGGAGAGCAAATTGATAATAGAGCCTTTTCCCTTGTAGAATGAATAGCTGAACTCATGAAAAAGAAGTATTAATGTCTAATCCGAGCCAAAACTAGTAAAATATTATGTACATCTGGTGTTAAATGCAAACACTACATTGTAGTATTGAAGGAGTAAGGTCGTGTAGCAAGAGTGTAACAATGAATATTAAACATCTTTATACAAATATTGCTTTTTAATGTTCAGATAATGATTTAGATGTTGGGAAAGCTTTTTGAAGTAGCTATTTATTTAATGTCCACTTTACTTGAGATGTGTTTTAATGAGGGATTATAATGCTGGTCTTGCAAGAGCTGATTAACAAGTTTGTTTCATATTTTACTGAAAACGTTCTTTTTGGTATGGTTAGTGATTTGTCACTTTCAGGTATAAAAGGTGGGAGAATAATATACATAACTTAGAGGAAATTTGTCAATATGTCCATATAAAACTAGTTCTTAATGCTACAAGTAACATTTGGAGCTACTTAAATATAGATTTAAATAGGGTAGTTTTTACATCTCTGAAGCATAAGCTGCAAGGGTACTAAGTTCTTAATAGTTAAAATTTGGCTGTTGTACATGTTAGGAATATATGATCTGGAGCAAGTTTAAGGGTTTTTAACTTTTTTTTGTTAGTTCAGATAAGCTTTAACTGTATGAGTATAGCATGCAGTGGTCATGGAGTCCAAACACTTGTATGTTTCATAGGAGCACGTTTAGTTTTGAAATACCCAGAGTTACTGCTCTGAAAATAAGGCTGTGCTTGAACACGAGTGTCACAAATACATACTGATCATCAAAAGCTGCCTGGCTGTTCATGTACTCTAGATGCTAATCTAAGAAGGCAGTTACTGATTTTATTAGATTATGATACCTTCACCTCTGTGTTTCTTGTGAAACTCTTGCTTGCTTGTCTGACCTCTCAAAACCTTGAAATATGGGGAATTAACTTGAGTACTGTCCTTGTGCTTGAAGTTTGACTGGTAACTATTTGTTTAGTTTGAAAAGATGATTTTGAAAGGTTCCTTTCAACCTAAAACATACATATAGCCTTGATTCACAGAACTGTAGTACTTTTGCCAACAAAAATTGAGCTGTCATTGTTCCTCTAAACCATCCTGTATTGCTAGCCAGAAGAGAAGACATCTTAAAGGTATCTATATGGTGCTGTTGAGCTCAGAATGTGCTAAAGCTTTCTTACTTAGCTGAATGTTCTGTGTAAAGTCAACTGATACAGAATATGATGCCTCATAGAAATTTGCAACAGTGCAAGAGAAAAGTAGTTCTACCACTATCCGTAATAACTCAGAATCAATACAAGTTGGTCGGGGATGTCAGGCTTAAATTTTTTTTCCTTGGCGTGTGTCGTGTTTTCTACTCAGATAAGAATGAAATATATATGTTGTTTCTGTCAGTAACATTATCTAATTGTCTTTATTAGTCCTGTTACAACCCAGGGATCACAAACACAGCAACTGCAGAAGCATTATGGCATTACCTCACCTATCAGTTTAGCTGCCCCCAAGGAGTTTGACTGCATGCTTACCCAGAAATTGATCGAAACCCTTAAACCCTACGGTGTATTTGAAGAGGAAGAAGAACTGCAACGCAGGTGAGTAAACACAGTTGCACCAGTTTTCTCTTATCTCAACATTCACATGGTTAACAACTGAACCCCGAGCATGTTTGCATTCTTTTAGATGCTTTTTTAAAAGCTTCCTCAAATACTGAATTTATTTTCTACCCTCAAGAGGAGTGTGTTAGAACATAGAGATTAAAATAGCCTTTAAATATAGGAGGCTGGCTTGCATTTTTTTCCCATAACTGTTTTGTTCTGGTTGCTCTTTTTCTTTTCTTTTTTTCCCCCCCTTGTTATTAAGCTTGTGAGAATTTTTTTCTCACTTTTCTTTAAGATTCGCGTGGTTTTATCAGCTTCTTCTTCTTCTTTTTTTTTTTTTTTTTTTTTTTTTTTTTTTTAAAGTGAATAGAATCCATTTACCTAAAATGTGTGTAGACCTTGCATGCTTGAGTTTCTTCAAAACTTAAATTACTGAAATATCCTTAAGGAGGAAAAAGTGGTGTGACTGTTTTAAGAGTGACTTTGTTTCAGTGTATTTTAGAGATGAGGTCTATAATTAGATCTACAACGTTACTCTGGTCAATTCAGCGTATACTGATAATCAAGGTCTTAAAAAAAAAAAAAAGAAGTATTACTTTGTTCTTATGTTCGTGGTCTGTGATTCTGCTGTTTTTTTCAATAGGATTTTAATTTTGGGAAAACTAAACAACCTGGTAAAGGAATGGATACGGGAAATCAGTGAAAGCAAGGTATGGATATATTTTACTTGAAATAATTCAGTCTAAGAGTGCTATAGGAATATACTTTCAGTATGTTACCAATTTAAAAATGATGCATCGTAGGAGAGGAGAACTCTAGATTAATTTTTTTTTAGCTGTTTTTGTTTTGAGAATAGTTAGAGTTGTATTCATTCTGTATGCTTCCCTTACAAAATGGGCATTTAGACAAGTACAAGGTTATTTAAAAAAAAAAAGAAAGGACATTATGAAAGAACAAAGCACATTATGTACAAGTTGTTCCTTGGAAACAAAATAGAGACTGGATCTTGACTGGTTTTAAGATCTGAAACTACTTGAAGTTCATCCAACATACATTATAAAATAATTTGTTTTCAATTTCTTCTTGTTTTTGCTGTGTGACTATCAGTGAATTGTAACATAATGCATCCTGTTCTGAAATGATAACTGTCTTTGGCCACTGTGAGGCTGTGGCTTCAAAAGTTCTTTAAGCATACAAATCTAGGAACTTCAATACATTTATGATAGTAAATATAACTAATTTTATTGCAGAATAGACAATTCTCACAAAGACAAACTTACCTTAAAGAATGTAATCTTGATGTCTGTGAATGAAAGTAATTTAATACACATTGATATTGTAAATAATATTTTTCTGTTGCTTTAAAATGTCATAATTTTGAAGTCAGCTTAAAGTGCGTGAACATTAAGAAAGGTGAGTTGAGCATCTGTAATATTTTAAAGTATTAAACTTTATTAAACTAAGCCTTTATCAAACTTTATTTAAAGTGTACTCCTGAAGTATAGAACTGCTGAAATGATTACCAAAACTGAAGCAGTAATGTTTAGCATAGTTGTAATGTTACAGATAAGTTTTACAAATGCAAAATGCGCTTCTCTTTTGATCAGAAACAACATCTATATAAGGAGTGAGCTGTTACTCAAAATAATGTTAATCTGTAATAACATTAATTTTATGGATATTTTTCCTTTTATAATACATGCGCCATTATAGTTTGCTAGAGTAAAAATAACCACTTTTATTTGCTCTATTTAGAATCTTCCACAGTCTGTAATAGAAAATGTTGGAGGAAAAATTTTTACATTTGGATCCTATAGATTAGGGGTCCATACGAAAGGTAAAGTTTGCATTTATTATAAAACCTGTTTTGTGTCTGAGATAGTGACATATCTCTAAATGTCATGCTTAAGCTTTAGACTTTTGTCAACCACTTCTGGTCTTCATTGTAAGTTAAAATATGGATCTGTCCATGTTCTTGTGGGTTGGAAACAGCGGGGTGGGAACGCGTTGGAAATTGCTTGAAAAAAGCCAGAAGGTTGCATACTTGGCTTCTCGTGGCTTGTTCGTTTTGAAAATTATTGCAAATATGCCAAAAATAAAAGGATATATGTATTGTATGTTTCATGGCATGAACTTCTTTAAAGTCATTCCTAGTCAACTCTGGGAGCAGCTACAGAAAGAAAATCTAAATTTTGTCATTTGAAGAAAAATCTGACTACTGACATTTTGTGTGTGTGAAGTGTGAGTAACCTACTTGCATCAATGAACACTTACAGGTGCTGATATTGATGCCCTGTGTGTTGCACCAAGACATGTTGAAAGAAGTGATTTTTTCACGTCATTTTATGAAAAACTGAAACAGCAAGAAGAAGTGAAAGATTTGAGGGTATGTGATCTGCTTAATACAGCTGGCTGAAGTGATAATGTTGAAAAGTGCAAGATGGTTCCTTATATAAGTAATTGCATATTTTCTGCGAAGGCTTGCAGTGGATTTTTAGTTAAACTGTTGCAAGATGTATCGACATGTGAAATATTTAGAGATTCTTGCAATCTTGTTTGTTTGTTTGTTTCATTTACTAGATACAATAGTTTCAAAATCTGGATGACAGAAGAATCTCCTGGCCCCTTGTTGTAAAATTTTTGCTTTATTTCTGTGGTGGAAGGCAAATGTAAAAATATTCCGTCCTGATCTCCTTCAGGCTAATTTATTTGTTTTTCATGAAAGTTTTAAAAACAGTAGCACAACAGTATACTTCTTAATATCATGCATATGTAAACCATTGATATTTACTAGATATTCTATGTTGTCTGTCAACTGTGCATCTGAAAATTGAGGTTGCGTTTTTAGATGCTTGTGCAAGATTGTGTAAAGATGAAGATTTCCCTCCTAGGAAAGAAAAAGACAGTAACTAAAAAAAGGATTTTGTTCTCTATTGTACCTGAATGACAAGCCTTCCTAGGTCAGCTACTGGGAGTTTTAATTTTTTGTAGTGTGAGGTTAGAGTGAAATGTTAAACGTTCTTTGGTTTAGTCCTACTCTGTCCCAAAGTAAACTTGTCTGTCTCTGCAGTGTTCTCTTGCTCCGTGCATCCCATAGTTAGTAACTCTGTATGTGTAGTGCAAACATCTGGTGGTAATACTGCATGCACTGAAACTATTGTTCTGAATGCTTTGCTGTCTGAAGTTGTCTTTTTGTCATTTCTCACATAATATTGATTGCAGCAACAATAGAAAATAAGGTGCTTGTTAAAAATAAGTATCTCTATAGGTTGTTTTAGAATGTTTAGAGGAAAAGGGGGGAGAAAACGTGAACTACAGTGTAGTGAGGGGGAAAAAACAGTTTGGACCTAGAGGTAACATCATCTGAGCTGGCTGGTATGAATTTGGGTTGTAAGTTAAATTGAGGCATCTGTAGTGCATAGTAGGTCAGTGTTTAATTCCTCATTGGTAAAAAAAGATGTAGCTAGCAAATAAAACTGGAAGCAGAGGAAAGCAAATGTATACGTACTATTTCATCATGATTGTTCAGATCTACTTGGCTATTGCTTGTTTTTCTCTATAATGAAAATAAAATGCAACTTTTTTTTTTTTCCCTCTAGGCTGTTGAAGAAGCTTTTGTCCCAGTTATTAAACTATGTTTTGATGGAATAGAGGTAAAGTTTTTACATTTTATTTTGGTAGAACATGGTTAAAGATTTCAGCATTTCCTTAAGTAGTGTTGATGAATATAAATTCTATTAAAGTGACTATACTGAATTCATATTCAAGTAATTGACAGCAGTCCTTGGTTGTTAAAGTGTACATTTAAGACCAGCCTTTCTTAACCTGCTTAAGAAATTGTGTGAAGATTTCCCTATTCTTTTTTACATTTATTTATTTATTTATTTATTTACTCTTGCCCACTTGTATTGATCAGTTACTGACCTATAGGGTACCAGTATTAGTATTATTGAAGAATTAACATTGAATAGAATCTAGTTCATAAATTTCTTCAGTAGGTTTTTTATTATTAGTTATTAAGTGCTCAAACCTCAAATTAAGATTTGCTTTAATACCGTATACTAAAGGAAGATCTGAAACGTGTTGCTGTAGGGAGTTAGCCAGCCCCTTCACCCCTGTCTCTTCATGCTTTTGTTAAGGTGACCACAGTTACTGCTTCTGTCCATTTTGTCTGCAGCCTCATAGATCAGTTCTTTTGGAGTGATAAACTTACTTAACCTGATTTTTACTATTTTGGGACATGCTGAAGAAAATGTTTCGGTTTTCTTAGAAAAAGATACTGTAAATCTTCTTCAGACCGTCTTACAGACAGCCTGTCACTTTTTCTTGATGACAAGACAAAAATACAGAATAAAAATATACACATTCATAATACACAGTTCCTCAGAGTTTTACCTGAATAAAACTCTTAACTGGTGGGTGTAAGAAGGGTAGTTCACAGTGGGGAAAAAATTCCCTTGCTAATTATCTGACATGTTACACAGTTTGAAGGGTAACTGTAGTTAGGTTTAGCAATGTGTGTAAGACTTGAGAACTCATTCTTTCCCAGAGTCATTTGGATCTCTTCCTTGCAATTATAACTGTCCTTAGGGTACTGGCAGTTTCTGAGTTTCAGGAAGATGATGAATCATTTCACAATTCCAGCTTTAGTTTTTTGTATTTTCACTGACATTTATGTAAGTTGACACTTAGTTGGAGAGATGTACTTATTCCAAATTAGAGAGATGCACAGAGGTATGTGATAGTGTATGGTAAGCTAGAATATGATTTTTCATTTATTTCAGACGGCTTATTACTGTCTGTACAGTTGGACACCGGGAACATGCTTTTGGATAACATTTTCTATTTGTTTAGCTCAAATATCCATACTAAATATTGAAACTTGTCATAAGTATTTTTTGTTATTTGTATTTTTTTCACTCACGTTCCGTTCTAACCAGTGTTTACTCTCTCTCTCGCTGTAATATTGAAAAGTGAAAACAGGGGAAGTAAAAGGATTATCTACTATAAGTGTAATAGTATTTAGCTCTGTTTCAGTCATCTGTAAGTGATGGGATGTGGTGTCTTAGATTTATGAATGGAGACTTAACCCGTATATCTGACAGTGCATCGAATAGTTCTCTTGAACAAACTCATAAGAAGTCTTCTTATGTGCAAATGTTGTTAGACCATAGTTTCTGATGGTTTTGTTGGTGTCAAGTACATTGGTATTGGAAGGTTGTTCTTTAGTTTTTCTTTAATAATAAAGGCTGAAAGTGCCAAGAGTTACCTTCTCTTCTGTGAAGAGAACATTTAGATCTGAGGGAAAGGGTTTTAGTTGTGTGGTGATCGTGTCAGTTAGATTTCAAAATTTTCTGTTAGTTGTGTTTTATACGTTGTGTTGTTGCTTAAAATAAGAAAGAATGTTCTTGATTTTTACTTCTTCCTGTAGATAAATGATTTTTTATTATTATTACTTTTTTTTTCTGGCCACGAAATGATACAGAGCAGGCAGTTTCTTTCTTGATTTGGGTTATCTTTTTATTATTGAGGAACTTTTGAGCTGCTAGGCCTTCTAATGGTTGTAGTAGTTCATTTTGAATTTACTTTCAATGAGAAGTGTGATAGTTGCTCAGAAATTAGTGCCTTCTATTTTGTTGTCTTGGCCCATGACATCAGAGGCATATGTTGCTGGTCTGGCAGTAGAGGTGGAGCTCTCTGGAGAATATTCAGTTACATTCTGTTGCCATGTGACAGATGGCAGTAGAGGAACAGTCTAACAAAATGGCTTCTGATGTGCTAGTGCTTCAGAAGCAAAGATGTGAGATTGAATCCGTCCATGTGGGGAAAAGTTGATGGGCCGCATTCTGAATGACCATGCAGATTTTTATGAGTGTGGCATGCAGTTCATCATTGGTGGAAATCATTGGTTGTGTAGAGACTGTGCTGAAAATTGTTTCGTAACTGAGAGTCTTCTCAGTCACTTAATATTATTGTGCTCTTCATATCTGTTGTAGTTTGCATGGAAATAAATAGGAGGCATTACTTTTGGAGCAGCTGACATGGTATTTCCAACTCAAACAGAAACTACTGCTTTTTCTGTAATTTGGTGGCAACGTCAACTATTTCAGTTCATTCTGGCTTACCTTTTCATAATTCACAAAATTCTACTGTGCCAGTATTCATTCTGGGCCTTGATGTGGTATTTACCCCTGGAGGATTTTTACATTAAGAATAGGCATAATTTTTATGCGCTGGTCTTAATGTATATTTTACCCTCTTGGAAAAGGGGTCATAAAATAGATAAAACATCTAAAAATGGTTCATTTGATGTTTGTGAGGGGTGTTACTGTGTATTGTTTAAATATATCAGTTATACTATGAAGAGTGCTGTACATACTGCTAGTCAACTTTATGAAAATGGATTACAGAAGAAAAAAAGAGCTATCTAATGTCTTTCTGTTTTTGTTTTGTTTTGTTTGTTTAAAGATTGATATTTTGTTTGCAAGATTAGCACTGCAAACTATTCCTGAGGACTTAGACCTCCGAGATGATAGCCTACTTAAAAATTTAGACATTAGATGCATACGAAGTCTTAATGGTATGTATGTGCAAATTTTTTACAGACTTTGTCAAATCTTTTTATAAGTATCCTAGGTTGTTGTATTAGATGAATTGCAGACATAGCAACTCCAGACTTAGGAACTCCATGTCAGTTGTTTCTTTCGGTCAGATTTTTATGAAGCTTTTCTTTTCAATTGAATAAATGGTACCCCGTAGAAACTAGTAAGACTGAAAGACTTAAATGTGCAGTGCTACCTGTGACTATAAATAAGGATGTCTGCATGCTTTAAAAATTCTGTGTATTTTAGTATGCATAAACTTATACAGAATTACTTCAAGGATATCAGTTGGGGATCTCAAAATACTACCAGCTTGAGTTGGGATCTATAGTAGTTAACCAGCTTGAGTAACTCTTAAATTTCTGTAATACTACAGCTTAAAAAATACCTATTTATGGAAGGAAGGATCAAGACTCTGGCCAGTATGCAACTTGGCACGTGAGGGAGAGGAGCACATGTATCGCTGGTTTCTGTACAGTCTGAACATTTGATAATATTAAGTGAAATGGGCAGTGGGGTGCTAAGATGATCACAATTCCCTTTGTTTTGTGAAATTCATCCTTACGTGGTTTCTAGAATTCATATGTCTTTTCACATTTTCCTCCTATTCCTTAGGAGATTAGGTAATATTTATTTATTTATTTATTTATTTTTTGCAACCAGCTCTCTGCAGCTTTTATTAACTGTTACTACTATTTTCTTAAATACAGCAAGTAATATAAACACATACAATGTTATTCTTCAAGCCTAAAGATATCTAGTAATGATAATATGTTGAAAAGCTGTTCTCTTTAGCTTGTTCTTGTCATAAATTCCTGCAAAGCTTTGACTTAAGGCTTCCAGGTTTTCTGTGCTGCTGTAAAAACAAGATGAAAATTATCTAGTGGCAAAATAATGAAGTTTTCAGATTCAGAACAACGGTTTTAAAGTACCAAATAAGCTGCTAGCATGGTGATCTGAAGTTTGACAAATTTTATGGTGTGAGAGAGGAAGAGAGGAACAAAACTTGAGGCAGCGAATGTAATAGATTTTTTCTGTTGGCAGGTTGCCGGGTAACCGATGAAATTCTGCATCTAGTACCAAACATTGACAACTTCAGGTTAACACTGAGAGCTATCAAACTGTGGGCAAAACGTAAGCAGTTTTATTCCAAAACTTGTGAAGTTTTCATTCACTCTTAAGGTTGCTGATAACTCTCTCTCTTTTGTCTCTTTCCTTCTCAATTTACAGGCCACAACATCTATTCCAATATACTAGGTTTCCTTGGCGGTGTGTCCTGGGCTATGCTAGTAGCAAGAACTTGCCAGCTTTATCCAAATGCAATAGCATCAACTCTTGTACATAAATTTTTCTTGGTGTTTTCTAAATGGTATGTTTTTTTAAAATTTAGTTTACACTAAAATAAAATTGTTTTGTAGACACTAAATTTTAGTCCTGTTTTTATGGTATCTTCTTCAGGTGCTACCAGGTTAAGTTAATAGAGATAAGCATTGTTCTTGCTGCCAGAAACTAGTTAGCTTGGGTTTTTCAATAAAAGCCATCCAACAAGTCTTGTTCTTAAAGTAACTGAAACAAAAATATTTAGTTTTTTATTAGTTTTCTTAAGTATTTGTTATAAATCAACATTACTCTTCATCCATATATGGGGCTAAATAAGAACAGGCACCAGAAATCTGAAGTCTTTTGACATTCAGATACTGAGATGGTGGTGAAAGAAGGTATATCAGTAACTGGTCTAGTCATGTAACTTAAATACAGTTCAAGAGAACCAGTGGCAAGTTTTTTTGTTGTTGTTTTTTATTTTTTAAATTTTGTGAATGTGGAGATGTAGGCATTTGCTTTTGTATTACTGAGATAGTTGTCTTAGAAGGTTGGTTTGTATAACTTAGGGGAACAATGGGAAAGTTCCAAGTAAATTTAAAATGAACTGGATAGAAGTATACTTTGCTGGTTACGAACACTGCTTCTCCTGAAAGAACATCTCTGGAGACTGTATTCTTCAAGAGACATGGACGTATGTTTGGAATCATTGTACCAAAATGTACCTTTATTTAAAACATAACAGCTTTTCCTTAGTTCTGTAGTTCTGCTGTTCTGAGTTCATAGGCTTTTATAGCCTCTGAGGTTACAGCATATTGAGGCTGATACAGAAAAATTGGTTCCAGGCTCTATTTGTTTCTTATACCACTGTACATTCTATATGTGCATTCCATAGGAGCGTTAATTTATGAATACCAATTACCTGATCTCTGCTCTTTATGAGGAAGATTAGCTGTGTTTGTGATGGTAGAGACATCTTGAGCATGAGTGGTATTTTTGTGTTTTAGTGTTTCTTTCAGTATAGTTTCTTTTTGCAATTTGGATTGGAAAATTCTTTCCTATTTAATTGTGTATTCTTTTTAATGATGCTACAGAGCAATTATTGCGCTGCCTGTTTTTGTATTTTGTCTATGGCAGGGCTAGCATGAAGATGGATTCGGTATCATTTCACTGAGGAGAATTTGTAGTAGTTTGCTTCAGTTGCCTAAACTACTTTTCTGAAAGTTCCAAAACAATAGAAACTAATTGTTCTGATGTTCTGGAGAAGCCAATTAAAGCTATGATATAGTTCAACACTAGGTGTTCTATGAGGAACTACATTTAGTCCAGCTTTGTCTTGAGAAAATGGTGCTTGAGAAGAGAGTTAAGAAGAGTGACATTCAGAAGTGTTGTTTATTGAACATACATGGTTGTATCCAATAGTCTTATTCAGTGCTACAATCTTTTTGAACAGGGAATGGCCAAATCCAGTGCTATTGAAACAGCCAGAAGAATGCAATCTTAATTTGCCTGTATGGGACCCAAGGGTTAGTGTATTATTTTTTCCCCTATAAGTCACACTGTACAATAAATTCAGTTGCTTAAAGAATAGTAGGTGAACTTCATTTTAGATTTAATAAAATTAATATCTGGGTATGTCTTCTCCGTAGTAACCTCTGATTCTCCTTAATTTTGTAAACGTACCACTTGAAGGACACTTGCTGAACAATGTATTTTTTTTTTTACTACAACTTTTGTAACAGGTGTTCTGAAGCATCCAGTATAACTAGATATGCCTTGCAGGAGTGCATTTTTGAAAAATTACTTACCTTAAAACCGTTTTCTGTCAGACTTAAGGTCTGTTAATTTTTGCAATTATAGTGAATTCACTTCAATACAACAATCACTGTTGGGTGGGTTCAATTATACGTAACAGTATATCTAAACTTCTCTTCATCTTGAACCAAAGAAGATCATATCTTGATATCTTAAGTTGTTGGTTATACTATTTATAATCTTTGTAGCACCCATATTAAGGGCTTTGGACATGAATTTCCTTCAGGTGGTCAAAGAAACAGCTTGCCACAGACACATAGTCATACTCAACGATTTCAATACGGGATAGTGTGGATGTATTTAGTGTTGTTTTACCAGTTTTAAATTACTTTCAACTCATCATTTTGGGGGAATAGTGTAAGCACCAGAGATTGAGTTGTGAGACCATTTGTCTTCTAATCTGTTGTTCTGACTGACAGATGTCCACATTTAAGCAATGTGAGACAAAAAATATTTGCTGTTATCAACTGTTATTACTGGGACAGTGGGTTTGAGATCAGTATGTGATACTACAGAATTGTCTGTGCATTTAGACATAGTGGGACAAGTTATGACAGGGCTTTATCTTTACTACCTACAAGATTGCTACCCTAATACCATTTTAAATGTATTTTGTGTGTGTGTGTGTGTGTGTGTTGTCCCTCCTATTTTGTTTCCCCGTGTACTGTTCAATAAAAGATATATTAACGCAAGTGTTGCTTCTCTCAGGATACCTAGAGCCTCAATTTTTAGGCTGGCTCTTTATTTTCCATAATCCAAGAAATAAAGTATAAGTATTTTTCACAATGTCTGAAAACAGTCATTCCTATGAAGATGCTCATGTGGTGACGAAGTATCCTTGTTTTGATATAATAACAAGTTAGTTTCTATTAAAGGGAGTGAAATGGTTCTGTTCAGTTGGTATTTCTGGATTTCTGCATCTTACGTGCTGACAGGTTATGGTCCTCCCATGTCACTGGTTCAGAATGGTATCCTTTGTCAAAGCGCTGTCCTTGTATTCTAAACTTTTTCTGAACTATTTGTAAATTTATGTGGTCGACAGACTAATGTCTCTTAGAACTTGACTCAATTTTAGCAAAGGGAGAAATCCAAATTTGTTAACTCATCTGTATGCTTGAAGATAAACTGATTGGCTGTTGTTATATATAGGTAAACCCCAGTGATAGGTACCATCTTATGCCTATAATTACACCAGCATACCCACAGCAGAACTCTACCTACAATGTGTCCGTTTCCACACGGATGGTCATGGTTGAGGAATTTAAACAAGGTAAGTATTTATCTTATGCTCTCTATATAAATGTATTCAAAAATATTTAAGATAGTTCAATTTTGGGTATACTTTGGGGGGATAGTAAATAACTTTTTAATGTGAGAATCTACTTTGAGAGAGGTGAAGCTAGTCTGTTACACCTGGGTGACTTGAAGTTCTAAATTCAGCAAGGAATTCTGTGGTTCAGTCAAGAATTCTTCTTAACTTACAGAAACTGAGAGTGGTTAGTTAGTGCCTTGTGCTCTGAAAATCACATCTTTGATTTTTAGGTTTATGTTTATGGCTTGAAGTTGTGTCCTGCCGCATAGATTAGTAACTACCATCAGGTGGGATTGCTGGCCTTAATATAAGGCAATGTATATAGGCCTTTCTCAGAATTCACTAGTTTATCCTAGTCATCTATTTCAGTAATCATAGTAGCTAAAAGACAATGTAATCAAAGCAAGAAGTAGCCTTGGTACAGAGGGCAACCACTGGTAGTTCTCACTGGGCAGTAGCTCATTTTCTTATTATTTCTTTGCCCCTGCCATCATAAAACAAACAAACAAACAAAAGCTTGCATACATGATTGAAGCAGTGAAAGACATCCCTCTTTGGAGTGAACATGGAGTAAACTCTGGTAACTGTGAAAGATGAAATTGAGCTGTGTACACTACAAAGAAAAATAAATGTGTAATCATCAGTCAGAATTAATTTAAATTTGAGTGTGTTTTTTGAAAAATTATCTGTGTAAATAATTACTTAAGATCTGAATAGAATATGAAGCTCATTGGTGGATTCCTTTTGAATTTGAAGGGGGAAAATTACCTACAATAACATCTGCTAAGTTAATAAGCTGTTTTTCTGTGGATGTAAGATTGTATTTAAAAAAAAAAAAAAAAAAAAAGCTTAAATGTTTTTCTGTAATTTAGGTCTTGCTATCACAGATGAAATTTTGCTGAGTAAGGCAGAGTGGTCCAAACTTTTTGAAGCTCCAAACTTCTTTCAAAAGTACAAGTATGTATTTTATGGCATGGCAGAATATTTAAGTTTTATCAGTTAAAATACTTAATGATGCTCTGTAGTGCAGGATCTTAAGTATATTTGACATCCAATAAGTGTTTTGTTAGGATATTTCTATATAGGAGAAAATGCACTATTACCTTTTCTCTTAGAAAATGAGCCATTTAATCAGATACCCTTTGTGTCTTTAGTGTGTGATTCAGAAGCCTGTTAGTTTGTGACCCATGTTTAGAATTCCACTATTTCACTATAGAATTGGTATGTTGCCAATAAAATTGAAGATAAATCAGCTGGTTTGACTGATGTAGAAGTTATCTATTGGTTTCAGTAAGCATTCTGAAAATGGGTCTTGCCTTTCAGGAGAATCAGGATGTTACAATAACTAATCATGGAGGTCAATGTTCAAGATGAATACATACTTGATACTGTGTGTTTTCTTTTGTCGTTGCAGACAACAGTTCACTCTGATAATAAAGCATTTTTGCATTTGTGTTGACTAACTACCAGATGTACTAGTTACTATTGGACTTTTTTCATTAAAGCTCAAGGCTTTTGGTTCTTTATTAATACACCTTCACATCTAGCTTTGCTAATTTTTTAATGTTTCTACAGTAGGAGGAAAATTGAAGTTCACACATCGTTTTTAGGGTTTCTAGTAATATACTCATGGGGCAGAAGCTTGTTAAATGTATATTGACTTGCTGAAAGTTGTATTTTTATAATAAATATGAATTATTGAATATGGACTACATCTTCTTTGCCCTCAATTGAAATTGGATACCCATTTTTCTTGAATCAAAATCAAATATATTTTACAGCTGTTTCTGTGCTGGGTGGTTGGTCGGTTATGTACTAATCTAAACAAGATTGAAATATACAGTTCCCCCATTAAAAGAGACTGATGACCTTCATAATGTGTCTGTGTTTTGTTTCTATACCTTTTGCATGATAAAAGCTTTAAAACATTGGATGGCTTTTATGTTGTAGCTTAGAGGTCAAATTTGAAAATGCTCAAAGGGGCCCTGCAAAGTTATGTTATTTTTGAAGTTAAAAATGGGCTGCAGATAAATAAGTTCATGCTCCTTCTAATATTTTTCTTGTAAATTTTTCCTATTTTTGAAAGAAACATTAGATGTTACTTGCAATAATCCTGATTTCATCAGGTTTTATTTTTTCTTGTGTGTATCAACTGTAGCAATTTTATCAGTGCTTTTGCCAGCACTGAATATCCAGATTTTATGTTTTGCACAAAATCTTTGCTTTTTTTCTCTTTTTAACTGTGAATGGTATTACGGAGCATGTTTTAATTTAAATAACCCAAGATTCCCTCTGTTACGTCATAGTAAGTTTATTTAAAACTTTGATTAGTAAATATTAGAAAATAAATAATTGCATGCAGTCTTAAGTGTGTAATAAATATGCTTCTATTGGTCAAATCTCCATCTGAAAGCTAGATAGATGTTTTTCTGCCCCCCTTCATCCTCTTTTCGTATTTAAAATGTGTGTGTCATTCACTTGTTCCTGCTGAAGCTCAAAGCTATGTTAAGTGTTCTTCTGGATAAGGGTAAATCTGAACCTTACTGTAAGACATACCTTTTAAAAGCATTTCCTCCCTTAAAGGATAGCTTTAGTAGCCTCTGTCTCTCTCCAGTAGAAATTATTTCCTAAACATTAATTTTGATCATAGTCACTTTTGCTTTATTAGCTTTGTTTGAAACTTCAAGGATGTGTGACTAAAGAAATCTGGAGGCTACTGCATACCTGCATGGCCAAGAGTAGCTTAGAGATTGGGAAAATATGTGTTATGTATTTTGATTTTTTTTTTTTTTAACATCAACAATTACTTGGAGCGAGGGAGTTGTATCGTGCTTTCTCCACTTTTTGTGGTTCTAAATTCTGAGATGGTGGGAAAACAGTAACAAATTAGACTTGCTGGCTATAATAATTTGTAGGGAAATGACGGATGATTTCAGGTGGATGTAACATCGCTATGAGAGTTTCATGTGAATGAAATAATCAGAACTTAAAACCAAGAGGGCAGTGTGGTGATGAGAGAAATACATTTGAAGAGCTCTGTGTTTTTCCTTTATTACCAAGATATATTCTGCTAAATAGATAAACATGAGCATAATTTTAAAAAGGTTTTTAGCCTTGATAGGGCTTTAAAGCAGTGGGTAAATTGTAAGTGTAAATCCTGGAAAGCTTAGGACAGATAAAGATGAATTGAAAACTTCATGTGCTCTTGGGTTTTTTCAGGAAGCCTTTTATCTCTTAAAAGTACTTCACTTTTTTGTGTGTATATGTCAGTTCCGTAATGTCTGCATTCAGTTGCTCTTATGAAAACTTAATGCTGACAGGGAGGCGGTGGGAAAGAATAAGCACAAATTTCTTTTCAGAAGAAGTACTTCCAACTAATATTACGTGCACCTTAGGTGAACACCGTCAGGAAGTAGTAACTTCATATTTTTTTTGTCTCTTACTATGAAGTAATGGGTACTCCTGAGTTTCTCATTCTTTTTGTTATGAAATGAGAAATGAAGAACTGATAACTATTATTGACTTTCTAAAATATAGCTGTGAGAACTTGAGCCCTAAAATAAAGTATATTTTCAGTATTACAAGCTGTTTTAATGCTAAGTCTTAGTGAAAACAGCTGTAGAGGTTTTACAGTGATTAATTCCATCTCAGCACAAATAACACGTATTTTCTGGAGTAAAGGGGGGAATTTTCTTGTTTTCTGATTTTTCAGTTAAATGTTAGATCTAACACTACCCTGACAAAAATATCGAATTATCATTCTTATAAAGAAAGCTTTTTTTTTTTTTTTTTAAAAACACGTGTTTATCAGCTTAGTTGAGGCTCACAAGTGTGAAATCCATGTGTTTTTTTGTTGCTGTTTTTCCTGAAGTTTTTTAGTAGGTCTGTTTTTGTAGTAATTAGCTGGAATAATGAGTTTTTTCAAATACCTGCAGCTCTGTCTCTGATTCAGTTCATGCATGATTGAAAACATCCAAAAGATTGTCTTTTCCATTATATGAAGTCCATTAGTGTATATATCTATGTGATAGGTAGCAATGTAGGAATCTTACGTATGATAGCAGTATGTCTAATGCTCCTTAGAAGAAATCTGTATTAGAAATAAGTGCCTTATACAGAATTTGAGAAATGGACCCTTATTCTCTTCTGTGGTGTTTGAATTTTTTTTTAAAGCTTGTTTTTCTAGGGTTCCTTCATCATGACTAAATTCCAGTTGACATGGCAGTGTGTGTACTCAGATTTAACGTTTTGGAAAAATCTGTTAAGCTTCTCTCTCACTTTTTTTTTTTTTTTTTTTTTTGCCCTAAGCAATAATACTGAGATTTTAGGAATAAAAGTGATAAGAGTCATGATGTTCTAAGAAAGAGATGAAAGGAGGATGTCTTCAGTAAAACAGTATGCAAAACTCCTTAATGCTTTCTGTATGAGGAGATTAATACCACCAAAATGTAAAACTAAGTAGATAAAACATGCTACTTAAAAGGGGAAGTGGTCTTTTTGAGTCTCATTTTGAATCCATGTAGTTCAGTGACATTTGCTGACTGAATTTAAAAGGACTGTAGCATTCACAAGGGACTCTTTTTTTCCTCTCTCTGTTGTATCCCACCTGTACGGATAAATACAAAAATGTATAGCTACCAGTTTGGTCTGCTGACTTTGATCTACTGTTACAGTTTGAAGATCTGTAGTATCAGAGTACTCTTTGCACCATAGTTTTTCCAGCAGCATTGACTTCGTTTTCCTTTCTGTGATGTAAAAGTATGAGTGTATAAACCCTCATGTTACTAGTGAACTTTAAATCCTGCTCGGAGAATATCTAAGTAGACCATATCAGTTTAGTGAGTAAAGGCCATTTAATTTAGCTGGGAAAGTCTACTTCAACATCGTAAGCTTCAGAAAAGCCTGACTATAGACATGTAAGGTTGTCACCCCCTCCCGCCCCCCCAAATTATAAACTCAGATTAAAAGAAGGGGTTTTTTTGAGTTGTTACTATTGAAGTTCATGATAATCATCTTCCTTTTTACCACCCTAGGTTGCTTTGATTAAAATACCATTTTTATTTTGTATTTTGTTTCTTTGAAACTTGCTTACAGTGGGCAAATACTGGCTCTCCTGGAATATATAATTGGGAGCTTAAGAATTTGTCACCAGAGGAGACATTTTTTTTTGCTTGTAAAATTCCAGATAAGCATCTGTAGGCAGTTCTAAAATGCAGATATAAACTGTTGTAAACCGTAATTCAGTGTTACTTCTGACTTAGAATGAATATATGGTAACCTCTCATCTAAATACTCACATTTAATGTTAAAGGGCATCTAGTGTATGTAGAGATAGCTGAACAGTTGTTTTTACTTGCAAGGACTCACTAGCAGCTGAATCCCCACTCATTATGTTTTGAAGCTTCTGTGTTGTTTTTCAGTTGGTGCTACGTTCCTAGCCTTTTATTAAGGTTGTTGGCATCCAACTGTTGTTGCAACTATTCCTAAAACTTGAAATGCTTTGAGAAATCTCTTAGTCACGTGCTTGGGGAACGCAGCCTCTCTGTCCATTTAAAATACCCTGTAATAAAATTAAGCTAACAATCTCTAGTTTGCAATGTAGACCTTACTAATGTTAATATTAAACTTTGAATGTCTAGTTTTAGAAGCATAAATAGAATAGCATATTGTCTTTATCTCCAAAGGCATTATATTGTGCTTCTAGCAAGTGCACCGACAGAAAAACAACGACTAGAATGGTGAGTACAATGCTTACTATTATTACAACAACAACAAGTAGATTAAAACCTGTCAACCTTGAATTCAAGGAGATACACAGTGTATTTTTAATGAAACAAGGTGAAACTTTCAAGATGTATTTTTTTTTATTTCAAAATTTAACAATGGTGATGATACGTTCCTGAAAAACAGTAAAAATGAGGGATTAGGGCAGGAGGACTATTGGCTTAATTATGCTTCTTTTCAACACTATCAGGTTCACTTCACAAATCTTATTTTCTTAAGCTTTATGCACTTTAAGAAGCAGTTGTTAGTAAGTCTGTGTTTGATCTCTAGAAATATTGTTTATGAAACTTAAAATGCCTCTTTCCCCATTTCTACATTCTTTTTTTATTAAGCAACTTCTAAGATTGTCAAGTTTTGGAAGCTTTACATCTTTTAAAATTCTACGTTGGAAGTTAAAAGAAAATGGCAGAAATACCTGGAAGTTCTTTTGTGCTTGCTTATTGCTTATGTTTACTTGTTTGCTATTTAAATCCACTTGTAAAAGCAGATCATAAAGCTTCAGGGCATTCTTCATTTCAGAGCTTGTTTTCTGTAAGTTTTAGTGACATGCTTATTGGGCTTATTGATATGAATTCGTCATGTATAGTGCATTAGTTCATTTGTAGTCTCAAATACGTGTGTAAGCAAAATGCTAAAGGCTTCTGCCTGATATGTAATGTTTGATACTTTTGTTTCATATTAATGAGAACTTACTAATGAATGACATTTATGCAGGGTGGGTTTGGTGGAATCAAAAATCCGTATTCTAGTTGGAAACCTGGAGAAAAACGAGTTCATTACACTGGCTCACGTGAATCCGCAGTCATTCCCAGCACCCAAGGAGAATCCTGACAAGTAAGGAAAAATATGTTTATCAATAAACTAAGATTTTTTTGGAGTCTTAGGTTAATTTTTCTTGGTGGAGCCTAAAGGCATACAATTTTAAGCTGTTTAGAAGTTTTAAAAATCAGATGCTCTTTGTTCTGTGTAAAAATGTGTCTAAGCCAGAAAACAATCTTAAAGAAGGAATATGTGTTTTGCTTATAAATGTTGTAATTGCACAATTGCAAATAATAGTAAATCCTTGTTATCTACTGTTATTTAGCTGCTGTTGATTGACTGTCCTGATATTAGTTGGCATGACAATTTTAATTACAAGGCAGCACTGAGAATTGAGTAGAAAATCAAACATGGTAGAAGTGAATTTTGAATAACTTAAGTAGATGGGGTGTTATAAGATCTAGCAGTTGAGATGCATATCATTTAGACTTGATAAAAGCTAATGCTAGAATTCTAGAGTTTTGAAAACAGTGAAGGGAATACCACGTGCTTAATGCTGTCTAGTACAGTGTGGGGCTTTTTAAATTCTTTCAGCCCGTGCAACTCCCGTCCTCTACCTCTTAGAACGATGATTGGAGCTGTGAGGGCTAAAAGTTCTATAAATTACTTATATAAAGAATTGTGAATTTATGTGAACTATGAGAATGGAGAAGTAGGGAATATGTGAAAAACCTTGTTTACTTTTCACACAGTCTTTTACCAGACATCAGCTGCTTGAAATGACAGTATGCTGTTACCTTAAAAAGTTAAATACAGAAATTGTATTTGTTCCAAGTGAAAAATGAATAAAAGAAGGTACTAAAACTTCAGCACCATTTTAGTAGGTAAATACAGATAGAACTGCATAGATAATCATGCACTGATTAGCTCTTATTCCAGAAGATTTAATGTGGCTAAGCTATTAGGAAAGGCTGTTTTTCTAATGTCAATGAAGTGTGGTTCTTCACCTGCCTTTCTAAATTAGTTCAGTAATTGATTGGAAAGTAGAATTGTTCTGAAACAGTCTTACAAGGAAAATACGTGGAATTAAAACATCAAGTGCCTTGAGGTGTTCTGATAAATTCTATAACAGGATGTGATAGTTCATTTTCAGTGTACAGTAATTGAAAGTAAACTGTCAAATTGAAGAGTTTCTTACCTGAAAACTGCACTTTGCTGTCGGTTAGAGCTAAGAAATTTGAGAGTTGAAAACAAATGTAGATGGCAAAATTGAAATTGTTTAGTTGGGGAATGTGTTAATATTTTGACTTCAAGGTCAGGTGCTGAAAAGCTGCTGTCTCCTGTTTCCTGTATGGTTGCAATAGCTAGTCATAACTATTATATAAATTAGAGAATCTTTGCAGAAGCACAGTTAGTTAAATGATGTTATTTGCTGATAATCTTGGTTTAGGTTTGCTGGAGATGGTCTGTTTCATGACTTCTTTGTACTGGAAATGAAACAGCAATGTCTTCAAGCCAGGTTTTGGTTTTTGCTTTTCTACGTATGCATAGCTCCCCAGTGCTAATGGAACTAAAACAGAATATTAGCTATTGCAGCAAGAAACTTGTTATCCCTGTTGGTGCATATTGTCAAAAGTAATTTCATATAAAATTTTACAGGGAAGAATACCGTACAATGTGGGTGATTGGGTTGGTGTTCAAGAAAACTGAAAATTCTGAAAATTTAAGTGTTGATCTTACTTATGACATCCAGTCTTTTACAGATACAGGTGAGTTTTGTATTACAGATGTTCAGATATGAAACTTGTTGCATTATACTACTTGTCTATTTTTTTTTCATAATCTATTCTTAGTAGAACTGTACCTAGAAATAGAAGGATTCAGGTAAGTAGTTAGTGTTATTTAGTGAAAAACAGTTATAATGATTTGTAATGCATCTAGAAGCTAAATATAATATATATATTATATATATATATATTCAGATATAGAATGCTAAATTATATTTGGATCTTTGTTAGGCAGGCATGGTTATAATATGTAATCAGCCTCACCTGAGTTCATTTTTACAATGTGTATAGCTTTGTGTATTCTTTGACTCGTGAAAAACTTCTAGAATGTAAGATATTCATAAGGAATGGTTTGATAACATGGGAAGAGTGTGATTATACTTAGGTTTGAAGGTTCTGTATTATGTATATTTGCTGTTGTCTGTGTGTATGTGATTATATTTAGATGAGCCTTTTTCAGTCAAGGGGATTATTATTTTCTTAAATCAGTTGGAATAACCCTTTTGATCGTAAGTGGGTAAAAATGAAACTACAGACATCATCCTACTTTCTGAGAATTCGGGAATGGTGTTATAGCTAGTCTGTTTCTCAAAGCAGTGTCCAAAAGCTACGAGCTTTTAGTGAGCAGTACTCGCTGTTAAAATCCTTGTGTCTCTAGGCTTCAACAAAGTATGAATGGATCTCAGAACAAAACAATTTGGTGAATGCTACAAACCTTGTCTGCTTTTTTTTTTTTTTTTTTTTTTGCCTTTGGAAGAGCAGAAATTTAAATGCTACTTATGAACATGAGAAAACTGATGCTTTCCAGCACACTATGGAACTTAGAGACATGCTTTTGTGGATGTTTTTACTTCTGTGTGCACTAACTGGCTAGTTGTTCATCTAGGTTATACTTTCAGAGGTTCAGTTCTCAAATCTAAAGTTAACTTTATAAGTGTTTAAGATTTGTCACAAATACTTTGTTCTTTTTTGTTCATCTACTGTTGAACTAAAGAGAAAACTTCAGTACCTTATAAATACTTGAATCAGCTTCTTGTTGTTATTTCTATTAATTCTTAATTGTTGATACATGCATCCAGCTCTTTCTAAAAGAGGAAGCGTAGTTGAGCATTTGCTTCATTTGTGGTGTGTGTTATCTGGACATTCTAGGATGCATACAGTGTAGAATGCACTTTTGAAGGCATTTTCTTGAAGTAAACCCAGGTACTTCCTGGTGCTTTCTAGCAAGTGCTGGAAATAGCCAGTTAAGACTTAATGCAGTCCTCTTTAAAAGTTTCTTAGCGTGACGATAAAATTAGCAAATTATGTGATGTTTGTGCTGTCAGTGTTGGCATAGTAGACAGTCCACTTTTTTCTCCAGAGGGTGTTCTTGAGGGTGACAGATATTCTGTAATACAAATAATTTCTTCCTGGGCAAATAAGTGGACTTTGCAATATACTTTGATACGTATTTATCTTATTCTAATTGTATAGTTTATAGGCAAGCAATAAACAGCAAGATGTTTGAGATGGATATGAAGATTGCTGCAAGGCATGTGAAACGTAAGCAACTTCACCAACTGCTACCTAATCATGTGCTTCAGAAAAAGAAAAAGGTAAAATGTTTTTACTGTAGGTGCTTTATATTAAGCACCTTTTAAAACTATAGAACATTTTTTATTACAGACTTACGTTGGTTTCAGTACATTTCAGGGAACAGTGCAAATATTAAGTAATGCATCTTTTTAAGTAGTAGTATGTCATAGGGTTTTTGTCCTCCACTGATATTCAGCAGTGATCTTTCTGCTCTTTAAGTTGCAGTTGGTCTCTTAAGTTTTTGTATTCATTTTCATCTCTCAAAAATGTGAATTTTGGTGTACGTCACTATTAATTTTGAAGTTAATGTAAAAGCAGTATCTATAAGCTGTGAAGAATAAAGAAACTTGAAATAAAACCCAAATGACAGTCACTAAATACAGTAACAGTTCATCTTCTGTTTTTAAACATCACTGAATCTTTAATTGATTTCTGAGTATGGGAAACATAAATGCTTATAGTGACACGATAGTGGTTTATTTACATATAAAAAGATTGGAAAATTGTCCATTTGTGTTTTGTATTTTGCACTGATCCTCTTTCTTAAAATAACTATATTTAAGGCATATATATGTGCTTAGCTCAGTGGAAGCTTATCACTGTTAGATCACACCTCACTTCTTTTTTTCTTCACAGATGTAGAGGCTGATAGTTTGCATGACTAAAATTCCATGTCTTTTGAATCTCACTTGTTTTGTTTGTTTGTCTTAAGCCCTTTACTAAGACTAATAACTTTCTTTTGTGTTATGGATGGTAGCATTCAACAGAAGGAGTCAGACTGACAGCTCTGAATGACAGCAGCCTAGACTTGTCTATGGACAGTGATAACAGCACGTCTGTGCCTTCGCCTACTAGTGCTATGAAGACGAGTCCATTGAACAGTTCTGGAAGTTCTCAGGGGTAATGAAGACTTTCAGTCTTGAGGCTACTTTCTGTTCCTGAATTGTGTTTATGTATGGCAAGTACTGCATTCACAAGATAGTACTGTTATATCAGGGTGTAAATATTTCAGACTGGAACTTGAAGACTTCTCTAGCTCCAGTTTGAACGCTAGAACAGAGGTGCATTTGTGGGATGGGGAGCAGCACATCATTGGACTTAAGATGGAGTTATGAGATTGGATATGGCAGTGTAGGATAGGTGAAATAAAAACTTGGTCACCATAGTAATAGGGCTGTGAGAGGTTGTGAACAGGGAGTAGAAGTGTGAGATTATGGAGGTTTGGGGCAGGTGTGGTATCTAGCATGTCACAATTGAAGTATAACTTTCCCTGTCTTATTTTTAAGCACATGCTACTTCCATAGTCCATGAAAAAGAGGGGGAAGAAAATTTGTCATGTGAAGTCCCTGGTTTGGCTCAGGAGATCCGGACAGAACTTACAGTTGCAGTGGTGCATGTATATTAAAAACAGGCTTTCTGTTCCAGTGCTTGTATTTTATCGTTCTGTCATATGGGAAAATAATTGCTATACTTCCCCCCTTGTATCTCATCTGATCAGACTTGCCTGAATTTTTGCCTTTTTTTTTTTTAATGCAACTTCTTACCAGTCTAAAAAGCTGTCTTTGCTCAGGTTTCATAGATGGCTAATGCTAAATTCTGTCTTCACACTACAGCATAAACTTACATGTTGTGCTCCGTAATGTATGTTGTTTCAGTTGTAATGGCCACGCATACAATGTAATGAAAAGTGATAACCCCGTAGGCATGCTTTACTCGTATTAAGCATTTTTTCATTTTTTTCTTTTAGCAGAAGCAGTCCTGCGCCAGCTGTAACAGCAGCATCTGTGACCAACATACAGGCTTCTGAAGTCACTGTGCCACAAACAAATTCCAGTGAAAGCTCAGGGGGTAAGGAAAAATGACATAGTACATTGCTTCTATTGATTTTTGTAAAGCGTTATTTCTTTTATTGGGGTCTTCATTAAACATGTGCTGTAACATATTCTGCTTGGTATACTAAATAATAAGATAAACTAATATTTTTAGACTTGGGAAATCATGGCAGAGTATTTTGTGCAGCAGTGTTTGTTTATTCTTTTGCCACTCACACTAGCAATAAAGTTTTCCAGTGTAGATGATGTTTGCAGGTTGACTGGTTTAATGAGGAAAAAATGTCCAAATCTGGAAGAGAGGTTTTTTTTTTTATTTCTTTTAAATCTATTTCATAGTTAAATCCAAGGGGTGGTTCTTTACTGCCTGTAAACTGTTTCCGTGTTCCTCTTCCTGCTTCATGAAATGGATTCTAGGAGGGAAAAAGCCTCAGCACAACATATGCTCCATAGTGATGTCTTTTTAAGCATATCCAACTGTGTGTGCTGCTTTATCTTCTTTATTTTCTACAAGTGTAAACATACTTCTGAAAAGAATTGATGTTTTAGTGAAGTAACAAAGGCATCTGGTGAAAATGTTCACTGAACAAGAAAGGAGTAGCTGACTTGCTGGTACTTCGGCTGTATGCATGAAGTAAGGCAGATGCAAAAGGGATCGCAACTGGTTATCCTTTCAAGATGAAATCTCATCAGTCTCAGAAATTTAGTGTGGTGGAGTCTTATGATTGTAATTTTTTCTTATCATGTCACAAGTGCATTAATATGCGTAGGTGTGTAATTTTTTTTCTCATCATGGGATAGAGGAAAAACATCCTACATACGCTTATTGGTTTGAGATAGGCAACTTATGCGGTGTAACTTTGTCAAGTGGAACATTTTTCAAAAGGATGTAGAAAATGTCAGATGTTTATCTCATGCTTTTACTTCATTGTTTTGTATTCTGAGCCTGAGCAATGATAAATTCAGGGCTTCTCTGAAAAAGGGAGTATCAGATTTGCCTTGGATTTGATGTAAGGCACTCTTAGGCATTATATATATGGCTGAGTACAGAAGCAGTAAAACTTCTTTGAGTACCCAGAACACAATAGGTATACAAGCACAGAGCTTTGCCTGGCTACTTATAATCTGCTGTTTAGCAGGGCTAATTAGGCCTAGCAGAGTGTCCCTGCTGTCACTACCTTATATCTGGTATGTGAGTTCTCTCTTTAGAGTGAGCTTAAAACTAAACATTTTGTGTTCCAAATGGAATGCTTTTACCACTGATTTTTCCACTTTCTTGAAGCCTATTTGAGTAATGATGGCCTTGACAAGTAACTGGAAGTTGAAATGTTTGTCTAAACTAATCTTGCTGAAGCTTTTAAAATTATTTACCTGTAGGTTCTTCAAATGAAAGCATTCCTCAAACTGCCACACAACCAGCCATTTCTCCACCACCAAAGCCTACCATCTCTAGAATTGCTTCCTCAACACATCTATTAAATCCATCGCCCAGAATTTCAGGAAATGTTACAACAAAAACGCCTAGCCCTGTCACAGCAGTGAAAAGGACATCTTCTCCCCATAAAGAAGATTCTCCCAAGAAAATGAAAATTGAAGAGGTATTTGAGATTTTGAGATTGTAGCATTGGAGAATGCTACAACCCAAAACTCTGAATAATAATTTCTGCTGCTGAGTACTGATTGTCATGTTCCAGATTTCTAATACTTTGTTAGCTTGTGTATTTCCTACTCTGATTGCATCTTCTTTATATATTCAGCTTACTAAGGTATTACTCTTCTGTATTGTGCTGATACTCATCATGTGACACAGATAAAAGCAATTTTTGAATATAATGTTACACATTGCAGTTAATTCGTTCTCCATGTATTTTCTTTTTTTAACTAGTATCTTCATCATTGTTAATAGTTTCTCATTTTGTGTGCATTTCAGCAGGATGAAATAAGTGAAGCTACTAGCTGTATAGATGTGAACGAGCATGAAAGAATGGAAACAAAGGTATTTATCACTGGTCTAGATAATTTTGTCAACATTCATTGCAGCTCTTACTTTTGAAAAACAGTGGTTTTTTTACCCTAGAAATGACTGGTAGTACTTGTAGTATAGAATCTCCGTTAAAGACATCAAATTTATATGTTCTTTTTCAAAGAGTATTCTGATACTAGGCTACCTTCTCCTCAAGTCCATTGACATGCAGGAAAATAGAGAGTGATTTTCTTTGCTGGTCATTCCCACTGTGTTATGCATAGCACAAAAAAAGCTTGTGCTAGCTTGCAAAGTTTTAGACTGTGGGGAAATGAATGGTGCTATATAAAGTCTTTTCTGATGGATATTTTATGCAGTTGTAGCAAAGCCTCTGGGGACTTTCAGAGATCCAGGCATGCACCTACAGTATCTTGTAAATTGCCAGGCAATATTTTTGCTTACTGTAAGTGGAAAGTGTGATGGTCTGTCCTTAGCTTTATGATAACCGCTTATACTGTTTATAGAGCTTGTCTCAGTACTCTTGGAATACTGTGGACAATATGCCAAGAAATTAAAACAATTAATAATGCTTTAATGCTTGGATTTAACTTCCACACCCTTCAGTAAAAAAATCTTATTTAGTCACCTTGAAATTGCTTTGAACTTGTGACAGGTGAAGGCAGAAATGGTTGTAAGCATATAATCCTAATGTTGAAACTAGATCCTCTGGATACAGATCATTGTAAAAGTTGTAGGTAATCCTGTTAGGCTTTATTGTAGTCTTCTCTAAATCTTATGTCCATAATTTGTATAGTAGGACATGAGGGAATAGGCTTCTTAACTAACATGGACTTGGTTTTTTTCTGCTTTGAAATGCACACCTCTTAGTACGGTGTGGCTTATTGTTTGGTACAATTTTAAATAGGAGGCTTCTGTTAAAAGGAGAATGTCCCACTGTCCCGTTGTAGTCAGTCAGTCCCACTGAATGCCCCACTGAACAATTAGCTCTGACGTTCATCTGGTCATAGAAAAAACTGATCTAATCTACTAAAGTAGCAAGAAAACTATTCTGGCAGAATTGTGAATTTAACCTTATCATCAATTTGCTCAGTAACAAATCCATGTTAATGTTAATTTAAAAACAGTATTTATTGGCAACCTTTGTAAAAGTGGGCTTAAGTAATTAACCTTTCTTCTGGCTTCCTTTTCCACAAACAATTCTAGTTTTGAGAGCTGTACTGGGGCAGGAGGATGAGGTAATGTGTAGAGACCAAGGATAATTTGGTCTGTAGTGATAAGTGTAGGGGAGCTGCTAAAAAAATAAAAATAAAAAAAAAATTACTGAGCAATGAAATTAATATTCAGTTCTTGAAACAATTTCTGTATTGTGTTTACATGGGAGGTTAGTCCTGATCTTCAGCTGTTTATGATCTGAGTTCAGTGACTTCAGCTTGGTTCTATAGTATTGAAGGAATGTATTCAATTCATAATAGTGGAAAAGCAGTCAAATTGGCAAGAAGTGCATTAATCTGTTGTGTGATCTTCCTTGATACAACACTTTTTCTTTACTAAACTGAATGACACACAACATTTTCCTATAGGATTCTGCTTAAAAGGTATGGGTGGTGTACCAATCAACAAATGAGAAGTGAGGTGGTTTGTGTTGCTGTCAAATTCCTAGTGAGCAAAACATTCTTTAGTGTGCTGGTCTAATTGGAGAGCAAGAAGAAAATTCACAGGCAGTGGAAGCACGGACAGTTAACCTGGGAGGAGTATAGGGATGGTGCTAAATGGTTGAGGTCCAGAAAGCCAGGGCCCAGCTGGACCTGGATTTGGCAAGGGGCACAGAAAGGCTAAGAAAGGCTTCTATAGGTACATCATTTCAGCCTGGAGAAGAGGAGGCTCAGGGGAGACCTTATTGCTCTCTATAACTTCCTGAAGGGAGGTTGTAGTGAGCTGGGGGTCGGCCTCTTCTCTCGTGTCATTAGTGATAGGACTAGAGGGAATGGTTTCAAGCTGCGGCAGGGGAGATTCAGGCTGAACATTAGGAAATATTACTTCTCAGAAAGGGTGGTCAGGCACTGGAATAGACTGCCCAGGGAGGTGGTGGATTCACCGACCCTGGGGGTGTTCAAGGAACGACTGGATGTTGTGTTGAGAGTCATGGTTTAGCGGGAGCTGTTGGTGATAGGTGAACGGTTGGACTGGATGATCTTGTAGGTCTTTTCCAACCTTGGTGATTCTATGATTCTATGATCAACCAGAAAAGGAAAGTTGCAGGAGGATGTATGCCCCACAGTGAGCAATGCAGTCAGGCTAGTAACAGCAGACAAGGAGAAGTCTGAGGTATTCAGCAACTTTTTTGCCCCAGTCTTCACTAGTGACTGTCTTAAACAGAACCCTCAAGTGGATGTTTCAGAAGGTGGGAACTGGGGAGTGATGCCCCTCCTGCTGTTGACAAAGATCAGGCCTGAGGAACCTGAATATCCATAAGTCTGTGGATCCCAATGAGATGTATCCCAGAGTCCTGAGGGAATTGGCTGATGTACTTGCCAAGCCACTCTCAGTGATATCTGAAAAATCACGGTGGTCAGGTGAAGTCCCTGTTGAGTGGAACAAAGGCAGTGTCACACTCATTTTTTAAGAAGGGTAGACAGGATGATCCAGGACCTCACCTCTGTGCCAGCTGAGATCATGGTGCAGATCTTCCTGGATGATAAGCTAAGGCATATGGAAAAGAAGGAAGTGATATGGGAAAAGAGTGCAGCTTCATCAAAACCAGGTCTTGCCTAACCAACCTTGTTGATTTTTATGATGGTGTAACTCTGTTAGTGGACAAGGGAAGAGGCGCTGATATCATCTATATGGACTTCAGTAATGCCTTAGACGTGGTTCCTTATCTGTTTATTTTTAGGAGCTATTGGAGACAGAAGTGAATGTTAATTCCCAAATGGAACATCTTCAGACAACTTTGCAAGCTCCTCAGGTACTGGCTTTGAAAACAATGGATTTCTGTTTCTATATGTTGGTCTGTGCTGAAAATATGGAAATGAAAATAAAGTTGCTTGTTGTTGCTGTCACAATTTTTGTGTTTTAGATGATCATTGATCTTATTGAATATGTATTATAGCTAAACATGTATGGCTTGCCATACAAACTGACCGAAGTTGGATTCACTCTTCTGAATTGTGCCTTCAAAGTAAGGGGCTCAGTTTATTCCTTTGTGCTTTGCACATCACAGGATAATCCTTTCTAACGAGGAAAAAAATGCTTTAAATAACTGCAGCTTGAAGATGTCCTGGTAGAGATTGAAAATGTGAAAAATTTGGCTTCAGATTCTGGTATTTGGTATGAGGGGAGAGAGAGAAGTTCTGATCTGATAGTTCATTAGCCAACTATCTCACTTTGCTGCTGGAGAAGGAGTGTAAGTTGCATTCCGTGATAGTCTCTTAAGCTTTCGTTCCTAACATTGTAAACACTTCTAGGAACATCTTTACTGGCGTTTTTAAGCCTTAATTGTTGCTCTACTGATTAGAAGTTCATAATTGCAAATCGTTTTATGCTCGATCTACTCTTTAGATGATGTATAATAAATATATTGATTGAAAATGGGGATGTATTGCAATAGTAATATTTGTTAACAGGCTTTTTGAACTACATGAGTAGACCACATGAGCAGCATTTAATAATGGTACCAAAAATAGCAGAAATTGTAGATGTTATGTGGGCACTTCAAACTACTTCAGGGAAATTAGTTTCTTTAAAGATCACATTTATTTAATCTATTAAGACATTATTATATATAAAGTGTTATAGTTTTTACAAATTCAGTAGTTACTGTAGCAAAGGCAATCTGGAAACTATAAAAGTATGGTGGATATCTTCTGTCACTTTTTCTGTGTTTTCATTGGCTAGAACATTGCTTATGTTACAGGACATGAAAACTATACAGGTCAGCATGAACCAGGCAGTGGGCTGCTCGGTGCAGGTTGGTGGGGAAGGAGGGATGTCACAGCTATTTTGCTGTGGATCTGTGTTGCATTGTGTTTTGGTGTCATATCAGTCAGTGTACTCTGCTGACTCTTAATGAAGCAACAGTTGAGAGCAGTCATTTTAATGCAGTTTTTCCCCACATGTGAAGTGTGCTTTTCTACTCATTTTGAATGTTTATAACATAAGAAAACATTTTCTGTTAAATTGTGTGAAGTAATAAATAATAACTGAATTATTGTGATGTCAAATAATATGCAGAAGTGGAAGGCAAATGAAGGGGTAGCAGCTTAAAAAATAGAGGCTTCTTAAGCATGAAAGAAATTAATTTATTGTATTGAATATTGAGTGTTTTCTGTGTTTTTCTTTGTTTGGCTTTAGAAATAACTTAGGCAAACAGGATTTTATTCTTTTAAGGGAGACGAAAGTGTTCAGATTATTTTCAGTGTGGAATTCTTTTCCCAGTCATACAGCAGTGTTTTGTCATGCCATTTCCATGTTTTAATCTATTTTAATTTGCTCTGGAAATTCAGTCAATAAGTATTCTTAAACAGTCTGAAGTGTAAATGTAAAAAGACACGAATTGCATAGGGGACAGCCGTCTCATCTTCAATCCGTAAGAGTGTTACTGAGTTATTCATAGCAATCTTGAAATATTAAACATCTTCATCTGATAGTAGATGTCAACCTTATTAGGTGGATATTATGTCTTTATTATGGTACAGACTCTTAGTAGGCTCAGCTTTCTCTGCAGCACCTCCTAATTTCTTACAGTTGTGGAAAAAGGAAATGCACGCTTTGAAAGAGATAGTTGCATTTTTTGTTGTTAAAAGTGGCTTTGTAGGCAAAAGGAATATCCGCTTCTGTCTTTATAGTTTGTAATTATCCTTATCTTGGTGTATACTGAACTACTCTTCAAGATTTGATTTGTTGTTGAACACTGGTGCCAATTTCTACAATATTCCTGTAATTTACAGTTAAAATACAACCGAACTTCTTCTTTTCTTTTCAGAAAACACCCAGTACAGATCTTTCCGATATCCCTGCTCTCCCTGCAAATCCTATTCCTGTTATCAAGAATTCAATAAAATTGAGATTGAACCGGTAAAAACAACCTCAGGGGTCCATAAACAATATCTGCCAACTCAACCTGTTGTCTTCTAATGCTAGAAAAAAAAAAAAAAAGGAGAACAGAGAGTGCAAGACTAGAACATGATCGGAAATGGATTTAGGTATATTTTGTGCACTTCCCTTTCTGGGCTAAAATCACCACTTGATTGGAAGTCCAGGTTAGTATGTGAAGCCAGGAGTACTATTAATGTGTTAGCAACAGTTGCATTAAGTATTTCGAAGGATTACTGCCTTTAAAAACATGAACACTATTTGTATCCATATTTGACATACCGATTGAATTTGTTTGATGCATTGTTTCGAAATTGAGATAAAACTGGCATAAGAATCCCTTAAATGCACTTTTATGTACTTTTTTTTTTTTATTGGAGTATGACTAATCTTAGATCTTCAGCTGATGCATTTTCATTTTATTGATGAATCTCTTCAGTAGCAATCTGCAAATGGGATGATGATCTATGATATACTATACATTGAAGACAGAGTGTATAGTATATCTAGTTCAACTACCATCAAGCAGCAGTAAGCCTTTCAAGTGGAACGTCCAATCCTGGGGTAATGAGACATATGTTGAGGAAGTAATTGGGAAGTTTTTGGTATTGGTGGGACTTGATTAAGATGTTGTCTACTTTTATTTATAGGATTGTTTTAAGGTGCATACAGATCAGCAGTCAAACAGCGAATAAACTTTCCTTTGAACTAATCAAACTTATTTCCTTTTTGAGCTCTTTATTGTATTTCTTGGGAAAAGCTTTTGCATTTAGTGTTGGGGTTTTTATTGCAGCTTGTATGCACCGTATAGGACAATAGTTATACAAAATAAAAACAAGCCAGACCATAATATTGTTTTTTGTTTTTTGTTTCCCCTTACATAATCATAATACCTTGTGGCCTGTAGGCACAAATTCAAAAGTTTGTCCCATCACTGAAGTGTTTAAGTAAATATGTGTGCCTGTGAAATATAACACCTGTCTTGATGGCCTTTGAGTCACTAAATATAAGATGATTTTTGTACACTCCATAAAAGTTCTGTATGCATTTAAAAGGTTCCGATTTTAAATAAAGGAAAAAAGATTTTTCCCCAAGAATTTTAAACTTTTTGTTTTTAGATGGCTCATCAAAAATAGTTTTACATACTGAACAACATTGAATTTTTAAAAATCATATTTCTAGTAAGCACTTGACATCTACTAAACTCTCTTACTCCTATTTTTTTTTCTGTAGACTTTTAAGAAAGATAAGTAACAACTATTTCTTTTGAAAGAACTGAATCTCTCATGGCAAAGAGCAGCAGTATTGAGGAATATGAGGGATATCAGCGGTAATAACAAATGTAGATAACAAACTTCATGTTACTGTTACTTATTTGATATGTGGGATATCAAATCATATTCCCTTACTTTGATTAGCATGTTTTATGAACTCTCTTCTCCCATTGTGCTTCATCCTCTTTACACGTGCATCTTTCATGTTAAAATTAAATTACTTACACTCTTCCCCTTATCCTTCTAAATTAAGTCTCCAAAGTCAGAGTGTAGCTTATCTTTTACTTAGGCTGTGCAGTAACTGAAGGGTTTTTTTATTGCCATTTGTCTAAGAAGTCTAGTATACAAATCTTCACTTTTTCCTTGCCCTGTGCAGCCTGCTGTTGTCCACCTCCCAAAGAAGGTTATATTAACAGTTGAAGTGTACAAGGTGTCTGTGTATTTTGTGTAGCTATGGAGTTTAGATCGAAATTGCCAGGCACAATTTTAGTCTTGTCATTTTGTTTACACATCAAAAAATCTTTTTCATTTTATTAAACGTTTCATGTAACTGCACCCAAGTTTTGCCAAGCTGGGAACTTGGAACTTTTCTGTATAGTGACTTTTTAATTCTAGTTTTCATAACCTGGAGATCAGACTGTTGCTTTCGCATGATGTACGTAGTGTCTCATGACTGGAGTTTGCTTTGTTTTATAGTATCTGTACTCCTTGTATTTTTCAAGAGCTATTTTGTAAACAGATGATGTATTTCTCCATTGAAAACACAATAAAAAACAGCACAATCCCATAGTTGCCTCATTTTTCTGAATGTACAAAAGTGTTTTTACTCTGAATTCATACTTTTCTCGTGAACTTTCTGCTAATACAAAATTCAACATGGTCTAAAAGAAATGCAGCATAAATCAACATTCTGTAAGAAAGCATACTGTATGTAGAAAGTAACACTTAACCGGATGTTGAGTTCTAGTCTGTGAAAGGGAGAGGCTGTGGATTGTGCAGTGGGCTTGAGGATGGAGATGCGGCTTGCCACAATGCTTCAAGAACGTCTCTTCCTCGTCTTCTGGTTAGGATTCCATCTCAACTTTAAATTATTAGACAATACTAAAAGAAATGTGCATAAACAATCCGGGGACGCACTACTTTGTTTAGAAGTTGGAACAAATTTTATTAAGAAAAACATAGACAGTCTTGGTGTCTTACACTTGCTTTTCCTGCTATTACTTCTTTTGTCAGCAGATGGCACTGTTTCTTGTCAAACAGTATGAGCTTGCCCTGAAATAAAAGTAAAAATTACAGATAAACTGTGCATCGCTTGATTGATCTTTGTATCAGCGTGAGCCCAATCCTCCAAATGCTTGATGTGAGTAACTTTAAGTAGCCCCACTTTGACTAAAATTTCTTTAACTGCTAAAACCTCTGATGATTATGGCCTTCATATTATAATTACCCTGCCTAAAACAATGGACCTTTGTGTTGTATATATTTTTCACAGCATGCAATTGCTTGTCTTGTTTAGAACAGATTCATCATCTTTATATCTTGCCCGTCCCTTCTCCCTTTCATCACAGCTGATGTTATTTATGGCTTTAATTCCTTTCTATTCTTCCCAACCAATAAAAATCTGCAAGTAGATGTACAGATTTCTGTTCAGTGCTTCTCATCCTACCAGCAATAGGCTTCAAAAGCTTTGTTCTGAGTTACCTATCGTGAACTTCCAAAAGGAAGTTCATGAATTCATGAGGATCTGCAAAGATGACATTGAAAATTACTGTTATAGCCAGAATGATTAGCATTAATAAGCCATGGTTCTAACAGATAGCTTTAGACGTGCTGATTTGAATCAGACTTGTGAATTGATAGGTTTTAGCTAAAATTGTGCTTCCTTACTGTAGTGTGCAAACCATGTTTTGGTGCATTTTTAACTACAGTATGTTGACAGACTCTGGTAGTAACTGAGTGGTAGAGAGTATCAAATGGTACTACTATATGTATCATAAGAGAACCAATTTTAAGAAACAGGAAAAAGCGAGTACCTTAACTCCTAGAATAATGAAAAAAAGGCTGTGTAGCAAGGGTATGCTAGGTATTATTGTAGCCAGAATCTACACTTAAGTGCTGGAAAAAATGCTAGAGAAACCACTGATGGTATACAGAATGTTTTTATTGCATGTGTTGTTACAAAAGGCATTTCATGTGTTAAAGTGATTTTGGCGTGCCTTAGGTGAATTTATAAGCACACTAGTCAAGCAGATTCATCTCTTTTTGACATCATTGTTGCTGAATAATACCAAATTTTTATCACTTAAAGAATTACATCGTGATAGTACACTCACATATGTCTGTACATAATACATTAGCTTTGTACTTGATAGGTTCACTTTTTAAAGATACAAGTGGTCGTATTGCAAGTGCATCAGTAAAAACCAATTTTTATTTTACTTTAATCATCCTAGTAGAGTTAAGGATCTGTTTAATAGAAATAAAGCATCTTGGGATTGTTGATAGAAGCAGATGCAGTTTGATACGTCTACAAAGTTCAAACTAATAATTTGAAATATCTACAAACATCAAACATCTGCTGCTGTCATCACCAAAGGAATGCGAACTTTGAAATCAAACTTCAGAGGGCACATTTTATTATGAGAAAGATAATACAATGAACCACTGCTGAATGTCCCATCTGGTTTTTTCTTGTTGTTTTGTTTTTTTGGATATTTAAGCTTTAATGGTTTTCTATTAAAGTTTAGGCACAGCTAATTTGCGGTGCTCTGACTAAATTCTGGGTTGTTACCTTTAGGTGTGGGATGTGGTGTTTTTTCCTGTTCTAGTGGTTGATTCCCACTCTCCCCCAGCCCTCCTTCCACACAGTAACTGTGATCTGGTTAATTCATTTTTTGGCGTGTCTTGTAATTTTTATTTTTAACAACTTTAATTCCCTGACTACTGCTTTCTAGTGGAATGTTTGAATGCACTCAGAATATAGCACGCATTATGAAATCTTTACCTTATAAGCTTGTGAGGTATTGAATTACATAAGTTAAATGTAATAGCTTCCTAATGGTTCAAAAACAAACAAAAAACCCACACCTGGTATATGCAGATATTATCATGTTTGGTTTTGCAGTAAATTTCCATCTTTAAATAAGAACTTGAATCCAGATAAGTAATAGGAGATGATAAAGAGGAAATTTACTTTTGATGTATGGTTATAAAAACTTCAACCTGCTGGCTAAGTAAAGCTGCATTTATTTATTTAACTTGAGAAAATAGCCAATGCATTTAAACTGCCCAATAAGTATGGCCCGCACAGATACCGGACAGCTTGCAAGTGCAAATGTCGTTTTTTCTGTCTTGTTTGCAAGCTAGCACATCTATTTTATGAATGCATTTTATGTTCATCTTTTGAAAAATAAATTTCTTCAATAAGGCTACTTAAGCAAATGTTTTCCATGCTTAAAAGTCTGCGCTTCAAAGTTTTCGATTAATCTGAGATTATTTCTGTGATGCTTGCTTCACCTAATGATAATATGCTAACCTAAGGCAGATGCAGTTATTAAAGTTGAACAGAATGTTTGGTCGTGTACACATAATTGATAGTACATTTCATATGGTGTTAAAACTGGATTGGGGGGGTGGGGGGGGTGTTGGTGTTTGAAAAACAACTTTTTGTCTTTTCCATCCTCCCTACCTTTCCCAACAGAGAAACTTGAGTTTGTTCAGTTTTCCTTTTCTGACTTAAGTACATGATGCTTCTCAAAACAGCATGTGAGAATTTTGAGTTGCAGCTTCTGGTTTGGATTTACTGAAACCTTGCCCTGCATGGTGTCTGGTGCTGTGTGCCTTCCAGAAATCTGGCATGCGCGTTGTCCTTGTTTGTGTTCTCAGTCTGCAGTGGAGCTGTTAATAAAGAGATTGATGATAAAGTTGTTGAAAAGAGACAGTTGGACAGGACTACTCGCCATGAGTGACAGAGGGCATGCTCTGCCTTCACAGCCAAGAACGTTGCCCCCAGCAGAGAGCTGGCCATGCCTGGACGCTGTGCCAAGACTGTTCAGTGCGTGGGGAGAGAGGAGTCTGCAGCTTCTATGAAGAATTTCTATTAGATTTTTAGCTTGCACTCTTAAAGTAAGATTTCCTTTATTTAGGATAATCACACTTAAAAATACATATGTATATATTTGAGAACAAGTACTGTTTAAAACAGTGGTGTAAAGGATAGTGCAGATACATTTTGAAATTTTTGTGAGTGATCTGATAGTGCTTTTCAACTATTTCACAGTGGACTGGTTCAATGAAGTGAAATGGAGATGCCTTGTTCTTAAAATCAACATTTTTTTCTTAAATAGGGAATCAATGCATTATTCATGTATTCAGTCTAGATATTAGCTTCTGTAGGAATGTCCCTGCCAAGATGTCATAAACTTGATTCAACTCAATCACATGATTGGAATAAGAGAAGACCGGAATGATGGATGGAAGCATTCATTGTCTCAGCGACAGTTTATCATGTATAATTTTTATCCGTCACCATGTAAGAAACAGAAAGACTGATAAAACATTTGATAGTTTGGGCCATCTGCTCATGCAGGATATTAGAGTTATTAGTGGTTATTCCTACTGTTTCTTATCTTGATCCAGAACAATGTGTGGATTTTCTGTATGCTAATGATCCCTGTGACCACTAAAGGCAGTATCTCGTCTAGGGTTACTTTTTTTTCCTCTCTGTAAGTAGTGAAAAAGATCTTCTTACAACCCTAAACAGAAACAATTACTTAGAAGCAGTTTCAGTAGCCTGCTTTTATGTTGTGCTTTTGAATGTATTTACAGGAGGAAGTTTAATCCTTTCCATCTGACCACTCTGCAAGTGATGGTAGATCATTTTCTGTGGACAAATTGTACAAATGCTATCATTGAGTTTTTCCAGGGCTATTCTCTTGGGACAATCTGTTAACTAATTTTTTTTTAAGCTGAGTTGAAATATGTAGTAATTCACCAATGAATCCACAAGTTAATGCTTTGTATGGATTCTTCGTCATTCTTAATTAAAAAAACAACAACAGCAAAGGTCCCCTTTTCTGCGAGCTTTTCAGTTGCGCAGGGTAAAACTGCAGTAATTTGGTGAATAACCAAATGCTGAATTGATATAGTTAATATACTTTCAGTTGTTAATTTAAGCACAATGAATTTCTTCTTACATTTTGCATCTCGGCAGGCTGTTATTTCTCTTTTTAAATCACAAATTCTGAGTTTGTTGTATGAAAATGCCGGTTTAATTCTGGGAATTCTCCACTCTGTCAGTTTTTTTTTTTAAGTGCAGTGATGTAACCTGACTTACGTTTGTTTGTTCTAAAGGTGTAGGAATCAGTTTGTAGTCTCTGAAGTGTTCTGAATAAGACCTGTCTAGCCAGAAGCACACCAGATGTTCTGTCTTTACAGATAAAGTCAAACCAGCAAGCTTGATCTAGTACCATTAGGACTTCTTCTTTTTTTAACATTAAGAATACTTTTACATTTGATTTACTTGGAGTTTGTTACAATCACCAAAAATAGTTGCTTTTCCTTTCTGGTCCGTTAATTATTCAGAGATAATATGAACATCCATTATGGGCATTTAGTTTTATTTATAATAGGGATAACTTACCTTTTGTTACTATTTGATGTTCTAATATGATACATTTTTAGATTACCTTAAATTTATCATCTTTTACTTGCAGTTCCCTGAACGATGTAAAACCGAATCCAGCATCACTAGCCTTAATGCAAACAAAACAGTGTCAAACAGTTGTGAGAGTCATCTGTTCTTGTGCATTCCACCAACATCACAAGACATCAGGCCTTCAGCTGTAACAGCTTATTTTGGTATTATAAGATGCTTCCTGTTTTCACAAAATAGTCATAGTTGTTTACTCCTCAGAATTAAAGTGACAGTCGTTTCAAAGAAGCTATAATACGAATATATAAGAAGAAAGTGTGTAATGTAGACAAAAAACAACCCCACTGTAATTTGGTACTGTGATATGCAGCAGTTTGTTGGAAAGGCTGGCTCCCAGCAAAGTCGTATCTGAATTCTAATCTTGAATTGTATGTAGCTACGCAACCTTGACTGGGCTATATTGACTCTTTGCTTCAACCTTGTGTACAGAATGAGATTAGTGATTATCAGACATTTCACGAATACTGGTTGTTAACATTTGAGACTTTGAGAATGTTTTGGAATTCTGATATAGAGGATGGGTTAGAATTATTCCACTGGATTTTACGTTAAGCATAAATCACACATCTCTTGAAACTCATGTGCTAGCTTTCCCATCTTGTTTTGTATCAGATATATTATCTTTGCATTATCTTTGCATCCTGCTGTAAATTAATTCTCAGGATATCATATGAAAGAAGAAGTTACCTGTATGTGCAGTTAGAACAGTCTTCCAGCAGAGGAAATCAATAACAATGGGCAATTTGGTACTGTTTCCATTAAAGGCATACTACGTACTGTTTTGTCTTTTCAAAATATATGTATATGGTTGTTTTCCCCCAGGAAAAATATAGAGGTATAGATCATAAAATCTGTAAACCTATTTTTTTCTTCTTCTTTTTTTCTTTCTTTTTTTTTTTTTTAATCCAGCCTGTAAACAAAGAGAGGGAATGCAGTGATGTTTTTGGAAGATTGGTTTCCTTTTTGTTTACCACTTCCAGCTTTTTCTAGTTGTCCAAGCTCCAATTGTTTTCATATGGAGCACTGTCAGAAAACTGGGGGAGACACTATTTGCATGAGTGAGGCTGTTGCATGACTTGTGTTCGGGTTCTTCACAACAGTAAGGTTGAAGGGTTTTAATTTTTAATGAAAAAAAAAATTTAAAGCTCAGTTTGCATAGTAAATGAAAAGAAAAACCTTCTACTTCTTGTTTCCTGTTGATGTAAAAAATATATATATATATATATTAATAATCCTTTTCGTGTAGTATATCTGACAACTTTAGAAGAAAGAGAAGCATGTTAGTCTTACCAAGTAGCAGAGGGTAGTGCATTGTTCCTCCCATGTGCATAGCATTGCGCTGAAGTGCTACCTTGATTTATAGAAGATAATCTAATCACAGAGCAGAACCTCAAATTCACCGCCTTTCAAGAGCTGGCCTGTACAGCACAGTGGAATAAAAGCTGGAGGGAGGTAGCATAGACCTGTGGTAACTGATCATGAAAACTACTTCTAGATTGATTTGTAATACAGAAGTAAGTGTCTGTACTTGTACTAGGGAATAGGATGTGTCCTATGATGATCCCATTCCGCCTCAAGTCTTCTCATCAGCTTTCTAAATAATCCTGTTATTTTAAGATAGTTCTACCTGCTTTCTTCTCACATAGAGTACTGAACTGAGGAAGCAAATACAAAACCTAAGTGGGACAATGTTACCTGAGTGTCTGCCACACTGAACGCTCGCCAGTAATGCTGTGATTGCTGCCCACATCTCTTATCCAGGCCTCTCTCAAAGGCTTCTCAAAGCACCTAAGTCTGCCTCATCTCTTCAGGTTTAGCTATATTTCTGTTGGACAGGGATCAACATGGTCAGGATTTTCCCTTCCCACATCAGCACGCTTGAAACTAGTTTCTGAGAGGCTTGTAATTAAAAGCTGTGAATACAAATGGTGTGCTAGGCTTTTGGCAGGGGTGAGAGTGGATATTGTTGTGCTGAGGTATCTTTGGGCTGCTTCTGTAAGCCAAGGCTGCTCATCACCAGATTGGAAAGAAAATGAGAACAGGGTCTTTTGATGGGGATCCCATCAACCAAGGAATAGTTTACTGTGGATTCTGGAGTTATTCCTGACTCCTTAGTGAAGAGCTGTGACCTCGATGCTATAGCATTGGGATAGCTGTGGAGTGGAATGCTTATTTGTTTAGGCAATGGTAATGTGCTTGGCAGATAGTAAACTCAAGCTCTTTCTCATAGAACAGACAACAGAAGATGCTTCCCAGTGGCCACTGATTGAAGAATTATGGTATGTAAGAGGGTTAACTCAAACCCTGTGTCTATGCTGCTAACTGCCACTGGGAATTTTTCTATAGTGTATACAACCACTCTGGAGAAGGGACTTCCAGCTGTAATAATCTTCCCAATAGAACTTTGAAAGCCGTCTGATGATCAGATGGGATGTGAAACTCAGCACAGTAATGATAGGAAACCATCACTACAATTACATCCTGATTAAATGCAGTCTGACTTGACCTTACTATACCTTACCTCGGAAGCGCATACTGAGGTTGTGGTGTCCTTGTTTAGTTAGGAAAAATAATTAACCTGAATCAGAACCAGAAAGCATGTACCAGAACAATCGTTCAAAACACAGGAAAGTTGAATGCAGGACGATTGTAACACATTTTTCATCAACTTCCACTAATAGCTGAATTTCTAATTCTTCAATTTTTTTAAACCACATAAAAATGAGTCTACATGTCAATCTAATTTTAAAAATTCCTATTTGATGTTCTAAGTATCTGCACAAATGTTTGTGAAATGTATGTCTCGTTTAGAATTTTTATTATTAGAAGTATGTGTTTAGTCAGCACTACTTGTCTTTTGTATGTTACTGTATTTCTGAGGGGAAAATCCCATAAAAGAGATGAGTTTTGCCTCACGTTCTGAAGTCTTGGATGGTAGACAAAGTAACTTCTTAAGAAAAAAAAAATGGCTTGAACAGCCTGACTCCTACCTAGACCGCAGAGAGGGTACTGTTAATTACTAGGCCTAGCACTCTGACAGCTGCACTAAGCCCAAACTTGAAACACTGGGAATGGGTAGAAGTTTTGCTAGTTAGATCTGAAACAGTGCTATGCAGACTGGATGACGTATGTAATGCGCTGGATTAGGTCTAATCCTGGGGATAGGACCAAGATGTGTGCAATGCACTTGAGTGTATGTATCCTTCTTTGTAACAGCTCCGTTCACAGCTAGCGTGGACGGGATGCATACTCCCTCCTTCAGCATGTTGCATCTCATTAGCAGTCTCTTTCCGTGGAGTGTAAGAAACTCCTTTTGACCGGGGCATGTTGTTTACTTCCAAACCTGTGTACAGCTGGCATAAATCCCTCCAGGCTGTGGTCAGAGCTGGAAGCTGGCCATTAATACAGGCTTCTTCTTTGTCATGGTATAGACTTAAAGAAAGGAAAGCAGGTGCCCTCCTGGCATTTTATAAAGAGTCATTCATGAATACAAGATACTGCATTTTGCATATTAGTGTGAGTGCCAATATAAACCCAGCTGTGTGCAAAATAAAGTGAAATATGTATTTCAAAAACTAGGCCACAGCTTTTCTATGGCGCAATCTGAAAGCATTTGAATCAACTTTGCATATGCATAGCCTTTTCTTTTAAAATTATATTTTACCTTTTTTTTTTTTTTTTCAATGTGTTGATTTCATGACACTCTTCCTAAGGTAATAAGACAATACCACAAGCACAAGCTAAGGGAAACACAGGCAGATGCTGCAAAACACATCTTAAAAATGTACCTCTGCAGCAAGTTTCCATCTTTTCTGATCCCAGCCTGGAGACTTGCTCTTGCTTTGAGCTGGGATTCTCTTCTATGTGCAGATGGATCATAGGGTGACTTGGGTTGGAGGGGACCTCTAAGCTGCCCCCTACCAGGTCAGGATGCTCAGAGCCCCATTCAACCCGGCCTTGAGTGTCTCCAGGGATGGGGCATCCACAGCTTCTTTGGGCATTGTGTGCCACACCTCACCCTCTGAGGGAAAAATGTCTTCTCACATGACATCTAACCTACATCTTTCTCCTCAGATGGAGAAGGTTGTCGGTAATTTTATTTGGAATTTTGGTACATCTTAGAACAATCTCTGCAAAACTGAATGCTTTTAGTGCTATTTTTCAATAGCAGAGGTCTAAATTAAGGTGGATTTGAGAAAGAAGATAGAATGTGGGTAGTGGTGCAGCAGAAGAGAGCCCTCAGGTCCACGGCAGGGTTCTCTACTTCAGCAATGGCAGCCACCAGGCCCATAACATCAGGGATCTTCTTCATGTCTGGGCCTGGGCCTAGCTTGCCCCTCTTTGATCCCTCTATGCAGGTAGGAAACCACTTGAAGCAAATACTTGTGTGCAAATATTAAAGAGTGCCTTTTGTTTGCTTGTTTATTTGCCCGAGGGAACTGGAAGAGGTCTTTTGTGTAGAGGCTGGGTGTCTGCTGCCCAGCCCCCTCTGCGGGACCTGTAGGGTTGCAGTGAGCTGCAGGTGACTCTAAGGATACTGGGGGTTTCTATGACCTCAAGGTTTCACTCAGGGACCTGAGCCAAGGTCAGCTGAGAGAAGAAACAGGCATTCCTCCGTCTCTCCCTGCCTGTACCCTACTTTCTCCTCTACAGAGGACACAGGTGTGTGGGATTGTTGCTGAGGAGCTGGTGGGCCGGAGCCTGCCTGGGAGCAAAATGAGAACACTCTCAGCTCCCATATGAAAATATTCAGGGATGTGAGGCTATGCATCAGGGTCACAAAGAGAATTGTGCTGCAGGAGCCTCTGCTATCCTTCTCAATTTTGTAATCTAACCAGCAGATGACACTACCTTCTTTTTTGTGTGCTTCTCTGAAGTCCCATAACGGATCCATCTGCATCTACATGCAGTTAAAAAGTCTGATCTGGTGACGGCTCACTTTTCTGCAGCAAATTGTAAGTGACAGTCTGTGGCACTGATGCAACGGAGGATTTGAAAACCACATATGCACCTGTGAAAGGAAGACGTGGAGATTAAGGTTGCCCTGATAATAGATTTTAACCCAAGTAGAACTATATCTGATTTAGTTTGATCTAGAGTGAACGCTGTTTTGTTTTGCTGGGATTCTTTGTTTGCCTCTTGTTTTCTTTTGCTAACAGGTGCTTGGCTTTAGCAATATTCCTTTGCTGTTTGGTTCTGGTAGATTTAATAGCGTAGTTGCTAAATTGAGTTTAGATAGCTTATCCTGTGTATATTTAGAGATAAGAAGTTCATTTAGGGATTAGGGAATGCTTCTTGTCTATGCACCATTAAGCGTAGCACATCTGCTACTCAACTAGCAATCAGCAGAATATTGACAAAAGTTATAAAGAAATCTTTTTGTTCACTTGGGCACATGTCTATATGCAAGGTTCTAGGTGCTTACCTGACTGAACAAGTAACCCTGATAGCCATAAAGAAGATCCAGATTCATGCTGTGCTTGGGTGAAATATGAGTACGGGTTTCAGTTAGAATCTGTTTTGGAAGTGGGTTGAAAGAATTGATGATAAAAGAAAAAAAGTATCTTACAGAAAAGTAACAGATTTACCTTTTAGTTGTGTTTTCTGCTTTTGAAAGAGAAAAGGAAAGGAGCTTGTCTTCTAGCATATGGAAAGTAGCTGAATAAACAGCATGTTGTAAGAAACACGAAAAACTGAAGTACAGATTTTCATACATTATTTTAACTGGAGAGTCAGGCCTCTAAAAGTAGCTCTCAGATTACTAGTCCAAACACAATACCATTTCCTTAAAAAAAAAACAAACCTGAAAAACTGTGGGCTTTAAATAATGAGGAAAAAGAATAATTCCTGGGCTGCCTGGGCGAGAAGGGGAGCAGTGCCCACATTGCTGACCCTCGCCAGCTGGTAACCAAACCAAGGAGGGAGCTGTGAGAGCGAAGGGGAGTCATCGAGATAGTCAGGTTATCCAGCCCTTATTCATACCAAATGTAACACTTTATATCGCAATTAATGGAAAAGTGATTAAATCTTTGAAACGTGGAGATGAGCTTTTCAGACAGGCAGGTGGTTCTTCTGCAATGCCTGCTTGTGGAGGAGAGATCTGCGTGTATGTGAATGCATGGGCAGCGAGACTCCCGCCGAGCAGCTCAGGGAAGATTTTCTGGGCTATTTATGTATTTTATGGCAGGCTGTTTGCTTTATACGAGGAAAAGCTGATTCATGCTGGTGTGGAAGCTGATTGTGCTGCCAAGGGGAGAGGCAAATTCTGGGTACGCGAGGATAATTAAGCAGGAGATATGTATGGCTGTAACAACATGATTCAAAAATAGGGATGTATTTTTCTAATGAGATGTTTGCATGCTAGTGTGTAGGGCCCGACTGCAGGTGTCACTGTTACATCTAAAATAGCGGTTTGCTTTTCAGCTACAGCTATCACAATGGGCTCCTCTTTTCTAGGAACACCACACTTGTGAAAGTAATGTGAAATCCAGAAAATATATAGTAAGCCATAATCAGCTCCAGCTAGGTGTGTGCATCTGCGTGTGCACGTGTGTTTAGGTGTGTGCTGAAGGTGCATGTATGTGTGTACCTGTGCATGCATCTCCCCCATCAAGAGCCAACCTAGCAGCTTCACAGCGAACTCAAACACCTAATCCACAGATTAGGCTTACAACTTTTCCTCCGAATGTTTTGGAATCCTCCCTTGCTATGGGATGGGTATTTAACTTCCACTGACCCTTAGCAAAGTCACGATGCAATCTTTAATACAGCTGTAGAAAGCACAGGCATCAACAGGAGGATTTGATAGTGAGTATCTGAGATTGTTTGCAACGATTTGCATTAGTGCAGTAATTCCATTCCGCTCTCTGTAAATGACTTCGTTTGGTTTTTTGTTTTGTTTTGCTGGGTTTTTGTTGTTGTTTGTTTTTAAATAGTCTCCTAGTTTTCACGCAGGCGAACAGCTCTGATTTTTCCACTGCAGTTATTCAGATGAGTGAAGCGCTGCTAGTTTACTCTCTCTCTCTTTGCTTTATTTTTTTTTCCTTCTTTTTTTTTTTTTTTTTTTTTAATCTTTTTCTAACTTTCTTTAAAAGAGATTTGAAAGAAAGGTGGAGGGGATGAGAAAGAACTGAAAACGGGATTTAAAACGTCTCAGAAAAAAAATTTCCCTTGTGCCTAATTTGAAACTGTAACACACTGTTTAGCAAGTGAAGGAAAAAAGTGATTCTGAGCGTGTTTTGGAGAAGCTCCTCAACAGCTTTTTACAGAAGAAATTTTAAGAGCAAGGCAGTATTCTCATTAAGTACCCGTCCGCACAGCCTGTTCTTCCCCACCTGGATACCGTGCCTTCAAAGCCGGTAGTTCTGTATGTGACACTGATTAGCTCACTGTATTAACATTTATGATGCTTTGTGGGTTTTCTCTTGTTGGAAGAGTTTCTTAAGTATTTGCATAATGTTATGAAAAATATCCCTAGTCTAGGTTGCTTTTCTTTTTTTTTTTTCTTCTATTACACTGGTCCTAATTTTCACTTTTCAAAATGTTACGGTGTGCACCTACATGGGGGTTGTTGTTGTTGTTGTTTCTTCTCAAATCCTGTGAAATGCTCATGGTAAAAGAACAATATATGTTTGGGAGACTGAAAAATTGTCTTTCTTCAAATCAGACAATGGAGTTTTTCACTTGCGCAAATAATTGTATAAGTCTCTGAACGTGCTCACCCTAATTGATTTCTGAATGTTCTGGAGGGATTTATCCATCCCTTTTTAATTTTTTTTTCCTCAAAACAAAACCTAGAAATGAGAAAATATTTTGAGGTGGGAAGGAACGGGAGGGGGAATAGAAAAATAAAGCAAATAAATTTTTGAATAAGAATGACCCGTGTACTGTGACTGGAGGGCAAATGCAAATGTCTGTTTTCAAACACAGACTCGTGAATTCTTATTAGGGGTTCGTGACTGTGCCTCCAAGCACATCATTACATATTCATAAGTGTGAGGAAAATAGACTCCTTCCACATTCAGGTGTGTTCAACTAAATGCTGCCCCTTTAATCTTAAAGAACAGCTCATTTGGTCTATTTTCTTCAGTTCACAAAGTGTTAAGGGAATATGAGATAAAAGATGCACACACACAAAAAGAAAAAGAAGCAGCAATATTCCACAAAGATCTTTTTAGTGTCAACTTAAATGCACACAAATAGCAGATGATGATCTCTTTTATTGGACTAACATTTATCCAGTAATATCCACACACTTTTAAAACCATTGAGACCTCCTCTTCAGGTGTTCATTTGAATAGAAATAGCTGAATGAGTGTTTTTATAATTGATCCCCTGAGTACTGAATGTCTAGTGCTGCATAACCAACATTTTCCCATTGCTGATTTTTTTCCAAATTGCTACTCTGCAAAATTAGGATTTTGTATAGTTTTGATAAGAAAATTAACCTTCCAAATGCCAGATCCCCTTAACGTTACTTAGGAAGTGATGTGAAGGTACAATCAGAACTCTTGTTCTCGAATGGATTATTTTATCTACACGAGCAAAGAAAAATGTTTCTTTCCATAAAATTATGTAGAATCTACACCTTTTCCGCCTAAAAGGATGCTTGTTTTGGTTGAGTTTCTTATCCCCATCCCTTAGATAAGAAGCTGTCACCTTTAGAGTGTGCTTAATGAAAAGCCTTTGCTTTCACAGCAACACAGAAACTTTGTAATACCTGTTTGCTATTGTTTGATTTTTACGCCGGATGAAAAATCAACTTCTCTTTTTATCTTTAAAGTCACCTTTAGAAGATTTTTCTTGCAACTTGTATGGAGTGTCACAGAAGCTGAATTTTCCAGAGACATATCCATATACAGCGAACATTTCTAGATTTATTTATTTTTTTTTAAATTTTTCTTTCTTTTAATCAGAAAACATTGCAGTTTTGGACTTGGAGTTTTAAAAAATGATCATCTTGTGAAGATACAGAGCATCTGAAGTTTAACAGCGTGCATTACAGGTGGCTGTTCCTTCAGTGGACCCTTGAAGGAAATGGAATTCCTAATTGATATGAAATCATTTTGCAGCAGCGACACCTGAGTAGTAGAGAGAAAGGGAAGAAGATATGATAATGACTGTGTGATAAAACCGGTTAGCATTTGTGTGCCACGGTAAACACTCATGAGTATAAAGAAAATACTAGCTAGCCACTAGAGATATCCACTTATGTTCATGATACAACCACTACAAACTCTGGTTCTATCAAACTAGCATCAAGCACAAGATCCATCTTTAATTAATTTAATCCTGTAGAGCTGAGACTCATTTTATTTGTGACTGTGTAGAGAGAAATTACACTTCCATACTTGCCTTGAACTTCAACCTTATCCTTTCCTATCAGTCATATTGAATAACACAAAAGCACATGCTCTGAAATTCATGTCCTGTTTTTTTTTTTTTTTTTTCCCGTTTCCCAAAGATTATGTAGGAAGATCTGAATGTGGCTTACTCAATAAAAAGCACAGAAAATGCCTCCACCTTCCCTCCCTTCCCCCACCCCCCCCACTCCTCCTTTTTCAGGAGAAAAAGTGATTTCTTTTGCAGATGGGAAACAGCTTATTAAATTAAAAGTCTTTCTCATAATGAGAAACATGTATGTTCTGTAATAAGGCTGAATAATTTCTTTCCTCTCTTTAGTGCGGGAATAAACATACCGTGTCCTACTGACGGTTATACCTGATGGACGTAGGATAGTGTATTTTGCCTTTTTTTCTCCCTTTTAATAGTGTGCTTTGTGGAAATGACCCATTCTGCGTGTGCAACTACAGCGTGGTTCTCATTAACCTCTTCAAGATGCCATTTGGGTGCCACAGTACATCACCCAACTAAAGAGACACAAACCCCTGGGATCAGCCCTACCAGTGAGGATCCTCATGATGGATTCATTTCCTGAGCTCTGCTGCTCCATCTCAAGGAACAGTACAAAAAGTTCTTTAAAACATTTCTTTTTCTCTAGAGAAACAAGATCAGCACTATGACCTAAGCCAGGGGAAGCTGTGGTATTGCTGCACAAGACACATGCAGAAGTTTGTAGTGTCTCTGATATGACCGTGAGGGACTGGAAAAAAACACTCTGTACGTTTTGGTGGTTTGCATTTAGGACGTAAAAGACCTTCAGCTTTTATGTGAGCCTCTAATTATAGCCCTAGTTTTGGTACTCATCTACAGGGATGCAGGAAGGAAAACTCCTCATCTGACATTTAATAATGAAACACTCTCTTTCTTCCTTTTTCCTTGAAAAAATCTGCAAAAGTTAAAAGAGTGCAAGAGCTAAATTCTAAGATCTAAAGGGAAAAATCACTGGGATTCCTTTTGTTAGCAGGCTTCTAGAGACTGTGTGTGCCTTTGCTCCAAAATGGGCCTCTTGCTCTGGGATGTGCCCCAGAGAAAGCCTGGCTTTCTCTCAAATTCTTTAGACCAGTCCTGCATGCAAGGAGGAAGAGCAGCGAGAAAGAATATTTGCAAGTCAGTTAAATATGCAGAGAAAAAAAGCAAAATACGTTACTGTTGTTGTTTCTAAATAATATTCTCCGAAAGAAATGGTGAGGATTTAGCTGAGTTTAAAATAGGAAATGTGTATCAAAATAAGATTGTGGAAAAATCTAGTTCTGATGCCTATGTAGAGGCGAACCTGCATCCTCCCAGGTCTCTCCTCCCTTAACCATTTCTGCAGATCACTGTCTCACTGCCTCCCTCTCCATGGCCAGCCTTGTTTTCTCTTTCAGTTGGAAAACTTTGCAATAACATAGTTTGTTTTGATTTCCAGACTAAACACTGGTAAGCTATGTAGAAAGAAGTTATCATCTCTTCAGATTTTCCTCTTATCCTTATGGTCATCTCTCAGCGTCACATCACTGCTGCTTTGTTATTCTTAACAGTGATGCTGGTCTTAACAAATACTGATTTGTATGTCTGATAATCTCTCTGTTTAAAAAACAATAACAGAATATGTGAGCATACAGAAACACTGCAGTTGCATTTGAAGTATTTTGCATAAGTTACATTTCATATTGAGCCTGGAACTATCCCCAGCCTACCTACAGGGAAGTGCAGAGAACATGGTTAACCTCTTCAGACTAACCTGACTATTTTTCTTAACTGCCAAAATCTGAGGCAAAAAATGTCTTACTGCAAGACATAAAGAACAAGGCAACTCTTAAATAGTTTGATCCACGGCTCTTCCTTCCAGCCTTGCCCACATTTGCTCCCACCTTCTTTGGAAGATGACTGTTATGCCTGCTTCCTATTTTCCCCCTTCAATATTTCTGTTTTCTCTCACGCTTAAGAGGAGAGAATAAGAGAATTAAATGTCAAGAATTATCTCATTTCAGTATGTGGGATTTCTGTGATCTGAGCCTGCTGCCAGACTCCCATTCAGCACAGCCAAGTTCCTGTGTTTTATCACTAGCTTTATCAACAAGACCTTTGCTAATTCTTCACCGTCTACAAACACAGTGTTTTTCATTATTTTTCCTATTCAAAGACAGCCCAGTAGTTCACTTCACTAGTACGAAAGAGCATTGCTCTGGCCATGGGTTCCAAAGGTTCGGCATCTTGTTGCCTTTTGCCATTCTTGGCTTGCATTAACTCATTCTGCTGCTTTTTGACTAGCTTTATTTTCCTTTAAAATTTTTACTCCACTGTTTGAGTTTCTGTCTCTTTTTTTCCGCATTTTGCTCTGGTATGGAAGAAAGGAAGGGTCTCCTATACGAGCATTTCTGTCTTCCTCTGGTAATAGAATTACCCCTTGCTGTGCCTGAACAAGGGAGTTATTTTCCCCCCTTCCTCCCTATTACAAAGTCACTTCTGGCTCTGAATTCCACCTTCCACTTCTTCTATCCTGGATTATCTTTCGAATGGGCTAATAATAATAATACTTACCTGCCTCTCAGGGGTGTTGTGAAGATTAATTAGTTAATGAGCTCTAAAGATGAAAAGTGCTGCATCATTGCTAAATATTATTTTTGTTCTTATTCTGTATAGATTGAACTCATCAATATCAGTATTTCAATTATAAATCTCACCCTATCATTTTGCAATTAGGCCCACTAGATCAAATTATCCATTACTCACACTACCTTCTTGTTCCTCTGGCTTATTTCTCTTTTCTCTTTTGAGAATAGATGCATAGTAATTGTGTATTCCTGAAAAGAAAGGATGCATCTTTTGTTTCAGAATGTCCCCATCTTTTTTTATACTGGAGGACTCTTTTTTAGTACCCTAGAGGACTCTGAGCAAAATGAAAGTTTATATTCCTTTATTTGAAGTAAAATCTCCTTCAAAGTCCGTTGCATTACTTCTTCAAAACCGTACCCTTCACAGAAGAGCTGCAGAAATTCAAGAAACCAACTTGTTTCCAATATTTCTCCCTTGTTGGATCACCATCCTGTGCTATTGCTTTTGCCTTCTTTTAGCTGCTAACACGCTTATCTTTAAGCCAATGGAATCTCCCTTTGCTCGTACAGGCTGCAGTGGATCTGCTGAGTGAAACACACAGGAGTTCCCCTTCACTCTTCAGCTTCCCAGAACTCTTCCTTACGGTGCTGCTGTTGTGGATGTTAGGATGCACCATTATTCCTTTAGGTGAATGTGAGGTGTTCTTGATTGTCCTCTTTGCAGATCAGTTGTCAGTCAGCATTACTACATTTTGGGTTTGCTCACCCTTTTCCCTTTCACCCATGGCTCATCTTCTGTCTTTGGGTGCTGCTTGGTCTCATATTCTCCAAATCAGGGGAGGTTCAGGTTGGATATTAGAAAATACATATTCTCCAAAAGAGTGGTGAGGTATTGGCACAGACTGCCCAGGGAGGTGTTCAGAAAGAGTGGAGATGTGGCACTGAGGGATATGGGTTATAGGGCATGGTGGGGATGGGTTGGGGTTGGGCTAGATGATCTTGGAGGTCTTTTCCAACCTCAGTGATACTATGATTCTAACATATGCTGTAAAGATATCTTGGGAATGAATGTAGATATGCCTGGGATATCACCTAGTCCATCATTTCATCTGCTCCTGTCTCTTTCTGATTTGCATCATCCTGTTTGAGAAGCCTGATGACTGTTGTATAAAAAATGATCAATAACAGTATTTTCTATTACAGGTGGCAGAACTCATAAAGCACCACCGTGCTGTTGTAACCATGGCAGAGAGGCTAGAGATGCTCTGTCTTGGGTATAAGGCTTCCCTGAGCTGCTCTGGTGCAGCAAGCAATGCTTGCTTGGGAGCAGCTCCAAGGTTTTAATTTCTGCACTGTGAGAAATCTGCATCTTTCTTGAAATCTGTAACAGCAAATTTGTTCCCACCATCCTGTATGCATGTGTGGGAGGAGAAATTTGGAACAACCAGGGGCAAACTGCCTGCTTACATCCCAGGCATTCACCTTCAGCCCGGGACTTCTGTCAGCCTCAGTTTCCCACCCTCGTTCTCCACAGAGCTATTACACTTCGTACGAATAATTAAATAGTCATTGGGTCTGAGAGAGGGAAGTGCTTACAATGTTGCTTGGAGTCAAGGAGGGACACGACCGGTCCAAACAGCCTGCAAAATTCAACTAACCCTGCAAGACATCTTAACTCTTCTGTCTAGACCTTGGGAAGCATAATCTTTCTTTAGAGAGGCGTTGGCAGATCAAGCAGAAATAACGCTGGCTGAGCTTAAGCAACAACCGCATTTGATATTTTCTGCTGATTGAGCTGTCCAGTTGACTGGAAAGGGCTGACAGCAGAGAGAGCCCTGGTCTGAGCAGAGCAGCTCCCAGGCCAGCTGGCGAGGGAATGGGGCTGCGCCAGGTAATTATTGCTTAGTGCAGAGGTCGAAAGCCTCTGAGAGCCTGATGTACTAATGAAACACAAATGGGACATCTGTGTTCAGGAGTTCAGCAAAGCACAGAAAACAGAGCTCTGCCAGGAATATCCATACTACTGAAAGCAAGCCCACTTCCTTGAGCTGAGGGAAGCCCACTGAAGAGGAAAGACCAGAGAACGCCTTTTGCAAAAGACCTTTTAAGTTGTGCGAACAAAGGCTTTCAGAGATTGCTCTAGACATTACAGCATTACAGAGGGGAAGCAGATGCATCCAAATAGCATGATGCAAGGTAATGTGAGGATGCAAAGGAGGGTTGAGAGAGGTGCTAAAAGAAAAGTTGATATAAATGAGGTTACTGGGAGTCTTTACTGATGTGGCTGATGTTAGATCTGATAAAACTGTGTGATGCTGGGGACATCTGTGTGGATTGCTACTAGTAAATGGCTGTAGTTACAGATACAAATGTTAGCATATTACTTTTTTTTCTGTGTGTGCGTGCGTGTGTGTGAGTTCTGATCTTTTTGTGCCTCACATAGCCATGACATTTTGCATTTCGAAAGTACGCTGGGACAAGATGGAACTATTACATGCATATACGCATATCTGTACACATGTAAGAGAGCACTGTCTGCAGAATTACTATGAAGAGAATCATGGTACAAATATTACTGATATCACACTGTCATAGTTGCGTTGAAGTGGAGATGTAGGCTGTGTACTGTGTAAAAGGATTTTAGGTTAAACCCTGCACGTTGAGGTCAGCCTCACAGACTGGCTGGGGATTTCAGCACTGATTTAAAGAGTTCCTTTGGGCTTCCTTACCAAACCTTGATATCAACCTTGGGGTTCAAGCACTGGTCCCCCTGCGAGCCCCTAGTCTGTAGGGAGGGAAAGCTAGGCTTAACCCTGCCTTTTTTCAGCTTCCTCTTCATCCACTAAGTTAGCAGTGAGGAATGAAGGAAATTTAAATCAGCTGGAGCTGCTTGTAGATGAATGTCTCCTATCTGCAGAGAGCCTTACTCTGTCCTTCTATCCAACACTGGTGAAGTGCCTTCAGAGCAGCAGATCTTGGTGTTAGCTGTCTTCTTCCGGAGTGAAATGGCTAATATTTATGATGTTGAGAGTTTTAACGTGCTTCAGGCTGTCCTTGTGCAGGTGAGTGCAACACTTCTCTAACATTGCTGTATCAGAGCTGGGTGTGAGGTGATGTCTAAAGAGATTGTACCTAGGACCCTGTGGCTGGGAGGTAAGAACACAACTGCTTGCACAAAGGTCTTGACTGTGAAATGTTGTCGATGAACTTTACTGGAAAGTGGTCTACAATAAGAACAGCATAGGTGATTCTTTTAGACCTTCAGGGTTGCTGGTTCTGAAGAGCTGATAACTCCTTTCAGATTTAATGCCACCAGAGCTGAAGAATGTGAGCCTAGTTTCTTGATGATATAAAGATTACTACTGTCAACAGTAGGGTAGAGCATTTGTAGCAAAGAGAATCTGAGCTCAAATTGGCTGGTGCCATGACACTCCCTCAGGCTGTGACCCAGTCACATCTCTGCAGCCAGGCAGGAGGAGAATGCTGGGGAAATGTACAGTGCTTGGTGTTTAACAAGGGCATCCTTCTCATCTAGGAGCTGCTAATTCTCACCCATCACAAGATGGATTCTGTGGCTGGCTTCTCTGTGAGGCCCAGACATTGTCTTTAGCACAGGCATCTGATGGGAGTGCTCATGAGAACAGGGCTTTTTGCTGTGTTCTCCTGCTAACCAACAGGTTAGTTAATTAAGTTCAGCGTACCAATAGCTTTCTCTTCATTGTATACAGTATTCCTTCTATGCTATGTTGCCATATCCTGCTAGTTTTCCTTGCCCGAGTGTTGCAGATCTTCATTGGCATTAGTGACTTCATTTCTCAGATAGGTGAATTATACGTATTTAAAATTAAAAATCCAGTTATCTGAACACAGTTTGGGAACAAAAAATTGCCTATAGAAGAACAGAAAAAAACCCCACCACATCCACCAATATCTGGGCAAGGTATTGAGGCAGATAATACCATGTTCTGCCACTGCTTTTTTAGACCTTGCTTGCATTCCTTTCCACGTTTCTCATATTACAAGTTGTTGTAATTCAAGACTTTAGGAAATGATCACTTATGCTGAGCAATGCATTTTAATCAGCTGTACTAACCTGCTTTGTGCACACAGTGATCACTGATCACTGTAGCAAACTTTAGGTAATTACATTTACATCAGCACATAGCTGCACCTTGTCTGGAGAGGCGGCTGATAGGGATAAACCAGTGTCTACTGGACCGACTGGGAACTTATCCAAGGGAATGCTGGATTAATTGCTAAATCTGAGGAAAAAGCATTTGGGGGAGGAGAATGTGAAACTCATTTTTATTTATGAGAAGCAGTTTCATTGTTGCTTCTGGCTGTAGAGTAAACATTCAGGATGAAAGACATAAAATATACTTGCCTATAGCTGGGATCAGATCTTGACTCACTGCAGTCTGATCTAGTGGGATGTATCCCTGCCCATGCAAGGGGAGAGAAAAGTGTGCTCTGTAGTGAGGGACCGTGGATTGGATGGACATGAGAAGTCTTCTGCTTACTGACTATTGTGGAGTCAAAAACAATCTTAGAGTTTATACTGCTGAATGTTTTCTCAGTTCAGTCTGGAGATGTAGAGACCAGGAGTCAGAAGATAAAATAACAATTTGATGATCTTTCAGGTCTTTTCCAACCTGAGTAATTCTATGATTCTATGATAATTTAAGCAGTCTTATCTGCTGTCCCTTCTCCCTTCATACTATACTTAGATTCACGATTTTCTTGTTTTCCTTCTAACAATCTATTAATTTGTACTTGAAGAGAAGGCGGCACATCCTAGCCAGTCCTTGGGAGCCAGAATTATCTCAATTTTGTTAATTCAAATCTCAGTCCAAATCCTTCTGAATTCTTTTTCAGAAGAAATAGTTAGCCTGAAAAATCTGGAGTACTGCACTGTATTTCCAGCTGGGTGGCTTTATTTAATCCACTCAGTGACTCCACAACACACAAATTAGCTCATTTAATATGAGGGAATGTAGATAAAGCTGGAATCATTTGGAATCGTTTGCCCTAACAGCTTTGGGGAAGATTGCAAAAAGAGCTAGAAATGGAGCCTAGAGAGAAGGAAAATCTGTCCAGATTGTCCAGACTGTAACCTTCAGAGGAGATTATAGACCGTGGTAACCAGATAGGAGGTTTCCTATTAGGAAAAAATGCACTGGGAAGTATTTTTTCTTTTTTTTACTGTTTCTTCAAGTACAGTTTCTGCTGCACCAGAAAAACTTGTTACAGATGAAAGCCTATTGCCTAGCAAGAAAAAGATGCCTATAGTGCATCTGAAAAAGGCAGTCTGGGGGCGTGAGAGCTCAGCATGTAGGAGAGGATGATTCTTCATAGTTTTTCAGGCAGCACTTCCACTGCTGGGTCAGAAGAATTTGGTCTGAGCTTGTCTTACCTCACCTTCCAATTTCTAGAGTCCATTTGGTTTGTACCACAAAAAGTCCTAATGATCTACATTCCTGAGAAAAGTACAACAGGTGAGTGTTGGAAGCCATCAAAATCCATGTCTGCTTGTGCCCCTGGGCCATTCTCAAAATGGCCTTGATGTCTCAGGCAGTTCATCAAAGACTTTGTTTATGCGGTGCGGTGTGGAGCACAGAGACTCTACCTGCACCTCAGAGTACAATGGGAAGGGAACAACCGTGCTTTTAGGGCAAGCTGTAAATTTTTAGAACCAGATAGGCTTCTTCCTCCATGATCTCCTTGTGTCTATCAGAGAAGTAATTGCCCAGCTGTCTGAGCTCCCATCCTCACTTTACAGGAGTGAGGAGGCCCAGGATCTTGGGGCTACCAGCGCTGGGGTAGGGACTGGGATGTCCCACTTGGTGGTGTGGTAACTAACTACATGCAGTGCTGCTGTACAGTGGAACCAAATTGGTCAAGATTAACACAGAGCCTCACTAACTGACAAACACCTTGGCTTTCCTCTGGATGGCAATGTGTGTCTGGACATGACTGCTGTTGAGAGCCATCAGTGATGAAGCCCTGAGACTTTTCATTCTCGATGACGATGAGGCCTGCCTGCATGGTCATAGCAGAGAGGCCCAGCAGAGCCCTCAGAGGAAGAGAAGAAAGGGCATATTCACTGTGTCTCATTTTTTTAATTTGAGTTTTTTTGGTTTTTTTTTTTTTGTTTCTTTTAATAGAACTGTGTAGAGTACAGAGGCTTGACCCACTCTTCAGATGAGAACAATAAGTAAATAATTAGCTCTGGGGAGAAGAGGTGGATTTCAGTGGTTTGGACAGAAGTTTGGCAGATCGGTACTTGAATTTCTGACTTTACTGCTGGGCTGCTGAAGGACTGAGACAAGTCTACCCTCAGCCCTACATTTCTATCCTCAGTCTATCCAGGCCCCACGCAACCTCAGTTAGTTGTGGCAATAACTGACTACCTGCAGGAAAACCATTTTGTTGTCTGAGCATCTTTCTTCCATTGATGCCATCCTTCCTCCCTTTTCCCTTTCTCCATGAAGCTGCCCAGGCCACCAAATATAGAGGGTGGTACAGAAGAAGAAAGAAGGTAGCCCCCTCCTCCAAGTACTGCACCCAAGCCATACACCAGCAATTCTCCTACCTGAGCAATTCAGGGGCAATGCTGTGCTCCCACCAAGCTGGCATCAGAGCTAGAGTTGGACAGACAAAACACAGCTATCTCATGAAAATGACAGAGCCAAGAACTTGACAGATATGGTGGCAGGAGACAAGATAGAGTGCAGGTAAAATGGATGATGAGCAGAAAGGCACGAAGACGTCTTTCAGAAGGAAAAGCTTTTTGACCATGAAGATGATGAAGCAGTGCAACAGGCTGGCTTTGCAGGCTATGCTTTATCCAAGATCCAGCTGAAGAATGCTCTGAGCTGGTTTGGAAATACTGCTGACCTTGCTTGGGCTAGAGCTCTCCTGAGGTCTCTGACAGTCTGAATTATCCTCTGATCCAAAGGTAGCAGAAGAACTAGTGAGTCAGTGATGTGGCCTTTTCTTGGCAGGAGGTGCAGGTGGTAATAGGTGGCAGGGCCTCAGTGAGCTTGCTTGCTAGCACTTTTGGCTATGCTCTTGCCTATCAGAGATTGAGGATGTGACCAAATTTGGGATTTCCTAAAGAGTAGGACCAGTAGAAGTACCAGAGATGTCAACAACCTTATGCCCATTTCATGAATATCTGTAGATCTAGGCTTGTTCAGTCCACGCAGAGTGCTCCATTTCTATTGAATCATCGGTTTTGCACTAAGATGGTAGGTGTTGTCTGTGATGACAGCAGGAATTCTGGTGCTCTGAAGAACTCAAGCCTGAAGTGTGCTAGTGGGACCTAAGCGCTGCTGAAAGTAAGTCTAATGTGGCTTTGGATGCTGAGACCTTGAAAAAGAGACTCAGAGCTGTGAAAACACGTGTATCAAAGAACTCTGTCCTGTCTGAGCTATCTTTCTTACACTCATCATGCTGGCATGAGCGATCACTTAACATGGAGCATGAGGCAGAGGTGGGTGATACCACAGGAATGCAAGCCAGGGGCCAGGGTGTGAGTGCTGATGGGGATGCACTGGGGATGAAGAAAAGCCCACCTAAGCCCAATTTTGTGCTCTGAGTAGAGAGTATGATGCAAAAGAGGCACAGAACCATGCTCTAGTCTTAGAGGAAATTCTATGCTTTAAACTTAAAAGCAGAAAACAAACAAACAAAAATTCCCAGGTAGGCTTTTAATCTTCATAAGTGCAGATGATCTGTACTTTTCACAAAAAAAAAAAAAAAAAAGGAGATGTAGGAAACACACACACACCTTTTAACTAGTGAGCAATTTAAAGACTAATAGGATTCATCCATAATTACATAGTTAAGTAAAATTTATGTATGAAGGAATTAACTGATTTCCCTGAGGGCAATATAAACCATAGAGACAGTGCTCTCATTTAAAAGTACCATCTCAATGTTAAAATACTTTGTCATTCTTCTGTAGCGATGGTTAGGTGCTGTGAGAGCCACATGGAAGTTTATTTACTGATCCACAGACAACTGATAACAGATCTCTGCTTTGTTTGGAATAGAAAACTTGAACAGCTTGTCTGCACCTCTCCACTCGGACATTAAATCAACATGGCTCTATTAGTGGCCCTAGGATGCCAGCTGAGCCATCTCTAAGCCTGTCACCGTGATGTCTTCATCTGTAACCAGAGCAGACGTGAGCTCCTGGCAGCTTCGGGAGGTGACAACAAATCCAATTAGCTCCTCTCCATGGCGCCACAATACTACTGTGAAACGGCCTGACAGGGAGGGTGGCTGCAATACCCCGCACAGTGGGCCATATCCTTCGTATTAAAAAAAAAAAACAACTACCAACACTTAATTGCTGGAGTGACTTTCCAGGCGGCTGCTGGAACCTTGTGCACAATCTGGTCAGAAATGTGAGCTGTCCTGGAGGGCTGGTTCGTGCACAGTTTGGGGAGGGCTTTGGGAAAGGATAAAATGCTCCAAGAGGATAACTCTGTGCCAGCACTGTTGTCCTTCTTCCTCACAAGGAAAATTCAGTCTGGAAATCATGCAGAAGCCAGTCCTTTTCTGCTCCAGTCTCACATTTCAGAGACTGGTGCCTGGAGGTGGTGTGTGCTCCATACTGTCTGTTTTGGCTGTGGTGTAAGCCAAAAGATGGAAGCAAACTTCCTGCTCCAGACTTCATCTGCTAGAAAGAAAGTGTGGGGCTGTTCAGTGGTTGCAGGATTTGGAAGGAGGCAATCTAAAAGTCTTCTGGGGTAAAATGGGAAGAGTTAGTCACTGCTCAAAAGCTGAGGCTGGTTGAACTTAGGCAATTGTATTTAAATCCAGCTTCCTTCCTCCTGAACTAGCAGGAAGAAATATTTTGCATGGTGGTTTAAAGTTGTGAGGTGTAACACATTGTCATTTAATTTGTTTAGAAATAAATAATGTGATATTTCTGCATTTTCTGACCAATACTTTTATCTAACAGTGCAAGATGAATTTGATGGGAAAAACTGAATTTAGGATAGTTTCTTCCATTTTATTCTTGATGTCACGGTCTAATAGAGGCCTTTGGAGAAACCTGAGCATCTCTGCTGCTAAAGGATTGTATATTTGAGATGCAAGAGTGCTTTCAAAATCAGTGTACAGGTGGTCCCCCACCCCATTTATGTAGGGAAATTCCGGCTTTTCCAATGTTCGAAGCTATTAGGAATCTTTGTAATCATACTCTGCTCTCAGGGAGATGCCTGAAATTAGTGAGTAGCTTGATTTCTCTGCTTTCAGTGGTGTTAGGCTGGTGTTACATCAGACACCTCTCACAGTATACATTCTGTTTTCCTAGTAGAAAGGATGTGCCTTTTTGCACATTGTGAATCTGTGTGAATGTGTAATGTTAACAGAACTAGCTTACAGATGACTATGAAACTAAGGCACCAGCAATGTGACAGCAAACTGTTGCATTGCTGCATGTCTGCAGACTTGTTTGAATGGAGAATCTTCATTCCTCTGAGGAGAGAATGTCTTAAATCTGGGCAGAAGACAGCAGGAATCTGGAGTCTGGATTTGCCTCATGTATGCTTTTGCTGGTGATGGGAGTGATGAGAGAAAAACAACTGAAAAAAACCTGCAGAAGTGGTGCTAGGAAGTAGCACAGTATTACTGTTTCCAGCAGCTTAAATGCAGATTCTTTAACTGTTTCCCCTGATGCTCTACTTTCGTACTTCAAAAATGCAGTGAGATCTGGGAACATTTCAGCACTAGTCATGATTACTGAGGATGGATTTCTCTAGGGAGAGCATATTGCAGCAGTGTTTGCCTCCCGGAGCCAAGCACACGCTGCAGTCAATGGGCAGCAGTTGGCAGGCCACCTATCCCTTGTCAGGAAGCCAGTTGTACTGTTGTCCCCTGTCACATCCCTCAGGAATACCTGTGGGCACTGGCAGACACGCAGCTAATGAGAAAAAGGTAAAAAGGTGTAACTAGGATGAAACAAAAGACTTTAAAATATTTTTTCTTCTTTTTCTTTTTCCTCTAACAGAAGCAGCTTGTTGCGAATATACATTGTTAAATCAAAACTCATTCCAGATTAATTGGGCACAGTATCTAGGCATGTGGCTGCTTTACAGAGCAACCAAACACTTTGTGAGTTTTGGAACTTATGGACTGGTTTTGGAAACCAATCGAGTGCTGCCAGACCCAATTATTTTCAGCAACATCTTTCTGCTACCAAAATGTGGCACTGTGGACTTTGGCCTGCTTGGTAAATGCTTCTCACTTATGGGCACAGTCCAGACTGAGGGCCTTCAAATGAGACTGCAGAGCACAGAGAGAGAGGATACATGCACTGATCATTTGCAAGAGGCTTTGTCTTAACTAGCAATTAGCAGTGGCAGTGGTTGAGCCTGAGTTTTATTTAAAACTAATTACATGGGTGGCTCCAAAAGTAACGCCTCCTATTTATTTCCATGGAAACTACAACAGATACAAAGAGCACAATATATTGTTTGATAGAGCAGATTCCCAGCTACAAAACTGTTTTTCAGCATAGTCATCATCATTAGCTCTGCATTTTCTCCAGTGATGAACAAGAGCCTGTATGCTGCACATGTAAAAATCTGCACCAGTGGGGGTGACCTACAGTTTCACAGCTGCTATGATTTCATCATTGTTAGCAAAATGTTACCCATACATCTTTCATCGGCCTGAATAGAAGGAAGTCAGAAAGTGCCTAATCCAGACTATATCATGGGTGTGATAGGACTGTCCAGCCAGGACTGGCAGTGTGCTCCGAGGTCTTCACGTTCGTATGGTACCTTGTGTTATCATGTTGCAAGAGAAAGGTTCTTCTTGGGCCTGACTCTGGAAGTTCAAGCCTTCATGAATTTGAGTGGTTTTACTTTTGGCAACGGAGTTTTGCTTTGCCAGTATAGGAAGAATGAAGAACCGGCCATAAAATGAAATTTGAAGAATGCTACTTCTGTATTAGTCACCACAGAAGTTTTTACTGAGTCCTCATTTCCCCCCTCGCCCCCCCCCCCCCTCCCCCCCAAAAAAAGTTATGCACTCCTAACGTGCTTACAGATAACATTGTGCCAAACATCAAGACTTGCTGCTTCAGCATGCAAGGAGAGCTTGCCTCTACATGTTCGCAACGGGCAAAAGAATATATTTCTCTGTTGTTCATCATCACCCAAATATTGTTTTTTATTAAGATCATGAAAAAACAGTGGGCTTTAATAATTACTAAATTTTAAGAATCTGTCTAAGGTAACTGGACACTGGAAATGGCACTGAGATTGCAGAGGCTTGAAAAACAGGGACAAGAGAAAGATCAGATATGATCTATTTGAGAAGTCGGATGGAAGAATAGACTTTGGTAGAGTGACAGCAGAGAGATTTAAAGAGCAGGACTGAAGTGGAGAAGTAATTTGAGTGGGCTAGGAATGGAGCGGATATCTTATTTGGCAACTGAAAGTGATAAAAGGACACGAGGAAGAGGAGAAGGAGGAAGCATGACACAGTTTGATTCTAAGGCTGCTACGGCAGGGACGAAGTTTCATTTCCTGGAGTTTTTATGCCAGCTTATAACATTGGCTGTATGGTGCCCTCAAACCCTCTTCTCTAGCAGAGGAATCCGAATGCACATGCTAAAAACTCCACCTTTTTGCTATTCTCTGATTAGTGGTACATACTGGTTACAACACGCCAAATATTTTAATTCTGTTGAACTTGTATCAAGCAAAACATATGACTTGATTTATTTGGGAAAAATTACCTCTTAGATTATCACAGGAGCTGAAAACACATACTGAGATACATATTCTAAAAGGAAACTTCAATGAGAAATGCTTAATTAGGTGAGGAGGTCTCTGAGATTTTGCTCTACAAAGATTTGATAGCAAAGTGAGTTGTTTTTTTTTTTCTTGGAAAACCTTTCATGTATTCAAGACAAAATTTGTCCCCATCTGGAAGGAAGGGTTCCTAAATGCAGTCATTCTCTTCCTCTTAGTGGGATGTGACTTTCTAAAATCATTAAGATGTACTCTGGGTGAGGACAGTTGCATAGTCAAGCCTCTGTTGTAATTGTGAAGCTGTTAACCAGAATAGTACGTCTGCTGAGCATTCCCAACTCATTTAAAGGTTGGAGAGGCATCTCACAAGAGCTAGCATTAGTCAAACAGCTCCCTCGGTAGGCAGAGGTCCTGTTCTGATAGCCTTAGGGAGCCTTTAGTTAAAATCAAATGGATTTTTGTAGACTTACTCTCTTTGCATAAAGTTTTTAAACATGTCAGTGATAATGGCTTCTGTTGAGAGCAGAGGCTCATAGCACAGTTGTGTCAAAAGACTTACATCCCACTACATGATTACCTTTATCTCTTTCATTTGAATAGGAATCAACCATTTTAGAAGCTATGATTTTAGAGTCTCCTCAGCTGTCTTAGTTACTCTAGAGTTTAAGCTTTAAAAAAATAACCATTCTGAAGTGGGACTCTTGGAAAAGCATAATGTTGTTATGAAGAAAATAGCTAGCAAAGATGGTGTCAGAGCCAAGACAATTTCCCCTTGGTTTTTGGCCAAACCCTCTAGTGCTTAACTATATGCCATCTGCCTTTTTCCTCTATGGTATTGCAACTTCTCATAGGCTTTAGGGCTCCTCTAGGCAATAAAAAATAATTGTACCAAAAATTATTATTTGAATCACAACACTAAGTTTCACTCAGGACAATAACTTCACAAAATTCTCATTTTTCTTGCTCTCTTCTGCTCAGACTTGTTTTATGAGCTACATGCCATGTTTCCATGGCTTGTAATAATGCTGTTGTTGAACACTTGCATTACGATAGTGCTCAGGAGTCCAGTCATGGATCTAACTGTTTTAGGGGCTAATCACAACATTAAATCTAGTTTTTCTTGGGCAGATAGCAAACAGAGTAATTAGAACATCACTCACTAATCTTTTTCCCAGTATTAGTGATTATTCAGACTGATGTCCAAAACGATTTCCCATACAGAATACTATCTGCCTGTCCCATGATGGAGTTAGGATATTCTTGCAAGATAACTTAGGATGTGTGAATGGAGCAATGGAGAGAACTTCATCTTCCAGTGAATGCTGGGGAAGGAGCACATATCTTGTTCTCCCTGTTTCCATGAAGTTAGCTGGGTTTAGAGCTTTCTTTTCAGGCTGGAAGCTTTGCTGCTCCTGGCAGTTCTGGAAACAAGCTCAATCAGGATTCAGACTGAGGCCCCTTACCTGGGGCTACTCAGCATTGTTTCCGCACTGACAAGCCATTTTGTAGGTGACTTCTAAACATGCAAAGAAAATTAAACAATTCCTTTGAATATCCTTAGCCAGAAGAACGGCTCAGAGGGTTATTGAATTTTATTTATTTATTTATTTTGAGTGCACAGTTCTTGTTTATTTGAATGCTGCATCAAAGCTACGAGAAAAGGCCATGGTGCCTTTGATTGGATTGGAATTTTCTGCGGCAGCATTGGCCAAAGGCGGCCCATCCTCTTGCAGGCTCCCACACGTGACCCAGTGGGGAATGGGGGAGGGGGAAAACCTGACAGACAAGCAGACAGATCAAACACGACACTTCAAAGAGAAGAAAAAATGCAAGAATGAAGCAATCCGGCACTACAGTCCCTCAATGCTAAGAAACAAAGCAGACAACCCTCTACACATGGCCATTCCTGCCGTCCAGAGACTGAGGCTGTATAGATGAGATCTTACCAAAAGCACTAGGGAGTGGTCTCTAGTGACTACATGACCAGTTATTACACTATTCGTGCTCAGACACTCTGAGGGGCTAATTAGTGCTTTTAATATGTAAATCAGAGCCTGAACAGATTAAATCTAGGGGAAAAAAAAATAACCCAGCTGGTGAATATGTTGTTTTAATTATTGCTCTAAAGAAAATATGGACATGGCTGAAGATGATGACAGAGAAGACTAGCCAACACCAGCTTAAAGAAGTTGTGACTGTTCATAGAAAACCATCAGGATAAACTCAGAGCTGAGGGGAACATATACAGGGTCAGTAGAGGGCCCTGCCAGCAGTGTGTGTCCTTCCATCTTTGGATCTTCCAACCCAATCAAGGAAGTTTTCAAAATCATCTTAGTTTTACTTCTAAGTATACGTATGTCCAATGGTTTAGCCAGTATTTCATCTTGCTGGGTATTATTTAAACATAGAGAAAGAGCTCCACGGGGGCTATTATTATTATCATGCCACATGCTACTCTGTAGAGATGGATGTCTGTAATCTGTTCACTTCCAGGTTAGCTTGAACTTTTACAAGGGGACAGAATTGGGAAAGAAATAAATGCTACTTTCCCAAGTGGAGTTTGACCTACAGCAGAAGAGAAAGTGAAAAACAGCTAGGATGGGCGGGAAAGAGAAATTAAGATGAATTGAAAGAGAGAATGAGGAAGACTCTATGGAAAGGGACAGATTGGATGATTGTCTGTGTTAGATATAAAAAGCTATAAGCAGGAAAGAGGCTATTAACTTTTATTGAGCTGTGTCCACCAGTACTGGAATGAAATAATTTGCACAGCAAGCCTGGACTTCAATCCTCTCTGCCAAGCGTGAGTTAGGAGGAGGAAGTTTGCTTTCCAAGAAAAAAACTTTTCAGAAAGGAGGGCATCTGTATGCCTCAAAGGCCTTGTGTTATTCAAGTCAGAGCTGCCTTCCAACCTGCCTGAAGGAATTCAGAACAACTTTTCTCTGTCTGTTGCTGAGGCTCTTTTGCAGCCTCTAGTGAAGAACATTTTTCTGTGGTTCAATTTTTAGCTTCTGTCAGTATTGAAACTCTGAACTATTTTCCGTAGAGCAAGGGAATAGAAGGTAATTATGTTTCCTTTGAACATTCATGCCCTTTTATCTGTGTCCTCCTGCCCACCTGTCTGTCTGCCTCCCTATTTATCTGTGTACTACAATTAAGGATTGGAAGTTGCACGAGAGGCAAGTTCCTTTTCCCATTCTTTTTCTCTCTCCCTTTGCTTGAAACAGATAATTAAAATGTCTTCTGTTGTTCTCCTGGTATACATATAGAGATTCATGAACATATTCTTATGTATCTTGATATATTTATTTAGTCACAAGATTAAATACAGACTCCCTCAATAAAAGAAATTATCATGTGCTCCTGATCAACTGTAAGAATTAAGCAGACTGACCCGATTTGCCTGAGATATAGATACTCTTTTCTCATAGTTTTTGTAATGCTATTTAAAAAGAGCACAATTTTATTCTAATTTCACCCTTTCCTCATGCTCTTTCCTCCTTCTCAGCCTTGCTGCTGCACTGTTATTGCTATAAGAGGCAATTGTGCCTCTCCTAAAAACCTCTTCCCTCCTCCCTGAGACTTTAACTCAAATAACAGTGACTGTGGGGTGTGATCTTCCCAATGATAGCTCCTCCTTTGTAAATCAAGAATGCCTTCAGTGAACAAATCTGAACAGACATCAACGCACATTAACCTCTCTGCTTAAGTTCTAGAGCTCCTTGAAGGAATTTCTACATGGTTTGGTGGCTAAAAAGCCAGCCAGTGCTGTTGTTTAAGGACCTGATATCTTGCTACACAGACACTTCCACTTAATGTGTGGACTTTGGAATTTCAGTACATATGTATACACATATATTAGTGTGTATATATGTATACATACATATATTTCCCTCTGATAGGAAAATATGTGAGCGTAAAAATTTGAACGATGTATTTATTTGATGGTGTTGTTCCTGTCCTTTTAGCTCTGACATGGACCTCTCCAAGAGTGCCCAGCACTTCACAGGAGCTTTTGTGTCATACAGTTGGCTTGACACTTAATGACAAAACCCCAGGCATGCAAGGGACTTAAAACACAGGATGATCCTTGTTTTCCTAATGTGTTTACCACATTAATAATTTCTTTGATATATATTTAAGTAACTTTTTGGCCAGACCCTGCATTCAGGAGACAGTGTGGGTTGTATTGCCATTACATGTCAAAGAGAGGTGAACCATGGATGTTCGACATCATGACCTGCAATCGTGCAGCAAAAAATTTTCTTCTGATGAGTCTGTACACTTTACTCTCTCACCAACTTCCACCTTTTGCCTTTTCTGCAGAAGGATGAATGCAATCCAATTTGTAAGAGGAATTTTAAAGCAGTTTTTAATAACATGTGCTTGCCCAAGTGGTTTTGTCACTGTGTTCTGGAGACTTGTAGCAGAGCTTCCTCTTGTGGGGACCAGTCCCACATTTCTAATGAAAGCAAAAACACTCATGTTTTCTTTCAGCAACTTTCTCAGCAAAGATAAAACTTTCGTATTATTTTCAGGAATTACCTGCTAAAGGCAGCTTCAGCTTCTCTGTAAGTCTGGAGATCTTCCTGTTCCTACAAATATGTAGTTTCAGTATTCATTAATAGTTAAAGCAAGGGGAAAAAAAACACAGAAAAGAAAAAAACACCAAAAATTGTACTGCAATAAAAGTTAGCACCAAGGATGTGTAAGCCCTCCTGCTAATTTAAAACTTAGAAAGAATGTCAGATTTTGCTGTTACCTTGCCTGGGAAATTGTATGGTGGACCTTGCTGGATGACCATTTTGTATTTGCACCTCTGCATATCAGTGTTCTGATACTCTCAATTTACCTCAAGTCCTCTCAGGTAGACATATTTGCCTTGAGCTGAAAGTTATCAAGGAACTCAGTTCCCATCTGTGCACTGCAGAAGTGTAGGATAATCAACAAACTTGTCCTTTCTTCAAGGAGAGCTAGAAATACTGGTGAAGTATTGCTTCTGGCCGAACTTCTTGCAACCTGAACTTTGGAATGAGAGCTGCTGTATCGCAAGTCTGGGATGCATCCATTGGAAGATCACTGGATACAACTTCGTGTGCTGAAGCCATGGTCTTGTACATTCCACCTCTTCAGTGTCACCATTTGCACAGTGATTGGTTATCTGCACATGACCTACTTTGAGCTTTAGATAGTGCATTCCTTCCAGTGAAACCGACATCTCTATTTGATGAGGCTATTTTTCTTGCTTGGTGTGGTAGATTTGGGCATTTTCTAATTTGTTTAACCATTATGCAAGGTGGAGAATTCCCTGTCAGCTTGTTATTTTGTGTCTTCCTGCAAGAACAGAGCAGACTGGAATCCTGCAGATGCATCCGTTGTGGCTGATTTTTGCCAAGCGTCTATTGGAGTGAATGGAGTCTGAATGAAGAAATAATGGCCAGTTCTGCAGGAGATTGTCCTGGGATTCACTACGCCATGAAAGTTTTTTTGAATTGTTTTTGTCAATTTTTTGCATTCCTGTAATTCATAAACAGATATAAGCTGCTGAAGCAGCCAGTCCTCTGTCATTTACCTGTAGCTAAAAATAATTGCTAGAAATGATATTTTGCTGATATTTCAAATCCACAAATGCAATCGAATTAATTTGCTCTAGACATTTTCAATTTTAGTGTCTGTATACATGTATATAAAACATAGCCACATCCATATTTATAAGTATGAAAATGAATATATTTTGTACCTAGAAATATCCCCACGTACCTATTGACTTGTCATTGGGAAATACACACAGGACTCGGCAGGAAGAAATAAAAGCAGCAGAGGTGATATCCTGGGGTCTGCTACCCTCACGGATAGTTATGTGTTGAGGAAAGCCCTGACAGGGTGCATGTCCTTCAGCAGCTCAGCTTAGGTGTTAGCTGCAGTACAGGACAGACCTACTCTGTGCACGAAGGGATGTTGCTCCCATCCTACGGGCAATGCCCAGAAACAGGCCACAGGGTTCAGTCTGATAAGCTGTTTGACTCTCAGAATTATGCCCCACATAATTAAAAGTGCAGTCTGTTGAAAGCCAGGGATATTCTGGCAAATAATGCCATGACAGAAAAAAATGTGTCTGAGCACTCACTTTCTTCCTCCAAATGTTTCCACTACAAAGACTAATATTTCATTAGATGTAAACATAATTTTAATGAATGAGGAAACGCATTCAGCCATCTAGGGCGATGTGGTGTGTATCTCTGCGTTTGGATAAATCTATGTGCAAACGCACGCACTGATAAGATGGGTCTTTTCTCTTATACTGGGGGATGTATAATACTTCCTAGGAATTGTATTTTTTTTTTTTTGCTTGTATTACAAAAGTATAGAAAGCATCAGTGTATCTCTCACTGAGGACTATTTCATGCTCTACGATAGCCATGTATCTGCAGGCAGAGATAAGCTGAGATTTCCCATTTTCCTCTACAAAATTAGCGATCTAAAAGCACAATAAAACCATCACCTTGTGTCACCAGTGGGGACAGCGGGAAGCATTTGGTTAAGAAATGATAAAATAACAAGTATTAATGGGGAAAAGCATTAAATGTTGTCGGGGGGAGATTCTCCGCACATTTTTTTTTAACTTGGAAATAGTTTTGAGAGAAAGAGAAATGCCTTAAATCCTGTGAAAAGGAAATTAATGCAGCGACTAAAGGAATGTTCAATAGCCAACAACAATTTGAAGTTGATATATGCAGCAAAACTGGCAAAAAAAAAAAAAAAAGTTAGTTTAGGGGAATCTCCCTGGTCCTTTTTGTTGAGTATTTTTAGATTGCTATTTTCTGTCTGCAAAAAAAAAAAATACACTTGGTAACAGGGCTCATTTGCAGGTAATAATTTAAAGGGGTTCTCTTGGCACTGTTTTCTGTGAGACTGATTTTAAGGCGAAAGCATAACCCGTTAAATAGTTATCCTTTTTTTTTGCAAATTTTGTAATCTTGTTGTTGTTATGATTATTTTTTTTAAGCCCAGAACAAAACTGCTTTTCTTCCCTGCTATGGGGCTTTGCAGCATAATTAGGGGGAAAATTCCCTTCCCTGACGCGGAACGCTCTCAGAAGGTAACATGGGGCTCCCCCGCTTTCCTCAGCCTTTCAGAGGCCCAACACGCTCTGAACTTTGCACAAAGCCCAGCCCCAGGAACAAAGCCCACCACCACCACTGGAAAGTGGTATTAGCCCTTCCCGCAGCCTTCCCACTGTGGATGCATGCACAATTCCCGGATAAATGCACCTTTTAAACTATATTAATGTAAAAGTTTTATTTGAAAGATGCCAGCTGTGGTCCTAGCCCAGGTTTATTCATGTGGGACATTTACTGGGTCAACTTAATACTTGACTACTGCTTATTATCCCATCAGTCTTCGGGGACAACCCATGATCTAATTGCCCGGCATTTATGTTGCCCTGGCAACTATAAATACAGAGTAATAATCCTTAAAGGGGCAGTGTAGAATTTCATGCCCCTGCAGTGAAGTACACTTCATTTCCCAGAGCACCCTGTGTTTTTTAATTCAGTGAATAAAAATGTGTAATGAATAATTAATTATGTGCTTGGAGGCACAATAGCTGCCTACTTTTGAATATTCATCAGTGACATTATTAATTCACTAGAAATCCCAAGGAGCAGTGGGATAGGCTTTTAGCCTAGCTGGAGGACTTACAGATAATACTCTGCAACGCGAACAAACTTTTTTTAAGCAGACTTTTCTTTGGTAGAGTTTTTTAAATTTAATTTACATCTTAATAAAATAATAATAATAAAAAGTTCTGTGTTGGCTGTCGCCAAGCTGCAGTGAGCATTAACTGACTGCAGCTGGCTGAGCGCAGTGAGCTGAGGTATCCCTGCCCCACTGCCCACCCTTTGCTGCAGGACCAGGAGAACAGAGGGAGAAAAACCTGAAGGGCCCTTTCAGTAAGCTTATGGAGAGAAAGAGGATGGACACTCATCGTTTGGGATTGGCCTCTTTTTTCCAGGTAACAGCAACAGGATGAGAGGGAATGTCCTCAAGTTGTGCCAGGGAAGGTTTAGATTGGGTATTAAGAAAAACTTCTTATAAAGGGTGATGAGATATTGGCACAGGCTGCTCAGGGAGGTGGTAGAGTCCTCATCCCTGGAAGTGTTCAAGGAAAGGGTAGGTGTGGCACTGAGGGACATGATCTAGAGCAGCTGCAGGCATAGGTTGATGATTGGACTAGATGGTCTTATTGGTCTTTCCAACCTTAATGATTATATGATCCACTTCTTGTAATGCATCAAATTAACTGATCAAAAAGCATCTTATTTGCCCGTCAAACAAAAGAAAACACCTGAAATCTTGCCTACAGTAAATAACTTGTTGTCAGGCTCTATTGTTGAATAAACCTGTGAGTCCTTTCTGGAGGTAGGAGTGTGACTTTTCACGTGACCACATTAGGTTAGTGATGCCATTCCATTTAGAGCAGGAGACAAATGCCAGCTGAAGGCTGATGCTGGAGTGAAGAAACAAACCCCATCAGTTTCTTGACAGAAAAGAAGTGGAATGATTAGAAAGAAATCTGAGGCCTTCTTGTGAAGTTTTCCTTCTTTCCCTATCTGATTTGCAATGCCAATGCTGTTTCAATGCAGTCTCTTTTCACCGCTGATACCTAAGGCCAGATTCTGTGCTGACACGATTTCTTTGACTTGAGAGAGAATTTGATCTTCAGCGCTTTGGGCCAAACCTTGCAGAGCCCCCTCTCCACAAACAGCCCACCTTAGGGTCTTGTTGGGAATTTTGCTTCTGAGGAATTTTTAGATGAAAATGTTGTTTCTGCAGAGATCAAAATTCATGGTTACAGTCACTTGAAGTCCTATAAGACACTGCAGTATCAGAAGAAAATGTAGTTTATTCCTTGAACGAGTCCAACAAACCTAAAATATCTGTAAAAATATTCCTTTTCCCTCTCCCTCTTGAGGCTGCTACTCAGCTGTAGTTCCTGTTGGAATATTTGCAGGCCTGGCTTTTTGTTGGTGAAAGAATAAAACTTTTACATCCTTCACAAGGCAGATTTGGGCTGCTAAATCACAGAGACATTTTTAAAAGTGAGACTATAATCCACTGAGGTTCTTAATGGGAAGAAATCATTATGCCTAATTAAATTGAAAGTAGCTCAATTTGTGTAAAGCTGGCAAAAACACAGCATATGCTTGTCATAAGTCATATTTAAGCTACCTGCAAGGTAGTAGGGTCTTCCCCGTAAAAAAATGAAATCTTTAGTTTGTTTCCTTTCACATCGTCTTTCTCTCTTCTTCATAAACGATGGTCCTGCTGGCATGTGGGGAGCTGCACCTGGAATCCAGCAGTGGCCTCATCTTTTCTTCTTCTGTTCCAGCGGCACCAGAACAGTGCACAGCTTGGATCAATCTTGATTCTCCGCAGAACTTGCTAACCATGTTGTGATGGGAAATAGTAGTTGTTGCATACACTGGTTAATGCAAATGTTAATGTAAAACTGACTGGCAGTTGTAGTTGCTTGCAGGTAAAAAGGATCCTTTTTTTTTTTTTTTTTTTTTAAGCCAAAACACTGGTTAGCAACAATTTTAGACAGTTGAAATATTTGCGGATTTTGTTTTCCTGTACGGCCATGGTGGTGTGTACAGCTTTAACAACAGAACAGATACCATCCAGCTTGGTCACAGGTTAAACAACAGTCATTTTGCTCAGCAATTCAAACTTTCATTACAATTTGTAATGCAGTAGAGCACTTGGGCTATGTAGTCATTTATTGCAGTGATTTGCATTAAAGAGGGTGTCATTGTATTACCTCTTAGCTTTGGCTGAGATTAGAAGTAATATCTACATTTATCTTTCACTCCTAGGAGTATAAAATTGTGCTAATAATAACAATAATAAAGCTAGTTCCTAAAAGCAAGTGAACTCCACACAGCTTTTTCCCACTTTTTTTTTTTTTTTTTTTCATCTACTCAAGTGGGGGAGTAGAAGAATCATGAATAATAAATATGGAGATAAGAGAACTGAAACTGGGAAATCAATTTACTGCAAAATATTTGCATATTTTATTAAAAGAAACTGTGCATAAACCCCACAACAGGGTGGAATGATTTATATTTTGATTTGATTTGTATACATTATACCTCTGGGAGAACCGATGCAACTTAGTCATCCCTGCAGGACTTTTTCAGCTAGGGTTTTGTTGTTGTTGTTGTTGTTTTGTTACAAATATCTCAGACAAGGGAGCAGTAGGTCCCAATAGAAATTTTAAGTCAGTTTGATGCTTTGTGGTATTTTTGGAAGCTCACATGTTCAAGTATCCAGGAGTGCTCTTAGCAAATGCCCAGTTCCCTCAGGGGCTCGTCTGAATCCAGGATAACCTCTGGGCTTCTCCAAAACTGCAGTTCAGGTCAGAAGGCTTTCAGCTCTCACTTGTTAAGAAAGCTACCTCATTTGATGCAGGCTCTTCTTACAGAGGTGGTTATAAATGCAGATCATTAGCATAAAGGAGTGTGCTTATATTCTGATTAGTAACATCTGAATTGGTGAGCAACCTGTCTAATACCACAACACCTGGCTGTTCAATGCATGGTCAAGGTGTCCTGGTCAGAGGGTGCTGGGTGCAAAAGCAAGCTATGGTTTAATGGAAGAGCTGCATTCTGACTTTGTTAGGCAAAAGTATACCAGGCGTCTTATCAATGGCTTCTGGCCTTCAAATTGAAAAGTTCACCAGTCACGAACAACTATATTTTTACATAAGTAAAGTTTTGCTGGAAGGAGTTTTCAAAATTAAGCTCACTCTTCTAGCAAGAGAATAGTGCCTAAATTCTCTGCATGTCGGGTAACTACTTCAGACGTAACAGTGTCCACCTGATTTTTTGGATTTCTGGATTTTTTTCTTTCTTAGCTTGTTTGCCTGTGTTACAGCTGTCTGTCCAACAACAACACTGTCGGTGTGACATACTTTCAGGGCTGAAATTTGACCTGAGGGGAATGCTAGTGTTCCATCTTCTTTTCTGCCCAGGGAGAACCGTCATACAATTTCTCAAAAGTGCCATATCTTGAATATACTGATCTACTTTATGTGACCATTTTAATATTTGAGGAAAGAAAAAGTCCGAAAAACCTCATCAGGTAGAAGTTTTGCCAAAAAAAGCAAGTTTTTTCCATACTAATTGAGGTACCCACTAATACATACATCTACATGGATATGCTTTTCAAGCATATATCAGGTTTCAAAAAGCTGCTTAAGCACAGACAGCCGAATTCCATTCATGTCCATGAAGTCAGGGAGTTCACATCAGGAAATGAGTGGTAATATTTCAAGAGCAGCTTGAAGTCTTCTCATGTATCTGTACCAGCAGTGATGATATTTCTAGCAGCTTCCAGGGGTCCGGAATTGAGACCAGTGAGAACACAAAAATAATTCCAGGCTAATTTTTACTCTTTATTGCTCCGACTTTGCTGTTTATGGGGATCCCTAAAGTTTGTATATGTGCTCTAAGAAGTTTCTTAACTGTGTATTGAATATTTCACTCATGGAGATCAGAGCAGCTTCCATGTGCTCACTGTATAAGTGAAAAGTCACATGTTTATCAATATGAAAATATGCTTTATCAGATACCACATGAGTGTATGAGCAGTGAAATTCAGAAAAGCTCCATGATTAATCTTCGTCGTATATCTACTTCATTCGGTTTACTTGATGTGGCTTCTGAATGTAATTTGTGTTTTCTGAAAGTTGTCTGTGATGTACTTCTGTAAATAGGTGCAGATGATTTGGTGAGGGGCATTTCCTAAGTACAAAATACAATCATCGCTATCACTGAGTATTTGAAAAAATAAATTATCATTGTGTTTGGTAAGTTACGTAATTCATCATTTTCCTCACCCCTGATGCATTGCATAACATCCCTTGTTTCAGCAGGACCTTTAAAGGTTAATATAGTCCTCTCCCCTGCATTGTGATAGGATTAATGTAATGATTTACTGATCCACTCATCAAAATAACTGTTCCTATCATATATTGTCGTCTGTGTATTTCAGATCTTTCTATCTTTACCCGCTTCATACTCATTCCATGTATAAATTAAGGGAAAGTATCTTAGGCCCTGGGTGGTAGCAGGGAGCTGCTTTAATGGGATCAGATCAGGCAACCTGAAACTAGACTGTGTTAGAGACAGAATCCTGGAGAAACCCAAACTGGTGATAGAATCCTTGTACACATGGCAGAAGTAAGCATCCTTTACCAAGTATCCTACCATGTAAGTCCCTTGGTAGGAGGAATACCCCATTTTGTCCTATTGGGGTATACGTTGGGGAAGTGAGCTAGGGACTTAGACATGTGAATCAACTTGTAACAGAAAACTGTTCTGCATACAGAACACCAGGGGTGTTTTTACCTTGAGTCTACAAACAACATGCATCAGAAGGGACTCTTGTATATGCACAAGTTGAAAGATGGTTCTTTACCATTAAGAGTGTTTTGAATATCCAGCTGGAGTCTACTTTGAATTTGTGACAGCATTCATTTCAAATGGATTTCAACACGTCAAAGAAACTCATGACATCCGTTAATATGAATTTTGTAGTGGGCAGGGATGGACTTCTGCTCTGTTTCTTTGCGCATACTGATAGCTCTGTTGTGTTTCAGTTTTCTTCTTGTTAGGACAAAAGTTTAGGGACTGTGGGTATTTGGGGCACTCTTATACTCTTATGGAAATTGTGGTTTCAGTTCCTGCTAACCACCAAACTATAATGCAAAATTGCTTTTCCTTTGTGCCTTGGCAGCTACTCTCTCCTGCAGAGAACGTCAGGCCCAGCGCTGCTGGTTAAAGAACATTTTGCTGCCTCTGCTATTTACTCCTTTCAGCAGTTATTGTAGGTTGAAGTCTCAACTCTTTTCACAGAGGAGTCATGATGCCGGAGTACATAGTTCTTAGGGTGGAATGGGTACAAGCAGTATGTTTCTTTCTTCTGGCCTGACTTTGGCTAACAGGCACTTATTCTAGTAATAGTTATTTTTGATACCTCCGACACAATGCAGACAGTGAGTATTTTAAGAGAGGATAGTGAAAGTGGGTGAGAAATGAGAGTTGGGATAATGATCCTGAAAAATTAGGATAATGCTGTTGCCAAAAGAGACTTGAACTGCAGAGCTCTACCCATTAGCTGCTTAATCTGCCCCAAAGGCCAACAATTTTGGATACAGGGTGTCTGAGTTTCAACTCTAAGGATCAAGTTAGATCACTGGTGATGCCAGCACAAAAAATATTCTATCATTTAGATTCTGTTCTTGATGTCACAGTAACAAGTTCCATATTTTCACTTCTGATTTGGTGCCTTGCAGCAGCACATCTATTTTCTGCTATTAATGAGTTGACGGCTTGAAAACTTACTCTCAGTTACAGTGCAGCCTTTGATTTTGCAAAACTCCTCCAAATGCCTCCAGCTAATTGTGTTTTCTATAATAAATTGTTGAAAAAATCTTGGCTTGGCTACATTTGCTTCAATTTGATTTAATTAATGTGTTTTAAAAGCACTATCCTGAACAGCCTGGACTACAGGATTGTTTATGTTATTTGCAGGACACAGCAGAGAGGACTGACCCAGAATTTACAACCTTCTTTCACACAATCTATCACATCACAATGCCATTATTTAAAATAATGGCGTCCTCTTGCCTTATACAAAATGATTTTTGCAGCTGTGAAGACTTTGACTAATAGGGAGTTTTTTATCACATAAAAAGCAGGACTGAACACTGGTGGCATGTTTCCAAGCTTGACTGATTTACAGAGGTCAGCCTCTATTACAGGCGGATTACAAAGCTCCGGAGCTGGCTCTCTCTTTTCCAGTCACAGGACTCTCTAAAGTAGTCTGTACCAATATTGGCTATTCCATGCATTTATGTGTTCTGCTTTGAATTGTGTTTATACTCCTTGAATTTACTCATTCTTTCTCTTGTTCCTGAAGAACCTGATGCCACCACAGCCAATCTTTTCTGCCTTTCCCTACCTACCTACCCGGCCCTTCCACATTAAGTAATTCTGGTAGGAGATAAAATAGCAGTTGAGTTTTTATGATAAATTGTGTATGGTCTGTAATTCTCCACCCAAGATTCAAGGCACAGAAATGTCATAATGTGGAATTCACAGATTAGTGTTATCTGATAATATATGTGATCTGCTGGACAATGTGGTATCACACTTTAGAGATATGAAATTTGCTTGCTAGGAGTAAGAAAAAGACTTCTGTCTGGGGCACAGAGCTGATATTTATAGCCTAATTTTAAACAGGGAAACTCTGTTGTCAGTTTTCTGAATTACCAATGCTTGCAGAAATCTTAGCAGAACAGTTTTTCTAGGACGACCCAGATGTTTGATATTAAAAAAACCCATCTGTTTTGAATAGAAGGTATTTCATTCCTCTCTGCACCTCCTCTTTATATACCAGAGAACGGCTGGAAAGAGCTGTCATGGTTATAGTTTTATTTAGTTCTCTGAACACTGCTGTCCATAGTGTCAAAAACGCACCGAAAAATAACCCTTGGAAAGGTTAATAGTGGCCTTTCCAGTGTCATATTCTACACTTTATGTGTTGTGGTAATTATTATCATTATAGCTGTAAGGATGTCTAGTTATCTTTCTTAATCACATACTATAAAAAGTGCTTCTGAACACATATCTATTATTTAATCAAAATTTCACAGTTATTGGCATTTATGCTCTGGAAGGGCTGTGTTTATTTTCTGTTTGCAAAGGGGAACAGTGCCTCCCAGAAGAAAGGGAGACCTCCATCCATTCCCACTTTAATCACTGTCATATCATGTGACAATCCGTACTATTAATATCAGAGACTGCTAATATGTGTTATTATGTCCTGTTGCCTTGTACTTTTTGCACCCTAGGAAAGCACTTTCATTAACAGACTAAAAAAATAGTGTGAGAACTGAACTGTCTTTCCAAGGCAGAGCCAAGTACAAGAGCTCTTCTGCTCAGGACAGCTTGAAATGGTTTTGGGGATGCCTGTATCTAGTAGGGTCAGTCATATACCTCAGGTGTCATCTGTTCTCTCACCACCGTATTTTTTATTCAGTCCTTCTGCAAAAGAGTGTTAAATGAGTTCTCCAGTTCTAAAGTCAAGCTCAACCCCATGCCCATTTAGAGGACTCAGCTGCCCCTGGTATCTTTATCACTCCCAGTGATTGCCTCTGGCAAGACTATCCATGCTACTACTATGGCATTGGGAAAAAAAATGGTCTGAGAAGTCATTGTTCTCCTCCATCATTCGCATCACCCCAAATATCATCTCAGAATTTCAGAACATCATGCTCAATTATACTCTTTGTTCCACAGCATTGATGACACAGCTTCATGCGATGTTCTCCTACAAGTGCTTGGTGATTCGTAGTCTAATTGCAAGGGTCACCTTGCAATTCATACTCCTCACTCTCAAGGTCACTCTGCATGATGTTGGCATTCACATCAGCCATGGCAGATGATGTGTGTGTGATACTTCTGTCTTTTACAATATCTCATGCATACTTGTATACCCTTCTCCCTCTTAGTGACATTGACATCTCTGGTGTCAGATGAACTGCACATGCCACTACCGGTAGTGCTTGCTTCCAGCTGCTATCCTGTATGCAGTGTTATCAAGTAACCACAGAGCCCATGATGCATTGTCAGCTCCCTCAAGGCGTCCTTTGACAGCTCTCAGTCAGTTCAAGGATTTTTCCTGATACCTAGAAGATCAGCTTGACACTAGTGTAGGAAATGTCACGATAGCCATTATGTAGCAGACGAGTAGAGAGTCCTTCCAACTGAAGTGCCTTCAACCTGTCTGGACATGGTTCCTGTAATGGAAATGCTGCAGGTGATATTGCTGTGCCTGCACCAGTGGATCGATTCCCCCTTGAGCTGCATGTTCATAGGCCTAGGGTCATATTCCGTGAGGTGAGCTCTCATAATGCTAGGTGCTGTGCAAACACCAAATAAATATCTCTTCAATATGAAATAGGAGAAAACGTGTAGAGTGTGCTGGAAGGGATGCAGTAATGCTGACAGACAGTTCTTAGAGCTCTTCTGAATTACCTCTCATATATGCATTATGCAGTATCCACCCGCTCCCACCAAAGCCAACCCCCTATCTTGTTGCCGGTAGTTTGCTGTCAAAGGCAAACAGCAAGGGAGAGAGGTTACTGTCAGGGGGCCAACTCTGAGGTGCAGCCCACTCTTTTTCAAAGAAAGATTTACTGCCTTATAAGACAGCTGAAAATGAAGAGAAGGCATTGATGCAACGGTGGAAAGCAGACACTGCTGCTTGCACCTCCTCATTGTAGGCATGATTCTGACATATAAAAAAGAATTTGCTTACTAAACCCACCTGGAAACCTCCTGTCTCCTGTATGAAATTGCAGCTATTAGTTCTTTCATGCTATGTTCTTGGGCTAGTTGCTCAAAGAAACCAGACAGGCCATGTTCTTGCCTTGGCTTCCAAGATAATTTTAACACACAAGAGAAACCCCATGACCAGGCTGTTGAAGGCATGGATCCAGAGGACTGATGTCTACATACAAGGTGATGTAGAGAATGTCCTACTGAAGGACCACTTTTACACCGATCCTTGGATATAATGTTGAGATCCATGTGCTGGGCAGCACTGTATGTGTCACACTGTCCCCTTAATAGGCCTGAGAGACTTGGAGAGACACACTGTACATAGGCTAGGGGATTGCTGGACTGGGACTGGAGACAACGACATGGCCATTCTTCATGATCTTTGTTCCACAGACTGGTAGAGTTTTGAAGAAGAACCTGAGGAGAAACACACCCTGCAACATAATTCCGTATATTTCACTTTCATTGCAAGCTTTAGGCAGGACTAACAACAGAGTAGTTTATTCATTGATAGACTTGTTTCATTCTTAGTCCTTAATATGAACAATTTAATCTAAGTCCTCAAGTATTATAGTGAACTTGTGCATTTGTGTCTTGAGTCACAATAAACATTTGTTTGGCAGTAATAGCATGAAATTCTTGATTTTCTGATCCAACTGTGTATAGTTTATTTGCAACTATCCCAAAGTCAAGAATTCTGACTGCAGAAAATTTTTTCTTGTGTTAAGATTCATAGAAATGCGTATGCTTGTGAGCCAGTTTAGCGTGTTCAAAATAATAACAGCAAAGAAATACACTTTCTAATGCAAAACCCAATAGCAGTGTATGTGACACATCAGTGCTACTATCAATTCCATTTTGCTTAATATATCTCACCATGTGATTATTCTTAATTTGAAAATAGCCATCCAGTACATTTTTCTATAATGAAAATGTACTTGCATCTTGTAGATATGCTAATAAATTTAACACAGAGGTGCAGCCATTGATTATTCAACAACAAGATGAGCATATCTGCTGTAAAATATATTTTTAAAGGTAATCTCTAATAGCCATTTCATAACAGGTAGGCTTTGCACTAATATGCTTGTCTAATGTCCCATTTAGATTCTTATACCCCAAATTAGCGATAAATCATGGGTGAAAATTTGTATTTTATATTCCTAAAGCATCAAAATAAAGTGTGACTTCAGCTTTGTTGCACTAGAAGTGGCTGGTAATGGTTAGAGGAAACGTGGGAATCGCAGGAGAATTTCTTTTGTCATAAACCTTTAGCAAAAGTGTCCAGGTTTTATGGGAGTTGGTAAAAGTACATGAACATGGTTCAATTGAAGCCAAGGCTTCAATTGAGCAGTGGGCCCAGGTGAACATCATGAAGTTCAACAAATCCAAATGCAATATCTTGCACCTGAGTTGCAATCCTCACCACCAACACAAGCTGGAGGATGAAAGGGTTGAGTGCATCCCTGCTGGAAATGACCTGGGGTGCTGGTGGATGGAAAGCAGGACAAGAGCCAGCAGTGTGTCCTTGCAACCCAGAAAACCAACCATACCCTGAGCTGCATCAAAAGCAGCGTGGTCAGCAAGACAAGGGAGGTGATCCTGCCCCTCTATTCTGCACTGGTGAGGCCTCACTTGGAGTACTGCATCCAGATGTGGAATCTTCAGTACAGGAGAGACATGGACCTGTTGGAGTGCATCCAGAGGAGGGCCACAAAAATGACCCAAGGGATGGAACACGTCTCCTGTGAGGACAGGCTGAAAGACCTGATAGCAGCCTTTCAGTGTCTAAAGGGGAGCTACAGGAAAGAAGGAGAGAGAGTCTTAAGCAGGATCTGTGGTGATAGAACAATGGGAAGTGGCTTCAAGCTTAAAGAGGATAAATTTAGGTTGGATATAGGAAAAAGTCTTTTATAGTGAGGATGGTGAGGCACTGGAACAGGTTGCCCAGTGATGTGGTTGGTGCCCTGTCCCTAGAAACTTTCAAGGTGAGGCTGTATCAGGCTTTGAGCAACCTGATCTAGCTGCGGATGTCCCTGTTCACTGCAGGTAAGCTGGACTAGTTGGTATTTAAATGTCCCTTTCAACTCAAAGGATTCTAAGATTCTATGATTCTATGATTTGGAAAAGAGATAGAAAGAAAGGTAAAAAAAAAAAAGAAAAATATGACAAATTAAAAAAAAAAAAACAACAAAAAAGAAAGGGAGAAACAAAGTAGGTTCTGCATAACATCTCCCGTGGAACTGTAGTACTGTTCACACTTCATCCAGAAATTGTGTTTGGAACTTGAATTTGCTTCATGGTTATAGCATTCAAATATAATTGCATTTGCACTTGTAAAATTACTGAAGAATGAAAACATGAAACTGTTTGACTTTGGGAGTTTACAGAAAAGTTGCCTGGGCAAATGCTCAAGTTCCAACATTCTATTCCAAATCCAGTCTTAGCATCAGCTACTGAGTTTTGAGGCAAAAAAGCCAGAGGAACTGGGTGACACAATGGTCTGAACACTGCTACACAAACTCCTCATTCAGATTCCTCTGGCTCTGATCTCAGCATTCTCTGTTTTCATCATGAATTCACTGGGGAAGGCAGGATTACAGAAGGAGGGACCAAGTGGGAATACGTCTTAAAGAATAGAAATCACCCATACTTGGGAAAATTTTGGGTTTGATCACTTTCAAATTAGACAGAAAGTACTTGTGAAAGCCCATGTGAATATTTTATTCAATTTAGTGACTCCAAAGGGATTTAACAGAGAGAAGGTATTGACATAGCATAAACAGCAGTTGTGGGATATTCTTGGCACCTACAAGTCTACCTTACACAATAACAAAGGCCATGGTGTAAATGCCCCGGTTAACTGTGAGCGTAATACGTTAGTAATCAGAATCAGCACAGTAACCTCAGCACTTCAGTGCAAACAAACTAGGACCCAGAATAACCAATCTCCTGAAGTCATCATCATTTTCAGAGAAGCCAGTTGTCATTCTCCAGCCAGTCATGTGCATTTCTAACTTGTCTAAAAAAGCAGAAGGAGATCACTGGTAATCAGTCTTATTTAGACAAATTGTACTAAATACATGCAGGACCAGAGAAAGGGAGAAATAAGAGGTCATCCAGGAGGAAAGCAGTGAAGCCTTTTCTACATCCATGCCATCAGTTCCCTCTATTCTTTCCCCAGCCAGACCTGGTGCAACAGAGAGCTCAGCCCCCTCATTGCTTTGTACACCTTTCTCAAACTCTTCTCCCAGTGCTTTAAGCTATGCTTCCCAACTGTCAAAGTTAAAAATTCTTAATGATGCAACCCAGGGTTACTATGGCAACTAATGTCATTGCCGAGGTGGTGGTGATCATATAATGTGCTTTGCCATTGAAATTTGAAATTATTTTCCAAAGACCTTTCAGAGGGTTGCAGTGTACCTCATCTGGAAAACCAAACCAAACCAAACCAAACACCGTAGTAAACCTTGCACAGGAAGTTATTAAAATGTGGATTTGTACCTCATTAATGTATGGAATTAAACCTTAATATCTGAAGAAGGAAATATTTTAGATATTTTTATTTAGTGTCATCAATATAATTCTGAGAAGGATAATTTTCTGTGTGATGTAACCATATCCAGCTATTCTATTTATACTCTGTATCTTCTCTTTATATAAAAATATGTTTTTTTCCTACGTTAACCACTAGAACTACGAAATCCTAATGACCTCACTCAGGCAGTCTTTGTAACAAACTGCTAGTCTCTTTTGGTGCAGTGGTTGAAAGTCACCATTTTTGATGGTGATTTCTAGCTTGCAACTCAGTTAGCAAAGTATTTAGCCACCACTGTGATGGGCACAGCATTTGAAGCTCAGGACACAGGAATTAAATTCATTATGTTAATTTCATTTCAGTCTACTACATGATCTAATAAAAGTATTTGATGAAAGAGATTCTCAGAGTAGATTTGATGCACAGAAACAGAAAGTAAAAGATAAATGAAAGCACAATGGAGTTTTTCTTCTTCTTAATGGGATTTGTTTTCTGGCTAACATCTCAGCAACAGCAAAGATTCTGCAATCACCGTTTGATAAAGAAAGAAGATCCGAATCAACTCACATTTTGAGCCTTGGGTTGGATCTGCTGTCCAAGGAGAAGCAAGCCTAGTTGCAAACCAGGATGCAGCACTGGAAAGTTCCCTGCATGTCACCAGCAGGCCCCACTCAGAAGCAGTGAAGTTGTATGATTCCCTTCTTCTGTGTGTCAGGATTCATTAGAAAACTAATTGCCAGGAAGTTCTGCCGATAATTCTTTTTACTGGAAAATTCTTCCAAAGCTGGTGGCTAGAAGTCACTCCAAACAATTCCTTTCATATTCTCTATACATGTGTTTGTCTTTCTGTTGTTGCCAGTTGTACGTCTAAACTTTTCTTGATGTTGCGAAGAGGTGGCTTTGTCTACAGAGCTAGCATGGCTGTTTTATGCATGTCGATCTTTGCTGACATGTTCAGCCTTTTTCTCTGTTAATGGCTGCTTTATATGGAGGCAACAATCACAGGGATAGTTACAGAAAAGCATCCATTTCTAGGAAGAGGTAGATAGAAATATTGGTGAAAGAAACAGTTGCAAGAATTTTTTATTACTTTGTAGATATGTCCGATTTTTCAATATCTGGAAAATAATTCCACTGCAATTTACAACTGAGCTCACTACATGTTGCTGGAAATAATACACTCTTTCTAGGGACTTTACACTGTCACTGTTCTTTCCCATTTCCAAGTGATTTGCAAACAACCTGCAATCCAATAAAGGCTCTTATAGGCTTTATCATGCCTCTGGCAGTGGGCTTGTGAGCAAATGGGTGTTTCAATGCTAGGAAGTAGCTCCATGGCCAAGGAAGATTTTCAGCCTTTCTGAAAGGTGATAAGGTGGTAAGCTTATGGATCTGTCATTTATTTATTTTGTTCTCCAGCCAGATACTTGCAACTGTGAATACTCTCTCTTCTACTGTCACAGATTTTGTCTTGCCAGAGTTATAGGCGCTCAATCCATAGGTTCAAATTTGGCCTTTAATATGTCTTGGCAATTTGACCTGCTGCTGAGTCATCCATTTTAGTGGATTTTTTCCTTACCTATATTCATGATTTTTGTTTGCTCATTTCCCTGGTACTGGACATTAAAATACTAAATTACTGTGATATTTAAAGGCTTTTCTGCAGACTGCCTTGGCCAGCACAGGGTAGCAGCTATCAGGAATCTTGTAAGTATTTAGTACAAGGTCAGCGATCAGAAAGTTTCATGTAGGCAAATAATTAAGCACCTGCCCTGTACCTATGAAACTGTTGAAGTTCAGCCCCTGCTGCTTCCATAATAGTCCACCTTTCCTTCATTTCCTGAAGGGTGGTGAAGAAAAATAAGCTCTGAAAGAGTCAGTGTATATTTTTTTCTTTTCCCTTTCAGCCTTTTCAGTCCCAAAGCCCAAGATGATGTATCAAACATTCCCTGAGGTAGAGACTTAGCTTGAATAGAAAGAGAATGTATATCCATTCATTTTGAGTGTGAGCTCTCCAGTTCCTTCATATTAGGCATCCATAATGCCTGCAGACAATAGGCACAATTGCGGGAGTCTATGCAGTATCAAAGCGAGAGGCAGTTATTTACAGCATGTCAAGGTCTTTCTGTGACGGTGTAAGAACACTTCGATAATAATAATATGGCACTTAGAAGTAATGATGTACTTATAAGTATAGATGAAGCACCTTTAATTTATTTGATAAAGTGAAAACTGAAGAGGGCAGCTTCATAGAAGCGTACACCTCTGGTCCTGACTTGCACTGAGTGTTTACTCTGAGAGTATGTGAACCCTTGCTGCAGCTTTGTCATTAACAAAAGAACTTTATAAATGCAGAAAATACTGAGATACAAAAGATTTTTTTTTTCAAATAAGGAAAACCTGTTCGCGGGCAAATACAATATGCATGTTATGTGGGCGAAGATTCTAGCTTCCAGAGGTCAGCTCTCACCTTCCAGCACAAAGGGTGAGTCTCATCTCAGAAAAATGTCTCACAAGTTTTTTTCATTTGAAAGATAATCAGGACATTATGCTTTTAAGCTGGCATTATTATGCATCTACTTGAATATTTAGATTAAAAGTCACCATGGGGTAGAGGCAATTATTACCCAGACCAGGTCAGTCTGCCTTGACTTATGAGAAGTCCTTTGAATTTGAATTTGCCACAATTGGTCTCTAATGTCCCAGGATTTAGACTGCAGATGTACTGTTTCTGTATCCAGACTGTAACATTGCCAAAGATTCTAGGTCCTGAGCAGGAATATTTTTATCTCAAGACTGTCCCTATACAAACCGTGTTTCTCTAAATCCTGATTTTCTTAAGTCAGCTAGAGGAATTTAATTTGATTTAATCAGAAGCCTGTTTGTAAGCAGCAGTAAAAGGGATATATTGTAATTTCTGTGATAGCATATTGGAAAAAAGAAACCAACAGCATCCTTCAAAAATTCTGTCAAATTCAGAACCAAACACAAATGCCTCATTACACTTCTGTCATGCCATGCAGACAAAAAGAGACCTAGTGGAAGGATCCTCTTTATGGAAATAGAACATGTGTATTTTTGTAGCCAATGAAGATGTCTTCAAGAAGGATGACATTAAAAGTGGGATGAGAGAGAATGGAACTTGTTGGTGATTTGAAAGCCCTCCTGAGATCTTTACGGGATGGTAATTGGCAAGATCTGAGCTCTCAGGCATATGCTAAAGCAGTTCATTTAGTCCTGGAGGCCCCCTGTTGATACTCTGGGGTGTTTGTCCAGGAATCAGCCATTGTAACAGTAGAAAAATTCTAAAATAAATGCAGTTGGCTGGCAATCCAGCTTAGTGAGGAGCAAAGTAAGCGAGGGTGGAAGCCAATGAATGGCTAGACAGATACCAGGATCTGTAGAAATCTGTAGTACATGTATGTACTAATAATCAATTTTTATGGGAAAGAAGAAGAGAGGGTATGAATTTTGTAGAATACTGAGTCAGATTTAAATGTGTTGTTCTCCATTCACAGAAGAAAAACAATAGCCTAACCCTTGAAAGGCCAATTTAGAGCTTTAGATATCAGATGCTCCTTCACGGCAGCCATCCCAGTAAAGCAAAATCAAGACTGAAACACACTTGCAAAAAAGGGAAGCTTAACAATAAGTAGTATGAGCAGAAATATTCTGTTTTGAGTCATTCATCAGCAGAACTAAAGGATACACTTAATCGAGGCATACTCAGAATGAACAGTTCGTTTAAGTCCCAGACTGTGCATTATACACTGTTGCTTTCAAAGGGAAGCTGTTTAAAGATGGAAGGGTTTTTTTTTTCTTTTTTTTTTTCTTTTTTTTTTTTTTTTCCCAGGGAGATTATTCCAAACCAAACCAATCTAATCTTCCGTGAATGAGTCAACCTTATAAAACAGGCAAACTGTGGAGAAATCTGTAAATCGCAATGACTTTTTTCATGCACCTAACTTATTCAGACCAAATCAAAGCATGCAATCTGCTGATAACTTAGTGTATTACACTAGCTGCACTTCCTTAGAAGCCTAGTAATTTCCACAATGTTTCTCTTTTCCTTTTTATTAAAAAGAAAAGAAAGAAAGGAAAAAAAAGTAACATTTAATCCTGGTAGCTGCAATAAAAACCATCTGAATGTAACTCAGCACAAACCTTCTCTTTGTGCTTTCAGGTGTCCAAGACATAGCTCTAAGTGCAGCTAAATAGTCTAAATTTGATTACAGGTTCATTTTCCCCTCCCCAATTCACTTTTGTATTTAACACAAATCTGTTTCTTTAAACTCATGCTAATTCAGTCTTACTGATGTCTTTCCTTTTCCTTTCTTTTGCCTTTCCTTTCCCATACATCCCACATCCTCCTTTTCTCTGAACAAGGAGCCAGGCAGGTGTTTAGTGTTTGCTTCTGCAGACACTCTGGGTTAGCTATAAAGTGTTAGGAAGAGAGCTGAAATAAGGGCTATTGCTGTGCTCCCCTCCTTTCTTCCTCCCTCTTCCCTCTTACCCCAAACATGCACATAAGGGAAAATTGGGGGAGCAGCACCCTGCCAGCACTATTGGGCACAGCCACACCAACCCACACTGCTCTTGGCCAAACATCCCACTTGGGACTGTTTTATTTATATCTTTTTTTTTTCCACAGCTCAGCTCAGGTTTCTTGTAGTGCATTGAACTGCAGGTTTCCCGAGATTGCAGGAGGCAGCTAAATATCTGGTTTTATAGAGCCTGTCAAAATCCCTTTCTGGCTTTTCTTTGTGCCTCCTGCTAAGGTCAGACCAACATAATGAATTATAGAATCATAGAATCATTATGGCTGGAAAAGACCTCTAAGTTCATCTAGTCCAACCACCAACCATGCACACTAACCATGTCCCTCAGTGTCACATTTCTACAGTCTTGAATATTTCCAGAGATGGTGACTCCACCACCACCATGGGCAAATTCTCTGATGGAGGAAGAGAAGAGGCAGAGAGGAGTGATACTGACTGAAAGGCACAAAACCAGGGAAAGAGCAGGATGCTAAGGGAGGCAGGATAAGATAGGCTATCCCCAAAAGCCCTGGTCTCCTGGTGCTTTCCAGTAATGTATTTTTAAACTGTCACAAGATTTTTCTTTTAGTATTCTCTTTCTTTGCCTTTTATTTATATCATGTTCTCTCTTGACTGTCCCAGCATACCTGATGCTCTGCTGGATTTCCTTCTGCTGACAGTTGGTGTGGAGAAGTATATGTTGCCCCATATTTTCTTCTTCAGTTGCCTTAAACTTTGGCAACTGAAGAACTTCCTTGGTGAAAATTTTCACACATTTGCACTATGCTAAAATTATGAGTTCTAACCAGGGACAAATCTGTCTGTTTATTAAATCAGAAATACTAAACTGCATTGCTTAATTATTCCACAATTCTCTCTTCAACTCTTCTTTCACATCCTGCTTCTATATTTATTTTCTTCCTTTTACAACTCAATGTGCACAAGAACTTGGTAGAGATTTTTAATATACTTTGAAGTCCCCAAGTTGGTCGTTACGTTTTATTTCAAGTTCTTTGATTGAGTCAACTAGGTCAGTGCAAGTCATATGGACCATCACCCACATATAGGCGATCGTGCTGAGTCAGTGGCAGAAGGTTGCACCTCCCCACACGACTCCATTGTTATTTTAATTTTCTCGTTCCACAAGTGCTCTCCCACCATTTCCCTCCCACTGCAAGAAGATTTGCTACAAAATGAGCACAACTAACAGTGCCCAGGGCTGCTATACAAAGGAAAAGAAAAGCTGAGGGAAATCGCTATAACCTCTCATGTCTGCAGCAACTTTATTATGCCACTCGACGCAGCTTGAACGAAAACTAGAGATCTCACAAAAGGCAACATTTAAAAATAACCCCCCTTTTCTTTTTCTAATTAAATCCGAGTGTTTTAAAAATCTCAGCACTGACAAGCTTTGTTTGTTTTTCTTTTCTTCTTTGTTTTTCCCACTTTTGAAGGGAACGCTGAAAAATGTGCTTTCATCTAAGTCAGATACGTTTCACATGCCCTTTTTTATTTTAGAAACATAGAATTGTAGAATGGTCTGAGCTGGAACATACCTGTAAAGACCATCTGGTTCAAACCACTCTGCTGTGCATGGAGACACCACCCACCAGGTCAGGTCCCATCCATCCACTCCTTCAATGCCTCCAGGGATGGGGCACCCATGGCTTCTCTGGCTGGCTTGTGGCAGGGCCTCACTGCCCTCTGAGTGAAGAATTTCTTCCTAATTTATAACTAGTTTAAAAACATTACTCCTATTCTTATCACAACAGACCTTGGAAGAGAGTCTCTCCATTGTGGTTGATTGCAGAATATGAAGGATGATCTTCTTGACCTCCATCATTTAAAAATTTGAATTCAACATTAGCATGGAATTTCCACGCACACCAATGTTGTTTTTCTTTTTCTCCCTTTCTTTCTTTTTTAAAGTTTAATTGTGATTTTTGCATGACTTTAACTTTGCTTTAACAAAGCTTCTTTTTTTTTTGTCTGATGTTGTAAGATCATTATCACCCCCTGTACACACTGTGTAAATTATCTGATGTGTCTATGGGTGTATGTCATTCAGAATATTCAAAAAAACAAAATTTGTATGGCATGCTGCAGGCTTGAGTAAGAATACATTTGTCATCTCTTTTTGCAATAGAACACTTTGAGAATATATTTTTTTTTCATGCGGTATATTATTCCCCTTAAGTAAGAGACCCAGGCAGAGTTGTTAGTTTATACAAAGCTTTTCTATAGTGATGACCTTTTCTGATCCTCTGTGAAAGTTAAGCATTCACTAACAACCAATGGAGATGATATCTAAAAATAAGCATCTGCATACAAAGAATTTTAACCCTGGGTACACATTTGGGTAAAAAAGGGACATTTTCAAGGGACACTTGATGACAGCCTAAGAGGAATCCACTACAGATGAAAATGACAGATTTGTGTTGTTGTGATGCTCCATGCATTTTTTTACAATAAATGGGTTATTCATCACAAATGACAATGAGGTCATTAGGTTTATTTGAGAAGGTGGGAAATTTAGCACCAAAGAGAGTTGATTTGTTTTTCCCACCTCTGTTGTCGGCCTCAAGGGTGAGCTGGGGCACATCCACTTGCCTTCTGGTGCCTCTTCTTCTCTGTCTATAAAGCGGTGAGGTGGATACTGATCTCCACTGTAAAACATTCAGGGATGTGAAGAAATGTGCTGTCTGTCTGGGAGCCAGATATTATTATTGCTAATTTTGAAAGGATCAAAACTTGTGTATGCAAAAGTGCTGCCTCAGTTTATTTGTAGGATTATCATGGTCCTGTGCACTAATTTGGTCACTGGGAAAGAGGCTTAACACATCATTTTGAACTGTTTCGTTTCCTGGAAAAAACATGGTTTCCTCTCACAGAACTTCCTGTTGGTGAAAAATTCAATATCTCTGATGTCACTATGTTAAGTCAAGTTCCTTGCTGCTTCTGATAGAACGTTAACTTAATGATATCTGAAATATTACAGTACTTTATGTTATAGTTTGTTCTTTTTTACTTTTTAAATTGTTTGAGGCAGACACTACATAAAACATATTTAAATATTTGCTTTCTGTATCAAAATGCCTCTACTTTGTGTTGAAACAAAACTTTGACATTAACTTATTTGCTTGTTGAAAGTGCCAACTTGTTTAGTTTCAGAGCAAACAGGAGACACATTCAAAACAAAATATAAGCAGATTTCCTTACTGCACAACAAAGGCACATATTCATCTGGAAAAGACAATATTTCAAATTGTACAATATTGTGGCTAAGCTTAATTATTTTTACAGTAAGCTAAAACCTATAAACCATAAAATAAATTATGTTACTGTTTTAACAGTGTCATGACAGAATACAGCATAAAATAGCTTTGAAGTGAATAATTCACACTATGCGTTTTTTCTACTACTGGCATATCCAAAAGTAATACAAAAACAATCTAAAAATGAAATATTACAATAGTCTAATCATAATTTTTAGAAACATAAAAATAATCAAAATACCTCTTTTCAAAATAAGAACAAATTAAAAACACACTAAATGGAAAATGATTGTTTCAGGTAGCTTTGTGACTGATTCCATATTACTCCTATACACGGAGAGGATGGAAAAAATAAAGCCTGAGGTCTGCTCCCCAGTAAACGGTGCAGCACAGATGAGGTGGCCAGCAGCCACTGCAATTTGCTGTTTGTGTGTATCAGCAGCAAACAGCCCAGTGCTTCCTTCTCCTGAGGACTTACTTAGAATATGAGTGGCAGTGTGCAGGAGTGCAACAGGCACGTGGACAACATGCCTGGTGGATGGACCTTAAAGACAGGAGTATTGAGAACGGATACAAAAGAAGAATTTGGCTCTAATTGGAATGTATCTTATCAGGATTTATTTTTACTGGGAAGTGTCTCAGGTAGCTGATTTATGACAGTGAACGGTAATGACTGCTGCTTATTAACGTAGACTTGGCCTAATGGGGAGGCATTCAGCAGGTGCCAAGTAACTGCATGGTCAGTTGACTCTGTCAGGTCAAATTAGACTCAAATTATAGGTTTTGTAAAAAATAAGTAAGTGTTTTCTGGTGCTAAAGACAGCAGAAACATTTTCTTTTCTTTTTTTTTTTCTTTATTTCAAAAGCAAATAAGTATATAAACAAGAGGCTCTGAGCAGACTTTGCAGTTGCAACATTGACTTTGCTAAGATCATGGTAACTTTGGTTGACACTGAGAACTCAGCAGAGCGAAGTGAATATTCTTGTGGCTTCTGCCACATCTCCATGGCATAAGTTCATTTCCATGCTCACCGTTAATGTGTTATCAAAACTTCCACTGCTGTTGTAGCTACCATGAATGGGTCCAGAAGGGGCTGGATATTGGACATCACACAAACAAATTATGCTCCCTGATCTCTGTTGATTTATAACACTTGCAAACTGAAGACAACACAGCCAAGAAGCACCCTATGGCCTAAGCTCTTGTAATAGTCATTATCCAGATAGCCAAGTGTGGCACACACTAGCATTGTATCACACCACCTCAATCCTTTCACTTCCTTTCCTGCTATGTTTAAATTCAGTGCATCTCTCCTCACCCTGAGCACTGCTTGGATGGGGGAAAGTTTGAAAATATCCTCAGAGGATCACATTTGTTGCCAGGCATGCTCAGATAAGTGAGGGGTCTATTTAAGGGCTTGGATGAGGGAAAAGCTTAGCTTTCTACATGAGATGTTGTTGGTAGTTGAAGAGCAGTCTGGATATTCCGCAAGTGTTCTACATTCATAATGGAGGCAGTGTTTGAAAGACAATTTTTTTCCTCTAGAAACAATTAACATTTAAAAGGAATCTCCTCGTGGATATAGGGGAAAGGCAGATCCTTCTTCAGTGGTTCCCATATAGGCACACCACAAGATCACAGCTGGCAGCCGTTCTACCATCAGTGTTGGTGTTTCAGCAGCAAGGTAGGTACTGACAGAGCGCAAGAGGATCTCTGGCTTTAATAATTCAGCGATTAGAATTGAAGTAGATTAGAGCTGAGAGAGTCTCTTGTCAAGAGTATGAATGTTATCCTTGACTAGTATTGCAAAGATCTAAGCTGTTTCTGCTCATAGTAATCTAAAAATGTGAAGCTAATGGAGTGTGTGTGCAAATCAGGGGAGTGCAGAATTTAAGAGGAAGGAAAAGTAAGATGAAAGGATGGAGCACGACACAGAAAAAAAGGGCATTTTTAAAAAATGTACTACAATGTTCTATAAGGAAATAAGCCTTCTTTCCAGCCGCAGAATAGTTTTTACCCTCATTTGCCGAAGTATACTTCATCAAGTAGTAGAGGAACTTCAATTTAATCTCTTTCATTGCAAATCGAAACACTTATTAGTAAAGGTACCAACATAAATGGCTATTTTACAGTAGCTCTAAAATCTGTGGATCAAATTTTACGCTTACCTACCCCACATAGATTGAGTCCACCTGCTGGGATAAATTCTTTGTGAAAAGATACTTGAAGGATAATAAATCCTCTTTCTTCTTCAGTGATGCATTAGGTGTAAGATGACTATAATTTCTCTTTGTAAGGATTCTTGCTCAAAGAAGAATTCCTACTTCCAGAAAGGTATAAACAAAAGTGTACGAAAAATTAGACCAAGGCAAGAAAAAAGATGTAATCATAACAACATTGTATATTTTTCTATTATTCTGATTGTTCTTGGGGGAGAGTGAGAGAGCAAAAGAGAAGCAAACATAACTGCTAGCTTCCTAAAGTTACAGGAAATTAATAACAGCATCTGTGGTTTTTTTATAATAGTGAAATTTTCCCTGCTGTTCTGAAAATAAGAATAGAACAACATAAAGGGACAGAACATCAGTTAGTATAAATCATCATAGCTCCATTAAAAGGATGATTTTTTTCCCAGTAAGTTTAATAGGAAGAAAATGTATTTACATTGATCTAGTGCTGGACAATATTTCAAAAGTATGAGCAGTACACATTTCGATGTCATGTTTTTACTACGATTTCTGCAGTGTTAGTCACTGGGGTCTTTTAGGGGCTCAGAAATCTCTCTAGTATGAGCAGAGGCTCCAAACAATTGGTGCTGTGTTTTGTAATCTTCAATGCCTGGACACCCGCTGAGGATAATCCAGTGGGAGCTGAGCCCTTCGTGGGGTTTTGAAAGCAATGTTTGTTAATGCCCACTTTGTCAGCAGCCCTGGTGGTGTGAAAGGACAGTGGAGAGGGTATTGCCTAGGGGCTGGAAGCCAAAATGTATATCTTGAGGCATCAACATGCGCAGGGACTCCTGCTATTCAAGCCTGAGTGTAGAACCAAATAGAGTAATTTGGGTCTTTGACTACAGAAGTGAAAATTCAAGTATAGGATTAGAGCGGGATCATCAGAGGAGTGACATGGTGGGAACAAAGAATGTCCCTGCCTCCTGGGAACTGGACCATGAAAGATCTCTAGGCCAAGACTAGAAATGATTAGAAGTGCAGAATTTCTGCTGAATTCTCTGCAATTGATGGTACTTGGTAGATCCTCCTTTCTTTCCCTCCTTCCCTTCCCTTCCCAGATGATCCCTAAGAGATGGGAGCAAAACTGGTGGTGGAGAAAGGAAGAAGCAAGGGAAGACTTTGAGCATTGAGAATGAGAGCAAAGAATTTAACAGGTACTGAGACTTGGGCAAAGATCTAGGAGACTGGGATGTGGCAGAACATGGAGCTTAACAGCTGCCATGAACTGTACAGTGAGATAGGCAACAAAGGCAAAGACCTAAAGGAAAAGTTGGCCTGGTGAGGTGTCCAAGCTCTCTTACAATCAGCAGCGCTCTGTTGGTAACAATGGCTTACTTCTTTCTATTTAGAGAGCTAATGTCTGCACTAGTACACTCATCCCTATCCCTGCAACACCAAGCTGGTCCTATCACATAGCTGCTTTTACACCTTGCTTTCCAGCCTCTGGGATTCTAAGAGGCTGTCTAACAGCATGCCAATTTTTAATTTTCACCAGCCTTTTTCAGCCATAGAGATAAATCTGGAATTAAAGATGCAAAGAAACCATTGCTGAAACCATGATAGAAAATCATAGTTAGAAAGGCCATAAATTCTCTACTTACAAAGCCAGCCCCTCACAGCACGGCTCTACTTAATCACTGCACATGTGCTTTTAAAGCCCACAGGTTTCTGGAAGGACTTTATCTACATGAATCACAGGTTTCAGCATAAGCTGGTCAATACCTTCTGTTCTCTTGCAGTTGCATTTTTTTCCACAGTGGGAAAATGCTGGAAAATTCATCAACAAACCTACACACACCCACCTGAAAGCGTAGGGCACAGTGTGTTTTAGTGTTTGTTTTACAGGGGAGTGGGGTGTTTCTCTATAAATACTGTGATAAGGGGAAGCGTGGCCAGTTTTAGCAGCTGGATGGGACTTTCTTGTGAGCGATGAAGCCAGCCCCGTGTTGGACTGGAATGACTAGAGATGCAGATCTGCCAGGAGGGAAGGTGGAGGATAAAGGGGCCTTCTGTGTAAATGCAAGGGACTTCCAACAGAGATGAGATAAAGGTGAACAGTCCTCCCTCCTTTCTAATTCTCTTCTTTTAATGGCATCATAGTTTTCAGCTGTTTAAATGTGTCTGGATTAGTTTACGGAAGAAAGACTTCCATGCGATGCTCCTTTTTGGAATGTAAAGAAGGAGAAAAAGGCGGATGTGCTTCTTGAAGTAACTATTCCTGTTATTACTTTGGATTTAAACAAAATACATTTGGATGTAAATTTTTGTGTTCTTGGGGACATTTGTAAGCCTTTGAATTTAACTAGACTGTGTGTAACTTTCTGAGTCTTTCTTTGAATCCCAAAAATGTTACTTTTTTGAGAGTACTGAATAAAATTGGAGACTTTAAAATAAGAATTTTCCTAATCAATAAAATCAATAGATGAATAGTTTGAGTGGGAATTCCAACATACAACAGCTATATCAGAGAAGTTGTTAGCTATCTGATAACATAAATCCAAGGAATTTTGAAGCAGAGAGAGAGAATGAATTGCTGGGCATTGAATTGGGCAATGAATTGTGAGAAAGAAAAGCAGTGGAAAGAGTACAGGATCAGGAACTGCACTGAACAGTGTGAGCTGTTGCTGAGGGCAATGAGTCAAGAGTGATAACATTCCACAAGGGGAGGAAATGTTGAGTAGAGAGATAAAAACTGAAAATAGTGTCACAGGATCAGGGTTGTGCAACAAAATCAGACAGCTTCTGCATGCAGAATAGTGCACATATATATACATATATGTATGTATATATATATTTTTTTATCATGCTGGTAAACTTCCCTAAATTGTAACTCAGTCACCCAGTACAACCTTAGTTCACTTAAATTTAAGATTGCCCAGATGAAAATTCTGCCAATACAGTGACAGAATACAAAAGGTCTGGCAGTTCACATAAATCTCATTTACATGCACTCTATCCCTAAGGCACAAAGTCTTGAGCTTGCCCCTAAATTTGCACCTCTCTGGGCTACACATGTTAAGAGCCTAATTACTGAAGGCATCTGAAGCAACCGAGTAGAGACATACACACAACTCTAGAGGGTGGTTGAGATAGCAAGATTACCTTCTGGAATGGTGTCTCCTCCTTCATTAACTGCTCAGAGCCAGGAGTAGCAGCCTGAAGGACAGTAGCCTTAGCATCTGCTCCTCCATTAGTGTTATAGGGCTTCAGTCAGGCTCACAGTACCCTAAACTGCTCCCTGGAAACTCTTCCTCGGCATATAACCAGCCACAATACTTATGGTTGATCTGCACCAGACCTTGAAAAATGCTGCAAGCCTTAATAGGCTCTTACCTAAGAGAATCTTGTTCAACCTAGAGAAAAATCTTCGCATTTTAACTGCAGTTTATAGTTTCACATATGTTGGATTACTGTTGAGAAGCTACAAATTAAACAAGAGTTTAGTCATAGTGATCAGGACTGTAAAATTTCCAGTCAGGCTGGAATTCCCTGCGGTTTGTGTCCTTTTCTATGCCTGGCCCTATCATCACAGTGTTATTAGCCTTACTGGGATGGTACTGATGATGGGTCCATATCAACATCAGCCACTCCCTTGTCTGAAGTTATGACTTTAAGATACGATGACTTACAACTTTATGATACAATGACTTCACAATACGATGGCCTTGTCTTAAGTTATGACTTAGTTGACACAATATTTCTTTACTGATTTGAGATTTATGTGTTGTAAGGCTTCAGAAAAGTCCTATACTAGGGTTTAGATACAAGTATAATCCTGAGATATTCATGTGTGCCTACAAGTTACCTGGGATAAACTCTACAAATAATAAGTTTCTTCTGAAAATATTCACAAATTCAAATGCCTGTTACAGATGAAACCTCTGCTTGCAGAGAGCTAAGAAACAGCATGTATAGCTGTAATTATACAAGGTTGTAATAGATGGATAGCCAGAGGTTATAGAGGAATAACTCACCAACACTGAGGCTCACAGCCAAGATGGCTGCTCACCACAAGGAACTCCATACAGGAGCAATCTCCAGAAGAGATGCTGTTTTAGTGGTGGTCAGTCCTTAAATGGGATCTAGGAGAGGTGGAGTCAAGCTCCACCCCTTCCAGGAGCACAGCTGAATTACCTTCACCTGTGCTCCCACAGCTGACCCGTCACTTGCCTCAGATGGTTAATCAGAGGTTCAGGCTGTGATTAACAGTTTCCCGTACACAGTCCTCTCGGAATAAGCAGTCACCATCTACACAGCTAGCAGGAAAACAAGAACAAAGCATGAGGAAACTTTTACTCAATACGTTGGATGAATGGTGCCCTGCTCTTGTGATCAGATGGATGGGAGAAAGAGTTTCTGTTAAATTGGTAGCTTTAAAAACCACTGTAAAGGTGCAGATATCTGACTTTTCCCACAGTGTTTGAGAGGTGGCAGGGACAGGGACTAAATCAATTTCAGGAAGGTAGTGCCATTGGTTTTTAAGGGACCGGTAATGAGTCAAAGACTTAGTTTCAATTCTTGACCTCGTTGCATTACTCTGTTCAGTAGTATCTAATCCCTTAATGATATATCTCCTTACTCCATTCCAACAGAATTTTACTTTCAAATTTGCAATTATTAAACATTTGTTCTTTTCTAACCCAGTGAATAATGTGCTTAATACTTTTTACTTAGAACACAGTCCTACAGTATCTGAGATTTATACTATCAAGTCCAACCATACAACTGACAGGTGGAGTTTTCAGTAGATTTCTCCGGGGATTACACTGCATAGGTCACAGTTGCAGATATGCTCCCATGCCCTGTGAATGAGTTCCAGGGCAACTTCTCTAGGTAAAACAATGTTCCATCAAAAACATACTTTCAAAAGGCTGTAAAACCTAATTAGAAGGTTTTATTAAATTTAATTGTCCTAAAACAAGGATTATAAGGATTTCTGTATTTGTGGGAAGCATTCAGTGAACTATCATAAGTGTCTCTTACTGATAATATGCCAGTAGAAGACCAACTTGCCAAGCTCTATCTTTCACTGTCAGCAGTCTCAGTATAGCTGCTAAAATCCACCCTGGCAAAAGAAATTTGGCTTTACATACTATAGACAAGTTAAGTGGTCATGCAAACTCTGAGGGGCACTTTCAGTGGTTACTAGAAAGCTTTTGGAGGTGAGACGTGCTGCTTTGGACAGAGAGATGATTCCATGTATTATATGAGGACTCTTGTCTGTAGCATTCAATCCTGCAGTGAAGCAAGCATCTATATGAATTCAACATATCCTACTCCCTCTCCAGAAAGGACACCCCATGGTGAAAAAAGGGCATCCTTTTATTTTCCCGGATCTGAGTAAACATACACTTTGGAATGATGTCCAGTCCAGTGTAAAGAAGTAAGCAGGCACAAGGTGAATCATTGTAGCTGTAGCTGCATGGGCTGTGACCTCAGTGTTTCCTGGGTCCCATTTTGTTGGCCTTGTCAGATTTGTGTCTGAAATGTTTAGTATGAATATTAATTGCCCTTTTAAAGAAAAACAAACAACAGTCTAATGTGCTCTGCAGCAAGAGCTTATAAATAGGACATAAAAAAAAAAAAAAAATCATATCAAAAATAAATCATCCACACAGGAAAGCATTCTACATGGCTATATATAGACTTTGTGTATGCTGCTACTTTGTGGTTCTGGGGTTAAATCTTATTTGAGAACTTGAAGGTACCTTCTTTTTATATGTTCTTAAGTCTGCGTTATTTAAGCCCTGAGTGATTCCCCCTAACAATCTCTCTCCCTTCCCCCTCCTTCTTCCTTCATACAATAAAAACAAGGTCTTTGCATTAAGAATAAGATTGACCACAGGCTATTTTAACATGCCTCAGCAGCCACTGTCTCTCCCCTTTACTTCCTGTCACGTATCCATTTCTGCTCATGTGAATCAATCACACCTCTCATTTATAAGACATGGCAGCAATATATAAGAAATTAATACAACAATTAAAAGCAACATTACTTCAAGATCTAAAGAAATGTAATGCTCACATTTCAAGTGTTCAGTCCAGTTAAAAAACTGACATCAATGAATGTGCATGTTTCTTAGAGAGGGTCTTCAGTACTGTGTATCTCATGGGTGTCATTGGGTGTAATTGTTGCCATGCTAAATATTCATGTATGAATAGTCTGGAATAAATTCTCTTGTAAATTGACAGAGGGCAAGTTAGAACTGTCCTTGAATCTCTCATCTGCATCCTCATTTTTGAAAAACTGTCTAGTGAGTGTGTGTGTGTGTGTGTACTTGGTTAATTTAAGCAGAGAAAGCTTCTCTCTCTTTCAAACAGTCTGTGGCTTCATATCACCTGTTTCCAGCACTGGTACTTTATATCAATGCAGTTGTGGTAAGGTAGAAACTGGTTAATTGCTATTTATTACTGGTAGTTGCTCTTTATTTCTTGTACCTGCTGGCCCCACCTGACGGAGTTTGCTCTCCCAGTTTATATTGCAAACACGTACAACAGAACCATCTCTGCTATGTGGTACTTGACATCTGAATAGATGGAATGGTGAGACAGAAAACTAACTTGGTAAGGGCAGCAAGGGAAAATCGTAAGGAAAGGCGGAAACAGAATCTGTATCTCCTACTCAGTGCTTCCACCATGAAGTCATCCAGTACTCTTTTCAGCTCAGTGATGTGCTGATGGCACAAATACTGGCAGTCAAGGCAGAGTACTAGCTTTTAGGATATGTAGGCTTCTGGGTGTTGGCAGTCCTTGTTAGTGCGTTTGGAGGCCCAGATTCATTTATCGTTCCCTGATCTGGTGTCACATAACCTCACCCCATCTGCTTTCTCCCAGAGATCTGCATAGTCAGGTGTGTTTTAATTCGGGCACTGATTTTATTAACTTGGCTAATTTTGCCCAACTTTTGAGAAGAATCTATTTTACACTCCTGTGTACTGACCACAAATATTGCTTCTGTACTTCAAACTTCCCCAGCTCACATCACTTGCCCACATTTCTTCCTCTGTCTTGCACTGTGCTCTGTGCACATCCCATCCCTTCTCAAGTCACTGTACCTGCAAACAGAACCTGTGTTAGGTGCCTTTGTTGGGGCCAGATGGCCTTGACTTGGCTGTCTGTAAAGACCTTCCTCAGACTACGAAGTTCTGATACTGCAAATGAGTCTGTTCATCATTACTTTCTGTGCAAGTTTGGTGTTTGAGCATTGCATTGTATTGTTTCAGATTGTGTTGGATGAAAAAAAGCATAACAAGTTTTGGTCTTATGTTGATTCTTCCTTCTTTGTTGATATAAATTGAGTACTCTTCAGTATCCTTCTCCCTCACCTGTGCACTCTCCTGGCTCTGCTTCCAGCCACACAGCTGGGAAGTCTGGCAGCTGATGTCTTCATGTTAGACACAATCCTCTGTGGAACTTAAATTACTAGTGCTGTTTCAGCCAAAACCAAGTGCTTGTGCTGATGTGAAGAACCACAATGAAACAATTGAGATAACTGTCACTGCTGTATTTCCAGCCAGCAGACTATCTGGTTTAATGGCAGAGCCTCCTTCAGCCATAGAGCTGGTAGAGAACATGGAACTGGATAAAAAGTACTAAATCAAAATGGAGGGTGTGTACCTGGATGGATACAGCTGTGAACTTTGGCTGGTGAATTCCAGGTAGCTGGGAGGATCTGGCGGGAGGCCCAGTGGTGCTGTAGGCTGCCTGATCTGGACCAAGTTGTGTATAGGACACACTGATCACCTGTCAAGGCCTTTGTGCCAACAGAAACTGTCTTTTCACCCTCCATGCTATCAAACATGCTTCATGACAGAAGCTTGCTTTGTGAGTGAGAGAAAAAATATCTGCTACTAAACACATGAAACCTTGTGTGCGGCCCTCAATCCTCAGAACCAAAGAAGGTACCCCAGCTGGCCACACACTGAGTCTAAATGTCCTTGCTTTACTATGAGTTCAGGACCTTGCTGAGGAAGAGGGGAGCATCAGAGTTGAAAACATAGCAAAGACTGTGCTGGAAGCATCTTGAAGCTGGTCTCCTCTGCACTGCATTTCTCAAGGCCATTTCTGGACACTGGGGACAGCCAGGTTTTGGGGTTGGCAGTATTAGGGCTGGCGGATGGCTGGGGATGAACCAGGACAGGGAATGCAGTTAGCAGTGTAAACAAGCTTGGCTCTGGTGGTGAAGTGGTAAGATGTATTTTTTTAATTATTGAGCTGTGTACACATTATGAAACCATTACAGAACCAAAGTATATAACATTCCAAATTACAAATACCAGCTTATACAAAGGGGTAATAAAATAAATAATACATTAACTAGCTCAAGTACTCTATATTCATAGACAGTAATGGAACCATATACATCAGAGACCATAAAAATGCATACATTAAGCAGGGTGCACAGTGGTAACTGAGGGTTCATCTTGATGCTTCCTGACTACACGAGGGTCTATTAGTGCTGGAGGATGGGAACTGTATTTGCCACTTAAGCAGTTATTGATTGAGAGAGGGAAACACAAACCGTGCAGGCCAGGCTAGCAGGAAAAAGGGTGAGAACTTAGCTTTATGTAACACATTAATGCTGTCAACAAAGTGGGCTTTGAAGGTTATTATATGTGATTGCTATGTCCTGCACTGCAGGATCTGCCTTGGTGTGGGATGACAACAGGGAGAACTACATTTTCTGCAGATGGAACAGCAGTCCATCATGTATGGAGAAGGTGTCTTCATCCATCCACAGTCACCCTACCTATTTTAGTAGGGGGAAATATTTACTGTAGGAATAATCTGATCCAGTAAGAATGAACTGCAAAACTCTTACTCCTGTAAAGTGTAGCAGCATGGATATAGCTCAGGTATCCTGGAGGCAAAGAGGGCTGTTGCTGCAACTTTTGTGTGCCAGGCTGGTCTGGGTGGACTTGAACTAGCATCCTGTTCTCCCATTGCTGTGGATGTGTTCAATTATATTTCACCGAGTTATGAGAGATTTCCCTGGTTCCTGCACAGCACCATGCAAACAGGGGGAGTCTATGAATTTGGGATGATGGCAGACAGAATGCTTAGTCAGGGACCTAAAAGCCAACCCTACCTTCTTCAAATTAACAGTCCTTTACTCTCATTCTGCCTGCTAAAACCCCTACATTAACATTTCTATGCATATCCTTTGGTGACCACAAGAAATAATAATGTACCTGTGCTCTGTTGATGAGCACTTGGTGCTTAAAAAGCATTTCAGAGGGAGAGTTTGCTATATTAGGGTCTGTGTGTCAGATAGCTTACAGAATCAGTCTACTGTGAAAACTTTGGGGATTCTTAAAAAATGCTGGGGAAGAAATAAAACTATCAGTCTGTCTCACTGGGTAAAAGAAGTATATGCATATAAATATATTATGATAGCTATTTGACAGCATCAGATTAATTCGGATAAAATTTAAGCTTACTCCTTGACACAGTTCTGTTGCTGCTTTTTTTCCCAATGTGGCATACAGATGCCTGCCCGGAAATGTGTTGTCACCAGATCAGGAGGCCATTCTGAATCAGGATCTCTTTGTCTACTTGACTTGGGTGACATGAATGTTATTATCCACTTGTTAGCACTACAAATCCATAGAGAGGGAGGGGAGAAGGGGAGTCTATTAAGCCTCCTAATCTTTTGTTTTAAAATTTCTAATCTACTAATGGAAAAGAAGGGAAGGGAAAAAGTAAAGCAAAGGGGAAGGCAGGTTTGGATGCCTCTAGGTGTACTTTCTGCTTTCTCTTTGTCAAGACCTTCATCTTGTGATGTGATGTGAGTAAACATCATTTCATCAATTTTACTGACTTATAATGAGATAAGGATAGAGCACTGTAATCGATTAATGCCCTGTGAAGCACAGTTTACATCCTCATTTCTGTTCTGTATACATTCGAAATGTGTGTTTGATTCCTAAACACCACTAAATGTAACGATACTTCTCTCCCTTGTTCTGCTTCTGGGTCAGGCTCTGATCTCACTCACCCTGATACAAAGTTAAGGAGTTTTATATTAACTTCCATGGAATTACACTCTGTTCGCATTAATGTAGCAAACACTAGAACTTCTGTCTCCCTTTTCTTGACTTGCACAAACCCTGATACAATCTATACAGGAATCTGTTGTGTTTTAATAACTAATGGAAAAAAAAAATCAGTAGCAAATTATTTTTTAAATGCATGTACTGGGCAGACGCAATACCATTCCAAGTATACTGAGTTATTGTGCGTCCTTTTCAAAAATTCTGCATGATTTCAGCTCAGAAGGATTTGGAAAGTCTTTTTTTACCCTTAACTATCACCCATATCGCAATTAAAGCTCATGATGTAGGTTTCTTATTCCCCCAAGAAGACAATAAGATTTGCTGTGTAACTTGAGAAGCATTTATAATACTGCAACCCATGTTGTAAGCTGATTATAAATAAAGTTCAGCACAATTGCTTCCATCAGAAAATCAGAATTCACAGTCAGATAAAGTGTACAACCCTGATGTGTAGTTGCTTCTAACTGCTACTGTACATAAATCAGATTCTGCTTAGCAACTGCTGCATATCATGTTTATTAAACACCTTCTGCTTATTACAGCAGAGGGTACTAAAAATTCTTCATGAAAATTTCTCAAATACATTTTCACATCTTGGATATTTTTAAAGGTCTCATTTCAGTGAACAGAATCCTTCTGCGGAAATGGTACTTGGGGGCTCTCAACATGTGCTTCCTGTTCAAGCAAGTCACATGGAAACTGTTCTCAGTTTACAAACCAGACAAATTGTTTTGTGTTGTTGCTTTGGTCCTCAAGCTCAACTCAGCATAAGGAGAATTAAATTTCCCACTTTAGATAGCACTGAGTATTTTATTTGGAGCAGTGCTATTTATGTGTCCTGGGAAGTATTTGAAAGACAGCTATTTCATAAGGAAATACATATGCTACAGAAGCATGCTGGAGCAAGTGATAGTTCATCAGAGAGAACAATCTTTCACTGATCAATTATTATTTGGCACAAGCCACAGTAATCAAATAATTTCTCAGGGCTAGTTCACCGTTTCATAAGTGAAGCACGTCATCACATGTAGGGTTTCACATTTACATGCTACAGCAAGCCTCTTAAAATAGTCTCAGATGCTTCCAAGGTCTAATAGACTGAAAGTAGTCAGCTGAATACCCTGCCAATCATTAGTGTCACAGCATGAGGAACATATTCTAAAATGTCAGGCTCCGTTTCGTTGAGTATCTCACAAAAATAAAATAGCAATAGAAATAATCATCTTTGAAATAACTTTCAGTCTGTATGTTGCAGCTCATTCTCTGTTCCCATACCAAGTTTTTCCTGTCTGTTGCATGTTTCTCACTCCTTGATCTTTATATTTGTATTCCAGACGTAGTACAAATGTCACATCTCAGTCCCTACACTACTCTCTGCATCTTCTGTCAAGCCAGCCACCAAGTGTTGCTGACCTGATTACACAGCTAGCTAAGATGGGAGAGAGTGAGGGTTAGCAAGTCCCTCCCAGAGGGATTCAGGACCATGAAGGCCATATACTCCCATGGACTTTGGGGATCACAGCATGCATCTGTGCCTGGACTTCTATACTTTTTAAACAGAGATTCATGGAATCATCTAGGTTGGAAAAGATCTTCAAGGTCATAAAATCCAATGACTGAATTCACTTATCAAGTTCCATCACACATTTCTCATTACCATGTCCAACAGTGTCTTAAATACTGTGAGGGGTGGTGTCTTCTGGAGTTAGTACCTCATGTGCTGCACTGTGCTGCTGCTGGTACCCAAAGTTTTTTATTCTAGCACGTGTGCTGTACAAGTATACCCAAAATGCACTTCTTCCATTATAGACGATACAGCCACTGAAATTAATCACATCTCAAGTGAATTTCTGTGAAACGCTGCACTAAATGAGCTAGCACCATAGAGATGATGGCTCTGCAGAACAGAATGGCCAGATCTTCCCCAGTACAGCCAAAGAAGGTAGCAGTGCTGTGTGTCACCACTCCTTCCAAGGCCAAGGCTGGCATCAGTTTAGGCTCCAGATCATGTTACAATGTACCTTCGTCAGTTATATAGCTGGAAGCTGAGAGAAACTCTGCCTTGTTATCTGTTACACAGTACACCTCAGAAGCTCTTTACCATCACCTATAAACTTTCTTTAAATTGTGCAAGTTCCTTGGAGGTCCTGTCTGTGATACAAACAATGAAAAATATTACCTGGATAAGAATATATTTACATAGCCATGATTACCATTTGTCATAACTAAAATCAAGGACTTATTACCTGAAACTGTGTTTGATTGTATGTTGATACTGGAGAACTGCTGCCTTGTCCTACTCCAGAACTGGCTGCATTTGCAACCCAGTGATGTGCAACAATTACTTAGCTAATGGCCAGATGCACTTTCTGGTTCAAGATGTGCTGTTCCTTCTCTCATCTCTTTTCATTTTTTTTTTTTCTGAAGTATTTCTCCTGATTTAGTCTAGTGCTCCTGTAGGTGGAATCTAGCACTAGAATCTGTAAAACACATTATACTGCATTAAAGGTAGGCATCAATTAGTAAGAATGACATTCCAGCACTTCAGGTGTATTTGAAAACAGTTGGCAGTACTTGATGTATGCTAGAAATATGAAAGGAGTATATCCTCCATTGGGATATCCCTATCAAGTCTAACTGAGTTGCAGGAGTTTGATGCAGCTGAGGATCTGACCCCCAAGTTCCAGACTTACCCTGACTGCAAGTCAGGACCCAGCCACATGTGCCTTAACTCCTCATGTTAATTAAAGTGGGGATTCTCTTCTATTTTTGGAAAGTTGTTGGGAACGAGGTATGGAGAACAGCTTGAGAATTCAAATTTTACTACAGATAAACATGACCTGCAGGAAGCAAAAATGTTTTGATGATTATTCTAAGCAAAAGCAGGATAGATATCACAGATTATCCTTCCTGCACAAATCCTTAGTTACGTGATTTATGCTGTTCTTGAGTAGCTTTATTAACAAAAATTGACTGACTGATTTGAGTGCTTGTTTAGGAAAACTTAACAAGTAAATAGTGATAAAGAGCACTGTGCTATTTTTCTGCAGTTGTATCTTTACCTTTTTATGTGCATTTTAGGATTTTTTTTTTTTTTTTGCTGTTATGATCAAATACAAAAAGAAAAAGGAAAATCCAAAAGAAGTACCGTTAATTCCTTATTTTCAGAAGCATTGTGTTATGTACAATGCAGCGAAGCATTAATCATGCCAATATGATTAGAATAAGACATATAAAAGGACGATGTTGTCAGAAGTTTCCTTAAATCACAGTGCTCATAACTTCACTGCATACTTCATGCACATTACAAAAAGTCAGTATCAGCTGTATCCAAGTAACTGCTGTGTGTTAACCCAACCTTTGTCTTCTTTTTCTTTTTTTCTTTCTTCTTTCCCACCCTGCTCATTGAAGGCAGTTTCTTTCCAACCATCTTTAATTTGATATTAGCCTCTTACCTTCTTCAGTAGATTGTGATTGCTAGAAGCTGACGGCTCTCAATGGTCTTGGTTGTTTTCATGTGATGTCAGTCTAGTTTGAAATAAGAAATATTGAGACTGCTTTCTAGTTATCTTGATCACTCTAAATGGACAAATTGGCAGTGCTTTTCTTATTCCAGTGGAGATGTACAGAAACTGAGATCCACAATTTCAAGAACTGTACTAATACAGTTGAAGATCTGATTATGCAGCTGACACATCTAGAGGGAATAATACTTCACTGCTGTTATTTCTTCCAGTGTTTTTGTGTTGTAGAACTAAGGAGGTTTTTTTTATCCTTGTCAAGCAACAAAAACTACAATCTCTGTTAAGAATTCTCTAATGCTACTGGAAATCATATCAAAGCTACTTTAGTAAACGTGGTTAGAACACTTTTAAATCTAGAAACAAATAGGGATTCAGGCTAGGTAGCTGGGGGGAAAACATTTTCCATTCTGCTATGAATTTTGTGCTCCTAAAAATTCTTACATTTCACAACCTTTTTTTCATGTATGCATCATTTGCAGTCATCAGTCTTTTTTTTTTTTTTTTTAATGATGCAGCAGAAAGGACCACACACAACTTCTTTTCAGGATTGGTCCTTGTGAGGAAGACCTTCCAGCACTCAGGCTGCATACTTCATCAGGCTGCGTACCTCAGTTTCCTTCTAGCTAGATTCATACCACGTACACACATAATATTTCTCTGACATTATACAAGTAGCAATATTCTTTTGTACTTGTGGAACAATTATGACAATAAAAGCCTTACTAAGCACAACATTCTTCAGACTGAATATGCTGTCACAAATAAAAAGGAATCAAAATAGAAGGATGTATTCATGCAATCGGTGCTAATATATGATCCGATCTGTGCCTTAGTGTTTTTAGGCTTGCATTTGACACCTTTTACGGAACATCAGTATAACTTGCAATAACATTTTTGCCTAGCCATATTTGTATTGATATGTATAGAACAGCATGTTGAAACTCCCCTCTAAGAAGATCCTGGAGGTCACATGAAACAAACAAACAGACAGACTTTCCTTCCTTAAGCTTATCTTGTGATCCTGGAAGGTGGGGCATCCTTTTCCTCTTTGGTTATCCCTGTTGACTATTAAAATCAAAAGCCTGCTATGTAAGTACACATGGACATTTAACAATGCTTCTTTTCCTTGTAAGCAAGATGCTTTGGGCAAATTATCCTCTTACTGTATATGGTTTTCTTTTACTTGGAAGAGATATTGGGGTGAGGGATGGGGGGGAGGGAGGGACAGAACCTTTTTTGTTAATCCTCTGCAGGAAACGACAACAATCAATTCCCCTTTGGCAGCTGTTTTGTTCTTCAAATATACTATCACTTTTTAAACTGATGGTGAAGGAAAGAATGCATTAATTTTCAACCCGATCAGGCTTCAGGAAAAAAGCAAGTTCTAATGCTGAAGAACAACATGGCATAATGTTGTTTTTCAAAACACCCCCAGATTCATCTTTCTTTTTAACGTTCTTCACTTTGCTTCTTAGAAAAGGGGTTAAAATTAGTAGGCACATTTCATATTAGCGTATTTCATGCAATAAAGCATAAATTATTTAAAATAACACGACCTTTTATCTTGCACCTTTTGAAGGAAGCAAATTAAAAATGTAAATTGGGAGCTAATTAATATGCAAATGTATTCATTCGCAGTTAACAATTAGCAATTAAACCTGCAGTGTCTACAAAGAGCACGGACAAAATTAGTAACTTAATTTATCATTAAAAAATGAAAACGTACACAAAATTTTAATTGACTTTCAAAATATTTCCCCTGCTTTTTCCCTTTATTTTTAATACAAAAAATCATATTGAGCTTTAGATATACAGATGAAACTTGCTACCTACAGCTATCTACAGAAGTTCATTACAAAAGACCGAGAAGGAATCACGTTAGGAAAAGTTTGTCTTTTACATGAGACAAATTAAAAGGACGACTGATTTCTGCTAGTTATTCTGTATGAAATGTCGTTATTCCAAGGCGTACAAGCACGTACCCTTAGCATCCAGCTCGCTGCGTAAGCATATAGAAATTGTGCATGTGTGTGTACGTATTAAATATGCAGAGCCACTGGAAGGTTTGTGCTTTGGTGTTTGATGCTTCAATAGAAAAACAGAAACACAGGAAATTAACAGACAATAAATAGCTGAAAAATCTAAATAAGATACTCTAGATAGATAGTCACGCGTGTTTATATTTAATGCTTGCTTTATTCCCCTTTTACCAGGTTTTCATTCCTTTTACTTTTAGAGGAGTTAAAAAACCCTCTGCATATATTACTGCATTTTATGTCCATTTTCTCTGTTTTCTCATAATTAGTGCTGCTCTTTCTGCAGATGTGAGCCTGTATTTTTAAATATTCTCTTTCTAATGTCACGCAGCATACTGCAAACAAAATGTGCTTCGTCTCACAAAAATATTCACAAACATTTGTTTGAAGAAGAGCCACGATGCTGTGATCATTCACATTTTTGCTCTCCTCCATACATTTTTCACGAGCATTTTCTCCCCAGCATTTTCCTTGGGAAAATAACAATAATAATAATAATATATTGCACTGTCTTCAGAGATACACACATAGAAATTCAGCTCCAGGAAGTCGAGGTGCCCAGTTCGTTGCGTGGCTGCTTCTGGAGCTCTTAGTGGCCAAGGATGTCTCCAGCTGAGGGGCAGCCCTGCCAGCAAACGGTTCTGGGCAGGCGCTTTCTGCAGGGTCTGGGTTCGGGCACTTTGGGAAGCACCGCTCTCACGTAATTGCACCAGCAATTGCAATAGCTAGTTTGCAAGCAAGTCAAGAGCTAAAATGTGTACGTGCAAATTAATCATCATATCACTTTAAATATCAATCAAAACAGAACTCGGAGTTTGTCGTTTGACAATCTGTGTACAACAAAAGAGGCAAAATAATCAAATAAATTAACTGGAGATGTCTAACTATTCAGTTCCTCTTAATCCCTACAAGACCTGTTTTTGCTGTCTGTTTGCAACCTTTTAAAAATTTATTTAAATAGCATCTGCTAAATTCCACTTGCAATCACTCTTTTATTTTAATCAGTTTAGTGTTAACTTTTTGATAAACTCCTTTTGATCAACGGAGCTCTCCGGCTGCTCCCTTTTCAGTGTTCTTTTGCTTCTTTTTAAAACATTCAGATTACATTGTCTGAACTTGGATATCTCCTCCTGTTCGAGGGAGCCAGATTTCACCACCACCAGGACACCTTTGTGTGCCAGCACAAAGCTGAGAAAGAATTTTTGATCCTGGGATTTGTTCTGGGGCTGCCCAGTGACTTCTGCCTCCAGAACTCAGAATTAACTGCGTCAGTATGGGCAGGAGCTGCCCTCCACCCTCCTGGCCCCTATACTCTAAAATACTTCCTAAGCAAGGTAATAACAAAATGGTTAATTTGGTTTGATGGGCAAAGGGATGTCTAATTCCAGGCAGATTTCAGCAGTTCAGCATGCTGAATATTGTCACAGCTGACTTGAATTTTGTGTTTGTTGTCTTAACCCTTTACTCATTTCTGCGCTGGGATTTTACACATTAGAATTTGAGCGAAGGGAAAAGGTTGCTTCACATCTTGTAGTTTATACATACATATACGTCGGAATCTATTTATGCATTTGTAAAATAAGACTTCCTAGGATGTGTGTGGGCGATAACCTTTTGCAGAAGATCTGCTTGCTGAACTGGTTTCAGTACTTTCTCATTAAAATGACTGAAACAATGGGATTAGGATGTCCAGAAAAATCACTTGTAAGGACAAATTATTTCAAGAACACTTTTTAGCTCATCTTGATTATCCTCGTGTTTGTGGGTGATTTTTGTTTGCTTTAATTTAAAAACCATCTCTGTCGATATCTAAGTTGGAACATTTTTAAAAGGAGAAACTGAAATTTAGGGATTACATGGGATGGATTCAACACACATGCAGCAATAGTTCAGGCATGCGGGAAGATTATGTGCTTACAGGCACACACCTACCTGTCATTAGAGATACAACATTTGAATTTCACATGATCTCTTTTGTCTTTTGATTTTTTTTTTTTTTAATATTTCTGTGCCAGAAAAATATGAACAGAATGCCATACTGCTCTCTTTTAAAAATATTTAAATAATGCCTATGTGTCTCTCCTGGGTCTTTGCTTTGCAGCTTCTCTAACTGTTAAATTAACAGGGATTTTTTCAGCATGCACTTGTAGGATTTTAACACATTTCTCCGCTGGAAAAGTTATTTCATGGAAATAAAATCTGAAGATAGCTGCACCTTTTTATCCGGTGCTGTGTTTTAAAGAACTTAATAGCCTCTCAGTATTTTTAATGCCTGTGATATTACACAGCTAACAAACAATTTCAGAATTCAGTTACCACAATTAGGAATTTGAAGCAGGTGGCACAATAATGGGGCTTTTTCATTTCATTTATTAGAAGGGGGAGGAAAAAGCCCAGCAACGCAGAGCTTCATTTATTTTCATCAGCTCCACAGTAAGAGCATGGCAATTTGCAACACCAGAATCATTTCAAGTACAGCTTTGCATACATCATTCATTTCTTTAGTTTTAAAAGCTTCTTATCGCTCAACCAAAATTTGAAAAGATAATTTCCTGTCTAAAGTCCAATACGGTCTATGCATCCCGCACACTTTTTAACACTGTGTTGGCTTCCTCGGGGAGCAGATGGAGCGCTGCCTTTGCGTGACTTCAGGTGAGTGTGACTTTGCTGTGGTGCCCACCTGGAATTGCCCTGAGCAGGGGATGCCCTGGCAGCTCCCAGTTCCAAGTTTGCTTTGGCCTCCTGCTTGCTGGGAAGAGAGCTCGAGGTTAATTCTGCTTCAGTCCCAAACTCGATGCAGAAGCAGTATGCTTGTGGCGGGAGCACGAGGTGGATGCAGCAGTGCAGCCCTGAGCACAGTAGGTCCTGCTCCTGCTCATGCATCGTGCCAGCTACATGATACCCCTGTATGCAACCCTGCACAGCTTGGGTGAGGAGTCAAGGCTGTCTACAGGGCTTTCTATGCCTTTTCTGCTATACAGTGTTCTTTCTGCTGTGCACGGCTATACAACTGTTTTGTGCCTTGCCATCTACTGGAACAGGCTGCCCAGAGAGGTAATGGATGTCCTGTCCCTGGAGACATCCAAGGTCAGACTGCACCAGGCTCTGAGCAACCTGATCGAGCTGTGTAGGTGTCCCTGTTAATCACAGGGAAATTGGATTAGATGGCCTTTAAGGGTCCCTTCCAACTCAAAGGATTCTATGTTACTCTCACTCAGCCCCAGGAATGGTGCTGACCACACAGCTCTGGAGCACAGGAGCCATTGTTGGCATCTCTGCTATCATGAGGCTTTTATGGTGCTTTGAGAGCAGCAAGGCTCCATTGCTCTTGTGCCAAAATACAGGCATTTATTACACCATTCAAATCTAATAGTGGAATCATAGAATCATAAAGGTTGGAAAAGACCTCTAAGATCATTTAGTCCAATTCCAGTAGTATGGGGCAACGAGACTTGTTTTCCTGTGTGTTGGGTGCACAGTTTTAAGTAAAGCCTTGACATAGTGTCCTGCCACTGCTCTTGCCCCCCACTGACTGCTTCACAGCTCAGAATTTAATTCAGTGCTTCAACAGCAGTCCGTGTCACAGACCATAAGCAAGCTACAGCTTCCCACTGTCCATTGGAAGTGTGCAGCCCCTTCTGCCCACTGGAAATTCTTAGTAGGAGATGTATGCAGAGTCTTAGTATTCTGCTACAGTTCTGGCTGCACATTCAGCTGGTTTCAGCCTTCTCAGTATGACTTTGTCCAAATGTGTTCAACATCATGCAAAAATTTTGTAATTCTTAACCTGCATGTGACTTGCTGTACTGAAAAGATTCTCTGTTTGACCAGACCTTTTTGCTTCTGAAGGAAGGAGGGAATATCGGTGATAATATAAAAAAGAGAAAAAGCACAGGGTCCTTAGCTTAGCCCTCAGAGGCCCACTTATGCAGAGACATGGGAGGATAAATCTTGCAAATAGGAGTTATCTAGGTAATAGGAATATACTGTTATGTATATTAATATCATAATTCCCACCATTTTTGAATGAGCAAGTGGCCTTAGTGGTTTCCCTGTCTCCTTGTAGCAATTCTTTAGGACCAAGATGACATTCTAAAGACCCAACTGGATTCCTCCTCCAGGACACAGTGCTGTGCAATTGCATGAGGACAGTAAGGAGGTCTGATGCCTTGCAGCAGTGCATCAGCTACAGACACCAGCCTCTATAGGCAGAGATACGGTCATGGGTGCAGGAAACCTGGGCCGTTATCAAAAAGGGAACAGACACTGCAAACTTCAGCCCTAACCTAAAGGAAGATCCCAGGCCTTATTTATAGGCCCACCTATAAAACAGAGATGATTTTACCAGATATCTAACGACATGATGTGTGAGTATTATTGAAATTAAGGGATATGTTTCTAAGATAGAAGAATGGACAGATGGCTCACAGTGTCATCCTGCCCACCTGTTGCAGAACATAACTGAGCTACGACAGTTGTGTTGACTTAGTTGCAAAGTATAAAAACTGCTGAGCCTACAAACCCCTGGTAAAAATGCAATGACACCAGTAATTAAGGTACCTCTTGCATTTGCACAACAGTCATATTTCTGAGGAGCTGACAACTATTTCAAACATCTGGAGGTATATTTAACTGATGGAAAATGAAAGCTCAGTTGTTAGAGTTTCTGAAACCCTGACGTGCACTTTGCCACTGGTCATCTCCAAACCTTGACTGCCTTCATAAGAAAAAGCAGACTTCAGGATTGTATGTTATGAGGTGGAGTACACCTGCATCACCATCTGCGCATTGGATTGATTTGCTGCCTTTACTTTGGAAAGGCTGTTGATTAGAGATTAACCAGTCCCCAGAACAGAACTATTCGTTTTTCTTTTGCATCTTTCACTCTATATGATGCCCTGGTTATAGTCAGACTCCACAATGCTCTTTCTCAACACTGAGCACTGAATCAGTATTGGCATCCCATAAAGTCTACAATTGTTCTTAATTATTTATACGTTTAAGGCTTCTAGTGTTATTTATAGTGTTTGTAGTGATTGCCAAGATAAATTACAAAGTTTAATCAGACTAGCAGATCCTAGTGTTATTCAAAATTTGCTTTTTAAAGTAAATGTTTTCCCTAAAACTAGTAATCACTGTGTTTTATCAGAGAATAGCTGCTTTTCATAATTCTGAAATGAAATCTATCCTTAATTTCTTGAAAAAATAAGTCTGGGTAAGACAGGGCTTTACTGCCTTTGCAAAACAACCCTTCAGAAAAAATTAGGGCTGTATACGTGCTTTAGGTACAGCCAATTGTACTTTCATATTCCCTTACATAATGTGTAGGTGAGCAACACTTGTCAGTAAGGGTGGGCAAACTGTAACCGCAACTTTATCTTCTTTCAGAGGAATTTTACTAGGATGATAGATGACTTCCATTGTTTTTGTGATCAATGAAGCATTTCCTTATTAGCCACTGATACCAGACACTTTCAGCCCTGTCCTTTGCTAAATTAGTGCAAAATATTTTTCCTTCATACATAGCTTTTGCATAGCACTGTTATTGCTTCTGTGATAAGTTGCATATTAGTATTAATACTGTTTACCTTTGTTAGAGTGTTTGTTGGGTTGCTGAACTATGAATAGCCTTTCTGGCTATTCTCTTATAAACCCTCAAAAAGTTTGGAGGAGGGACATCATTGCAGCCTCACATTTATCAGCGAGAGCTGATGCATGTTGATGCTATGCAGAGGGGCTGGTTTTATTTAGGCATTCAGAAATTGATATTTAATTAAATTTTGAGAGGAAATGTTAAAACCAGTGGGTGACAGACTGTCTGTAGGCGTGTCCCCTGAGGTGCTCCGTATTTTATTTGCTAATGATCTTTCTTCTTTGCCCATGCTAAGTCAAGCTCTACTCACTGCTGCTATAGCCCCATTATTCAGCAATCGATTTGCTCACAATCTTTTAAAATATAAAACCCACTCACACTGTACTTAACTATTGCTCTCAGTGGGGATGATTTTTTGCCCCTAGTGGCATTAAAGCCATCACTGGTTGGATCTCTGCTTCTGTGCGTAGATACTTTCGCTATTTAAAATACTTAAGTACTGTTTTGCAGTCACAAGACTGTAGTGCTGACAAAAGGTGATCTGAAACAAACTAGGCAAATTCAAACCACTATAACAAGAATTTGCATGACATCAAGGACTGACATCTGATATTAACCACTGTAGGTAGTGGATGTATGTATGTAAGTATGGATGTGTAAACAGATGTCTTAAGGGCAGATGCATGACCTAAACACTGAATTTGAAACTTGGACTTCTTGGAATTTTCCATTCAAAATTTGCTTTAGATCTATTATTGTGACAAAGATGCCACAATGGGAGTACTTACAGATTAATAAGTGGGCACTGATAAAGCTTGTAAACCTCTGAGTCTCTTTTCTGTAGGACTGACCTGAGGGCAGAGCCCTGCTGAAGTTAGTGTAGATCTGGGTGGAGTAAGGGCATTTTGTGTGAAGCAAAATTGTCATAGAGATTCACTTGATTGGAATTAGATTATGCGCAGAAAACAGCAAGGACTTCTCGAAACTGTTCCTTGATCATATTATATTATGTTATTTCAACTTGTTTATTATTTTGCTTTCAATTATACTTAATGCTACCATGATGAAAAAAGCAAGAGACTACTTTGTGGATAAGAACGAATGGTTGACTACAGGAAGTCAGATGAAAAAAGATTGCAAAATTAAGTTAAGATATGCTTCTCTAAAGCTAGAGAAGAAAGCACCATTTAATTCCAAATGAGGCAAACCTTGGAGACACAGAGAAGTGAGACAAAGTCAGAGGATTTCAGAATATTGGTTAAGCCTAAATAAATTTCGTTCTCTTCAGAGGCAACAGAATGGACCAGGATGCTGCCTGCTGTCACTATCATGAGTTAAAAGCCTGTTTTCTTTCTTTTTTTTCCAACCTTCTTCTCTATTAACTCAATGTCAGGAGACTACTTCTGTTCAACTGTAAATGATTAGAAATGTTTATTCCCTTCAGTTCAGTCTACAATAATCACTAGACAGAGATTTTATTGTTGTGGTTATTTTTTTTCCATAGTCACTAATATAAATCTCATATAAGGAAATGACTGCAGAAATGTATTAACAAGCACATGTAGTAGTTTGTTTCAGTCTGTGCCACTGGATGGCTCAATGTGTCATAAAAGAAATCTGTGTAAGTGGGGTTGTGAGGAAGCTGTTCCACAAGGAGGATTTGAATGTATTCTGCTACGGATATGAAGTGGCCATGATGGTCACGTTATTGAGATGCGTGAAGTTTTCTCTGGATACAGTTCTGTAACATTGCTTTTAAAGACTCCTGAAAAAGATGGAAGTAAATTGTTTGCTGTAGAGAACAAAAATGAGCAGCACAGTATGCCTCGTGATGACTGAGAAACAGGGAAATGCAAATTTGGCCATTGCCACCTCAGTATCTGCTCACTCAGTAATGTGTTAAGGAACAGCTATGGGCTGTGGTGTCTCCATACCACTAGCTTAACAAGATCAGGATGTGTGCAGGTATATGCTAGAGCAGTGTCTCCATGTGAAATTAAAAGAAAAATAAGTAGATGCCTGAAATTTCTACCTGCTGCAAGTCTTCGCATGATGAGATAGCAAGTCTTCGTTACTGGAGTTGCTTTGTGTTGGATTCTGAGTCACAAATGTTTGAGAACTGATACAATGGGCTGTATCATGCCACAGGGACGTCACAGTTCAGCACTGACTGAGTGGCTGCTCTAAGGAGAGGTGGCACTGAAGTTTAATACACAGTATTGCAAGTCAGACTTAAAGTGCATGGTAACAAGCAAAAAACTGTTCTCGTGTACAGACTTAATTTTATGTGTACAATTCCCTTTTTTTTTTTTTTCCCCAAGAAATTACAGCTTCACCATATAACCTTCTAATTACATGCTGTCCCAAGATCATCTCATGCAGTGAGAAGGGAAGGTGTGCAGTTCTGAACCATCGCAAATCGTCAGCTCAGCAGGTGCCAGCCATAGCATTCATGGCCATGCTAAACAAACTTGGCTGGGAGACTGAAGCTGGCAAGGATCTTCTACCTGCTGCCTTGTCTGCTTTAGTTTCCCTCCTTCCTCAGCTGGAGAAATCCATACTTGCTAGAGTGGTGGAAGACCTCCGAGACAGCTACATGATACTCTCCTCCTCCTCCTCCTCTTGTCTGTCCTTTTCTTCTCTGATGAGTGCTGATTTGAAAAGGCTTTCCAGTTGGCCAGCCCTTCTCTCCAGCATTTTCAGCTCAGTCCTCCTTGCCCCCTTCTGTCTGGATTCTCTGCCCTCACTCACTGCTTTACCTTGTTCCCAGCAACATAAGTGCCCAGAAACACCAGGTGCAATGCTTCTCTCCCTACCACCTGACCAAACCCCTCAGCTGCCCACTCCTACCTGCTGTCACTGCTGTCACTCGTCTGTTAAATCCCCAGGATTCCTGCATTTGTAGGCAAATGTGCCTTCTGGTTCTTTCTTGGAACATCTTCAGTGGGTTTTGTGAATCTATCTCTGTGTGACAGTATCTTTCATGATAGTTTCAGTTTTTTTGTGTGTGCTATTTCATCTGTTGGAATACAGTAAGAAGTTGAATTATTTTAACGTTCTATTTTGTTTACTCACAATTCACAATGAATTGAAAGGGTATAAAATATTATTAGATTACACCTTTAATGGTTTATATTCACTCTTCATTCACATTGCCTTGGTAAAAGTGACCACTGTAAAGACAGGCAAATTGATTTTTATGATGCTAGGTTATTAATTAAAAAAAAAAAAAAAAAAGCAACAAAAAACCAAATGCCTAAAAATGGTGTTTTGTAAAAAGCTGCTCCAACTCCTTATAATAACTTGCATCCTTTATCTTACATTTAGTGTTTCAATGCTGGGATGGATGATGAAATTGATTTAATCTATCTGGCAGAAGTTCTGGTAATCTAAAGAAGTGAGAAACAACATTTGAAGGAATAAAGCTTTTATATCTTATTTGGCAAAGTGTATACAGAAAGGAATGGTGAGATCTCGATGAAGACTTAGAAGCAAGGTAGCATCTATGTTTGATAGGCTCTCTGTGGCTAATGACTACAAAGAGGGAGCTTTTCATGCCTGAATGAAGGTGTGGGTAACAGTCTGCATGAGAGGCAGCAAGATGTGGTGTCTGCACTTGGACTAGTTTAGCTATCCCTGCATGCAGTGTTGAGTAAATGGGGCCAACAAACCCATGCCTGAAGCAGGCAGGCCTGGCCCCTTGCTCAGAAAACCATAGAAATGCAAGTCAACAGCAAACACTTAGGAAACATTTTCAGCTTTAAAGAAATAACTTAGTAAAAGGTGTAAAACACCTGATGAGGTAATCTAATCCACTAAAAAGTTGTTCCCTCTTGAGTTTCCTGGACTAGAAATGCAGGCAAAGCAAGCTTTATTCTGGGGCTTTGCAGATAAATTATGTATTAAAAATATGCTATTACTTTAATGATCATTCTCAAAAGACTCTTAGAAAAAGAAGCAAAAACAAAGTTTACATTGGTGAAGGACGCAGGACACAATTCTAAGAAATATTCAAGAATGAGTTATGCAAAATTCATGAATCTGGAAGATTTACTCTTTTACCCATCAATTTTGGCCCAGCTCAGTTACTTTCATCAAGAGAGCTGGAATGCTTTATACTTACAGCCTTTCTAGCAGTCAATATAGTATTGACTGTATCACAGCCAAAGTAGCCAGTGTGGTGATGAGATACTGTAGTTTTCACAAGCTTTCACTAGGTTTGCTGTGAAATGCCACATTCTCATTTTAGTCATCCTCCCTGCTTTATATCTTAGAAGATGCATTTCAAACTGTTTTTAAAGTACATTATTATTCAGCTCTTCACCAAAATAGACCAATATACATTATAATATGTTTACGAGGTGGCAGTCTTACAATTCAACAATTTAAAAGTTACATTCCATCGAAGATAGCTACAAAATTGTTTCAAATGGCGGTGCTTACTTTCCGGAGCAAGTAGTTCTAAATGAAAAGGTCGATGGCAGCAATTTGATTATTAGCAAGTAAAAGAACACAGATAGAAAGATTGCAGTCAGTCTGTTGATATTCCATGGAGAATGAAAAATGTTTAGTGGACAGTTTAGAATATTGTCAGTATATGGTGCCATAAAACTGCTGAACTTGCTTCTTTATTTATATCATCGAGGTAGGCTTAATACCATTTGAATATCTTCAAAGCCAGGTCTTTACTGACAAAATTAGCTGTTTCAACAATAGATAGCAAACACTTTTCTCCCAACATTTTATGATTTAATACAAGCTATAAGCAACTGGAGTGACAAAGCTTGGCATCTCCTGCCAAAAAGCTGCCAGTCTGCAGGGAATGCAGAACATGGAACATGCACTGTGTCTTTCATACGTGTAGATGGAGCCAGGTTTAGGTGTTTGGAGGGAAAGAGGTAATGGGCTGAAAGGGAAGAAATCTAACATATTTTTAAGAGTGAGGCATAAAACAGAGCGAGAGACCATATCAATTCATCTTCTCTTAGTGCCCTGATAAGTTCATTGTGGCAGAGGACAAAGCTCATTAAACATATTTTCTTAGTTGCTACTAGTACATTAATTAATTCAACGCTTTCAACAGATGTCTGCATGAAAATACGGGAACTCGGCTAGAAAAAAAAAACCAACTATCTCATAAACAGAGATCTTGGGAGCTGTGATAATACCCAAGTAAAACAGTACTTCTCTGAATAACAGGGCCAGTTCCAATTTATGTAAAATAAGCAAATGAGACCCTGAGGACAGATTGAACAGGGAGAGAAGGAGCACATTTGTAGTGTACCTCTTGAGGTCGAGGTTGGAAAAATGCTGGGATTGTGTGTGAAGTTACATGTGTGCTTCTATAACTTCTTAAAAGCCTTACATATGTCTCCACTGCAAAATTTGTTCGGAGTTAACCTCACCCATCATTGGAAACGAAGAAATGCATTATCGATTTGCTATTGGATAAGAGATTATCTTAAGCTATCTAAATACAGTTATATCATATTACCAAATTATATCAAATATATAAAATTTGATAAATATATCATATTATTCTAATTTTGAAATATCCAAAAAAGTGGCTTTAAAACCAAAAATCACCGGTCATGTGAAAGATGCTCAAATTGACAGCTCTGTCCATGGTATTGCAAACCTCCCATCCACAGCTCTCCCCGTGCTGCCAGAAGAACGCTCTCCTGTCTCCAGCCCATTCATTCAGAGCCCTCACTGCCGCCAGCATGTGTGACAACCACTGCCAATTGTGACAGTTGTTTTTGTGAAGGGGGACATCTGTCTACATCAAATCAGGCTGCGGTCTGCAAAGTCATTCACAGAGGCCATGAAATAGTCATCAGATGGTAAAAAATTACCTCCTTGGTTAAAAGACAAACCACTGTCCCAAAAGTAAGAGAAACCGTATCATTTCTGTACTCACTTAAGACAGACGGCAGCCTGGGTTGTGTGGTCAGGTGAATCCTTGTAATTGCTGGCAGATGAGTGCCCATCTAAAGCGCTTTCTACCTCTGTATGAATCTTGAATGTTCTGAAGTGCTAACATCAAAAATATACTCCCCGCTATACACCAAAAAGCAGGAACATGGAATTAAAGCAGGAACATGGAATTTTGGAAAATTATGTCATTATGTCCAATGGCTGTCTCATCATAAATGTGAGCTGTTTGCAACCTTGAATGGAAGCCCTGGGGCTGTTCAGCCTGGGGGAGAAAAGGCTGAGAGGGGATCAATTGGATGAGGCAGGACTCTTTTCAGTGGTGTGTAGTGTTATGTCAAGGGGCAATGGTCAAAAACTGGAATGCAGGAAGTTCCACACAAATATGCAAAAAACTTCTCTACTGTGGGGGCAATGAAGCACTGGAACAGGCTACTCAGTGAGGCTGTGGAGTCTCCTTCTTTAAAGATATTCAAGACCTGTCTTGATCCCTACCTGTGCAGCCTGCTGTAGGGAACCTGCATTAGCAGGGGGGTTGGACTTGATTTCTAGAGGTCCCTTCCAGCCCCTGTGATTCTGTGATGCTGTGAATGCCCCAGTAGTTCTCTAAACTCCCACAGATGGGACTGTCCAAGAGTAGCTTCAACATGAGCCCAACTGTATTCTTGGCATCTTATTTCTTTGCTGGTTGATTCTCTAAATCATTTGTTTACCTTTCAGGCTGCAAGCCCAAAAGCAAAAAAAAAAGCCCCCCATACAGTTGGTGCCAACAAAGCAAATTAAAGATATAGATTTTTAAACAAAAATAAAAATGACATGGACAACATTTAAGCCTTTAAAGCATGACAAGAACTAGTACATTATTCAGTGAATGGGAAGGCAGTTCCATTAACTCTTGGCGTTCTAACTGATGCAATGTAATTGCAGAGTACATGCATTAGCAGTTCAGTGTTTCTTTAATTTTTGCACAGAAGCATCTTTTTTTTTTTTTTTTTTTGTCAGATCACATTCTGTAACACAATATCAATCTTGCCATATCCATGTTCTAGACGGGCTTCCGGGATTCTGCAGTAATTATGTAAAAAAATGAAATATTTCAAAATCTGATTGACAGCTTGATTACAATAATGCATGTGATTAAATTCAGGGTGTGCTGGTGTAACGAAGGAGGGAATGTCAGTGGTAATTAACTGTATTTTTGTTAAATTTTGTTGAGCATTTCTTGCTCTTGGGTTGGAGTACATTGAAACCAATGAGACACCTAGTGGTAGCAACTTTTTAGAGCTTCTCAGTACCATTAGGGACTAGGAGAAAACAAGTTCTTATGCAAATCGTATATTTTGTTACATGTCATGTAAATTTTATGTAGATTAGTGTGGTCATGAACACCAAGAGTATTCTGTGCAGCAGCATGACAGGAAGAATTCCATGCTATGCCTGCATACAGAAGAGCTGCAGACAGTGTTTTTTTCTTCTCCAGACAGCTAGTTCTGGATAAAACAGCTTGCCAGAAGACAGAAAAGTGCGGATTGTAGTAATATGCAATAGTTCATTTTTAATTTTCATGATATGGTACCTTCTCTTGCAGAAAAATTAAGTGACTTTTTTAACTTCTCCTCACCCCTCCTTAAAGAAAGATTGTATGAGGCAATTGATCCACCAAATACTTATTTATATGAATGGAGATTCAAATTTCATATGAAAAAGCATACAACAGGCACTGCTTTTTTTTTTTTTTTTTTTCTCTGAACAATAAACTCCTTGGATAAAAAGTGCTGTGTCCAATCTTACAAAAGATCTCGTTATTTAGGGCGTTGTTTGGATGTAAAAGAAAAAGGTTACCTGTAGGTTAAATCTTCTCCCTATAGCTCTGCTCTTCCTCCAAATGTTAGATAAAAGCAGAGATAGGAATCTGTTATTTCCTTGAACCAAATGTTTCCAGGTGCTGTACAACAGCACAAGGGGAGGAATGGAGCAGAGACACAGCCGTGTGGCCTCACTGCTCTGCTGGTAATTGCTGACATTGCTATTCTGCTGCCCATCAATTCCACAACTTTTACTTTGAAATGCCTTCTTTTACTACTGCAACATTCATTCCAGGCCACTACCTTTCCCCCTTCTCCAGATTTTATTCCCTTTTAGAAGCTGCTGACATGTCAGAAACCAGGTTACCTGTATTCCATCCGTTATTTGGGGAGCAAAGAAACAGGTTAGAACTAACAGAAAGTTTTAGAATATATTTCGTATCTACTGACTGTAAACTCTTTGAACAGCTGTAGCATTACACTCTGTATCTGGGTACCATTCAGTAAACTTTGCTTTCTGTAGTAAAAATACATAAATGCAATGCAATGTAATATAACAAAGTGAAATACAAATATACAATCTGACATCCTCATTTATTTCATGCAAAAAAAAAAAAAAAAAAGCCAAGGAGATTGCTAGAGAAAGTAACAGATATATGGATATGGTAAATGATTTTTTATCTTTTCCACCACACGAAAATATTTTGAAAAAGTGAAGATTTAAAAAAAAAATTATTATTATTATTATTATTATTATTATTGCTATTTTCAAGCCTCAGAGTTATTGCTGCAGTTGTTTAAAAATTCACTGTGGAAAACCTATGCTAACCTAGTGATCCTGGAAGCAATGGCAATGTCTTTAAGCAGTGGGAAATACGGAACTGCAGATCGGGAGTAATTATACAAGGTCTTGCAAAGCATGGAGCTCTGCCTATTTGCATCAGAAGAGAGTTTAAAAATACACAGCCTCATTCTCCCCTGCATTTTGCTAGAGCATAGTCACCTTAAGAAAGCATTATTTGATCAGTAAGTCTTTGCTAAGGGTAAACTCACCTCATTCAAGAGTTCTGTATACTCTGAGCTACAAAGGATAATAAATAATAAGTTTATATATTCCTGTTTTCTTATTTAAATAGCACGCAGTGAGAACACCACTGCAATTTAGCAGAGAAGTGTTTGGAGGTATGCTAATGACCAGAAGAAAATTTCAAACCTCCATAATGTGCTTTAATCACCAGCTGGAGATCAAAAGCCACCATGTGATTTTGTACAGCATGGGCAGCTTCCAGAACTGCCTTACATGGAAAGAGATCAATGGTAAAATTGGTAGATACAGCAAAGCTTTTGCAATAAAAGCGTTTTATGTATCTTGTTCAAAGCATTTAAGTGCCTTTTAGATCACTGATTGAACCATAGACATTATAAAGTGGAACCTTTTAATACCAAAATAAATTTGCAGAGTAAAATTCCATTATAGGAAAAAGCATTGCACTGCAACAGGATAGATAATAATTCTTTCACATGTAATGTTTGATGATAAACAGAAGTTCTTTGTATTATTATAGTTAGGCTCCATGTACTGTCGTTTGTCTGCATGTGAATGTATCTACATTGGAGGATATCCACTGTTCCCCAGATAAAATGTATGCGTACCTATAAATATAGCTTCTAAGATGGATGAAGACGCTTCACATCCAAGACAGTCTGGTTGTTTATTTTTAAGTAAAAAAGAACTGCCCATGCCTCTGAGTTTTGGACCTTGACCAAAGAAAACATAGTTTAGAAACTCATGGAAGTCCTTTAATTGGGATTAATTTAATGTGCTTCAAACAACATTTAGTCTTAGAAGCTTGAAGTTATTTAAAATGATTCCCTTTAACAGCTTCAAATTACATGTCTGTTAGCATCAGAAAACTTTAGGAAACAAAGTGAAACTTCCAACAGATCTGACTATGTCGCTTCCCTTCCACAACATTTCATTAAATCCTCTAATACTCCAACTCTTCTTTATTAAATCTGTGGGTAATCTGTAGAGTTTGGACCTCTTCTTCCCTATATTCAATTCCTTCTTTGACAATTAAGCTAATGTGCGGAATGAATACAGAGAATATTTTCAAAAAATCTGCAAGATTTACAAACCCATTTCTTCCTTCTGCATCTTAATTTTGAATTTAGTATGTTTTGAACAGTGTAATTAAGAATGGCCTTGTAATTTGTAATACTGAATTAGAAGTCAGGAAATCCAGGTCTGTGGCATTTACGAAAAATCTCCTTTGTTGCATCCAGCTAAACAAAATTCAGTCAACACCTGTATATCTGATTCTTCATTTATACAGGGGGTAAACAGGCATTTGCTTTATTAAGTTCTTTCAGAACTTGATGCTATTATGAAGCAATATTTATCGTACCTTCCCTGAGTGAGAAAAACGTAGGTGTCAGCCCTATCTCACATAGAATTTTTAGATAGAGGTGTAATGTCTTTATTGATCAAATCAGTTTTCTCACCAAATGGATTGAATGTAAAAATTATAGCTGACTCTGGTTTCTTATTCACTGCATTCTCAAGGAATCCATAAGCAAAAATTTAAACGCCTATCTAATCAAGTACAAAAATTAACTGGAAAGATCTTAAGCCTGTTAAAACAATTTTATTTCCAACTAACTTTTAATAGCACTCCATACGGTAGGATGTAGTACTGCTCTGCTAAAATATACATTGATCTGAGATAACCTGGCAGATCTTCTTAAGTGCTCTTAGAATGTATATTAATGGGTGAACAAAGACAACTCCGGAGTGTCGTACTGGTGTTCTTAGGAAACAGCAACTACCCTTTTAAAGATTAGTAAGGGTACATTAAGGCAATAAAACCCACACCTTATGTTTTATTTGTACATGTCTTCCCACTAAGTAAAATACTGTGAAATGTGAATGAGAGAAAAAAAAGGAAATAAATTTGCAGTAATCACATTTTTCCCTGGTGTCAGTATAGTCACACTGCAAGATAACACTTTGATGTGATTGGAAGCATAATTCACTGTGCACTGTGGTGGATGGTAATGCAAGGAAGGCTAGTGAGTCAGGATCTGCTTCCTAGTAATTAATCATGCCCCTGTTTCTTCTCAAACAGTTTTTGACCTCTAACCACATGTTTTAGCAAAATGTTTTGGGACTAATGCTTCAGAAGGATTGCAATTTGAAGCCATCAGTGATTTTTAAAAACTCTTTTCTGTGCTCCTCAAACCCACATGAAGAATTGTGAAGAACATAATGTAAAAATACTATTGTGACATTTAATAACTTTTTAAATCCAAAGGTCACTTAGTTGTTTTTTTATCAAGATGTAAATGACAATTTTGTGAGGTTTTATGGCAATAATTTTCAAGAAGAATATTTACTGGCAGTGTTGTATACCTTTTACATTTCTGTTTGTTTGGTTTTTTTTAAACAATTCTGGATTGTAGCTTGCACACTTGCATTTGTATGTGGAAATGCATGTGTGCATCTTTCACTCCAGTATGTCCTTCTGATATCTTGAAGACCTGTGGCCCATGAATCACAGCCTGACAAGAGCTACAATAAAGCAGAAATTAGCCTAACTAAAGTGTAAATAGTGTATCTCTCTAGCTCTCACTGCCTGCAGACAATCGTCATTTTCTTATTTGGCATTTTTCCTGGAACCCTCATATCCTTGCATTCCTATATTGCATTCTATCCAGCTTTGTGAGAAAGCACTGAAGCAACTTAGACATATGAGCTAGACTTTTATTCAACATTGCCTAAATTTCCCTGTTTTCTTACTGTAGAATGAAAATGGGAAGACAAATCATTTGATCATTTGGAACACATTTTTGTTTTGTTTTGTTTTGTTTTTGTGATGCAGGTAGTTTTAAATGTTTTGTGCTATTTTGAATCCACCACAGGAACAGATCTGAATTTCTCCCTGTAATGGGAATGTGGAAATGTAACTTATATTTGTTTTAGAACCGATGAGTATGTGTATGAGTATGAGATGAGTATGTCTCAATGAGAGGAGAGCTACACATTCCTCAATAGGCATTTGAGGAAAACCTTACTCTGGAGATTCATCAGTCTTCTGAAAACTTTCAAAGTTAATCAACCCAGTTATTTTATGAGATGCCAGCTTAGAAGAATTCACGCTATAGTTCGATCTCTATCATTTCAGCCATTCTTGTAAAACTATATTTGAGGTGTGATTATCTTTCATAGCTAAAGTATCCAACTGCTTGAATAATATAATATATAGGATATTTAATGTTATTCCAAGGCTGCATTTGAACCCTTAACTGCTGTACTTGTAGTGCACACATATATTGGATTACTCGTTTTGTTTAAGATTAGAGATCTTTAATTGAAAAGATTGAACATCCTTTCTGTGGAGAAGAATCGAACACAATTACCAAATCTAAGATAATTTTTAAAGCATATTTGAAAGTTGCAGTCAGTGCATTCCAGGAATCCGCTTACTACACATTACATGATAATGAGAAACCCATACAACCTTTTGATAGTTTGGTCAATACCTGCTTTTTCTGAAATCTAGTAAAAAAATTAATAATATGTAGTGGTCATCCAAGAAAAGTTGTGGGCACTGTGGATTTGGTTAACTCTTGAAGAATCTCCAGCTATAGCAGTATTAAAGCAGATGCATTCACACTGTCTAAACAAAAGCCCAACCCTTAGTGTACAGAAACATAATATATGAAACATCTCTGCTCTGAGAAAAAGAAACAGGATTTGTGTATCATATATGTAACTTTTGCTTAAAACTGAACTGATTTTTCTGGCCAAACAGAGAAAAATCAGAGGTCTAGGCTTCTCTCTTCAAGTAAGAAAGTTTTCTGTACCAACTTTAGATGGGATAACATGAATTACTTTAAGTCTCTATGGCCTTGTTCTCAAGCCTGTTTTCAGAATGTCATTGTAAAGATCAGCTTTTCTCTGTAGTTCTGATAATTTTGTTTTGGAACTAGAGCACTAAATCATATTAAATTAAAATGGGATTAGTGTGTAGAATTTGAATATTTATTAAATTTCTCATTCTATATTCCATATTGGCAACTTAAAATGTTTTTATCACCCCAGTAGTCTGGTATTGACTAGAAAGGATGGTCCTTTGAAACACTGTGACAGAATCACAGAAGGTGATTGGAAGGGACCTCTGGAAATCATGTAGTCCAGCCTTCCCACTACAGCAGGTTCCACAGGAAAGTATCTGGGTGGGTTTTAAACAGAGAAGTCTGTAACCTCTCTGGGCTGCTTGTTCCAGTGTTCTGTCACCTTCAAAGTAAAGAAATCCTTTCTCATGTTCAGATGGAGTATCTTGTGTTCTAGTTTGTGCCCATTGCCTCTTCTATGCTATTCTCTTGCTGCACACTATGGAAAAGAGCCTGGCCCCATCCACTTGACACCCATCCTTCTGTACAAGAGTTGATAAGGTCCCATCTCAGTCTTCTCCAGGTACATGTGGTAGCATCTTCTACTTCTTCTGAACAGTCTTTTTGGTGCAATAAGATTCAACAGCAGCTTGGATCCTTAAACATCTGCAGGAACCCTAGTCTAGATTTCTATTATTCCCAATTTAACCTAAGCTTTCAAAGGAATCTTCTCTGTACTATCATGCTGAACATAGCTCTTTCTTGGTTTTAAGCTGTATGCACTAAGATTGCACCATGAGAGAAGGCAGCTGTGTCCTTTTATTTTCTGCCTCAACCCATGAGTCCCCTGTTGGGAATGCCTCTAAGCATGATCTGCGCCTGTTTCCAGCTACACAGCTTGGCATACCAGGTGTGGGAGTGCATGAATTTGTAGTCAAAGTACACCAGGTGACAAGCGGGTCAGCCCCACTGGGTACATCAGTACTTCGTGATTTGACTTAGATGCAAGAAATGGGAAGGAGTTGGGAAACAGAGTGGATCCACACTGGTCTGATGTGGGCACGCAGTGATGGAAGACTCCCTCTCGTCCAACCCCTCTGTTACAGAGGGCCACAGGGATGGCTGCCAAAGGCTGCTCTGGGCTACTGTGCTGCTTGATCCTCACGAGCAACTGTCCCACACTTGCTTCTGTCCAAACTGGCATCGCCGCACGGAATCAGCCTGACAGAGCCCTTCTCCCGACTTGTTTCAGCCTGAAACTCAACGCCCATCTCAGAACTTCGAGCCCAGCGAGCCCGGGGACTACGCCTCCCAGCATGCCCCGCGCCGCAGGAGGGGCGGACCGGGCGGGAGGCTGCATCCAATGGACGCGAGCGATGCTGGGATGTGGGCGCCGGGGCGGGCGGGCCGCCGGAGAGCCGCGGGCAGTGCGGGAATTTCGGACGGCGCGGAAGGAGCGGCGGCTGGGCCTGGGGCGCGGAGGAGGTACAGGGAGCGGCGGCTGCTTCTGGGGTTGCTGTGTTTTCTTCTTCTTTTTACTTTTTTTTTTTTAGGCTCCGAGCTCTGGGACGTCTTCTCCCCTCACTTTCGGCCTGCCCCGCCGTTCTGGCAGGCTGCGGCCGGACTCTCCCGTTCCCTGTCTGGGGAGTTCGTGCGGTGCGGGCCCTCCGCCGTTCCTCACGGGGGAGCCTGTCCGAGCCGGCAGGGTGAGGAGAGTGGAGGCTTCCAGCTCCCGCAGCTTCCCCGTGGTCTGTGCTGCTCCCGCTTTTGGCGGCAAGGCCTAAATGGCTTTCCTTCATGTTTGTTTTTTAGTGCAAAGGTGAGGGAGGAGTAAAAGTGTCGGCAGCGGCTTGTCACCTGCAGGAGGATCCCTGCGTGGCCAACACGCAAAATACTGCCATGGCTGCAAAGCATGTCTGAGTTTTGCCGTTCAGTAAGCATACCAGGTCCGCTCCGATAGTAATACCTCCTATTTTATTGTGTTGGCCTGTGACGTCGGAGTCGGATGTTGCTGGCCTAGCAGTAGTGGTAGAGCGTTTCCGCCGAGGTACCGTTCCATTTTGTGCCGTGTGACATACTGCAGCAGGGGGTGGTCTGACAAAATAACGTCTGATGTGGAACTGTGGATGGAGCAAAGGTGTGTCACTGAATTCCTCCATGTGGAAAAATATGGCACCCACTGTCATTCACTGGTGTTTGCTGAACATTTCTGGAAACCAAATAGCAGGTGAGAGCGCAGCTAGGCGGTGGGTAGTGTGTTTCAGCTGTGAGTCACCTCCATTGGTGCAAATTGTTAGCAGTGTGACATGCAGGCTCTTGTCCATTGCTTGCAAAAATGCATAGCTCTGTTGAAAAACAGTCTTTTGGAGCTGAGCATCTGCTGTATCAACTGAGTGGTAATGTGCTCTTCATGTCTGTTGAAGTTTCCATGGAAATAAATAGGAGGCATTACTTTCAGAGTTACCTCCATGGTATTACTCTTACATACAAACCTCCAAGTCACTAATCATTGGTTTTAGGATAGTTGTGTAACAACTGGGCTAAGCTGGTTCTGGCAGTGGTTGTGGTTTTCATTTCTCATGTCTTGCCCTTTGCATTTCTTTTTGAGACGCAGTGGCAGACATGTCTAACTTGGTTGTGTTCTTGGGTTTTCAGCTTGTGCTTAAGGCTTTTTTAAATTTTTTTTTTATTTTTTAAATTATTTCACAGTGATACATAGTCCCTTTGTATCATTAACAATAATATAGAAACTTTTATGAGACTTCCTCTTACACAGTTACTGCTGTGTCAAAAGACTGGTGCCCTCTTTGTGGGAATAAATTATCTCCTTAGTTTTCAAGGATAATCCCTCAGATAGGTTGTCTGTTTCCTTTTTTGCAGGCAGACCTAGGTGTCTTGCCATGACTGATGAGCATTATTAATAACACGTACGTTAAAGGTGTTGCTGGAATTGCCTGTTCATGAACAGGAGCACAGGCCACCAGGATGTTTTCTCTCTGTTGGGAGTGAAAACGAGCCCTGTTGAGATCAACAATAAGAAAGACAATTTCTAGAGGGTAAAAAGGAAGATCATGAAGAAACCAGTCTGAACTGTCACACAGCAGGAATACATCCTTCAAAATAAATTTGGTTTATGTTAATTACAAAGTTCCATTGCAAATGGATGCTGGCAGATATTGAGAAGTGGCTACTCGTGTTTCTTCTAAGAGTATAATTGTACCTAGAGTTGCAGCTGCTGCAGATGACATTTGTAAAGATAACAGTACTAATGACGCTACTGGTACAAAACTGTCTGTGTATCTCAAGCACAGTTTGTTTTATTTCTTCCAAGATGCTTTTTTAGGGAGGAGAAGAAGAAATAGCCTTTGTGTTACTGAGAATCTTTCAGCGGGATTTTAGACAAATAGGCTTCTGCTGTTTACATTGTTTGGAAGTCAGGTCTTTGTCTGGAACATAGTGTAACGAAGTAAAATGCTGCTGTTTACAGTTACACACCTCATTCTTATCAGGTACCTTATCTAAGCAGGGTCCTATCTATTTGATGCTTGTCTGATAGTGTAGTACTTGACGTCTGTGGCAACCTTTTCAGGGAATTCAGATGGTAGCAGGGACTAATGAACTGAGCTTCACAGTGCCTGTAAAATAGAAAATATTTCCATTTGCTGATGGAAAAGAGCAATTGAGATGCGGGAAAGGTAAAGGTAATTTTTGAAAATGTAATTTTAAAGATGATACTAGGGAAGAGTAGATGACTGTATTCCAGCTGTTGAAAGTACAGGTGGGAAGTTCTGCGTTAGGTTAGCAGGTTCATAAGTTTCCTGACAAATGCCTCATATTTGCTGTTTTGTGAGCTGACAAAAAACGTAGAATGGCAGAATTCGTACTATAATCTCAGAATCTGTTTTTCATTTTTTCAATTTTTGCTATCAATTTTGTCTTTCAGTTTTGTACTTTAATGTAGGAAGATTTTGCAGTCTAAAGGTCTTTCAGCTTTAAATCAATAGAATATCTTTGAGCTGATTTATCCAGATAAATGTGTGGTCATCGATTAAATGTTTCAATGGATAACAGTTTTTCTTTGTAAAGGAGGCTTGCATAGTCTTGTGGATGCTGCCCATTGAAAGCGATCAGTGTTTGGCACCTCTGGCCTACTGATAGTTTGACCAACTTGTAAGTAGGCACACTGCCATCCTAACAGATGGATATGAATATAGACAGCCAAGAAACCATGTATGTGTATCTAGTGTATTTGTTAAGGGCAGAGATCCCAGCTGGGGATGCTCAAACTTATGTCCATTTTCAATTTTTGTTTTTATGGGTAAAGGGAAGTCATTATTAATTAATTAATTAATTTTTTTTTTAACTACATACCTTCAGGCTTATAATTATTGACTGCATTGGATGACAACAATAACCAAAAAGAGAAATTTCAGCTCTTAATACTTTTGTGGACCTATTTCAAGTAAACTTAATTCTCTTTAAAGGGAATCTGCTATCAATAGAATTGCTGTGGAAGTCAAGGATACTAAATGTATAAATACTTTTGTTTGACTGGCTTGCTAGCTTTATTGAAGAAGATGCTGTGAATTTTGCTTTTACTGTACAGTCGTCTGTCCAGCATTCGGGCACCCTAATTCCACCTATCCGAGTCTCTCTGGAATTATTTGCAGTAACTCTGAGGTCATGTTGCTGTCTTTCCACTCCTCTTTATGTCCTCTTCATGTCTCTCAAATTGTTACCATGAGACCTATTTTCTCACTAGGTATGGCTTTTTTGTACCCTGTAGAATATGACAGTGATCGCAGTCTTCACGCTTATCCGAGTCCATTGGGTAACTGCTGATTTTTGCACTTTTTTTTTCCTTTCCTGTGTCAGTCCAAGGGTTCCAAACTTTTTTTAAATTTTCCCATCACCTCTTTTAATGGCTTCAGTCAGTGCTTTCTGATAATGTCTTTTCCTTCCTGATCTGGATGTACTGCGAAGCTGCTTGCCTTGTTGGCCAGTATTACTACATTGCCATTCCTACCTCTTTTTCTTCTGGTGCTTTGACTTCATCACTTTCCCATTTTCCTGGTCTTAGCTGAACTTGCATCTGATGCTTGGAAGTCTCATTTTTCTTCTGCAGAATAGCTGGAGGAAGATTCTTCCTCTAAGACAGTGCAGTATATATCCCATTGGAAGTGGAAACAAAAAGATAGAATAGGATATGGGTAAAATTATGAGCAAAGTTAGTCCTAAATTTTAAGTGTAGAATGTTTAAGTTGTATCTTGACTATAGGGAAGAATGTTACTGTATTCAAGTAAATGGAAATATGGGAAAGTGATGCTGAATTAAAACATCCTATGATGAGGAAGCAAGTGCAGTGTAGGTATCAGTGAATACCTGTCTTTTCCAGTGATGTGGATGGTTGATAATACTGCTTTGTTGCAGTGATTCGTTTCATCCATGTAGGTATTCAGGTGTGGCTCTGTGACAGAGAGAAAATTCTCGGATTGAAAAGGACCCTGAAAAAGCAAGGCATCTCTTTGGTCTAGAATCATGTACCCTTTCACTTTATTCCTATGTTGAATGGCTATAGCATCTGCAGACATAAGTAGCATTTCAGGAAGTGTGGGAGGTCATCTTGTATTCATCGTGAGACAATTTGGCATGAGCTGTTCTCTTTGGATGTTAGGTGATGGGCAGCATTTGGGGAAGGAAAATTCCTGAAGGTGTTAATAGGTGAGAAAAGGACCTTTTAGAGGGTGAAATGCTTTCAGAACAGCTGCTACACTTATGTGATTTTTATTGTTTGGAAAAATAAAAGTTCTTTAGGACTACAAAAAGAAAGTCCTATAGAACTAAAAGAAGAAAACTGGCGTTAAGAAGTGCGTTTGGATTAGAGTTGTTGTATTGGTTAGCTAAACTAATGAGGAAAATTAATGACATAGACTTTTCTATCTGGAAGTTTCATGAATTGTGTATTATTTCATGAGTAAAATAAAATGAAAATCCCAACGGTCACAGCTTCATCTTTTGTGAAATAACCGGGGCTCTTGGCACACCTTTCGTCTTCATCAGGTAGTGGGAAAGATCACATCTTTGTAAAAAACAAATGAAAGTACTTCCAAATAAATAGAGCTAATGCACACCTTACCTTGGTGTGCCCATGCGTTCAGCAGATTTTTTTACAGACAGAAAAGCTGGCTTTGTGAAGGAGCCCAAACGTGTATTTGCTTACACTGAGCTCTGTTTTGCCTTGTTCGTTCAAATGAGCTGTCATGTTGCTTCTAGAAATGCTGCTTATCTGGAACCTAAGGTTGGGAAGTTGCAACGACGTTAATTTTACATCTGTAGTCTCCAGACACGTAGTTAGGTATAGCTTTTTGGTGATCTATTAAGTCCTGTCCTGTGAATGATTACAAGTAGATTCACTCCTGTTGCTTGCAGTTATGTAGGAGAAAAATATAATTAACAGTTTGAATTGCTATTTTTCTGATATTTTCATACAGATAGAAGGAATCTCTGAGAAATGTAGATATTACTGGTCTGTTTGTTTGTTGTGGTGTAAACGTTAATACCCATCCCTATTATTACGGAAAACTTGGACTATCTGACATTTTTTTGCTAAGCAAATTAAGCTCCTGGAAAACTGATGAGCTTTGTTTTGTTAGTTTACTTTTTTCTAAGCCCAGAATTGCAATCAGTCGTGATCAGTTTAGTATAACAGATTCTGAGGTTTTTCTACTGTATATTATACAAAGTCTTCTAGCTCTCTCATGTGAACATTTTTGCTTTCAGATTTCCTTTTTTTCTGAAGCCTGGAGAAATTTGTTGTTTTTGTTTAGAATTCATGCCAAGGAAAATACTTACTGTATTTCTTTTAAAGTATCCTCACAGTAACAAATTAAACAATCTATGTAGAAAGCTATCAGAAGCGAAAGCAAGCATAAAGCACTGTCACGTGAAATAACATGAAAATAATTCTTGTCAGCACATAATTCTTGCTTTTCTCTATTTCTCTTAATTCCTCCTCTCCCTCTGCAGTGAAGATGCCATATATTAAGAAGACAGCTGGAAAAAAGGCCCCCACAAAAAGGAAACTTGCTGAAGTGTTTGCTCTGGGGGAGGTTCTAACAGACACATCAAGAAAAGAATGGAAATTAGGTGTTCCTATAGGGCAAGGAGGCTTTGGGCGCCTATACCTTGGTAAGTCTGTTGATCTTTAGTATTAGTTTAAGGTGAGATTTTTATGCTTGTTCAAAACAATGAATAATTGTCCCTAAGTTAGAAGCCCAGAGTATCTTCAACTTAGGTTTTTGGCTAGAACCATGGCTTAGCTCGTGTTCTGGGAAAAAGCTGACAGGAGTGGGGAAATGGTCATTGTAAACACTGAGTTTTAAGAGGTTCCAATAGTAATTATACATATATATATATTTTTAAGCAGGGAAAAGATAGTTGAATATTTGTTTTAAGTAAAGTTTTGGTCAGGCTAGAAGAAGGGATACTTACGTGAGTGTACTTATCTTGTGAACTGAAACCTCCTAAGCGTGTTCTGTGGAGGCCACTGATAGCAATTTGGCCGTTTTTGACTTATGTGTAGATACTGACTTCACTGCATTGTAAACTTCTGATGTGAGTTGAGTACTTCATCATGCACTCAGTGTTTGGAACAGATTGTAGTGTTGGACCTTACTGTCTAAAGCATCAGAACACCCTGTTTTACAGTGTTGTTTATTGAATTCGGTGTAAAATTTTGATGAGAGTGTTCCATAATTGGTGTATCTGTTTTTTGAATAGATGAATAGAGTTCTCAAGGATAACTCAGGAAATCAAAAAACCTTGTTTTGCTCTTAGTCATTTTCTGAACAATTGTAAAGGGATAAAATGTAAGGTGATCCAGTTAACAGTCTTTCTCCTAAACATCTTTTCATGATAAGATTGCACTTGATTCATACTAATTTAAAACAAGGTACATTATTACTTTTCTTAGCTTCTGGATGAACAGAATGTAGCTTAAGTGGATTAAGAGATAGAACAGTACTAGTAGGTGTTTTTGTTTGTTTGTTTGTTTGTTTTTTTGCTGAAGAAACCTTCTGCTTACTTAGCCTTGCTCATTGAGCCATTTAATTCGTAGAGACTGGAGTTACTCAGCTCCAGTAGCTCCCTCAAGTTATGCAGTTCCTTGTATTCAGAATGCCTGCACTGTTCAAGCCAAAGCCTGCCCAGTATTTGCTTAATTATGATTTGCCCAAAACTGTGCTCTTGGTTCCTTCTGTGTTTGGTACTTGTCTAACTTAATGTTTTTTATACTTCTTTATCCTTTTGTGACTGTTATCAACAGCTTTGTGCCAACAGTCACTTTTGGATACGTAACATGACAAAAAAGTAGAGAGAATGTTGTTTTGACCTTTATGCCCTCAACTCTGTGTTCATCACAGTCCTAGAAAACAAAGGAAATGCTAATGGCTGGGAAATGCTAATAATGGGAAAAAGTTTTTAAATAATAGATGAAGAACACCTTTATGTAGTAAACTGCCTGTACTCAAGTAGAAGGGAGAATGTGAGACCGTGTCCACACAAAGAAATTTTGCCAAATAATAGTAGTTCTCTTGCCTGAGTCTAAGGTACTGATACATGCTTATGTCAGTACTTAATTGCTCAGTCATTTCTTCCTGAATAGCAAATAAGTACATGTTTTGTGACAGCTTCCTCTTATATTACTAATATACCCTTTCTTTTTAACAGCTGATGTTAATTCTTCAAAGTCGGTTGGCAGTGATGCACCTTACGTTGTGAAAGTGGTAAGAGAGCATTTGAATCTTTACTTCACAAATTGAAAATGTTTCAGAATAACATGTAATTTAAAACATATTCTCATGAAAAATAATACAGTTTCACAGTGTGTTGTTGAAATGTGCTTTGTTTAAGTCTAAACCATAACTGTAGTGATACTGAAAAATTCTGAGATAGGGAATTCTTGCGTATAGGAGGTGAACAGTGGAACATCAACAGAGTTGAAAAGAGTTCATGAAATGGGTCAGATTCTGTTTCGTTTGCTGCTTATTGTAAAGAGCCCAAATTAAAAAAAAAAAAACAACAAAAAACCCAACAAAATCTGGATAGCTTTTGGACAATTTCTGTGATTCAACAACAAGTCTGTGTGAACTGTTGCTCACTGGATGTTGGTAAGTTGACAGATGGCTTGGGAGTGGAAACAGCAAAATGTTGATTCCCAGTGTCCCCACAGATAAAAAGTTGTTTAAACATCTTATGATAAAACACATACATATTGTATTTTCTAGTGAATTAAAGTGGTATGGAGGCATAATTTTTTAACCTAGCAGTTAGAGGAAACAGCGCTGTTGGTTGGTAGCTCGTATTTTAGCCTGCTGAAGTAAATCAGCAGGTCCTTTTTATTATATAAAATTTTCTTTTGTTTTAATATTGAGCTAACAAAAGATTTAACTTGATTTAACTATAATGCTGTTTTCCTAAGGTAAAAGTGTAAATTATTTTTTGTTGAGTTTTGCTGCATTATTTTGTATAGATCCTGTTGTTATAAAATAACAGTTGTAAAATCAGTGTTTTTAGAAAAAAAAAAAAAAGGAATGTGGGAATGGTCATAATGAATGGTCTGGATCTACTGTCTTGGTAGTTTTTGGCCCTATGATGAAAGCAGATATCAGAAAACTCTGCAAGAACTTCTCTGTGAAAAGTTTGTTTTTCAGCACAGTTCAGAAGTGTGGCAGTTTCATCTGTAATGCTTTACTGTGGTAGCTTGTCACTTATGAAAATATGTTAATATTCCTAACCCCTCCCCCCCAATTAAAATATGGGGCTAATTAAGAATAATATACTTTTTAGTTAACGTTTGCCTTTAATCTTGATATTCATATAAGTTGTCTACAAGGAAATTGTAGGGTACTTGGCACCCCAAGGTACTGTTGGGGTGACTCTCTTTCTGAAATGTTGTCTCTTAGTTAAATTGAAAAAAAAAAAAGAAGCGTTGCATTCAATGCAAATGTTAAACTATGGTGCATTCAGAGTCCCAAGGCGGGCTACAAATATGGTGAAAGGTCTAGAGGGCAAGATGTATGAGGAGCAGCTGAGGTCCCTTGCTGTGTTCAGCCCTGAGCAGAGGAGGTGACGGGAGACCTCATGGTGGCTGCAGCTCCTTACAGGGAGTAGAGAGGCAGCGCTGAGCTCTTCTCTGTGTGGCAGTGACGGACCTGAGAGAATGGCATGGAGCTGCATCAGGGCAGGGTTAGGGGGAAAGTGGTTCCCAAAAGGGTGGTTGGGCACTGGAAGCTCCTGGGCTGTTGTGTGGTGGTCTCCTGGCTTCTACATGTTCAGTTTGCACTGTCAAGGCAAGGAGTATCCATTCTGTAAGAACTGGCCTATTCTCCTCCAAGGAGCAGACGCTCAGGTTATCAGCAGTGATTTGCCCTTGAGGGGCAGTGGCCCCAAACACGAGGCTTATGCAGAGTTTCAACAGTTGAAACTGATGAAGTAGAGAACTAGTTTGACTTGCTTGTGGAAGTATCAGAGATACGTTATTTTACCCTGTGCGTAATTTGTCACCTTCTTTCCCCAAGAATCAAACCTATTAATCTGCTTTTCTTCCTTCCACATTGGGCTCTGATAATAAGAAGAGTTACGATAACTTTTGGTTTGATTTTATGCTAGATGCACTTTGTTGCAGCTATTTGTAAATACCCCCATTTCTAATCTCCCTGATGACCACTCGCTTTTAATTTGTGTTTTATAATTTTGTGTTGATGGCAATAAAGAGTAGCCCAGTTTTGTGCTGCCCTCACAAATGACCCATAACATATTATGCCTCTACAGTGTAGTATAACATGACTATGGATAAGGGTCTATTTTCTAATGCCTGGGTGATTCCTAGTTGATCCAAAGCAGAGTGGTTAACAGCTTTGAACAATTATTAGTGTTTAACAAAATATGTGCTTCTGTAATAATGTTCTTCAAATTAAGCTATTAAAGCGGGATGGAAGTTGGCTTAGTCTTTGACATCCTCATAGTATTGATGTCTGAGCAGCACAAAATGAATTATAGCTTTTATAAAAAAAAAAATGCTTTTTCAACGTGTGGACCTTTCAGATGTCATTGTTCGGGAGTGGATGCAGAGTTTAATAACACTCAATTAAATTGCTGACTTACAGAGATTGGAATTCTTTAAGAATACTACCTGAAGAAATTTGTTGAGTTTTGACTTGTTCTCTGTAATCTCTTCCATTGTATCTTTTCTAATTAGAGCTTAGTTTCGGTTCTGCAAGTAGTATGTTTAGAGTGACTGTGGGCATAAGTTGTAGAAATTTGTGTTTGAAGTCCTTCTGATCTTACTATGTTGTAAGATAAGTAGCATGGCAGACAGTGGACATCATCATGAGCCTTTTTAATACGCATTTGTTTCTCTTTATGTAGAACTAATGGTGTTATAGGAAACAGTATAGTAGTCAACATAAACGTCTGTTTTTTGATTAAGTAATTCTTCAAGTATGGCAAGATTCTGTATTTTCAGCATTTGCTCTGACTAGAGAATTTTTCTTCAGCAGAGACACGAGATCTGATGATTTATTTAAAGATAACTATTTTAAGAATTGTTAACACCTACAGTTTTTCACTGTATTTTAGTAACAATAGCATTTGTCAAAGGTAGAGTCTACATATATTTTTGATTCAATTTACTTATGTTCTCATTTGGAGTATTAATGGAATATGCTATGTGGAAACAAGTGAATAGGTCAGGTAACATTCATCCAATATAATTGATATATATTCATTGTAGATAAGTAAGTGGAGGTAGTTATGCGTGCTTCAAAGTTTCTGTGCATACATCAGTAGGTTGTGGTGGTTTTTTTTTGCAGTTCATGGCACAGGTCTAAAGCATGGTTGCACAAGAAAAGGCTGGAAAATGGTTATCTTTGTTCTGCTGTTTGTCAGGGCAATGCTGCTGCAGAAAGTGAGGTGGAAATAGGCTTTTTAACAGTGTCCAGGTCCAGGACTCATGCCTAAGCTTGGTATTTGGTCTCATTGTGACTGGTTATCCTACTCTACCTGTAACCAATAAATCAGATGCACATTTAAGGCCTTGTTCATCAGTGTGTTTGATCTTTTTGCATTACTTTGTAAATGTTAGACAGCAGTAAACCTTTAGTCACTGTGGTGCAGTCTGACATTGAACAGTTTTCTGGATTGCTGCATCTACATTTAAAAATTACACTTTTAACTATTTGTGATCAGTGTTATATATCTTGAAAATTTTGTTTGTCATGTGATTGTAGACTTTCTGGTTGTCATTGCTGGTAATCACATTTGTTTTGTTTTGTTTTGATTTTTAATGTTTGATATTCCAAAATGGATGTTTTCACCGTGAAGGGATGAGTTTGGACATATGGGTAACCAGACTAACATAAGTTGCTGAAGCTTATCTCAAAATCAGTCACTTAAGAAGTGCAAGAGTTGAAGTCATTTTTCTTTTTTTTTCCTTCAGTAACTTCTGAAAACGTACAGTTAAGGTAGAGACCTGCAATTCTTGCAGTATTTCATAGCTTTGGTGTTTTCAGATCAGTTTCTCTCTTGCACTTCACATGTAATACATAGCTACTGTAGCCTATCCAAAGAAGATTAAACTCAAGTTAATTGCGTAAGTGTCTACCTTGCGTTTAAGCTAAAGTCAAAGTAAGTGTAGTTCTTTGGTTAGAGAGAACTCATGAAATCTTATGTACTTTTTACTTTGATCAACTAAGGTATGAAAGGCACAAAATACATCATGTTCAGCAAGAATTTAACTTTTGTTGAGGTTTTTCTTTCCAATCATTTCAGATGTTATTTAAGCTCACTAATGACTATTGCAGCTGTGGCAATTCAACTTCAATTTGGAAAATCTGAGATAATAAATGTTGCTTAACATTTTTTCCTAAACTGTTATTGCCAATTACTGGTAATATTTCTATATGTTTCAGTTGTTATTTTTTTATTCTTCCTTGTTATGGGAAAGAATTTTTTGATACCTTTACTGTTAAGCAATTTATAATAAAAATAACTCTTTAGAGCCAATCTTACTTTATTAAAAAAAAATCATTCTATTGAATTCATCATTCATATGCTTTTAGAGGGAGAAGTTACTTTTTTTTTTTTTTTTAAGCTCTTAGTGATAATGCCTAATAATTACAGCAGTTTTTAACCAATTTTAAATTGTCTTAAAGGAACCCAGCCAGAATGGACCTCTTTTTACTGAGTTAAAGTTCTACATGCGAGCTGCTAAGCCAGATGAAAGTAAGCAGTCTATTAAAATGTTTTTAATGAACGACAAGCATTTAGGAAAATAGAGTGTACAGAAGTAATGTTGATCTTTAATCTTTTTAGATAATTTTCAAAATTATTTTTAAATGATTAAAACCGTATAGACATACAATCTTCAGGCATGTAGTAAAGGCATATAGTAAAACTAGAGGGTCTGGTAATACATTCGTTGTAGTTGTGTCAATGGCATTGTCTAAATTGAAACCTTAGTTGTATCTCTGTCCCTATAAATGATGCATCATTTATTTTCCAGTACAACTGGCATAGTAGTTTCCATAAAATAAGCAGCTCACATGTATACAGAAACTGTAAGTGACAAGTACCCGCCTTCTATGTAAACTCTTCTGATGCAAATTTATGAATTTACTTTTATTTGTCTTTTCAGTTCAGAAGTGGACTAAGTCCCATAAACTGAAGTATTTGGGTGTGCCAAGATATTGGGGTTCTGGCTTGCATGAAAAAAGTGGAAACAGGTGACTATATCTTTTGTTGGCGTATATGAGGATTTATTTTATCAATACCCACCATCTGTTTTAACCTAATTTGGTTTAAGATGTATTTTTCACTTATCTTCGTATTGTTCACTTCTGTAATAAAAATTCTTTACAGTGTATGTATAAGGAATAAATGAATAGATAAACTTTATATTGTTTCTTATTCATTTGTGTATCTTCTTAGTTTTCATTTGTCTCAAATATTGCTGGAAACAGTAAGGTTGCATATATGTGTATGTGAATTAGAAGCTGTTCATATGTGAATCAAAACAACATTTTAATTTATATATCCATTATTGTCATGACTAAAATTATTTAGAAATAATTTTTAATATTCTTTGTCACAAAGACTATTTATTATTTGGTATTGAATGATATACCTCTTTATAAAACCTCTTTATAAATCCTAGTGGGCTTTCCTTTTACAGCTATGCCACAAAGAAGTTTTACTAGTTCTCTGGCAGTACGTTAGGCTTTATCTTATGTAAAAATTACATGAATTTTGAAAGACAAAAGTGAATATAATAATGTCTTTTGGAGCAAATTTTTTATTTTACTCGCCGTTGAGTATGCAAAACTCTTTTGTATAGTTACGGTGAGCTCTTACATTAACCACTTCGGCTATAGTGAGGAATGTCAGGACACCTTTGGCAAGTGAGACTTATTTTTTGCAGTAGGCCAAAAGAAAGGTTGTAATAGATTTCAAGAAACCAACTCTTTAAAGTAACAATATTAAAGTACTTGGTCATTTAGAAAGCCAAAAAAATTTATTTCTGTAAGTACTTAGTGCTTGGTTTTACCTATGGTGAATTGCAATATTCTCTTGTCTGAGTATGGTGTTGTATAACCAGCCAGGCATAAGAACAGACACTATTCTTTTAAATGGGTAGACTCGACTAGCTCATGCAGAGAAAAGCTACCAGTTGATATCAACATCACTTTATAAAAAAATAAAATAGATGTATTTCCTATAAATTTGCTTTCTGTGAACCTGCAGCTTATCTTCTGAGATGTTTTCATTCAGTCATTTGTACAATTAACGCATAGATAAAATACTAAGAACAATTCATTAACTTTGCTGTTTTTTTCCCTTGCATTTAGCTATCGGTTTATGATAATGGATCGTTTTGGCAGAGATCTTCAGAAGGTGTATGAAGAGAATGCAAAGCGATTTGCTCATAAAACTGTACTTCAATTAGGCCTGAGAATAGTAAGTTTAAAAAAATTTTTTTTTTTTTTTTACAGTCTGGCTTCCTTGTGGAGCTCTTTCAGTTAAATCACGTTTTTGTGCTGAGTACAGGTCCTCTGCTGGGTGGAGCTGGGTACTGCATTTATATTACTGTTTTGTTTTGTTAGCTTGATATCCTGGAATACATCCATGAGCATGAATATGTGCATGGAGATATCAAGGCCTCAAACCTTCTTCAGAGTTACAAGAACCCTAATCAGGTATTTCTGATGCATTTTATTCCTCATGTTTTAAATCTTCTGTTTGACAACACATGGAAGTGCTTTGAACCGGTGAAATCTAGCAGAAGCTCATTTTTAAGAATGTATATAGTAACATTATTTCTGCTTGACATTTATATCTAGTTAATATTCTGTGATTTTTTTAATGCAGTTTGCTGGACAGTTATCAAATTGACTATTTGCCCTAAATAATAATCTAGAGAAGCTCTCAAGATTAAAAAAAATTTGACTCTCAAATAGGTATTTGCAGGTGGAAGCTTAAAATTATATAGCACACCAGTAAATTATGTTTGCTTGTCTGCATTGTTACTTCGTTCCTTTGTTCAAGAAATCCATCAGATAAGTGTTCTGTTAGTTGGAAAAATTGGTTTTAAAGTGTTGATTGTTCCACTTGATTTACAGAAGTCTCATTTTTCTGCATTTCTAACTTTCTTCACTGTTAAAAAAATGTGTATTAGAATTTCAGAGTCATGTGTATCTTCTTGCCCAAACTTTAACTCATATAATAAATAAAATGATATGAGTTCTCTTAAAGTAACTCTGATTTCAGTGAGGGATAATGTGAGAGGTAAATAGTAGTCAGTATTGTTTAAATAGGGCCAACTGACTTAGAAAGAGGTGGGACAGTAAGTGAGAGATACAGAATAACTCTGTATACTGAGATCTGGTAGAGTTTTTGTTTGTTTGAAATTAAACTTGTTGGTTGTAACTGCCTGTTTTGCTGGACATTTCATTGGCAAGAAATGCTCTTAAAATCAAACTGCAATAGGAAAAAAAGACCTGGACGTTGTTTAAAATCTTATGTAGTGATCTCAATAAAATGAGGATCACTTACATGAGAAAAGAGAGAATTCTTTAGTCTTCTCCAGAAGTGACAATAGTTGGGATTTAATTTATTATTTGTGTATTTTTGTATTTATAATTCTTTAACCTTGGAATTCTTTGTGGAAATTAATAGGTGTATTTGGTGGATTATGGTCTTGCCTACCGATACTGTCCTGAAGGAGTTCACAAAGCATACAAGGAAGATCCTAAAAGGTGTCATGATGGAACTATTGAGTATACCAGTATAGATGCACATAAGGGCGTGGGTAAGGATATAATACTTTGTTCTCAGTAGTAAATGTTTGTACATGCTTTTAAAAATTAATACTTAAGACTTTGCTGCATTGTTTTTAAATGACCAGGTTTCTGAAGCTGTTAAAAATTCTCTAAAGGCTATATGAACATACTAAGCTAACATTTTCTAAGCTTACTGACATTTGTTTTGGAGGTAGTTTTCTGTAGTTTAGAATACAGCTTTCTTAAATAGATTCCCTTAATTTATGAGGCTGGTTTAGATATTTTGTGTACTGCTTTTTATTAACTAGGTAGAAATGGAATAGTGCTTATGAGATCTTGATAGACAAACCGGTCCTGTATTCAGGAGAGAAATCTTTTATCAGTGTGCACATTATTCCTTCATATTTGATAGAGACGTGTAGTATTCTTTATAGATTTTTAGATGATGTTCTAACAAAACTCTTTTATTATGGATATTAATAATTGGGCCTATTGTCATTGAAAATCAAAAGGAAAGAATTTCAAAAATGTTGACCACTGAAACAACATCTGTGTGAATACATCTTGTTGATTTCTAGTGAATATCAATTTTGTTTTCTTCGTTCTTATTTTTTAATTAGCATCAAAGTGTGTCTTGCAAAAATGTCAGATTTTGGAAATTATTTCAGGATGAACTGCAGTTCTGTGCTTCGAACCGAACATGGACAAAATGACTTGAATTGCTTATCTATCCCTCTAAAGTGTAATTTGTATCCAGTATATGAGATGTTTGTTTTGTTTTGGTGAGACTTAAGAATCCAGTATCCTTCTGTCCTGTATTTGGTTTTCAAGCCACGTAAAGTGTTTCAGTACTATTATAGAGAAAGGGAAGTAAAAACTGTTTGAAACAGATTGCGGAACAATTTTTTTCCACAATCGGAATACTTAAAAAGCTTCCCAAATTGGGATAACTGCAGCATGTCATATCCTTCAATAGAAGAAGGAGGTTGATAAAGGACTTGAAAATGAATTTATCCTTCCAGATGCAGGAACTATATTTTTTTCCTTCCTTACTTTCGCACTTAAAATAAATAACGGACACAGTAGCATTACATTCTTAGCAGTGGCTTTTTATTGTCTTTAATGTGTATACAAATTTTAACTATCTTTCAACTTTGCATGTTTGTTTGTTTGGTTTTTTTAGCTACTCTTACAGATTTATTTATTTTTTTTAATCTGTGTCTTTCTATTTAGCACCATCGAGACGAGGGGATCTGGAGATCTTAGGTTACTGTATGGTCCATTGGCTTAGTGGCCATCTACCGTGGGAGGATAATCTGAAAGATCCAAATTTTGTCAGAGACTCAAAGATCAGGTGAGAAACTGCTTTGGTTTTTTTTTCCACCTCTTTTGAAATCAGAAATAAAAATCAAAATGTCTTAATATAGAAATACTTGGTACTTTTGGAATATTTGCTTTTGATCAGTATGCTGTCTTGTATACGCCTCAACCGCTCTTTGTTGCATATAATGTGTCCTTGATTTATAATAAAACTTTATTTGTACTGTTACGCTGTTGTTGTCTTTTGCAAATAAGATGCTTATTTATCCCCCAGTGCTGTTGCTTTAGAATACAACCATGGTAATAGCATAGAGCACTCTTATCAGTATGCAGATGACCGTTAATTAAGCTTTAGAAAAAGAGAACTGAAGCATGAGGCATGAGTAGCCTTAATAGCATCATACGTTGAAGTCAGTGGCAGAAATGAGACCTAGAGATGGATCTCTGACATCTTTGAGCATCACTCCAGCTACAGGGCTACTAACGTGGTTTCTTTTTTGCCTTTCTCCCTCACACTTTTCATTAGTTTTTCTACTTCCCCCACTAATCTTCTACTCAAACCACTCATATAAAGGAGGTTGTCCCAGCACAGCAGTTTCTGTCCTTTAAACAAGTATTTGTTACTTGGCTTTCTTGCCCAGTTTTCACACTTTTTCTTCCATCAATGTTAGCAATGTTTATTTTTTGGCTTCCCCTCCAGTTCTGCCCCCCTTTTCATTATTGCTTAGGCCAGGAATCTGCTCTGAATAGGATCAGTTAGAGAAATGGTCCTCCAACTGGAGGAGATAAGGGCACTGGTGTGTGAGATTTTGAAGTGGAACAGTGGAACTTTTCCTGCAGTCTTCTACTTGCTGATTTTTATAAGAATTGAAACTGGTGAACAAAAATTTGCCATATTTCAGAGAGCCTTTGTGGCACTCATTAGGTTCTCAAACCCACACTCCTGAAAATAACTGTAATAAGTCCAAAGATTTAAACCAAAGATTCGTCTAGTTGTGTTTCCTGCCTCTGACAGTGGTCCAAGCCGTATACTTGTGAAGTGTGTCAGAACACTGTAAGTTTTGAAGCTCGAAAGAAATAATAGTTCTGAATAATTTGTTTTTTCAGATGTAGAGATAACATTTCAGAGTTGATGGACAAATGCTTTCCTGGGAAAAATAAACCAGGTAAGAGGAGCTATTTTAAATTACAGTGCTTATTTTTTTTTCTAAAATGTGTTATAATAAAGTCATAATTATGAGTTTATAAATAACAACTTCAAGTAAACAACATAACTAATGCGTGTGTAACTTCTCATACTTCGTGGTAGAAATACAGAAACATACAGAAATTAACCGGAGGTACCATTTCTTTAGATGAAATAAGGAAGTATATGGAAAAGGTGAAGCAACTGAGCTATGAAGAGAAACCTGTGTATCCACATTTCCGAGAAATACTTCTGCAAGGTCTCAAGTCCATTGGACAAAAAGATGATGGAGTACTTGACTTTGGCTTGTCGGAAAATGGAGACGTGCAAATGAACCCTGTTCAAAAGGTTTTTGTTTTCTTAAGAATTTAACAGCTTTTAATGCATTTTTTTTAACTAAATGGAAGAACTAGTCATATTGGAAGTAGGTGTCGTTACTGCATCAAGTAGGAAATAACCAAGGAGTGAAATGTTTATTTAAGTTATGTTCATTTCTCTAACTTAACTACAGTAATTGTTGTGAAAAATTAATCCAGAATGATGTTTGTAGGTGTACTTTCGTATTAGGTGATGAACAAGGATAACTTGAGCTTGACCAGGTTGCCCTGATCTTGAATGCCTCTTCTCTGATGAACCTATTCCTGTGCCTCATAGTAAATCTACTCTCTGAGTTTAAAGCCATTACTAGTATCACTGCATGCCATTGTAAAAAGTCTCTCCATTATTCTTATAAGCCCCTTTAAGTATGAGGGCTGCTCTGAAAGTAATGCCTCCTATGTTATTGTGTTGGCCCATGACATTAAGGGCGGATGTTGCTGGTTTGACAGTAGAGGTTGAACCTTCCCACCAGTATTCCGTTACATTTTGTTGCCGTGTGACAGATGGCAGCAGAGGGGCAGTCTGACATAATGGCATCTGACATGGAAGCACGTATGAAGCAACGGTGCATAATTGAATTCCTCCATGCGGAAAAAATTTCACCTATTGACATTCATCGACGCTTGCTGAACGTTTATGGGGACCAAACAGTGGATGTGAGCACAGTGAGGCGGTGGGTGGTACGTTTCAGCAGTGGTGACAGTGACCTGAAAGACAAGCCATGTTCCGGACGGCCATGCACAGCTGTCACACCAAGAAATGAAGAGCGTCTCAATCAGCTCATCCACTCAAATCTGGGGATTACAACCAGGGAACTGTGTACGGAGCTGAATATTGGCTTCAGTGCACTGGAAACGATGGTAGGTAGCTGAGAATTTGCTCTATCAAATAGTGTTATTGTGCTCTCTGTATTTGTTGTAGTTTCAGTGGAAATAAATAGGAGGCATTACTTTCAGAACAACCTGTTTAAAGGCTGCATTAAGGTCTCTCTGCAGCCTTCTCCAGGCTGAAAACAAGAAAATCGAAGCTCCTTCAGCATCTATTCATAGGAGATGAGCTCCAGACTTCTGATAGTCATTCTGGGCCTCCTCTGGGCCTGCTCCAACATCTCCCTGTCCTTTTTGAGCTGGAGGCCCACAAGCTGAATGTATTGTTCCAAGTGGGGTCTAAAAATGGCAGACAGTGAGAATCACTGCACTTGACCTTCTAGACCTGCTTCTTTTTTGGTGTAGCCCAGGATACACTTGGCTTTCCAGCCTGTGGATGTGTGCTGTTGGCCAATTTTTCATCCACTGGAACCTCCAAGTCATTTTCCTCAAGGCTGCTCTCAGTTTACTTGTCCCTCAGTCTGTACTCTTGGCTAGGGTTACTCTGACCAGAGTGCAGCACTGTGTGCACTTTGCCTTGTTGAACTTCATGATAGTAGCTTCCTTTCCAAGACTAGTTCAAAGTTTATTTTTGAATACATTTTTTTATGTCCTTTGATACTGACACTTGCATAGTGAAGTCACAATGATGTAATGTTATTTATGAACCCAAATTATAGTGGTAGACTGGGAGTATTTTATTTCTTGCATTTAAGAGCCTTTAAACTCTAGATTCGGACTTTGATTTGAATGCAGTGTAAAAACGTTTTAGAGTATGGCTTCCATAAGACATAAAGTGATTTTTAATAAGGATTAAAAAAGGTGCAAGCAGTTGAATAATAAATATCCTCTACTTCAAACTGTATTTATTACCTAACTGCATATCTTAAAAAGTGGACGGTTCATTGGTTCTCTGGCTTGAGCCAGGGAGTTGAGAATTATAATACAGGATAATATTAAGAGAGCTGTCATGAAAGTAATGCCTCCTATTTTATTATATTGGCCCATGATGCCAGAGGCAGATGGTGGTGATACGGCAGTACAGGTTGAATCTTCCCGCCGGTATTCCATTGCATTTTGTTGCCGTGTGACAGATAGCAGCAGAGTGGCAGTCTGACAAAATGGAGTCTGATGTAGAAGCGCATATGAAGCGAAGGTGTGGAATTGAATTCCTTTGTGCAGAAAAAATGGAATCTATTAACATTCATTGATACCTGCTGAACATTTCTAGAGACCAGCAGCTGTGAGTGCAGTGAGGCAGTGGGTGGTGCGTTTCAACAGTGGTGGCAGAGACATGGAAGTCAAACCGCGTTCTGGATGGCCGTGTAACTTTTACACCATGAAATGAAGAGCATCTCAATCAGCTCATCTACATGAATCAGCTAATGTTGGTGACTATGTTAAAAAATAGTGCTTTATAGCGAAGAACTTGCTCTATCAAGTAGTGTTATTGTTCTCTGTGTATTTGTTGTAGTTTCCATGAAAATAAATAGGAGGCATTACTTTCGGAGTGACCTACATACAAAAATTCTGCCTGTTAGTTGTTGCTACTGGGGAAGAAAATGTTGGTTCTCGGTTTTCTTCACTGTTGCCCAGTGACCTGCCCAGTTTACTCTGGCTGAAATTGTATGGCTTTTGTCTCATTTTCTGCGGAATTAAATGTAAAGGTCCGTCCAAAAGGAGAGTTTATTAGCATAAATTCTTTTTTTGTTTGTGGATCAATGTGACTTTAGTGTTTTGGAAAAACAAACAAACAAAAAAACCCTCAAACCTGTTTAATGGTTGACTGGGTTCTTTGCTGAGTAAGTTGGCCTGCTGCAGAGCCAACATCTGTGACCTTTAATGTCCTTGTCAAGCAGAGATGACTGGTGAACATTTCCATTGGAATAAAACTACAGAAGTCTTATTTCTGTAACCTATATCAGTCAAGACCAAAATGTACAGTAATAGTTTTCTATGGGTTCTTTTGTGCTAGCATTGGTTAGTTTTTTACACTTGGACTTCTTTCTGTACTTCCCTCCACCCCGTTTCCACGCAAAAAAATCTGCTAGTTGAGAGACAGCTGGACTACAGAATTGCTGAACAATTAGGTAGACAGAGGGGAACAAAAGAACATCATAATATACTAATTAAAAATATTTGCTTTTTTTAGGGGTGACAAGGGGCTTGATGACTTTTTGAAAGATGAGGACCCTCTGTGATCCAAACCGTTAGAACCTGCTTTCTGTAAAGATAATTTACCATTGATCAGTAGCATCTTGCCTCAGAAAACCAGCATCTTCCACCACACTCTGAATTTCTTTTGGCATGCTTGAAGTCTAGTTTGGAAAAGAAAAATGTAGTCTGGCTTCCACCTTTGAGAAGATGTTGCCCTGTAGTGTAGAGTGTTTGTGGTGTTTTGGCTGTACCGATCATTCAGTTTTGCTGGGTCTTAAAACACCTACTCTTCAAGTCCTTTACGGCAATCTAGTGTAGTGCTGTCTTGAAAGTGTCATTTTGTGTTCTGAAACTGTGGTATTTCCTAACTAGAAGAGAATTTCTAGCTTCTGTCCAATTGTTAGAATGTAGGATTCTCTTGTGTGTTCAGCTCATGTAAGTAATTGAACCATGATGTGCATTGTACATTGGATATAAGCATGGAACCTCATTCACCAGCACTGGTATCTGGCTAAAACGCGCAGATGCCTGCTATGTTAAAAATTAACATTTTGTTTTCAGTATCATGACTCCAGTGACTCAAGTTTTCCCAGATGTTTAAGTAAATGAAACACAGTCCACAGTTCCGCTGTAGGATTTTTTTCTTTTTTTCATTTCTTTAAAATACATGCATGTTGGGTTTGTGTGTGTGGTATTAATAGTTCTAGCTGAACAGAAAACTTGCAATCCCATGTATTGAAGTATCTGGAACTGTATTCTAAATTATTCAGGGCAAGAACCACATCTTACTTTTGTTTAATATTGAGGAGTTGCTGGGAAATACTGGGAACCAACTGGAAAATCTGGTTTTTAATTTAATGATGGGCCTCAAATACACAGGTATAGCTATTGTTAGATGAATGCAGCCTGATTTCTATTACTATGTAATTCACCTGCATCAAGATTAAGAAACCATTTTTATTAAATAAGCTTGGAAACAAGATAAATGTATTTTGCTTTTCTGTGACATATATTGGATATCTGTTTTTCTGATGAGCATTTAAAATGTTTTCTAGTACAATTGTGAAGAATGTATTATCTCTCATATAAAAGCAGTACAGCACAGAAATAGTCTTCCTTAATTTTGGTCAGAATGAACAAAAGTGTCTGTGTTTATTCCTGCCTAATGCATCACAAATCTGCTGACATGCTAACCTTGGAGTCTTGGCTGGCAGTAATCAGGCCTGTGCACCGGCAGGAAAGATGTACCTAATGCACTCCATCAGTGCAGTTTGCATATGGAAGTTCTCACAGGGGAGCTGCCCTGTGCCAGCTGAGGGTTACCTGCCCACTGCAGTTATTGTATGTAATTATCGAACCAATCTGTTCAGCCCAGCAGGGTTTAGATGGTAATCATGAAGCAACACTTTGGAAAGGAAAGATGTAATGCACTCTCCCCTTCTCTCAGGGGCCATGTGAAGTTGTAACCACTTAAGAAGCTGTATTAGTAAAGCTATAGTCTTACGCAGTTTGGGGGGAAAAAAAATAAGTAAACTCTTCTAGTGTTCCTCAATTATTGCTACATCGCTGCTATAAATACAGGTCAACAAATCCTTTGCAGAAATGATAAAGGTTTTGAGTAAAATATTTTCGTAACTACCTTAAGAATAGTTAGCAAAAGTAAGATCAATTGTACCACATAGATAATAAGGTTACTATCAATTTAGAGATTTTAAGATGAGGTATGTTGAGTAGAGTTGTATTTCTCTTTGGAACAGAACCCATCATTGCTATTAGGTAAAAAATAATAAGATACTGTTAAGCGGATGTTATCAACTTTTAAGCTGTGCAAAGCAAGCCTTCAGAAGCCAGAATCCAAATAAACTTGAATTTAGTGATGTATAAATGCTTGAGAAAAAGCTCGGGGTAAAATGTTTTTCTGTGTTCTTTGAGATTCATTTTCAGAAGATGAATCTATTTGCAACCATTTAGCCAATGTAAATAAAATAGATTTTGATCATAAAAAGTTACGCTTTCATACATTAAAATTCCAACTGATGTGATACGTAGATAAGGGAAGCGAACTTTTAAACTGTTTGTTGCCTAACACTAGTATTCTTACATTGATATACGAATAAATGTCCTCTACAACTGATAGCTTGAACTATACAGGGAAATGATGGTTAAAATTGTAGAGAAAATTGTGAGAATAATGTATCTTCTACTTTTTGAGTTCAATTGCCATTTCATTTACAGAAAAAAAGAAAGGCAGCAGCTGCAGCCAATGAGAGCAGTGAAGCAGAAATGGAAGATGCAGGAAGTCCAGAAAAAAAGAAGCCTGCTTCTTCCAGTAAGTGGAAAAAATCATTCTAGTACTCTAAAAATAATGAAGTGATTGTAATAGACTTTACCTCAAAACAAATCTCCTTAAAAAAAAAAAAAAAAATTGATGAAGGTGCATGGCAGAATGGAAAAATAAGACATTTTAGAAGCAGTGATATTGTTAAGTTATGGAATTACTCCAGTGTATTTACTCGGTGTGGTACAAAGTACAAGTAATTAAGCTAGTGTTATTCCAGAAGGTGACATTGCTCTGTTCATTTTCAGCTGTTCACATTATAGAATACCAATCATTAAAATCAGTGATTATTTCTCTAACTTGAATGCCTTTTGAATTGTTGATCTCAATTTATTAAGAATTTTCTAGTCTGTCAGGAGCTGAAATAATGTTAATTAGCTAGATTATACTTTGAAGGAAAAATAGCTATTTGACACGATGCTGACTTTTATTGTTAGCTTTAACGTTTTATTGAAGACCTTGAAACAATTTTTTAGTTTAAATACTGTTGACTACTTACTACTTCTGATTTGGTGCCTGTGAGCAGAATGTACGCTTTTGAAGTGTGGTATTATATGTTACACTTACCTTTCAACTCCCCTGTGATTGCGGATTGAGATTTTCGTAGATTGAAATGCAAAAAGGCTTCAGAAATTGCAATCCAAATCTCATCAACTGTATAAATGCTAAGATTTTTTCAGACTAATTGAAGTTATTTGGGAGGGGATGGGTATTTTTAGCAACCAGTAGTTAAAACAAGTGATGGACGTAAATTTACATTTATACCTTCTCTTGGTAATTTTTCTTGGTAATTTTATAGGTAAAATCGTTCTAGTTTCACCTTTTTGTGCTACTTGATTTATTGAATGCTAAGCGGGGGGGGAGTGATTTCAGATTAAAAAGATAGGCATGCACTTACTCATTTTGTTCTCTTCAAATTTGGCATTAGAAACTTTCTCTTTAAACATAATTCATAAATCTGTGTTGAAAGAAAAGGTGACTGTTTCATAATCTTAGAATTCTGATGCTTTTGACAGATCAAAAATAGCTGATTGCAAAAATATTTAGAACTGTATTTCCTAATTTGACTGATTTTATGTTAACATGGATTTGTTTCTCTCTTATGTGTTTAGTCTTGTGACTAAAAGATACCTTAAAGTTTACTGTCCATTAACGTGGGTAATTTCTTGATGCATCTTTAGAAGTTAAAAGTTTAGTCATGCTAGAACATTTTAAATTTGTTTGAATACTATTTGATTGGTTTCTAACATGTGCTAGATACATCTGGCTTTACTCATAACAGGGGTTACTCCTAAGGTGTTCAAATGTTTCATGAGTATTTGGACTTAAGAGTGGCAAAAAGAGTCATGCAGCTTCTTTCTCTTTAGCTAATTAATTCTGTCTGCATCCCAACTACTCACAAAACCTGAGTTGTCTAATCCAGTCCCAAAAGATCCCAATCCAGCTGTGCAACTGTTGAGTACACCATGGTGCTCCGAGGTCTGTAAGGGATTCTGCCAGGAAAGAAATATCCTAGTGCTGTGATCAGGAAGTCTCAAGTTTGGTGGAGAAATAGGAAAGAGCAGAAGAAAGGTTAGGCAGGGTGAAATTCTTTTTTTCATCTGTTCCTTTTGGCTCTCAGTGTAAGAGTGGTCACTTCAGGTAAGTACAGGAAACGCTGTCTTGCTCAGTGTGCCCGCTGTCAGTCTCTCTGAAACTGTCAAGGAGGAGCGCTTGACTTTTCAGCTACTGAATTTCGGAAAGCTCTCAAGAAACAAGCAGTGCTGTACTTAAATGAATAATGAAAATTGTTTTATACAAAAGTTAAAAATAGCACATTATTATCAGTTTCTTCTTTCTTTTCTGTAACAAGAACTCATATCCTTCCATACCCTTTCCTGAAAGCCAGAATTCCAAGATACTGTGGATGATAATAAATTAATCTATTAGTTGACCTCTTTCCACCAGTAAAAATGCTATCAAAAGACATGATTTCAATTTAAAAGCTTTTTTTACATTCTTAGTTGTTTTTTTTTCTTTTTGGTATTCGCTACCTTCATGTATGATAGTAAAATATGCAAACTTACAAGTGATGATGCTGTTAGAGCAAAACAGCAAATTTTGGCATGCGCTGTATGTATCCACCAACGCTTCTGCAGGGCTGTACTGCGTAATATTAATAGTTCTGTTTTTTTTTTTTTAAAGTCGGGGTGTGTGGATTAGGCTGCTACTATAGAGAACTTCAGTGAAAGTAGCCTAAGTATGAGTTTTGTGAGAATTCGTAAACAGTCCTAGGTTCAGAGCAACCTGTGGAGTTCAACTCATAGAATCATGAAATCACCAAGGTTGGAAGAGACCTACAAGATCATCCAGTCCAACCGTTCACCTATCACCAATAGCTCCCACTAAACCATGTCCCTCAACAGAACATCCAGTCGTTCCTAGAACACCCCCAGGGTCAGTGACTCCACCACCTCCCTGGGCAGCCCATTCCAGTGCCTGACCACCCTTTCTGAGAAGTAGTATTTCCTAATGTCCAGCCTGAATCTCCCCTGCCGCAGCTTGAAACCACTGCCTCTAGTCCTATCACTAATGACACGAGAAAAGAGGCCGACCCCCAGCTTACCACAACCGCCCTTCAGGAAGTTATGGAGAGCAATAAGGTCTCCCCTGAACCTTCTCTTCTCCAGGCTGAACATTCCCAGTTCCTTCAGCCTCTCCTCATATGGCCTGTGCTCCAGACCCCTCACCAGCTTTGTTGCCCTTCTTTGAACACATTCCAGGGCCTCGATGTCTTTCTTGCAGTGAGAGGCCCCAAAACTGGACACAGTACTCAAGGTGTGGCCTCACCAGTGAGTACAGGGGGACAGCTAGCTCTCTGCTCCTGCTGGTAACAAAAGCTACAAACTAAACTACTATCATGGGAGTTTTCTTTAATCTTGGGTTTGATAAAGATTGGATTGTGTCAAATAGATTTTTTTAATAGAATCCCTTTCATTTCCTTTTTTAATTATTTTTTAAACAATTTTGGATTTTATTAATTGGGGTAAAGTGAAATAGAGTGAAATTCTAAAGTAGGCCTGAAATGGGAAGTATTTTTTAAGTGGGATTTTTTTAATAACTAGCACTGCCAGAGGTAGGAATTGTGCATGGCTATATTGCAATACAACATCTAACATTGTGAGGCCTTACCTGTGGTCTTCAGCTACTCTTGCAATGTATTAAAAAAAACCATCCAAACAAAAAAAAACCATCAAAAAAACATGTGAGGTTTAGTAGCATTTCTTAATTAATAGGTACTTAGCTTTGTGTTTGTTTATGTTTTATAGCTTTGCATAAATCAGAACCTGAGTTTTTGTCTTAGAAATCTCTTCTTTATTCAAGAAAGATGGATTATGTAATGTTAGATTAAATCTACACTTGGATTCCATTTTATATTTAGGAAATCGTTGGTCTTGTCATCAAGTTTTAAGGATTAAGTAAATAATAGGATTTTTTTTGAGCTTGTTTGTGGCACTTTTTGTTACTCATCTTTGTACTCCACACATTACTGGTAGATTTCTACCCCTTAATCTTACACCTTTGTATACACATTTTCAGTAAAACCTGTTCGTCACAGTAGTTCTAATTATCTGTTCTTCTCTTCTTTCACTTCTATTATCATGCTCACAATGATGATAATAAGCGTCTATTTTCAATTTCCTATATGTAAAATACAGGAATACTCTTGTTTATTCCTGTCTGCTTGGAACACAGTTTTCTACATAGTGTTCCTCCTTATCTTAAGCTTATTTCTGCGCAGTCTCTCCAGACTAAGACTTTAAACACCTTTATAATATAAAATACATTAATGTTCCCTATTGCGTCTCATGGAACTTTCTTTCATTTGCTGCTAACGGAAAGCATTAAATGTAAAGTATTTCAAAAGTATTGAAAGAAACTAAGGAAAATGCGTATAGCTAAAAGTAGAAGATAGCAAAAGAGGTGTTTGCTTTTTTCTTGTTCTGTGACCTGAAGATATAGCGCAGCGTGCTGAACACACGTTGCAATTTAAACTCAGATACAAATCCTGGAAATGAAATTTTTCTCCAGAAAAGAGAAAAGAAACAATTAGTGACCCAGAATCATACAGGAAACAGTCACCTTTTTGAGATTTAAGGTACATGTTTAACCTAAATTTTTATTCTTCCCGCAAATTGCTGTGTGGTGAAGAGGAAGGCTGTTTTTAAACACATGCTACACGTGACTACTGTTTGGAGTTTGTACAGTTGTGTTTTGGAGCCCCTTCAGCAAATAGAAGTAAATAAATCTTTCAGTTATATCTGGAGCAATTTTATATTAATTTTTTTTTCAGAACGCTCAGACTCGATGTTATCTTTAGGAAATAAGCAGGCATAAAAGTAGTGAAACAATATGTTCTTGTGTCCTCACGTGTTTCCATGTTTTCCTATGAAAATGAATTGATTTCATTTATTATAGCAAACATCATTAAGCTCTGCCATTCTTCTTTCCTCTCTCTTTTTCCCCCTACCATTTTTATACTTCCTGGAATTCAAGCCCACATTTCAGTTCTTCTGGTCTGTTTCTTTTGCTGAAGTGTGTTTCGATTTCTTTGTTGTTCTTGTTAGACAAAAAAAACTGCTGAGAAGAGGGAACAAGCCAACTTACTAAAACTGCTAGTTGCTCCTCTTGCAATCACTTCAGTAGTCTTCCAAGTACCAAAAAATTCCTGTTTCAGAAGCATTACCCTGCAGGTCTTTATTAGCTATGCAGAGATCTGTGAAGGAGTTGGGAAAGGGCATGTTAGAGGACTACATGCTCTTCCTTATTTCTCCTTTTCAAAGGAAAAAGGGGGGGAAAAAGAAGGAAAGCTTGTGTCTGATCAATGTACTCAACTGCTTGTGCTTCTTTTGAGGGCAGAAGGTGATAACTATATTGTTTAATGATGATTGCTACATGAGCTTGTATAGACTAATTTCTGGCACCATTATACAGAAACTTGCATGAACTCGGTTTGGTGTAAATTCAGTGTATGCAAGTGATGAAGCTGCTAACTGGCAGCATGCATGCTTCCGTGTATTTTTCACTTAATAGATATTGGAGTCTAAAATTTGTATGTGGTTGTATTCTAAAATGTTCTACCTATGATGTAATCTTCAGGCACTTTTGATACCTATGTTGTAACAGATTTCTGCTTAGCAGCTGTGTTTTCAAGATTAGGATCTCACTGTCCAGCAGACCACAGAAACCTTTGTCATTCACACAAATGTCATTTTTAGACTCAAGTGTTATTTCTCATACTTCATGTAGAATTGGAAAACATCATCAAAAGATGGTCTGTTCCATACACCAGTCTAAAGACAGGTTATCTACCTACAATAGCGTTAATACTGACACATACAGTGATTTTCTCTTAAAATTTCAATGGTGAGCATTCTGAAGCAGTCGTGGTCAATGCCTTGTCTTGCACTTAACTAACCTTACTACTGCAAACGGCTTTATAAGAAGCAGCATTTTCTTTTGATTCTTTTAGTATTTAATATGAATTTTCCTTCTTGACATTTTAAGCTCATGAGTCGTCATTCACCATGGACATGAAAATGGCTCATTTTTTGTAGCAATGCTTTGCACAACTGATAAATACTAAAGGCTGCACCTTCATATCTCCTTTTATTTCCCTCTCTTCGGTTCATTTTATTTATTGCTGAGTCCGTGATTACCACACTTTTTTCCCCCCCATTTTTCTAATTTTTCTGCTTTCTTGCAGAACCCAAAACTTTATACAGTGCTGCTGGATTTCTTTTGTATAATACTGTTTACGTGGAGAGGATCAGGTACCATAGTAAACATGTCTAATAATTCCTCTAGAGCCTGTGGGGACTCTTATGCCACTACTGAACTTTGTTGCGGTCTCAAAACAAGCTGTGCAGTGACACCATCTGGTTTATTTTTTGCCTATATAATTCTTCCTCATTTAAACTGCTGTTTGAACCTAATTCAGTTTAATCTACTTTATAAGAACCCTCTCTTTTAGTTGTAATAGCTTTGTTTGCATCCTCATTTGGTGCTGCCCGCACAGGACTGTTTCTATGTTTGGAAATGATTGATATTCATACTAGGAAGTTTGTGGGGAGGGGGCAATATGTGTTACTGGGCTAACTAATTTTAAAAAGGCAGGTGGGCTTCTTGGTACGGATCTTCAGATCTTCTGAAATACCTGCAAACTTGGAAGCTATAGATGTTTTGTGTTTAACGCAAGTGAATCAGATAGTTTAAGCCAATATTTCTGCTACTTAAACTTGAAATTATGAATAAAAGGACCGTGACAAGGATTGTTTTTTGTTTTGTTATGATCCTCTTGGAGATTCTCCATGAGCACGTTTAGAAAAACTTTGAAATTAATGCAATAAAAATAAAGGAAAAATCAGAGGCAGGGTGGCTGTCATCTTCTTTTTGGTGTTCTTGCATGGGCAATTAGAAATGGGTAAGCTCTTATTGAATTAGAATCATAGAATCCTTTGAGTTTGAAGGGACCTTTGAAGGTCATCTAGTCCATGTCCCCTGCAGTGATCAAGGGCATCCACAGCTAGATCAGATTGCCCAGGTCCTGATCCTTGAAAGTCTCCAGGGATGGGACATTCCCCGCATCACTGGGCAACCTGTTCCAGTGCATCACCACTCTCACTGTAAAAGACTTTTTCCTTATACCTAACGTAAATCTTCCCTCTTTAAGCTTGAAACCATTTCCACTTGTTTTATTACAGCAGACCCTGCTAAAGAGGATTCCCTTCTTTCCTGTAGCTCCCCTTTAGATACTGAAAGGAAACTAGAATTATTAAGCTTTATTTATTTGTATTGTCCTTGACTACACATGAAATACTACTCTCCTGCAATACAGATATGGAAAGTAAATACCACTTTTTTTTCCTGTATAGACAAACACCTGTAAAGTCATAATTGTCACTGACACTTCCTGACAATAGAGTGAGTTTGACCTGTCATTGTAACATTTGGTTGTATAATCTGTAATCAGATGAAAAATCACAGTTGCTTTCTTCAGAACTGAAGAAGAGTTACGAATGGAAAGATAATTTAGCCTACATGCCACTGGAGCTACTCAGCTTAAAAACTCAGCTATTTCTGTTGCTTGCTAGAATTTACACTTGTAGTTGCTGAAATATTGTGTGACTTTGAAAAAGATGAACTAATATTTGAGAATATGTAATGTGTAATTTAATAATGTGTAATTTATCTGGGAAAAGGAATGTTTTACATAGTTGAGTTGCTATTTTAATTTGATACCTGTTTATGTAGCTTTTAGTTACCGGTACTCCAGTATTGGTAAGGGTACCAAAATAGATCTGATTTTTAAATAGCACTTGTGATTGGAGGGTGTATGGTGTTTTGCCGGAGTAGACCTTTCGTTGATAAAGCTGCTCAATAACAAGAAAACATCATCAGAGCCGTCATTGTTTTTCTGAAGTGATTTATTAATCAAAGATGCACTGTCTAACAAAATCTATTTGTAGTTTTGACTGGCAGTGAATGTGTTTGGACCAAAAAGGAGCAAGAATTTTTTTTTCTCCATTTCAAGAATGGAGACATTCGTCGAAGTTGATATTGGTATTTTTCATTTAAAAACAACATTTTAAAAGCAAATTAAATTCCACAATAAACAATAACTCTTTGCTTTTTTTGGTGTAGTTTTGGTTTTGAGTGGACTTGAGACTATTCTGGTTTGTTGTGCATTGTTCCTTGCCTTGTTTCTTTCCTCCAGATTTACTCGTGGCGTTCCCCAGGGGTCTGTGCTGGGTCCGGTCTTGTTCAACGTCTTCATCAACGACCTTGATGAGGGGATAGTGGCCACCCTCAGCAAGTTTGATGATGATACGAAGTTGCATGGATTGTCTGACACACCTGAAGGCTCTGCTGCCATTCAGCAAGACCTGGATAGGCTGGAGAGCTGGGCAGTAAGAAACAGGATGAGGTTTAACAAAATCAAGTGTAGAGTCTTGCAGCTAGGAAGAAATAATTGCATGCACCAGTACAGGCTGGGGGATGACCTGCTGGAGAGGAGCTCTGCAGAGAGGGACCTGGGCGTCCTGGTGGATGACAGGTTGGCCATGAGCCAGCAGTGTGCCCTCGTGGCCAAAAGGGCCAGTGGCATTCTGGGGTGTATAAAAAATAGAGTGGCCAGCAGGTCTAGGGAGGTGATTCTCCCCCTCTACTCTGCCCTGGTAAGGCCTCATCTGGAGTACTGTGTCCAGTTCTGGGCTCCTCAGTAAGACAGGGATCTCTTGGAAAGAGTCCAGCGGAGGGCCACAAAGATGGTGAAGGGCCTGGAGCATCTCCCCTATGTGGAACGACTGAGTGAACTGGGTCTGTTTAGCCTTGAGAAAAGAAGGCTGAGAGGGGATTTGATCCAGGTTTATAAATACCTGAGGTGTGGGGGCCATAGTGGTGAGGCCGGACTCTTTTCAGTAGTGCGTGGGGACAGGACAAGGGGAAATGGGATGAAGCTAGGGCATAGGAAGTTCCGCACGAATGTGCGCAAGAACTTCTTTACGGTGAGGGTGACGGAGCACTGGAACAGGCTGCCCAGGGGGGTTGTGGAGTCTCCTTCTCTGGAGATATTCAAGACCTGTCTGGACGCCTACCTGTGCGACCTGCTGTAGGGAACCTGCTTTGGCAGGGGGGTTGGACTCGATGATCTCTAGAGGTCCCTTCCAACCCCTACAATTCTGTGATTCTGTGATTCATAGTGCTTAGAGGCTGTTGTCTTACATAAGAAGCTTCTTTGTAAAGGATTTCCATGAAACTCGCTCTTAGATTATTTGTCAGTAACAGATTAGAAAGTTGACAGGAACTTCAGGGTTATGTGTAGATCAACAGGCAAGAACTTAAATAACTAGGCATGCTGTCCTTAAGGAGGAAGTCAGTCTCGTTGGTAAACCTGTCCACAGCAGGGGGTTGGAACTAAATGATCTTTAAGGTCCCTTCGAAACCAAGCCATTTTGTGAATCTACCAAGTCAAGATCAAAAAATAATCTGAAAAATGCCATGAATAGAGGGTGAAAAGTGTTTTACTGTGTTACTGAAAATGGTAGCAAGTTTTATTACAGTATTATTTTCTCAAAGGTGATGAGATGAATGTGGTTCACGGAAATGATCTGGTTTTATTGCTGTTCTTACGTATTGTCTCCTCCAACAACCTGCCTTTCTGGTTTACTAGGAATCCTTTTTAGATTGCAGTCTTGATTATTTGGTTGTTGTTTTTTTGTGTGTGTGTGTTGTCAAATAATAGGTTTGTCAACAGTTCATGGGCCTGTTCAGCCCGGTTCTGTGACTAATGGGCTGGGGAGGACCCACAGACCTGTGCCCTGGGAAAGGGGGACATTGGGAAAAAAGGTGAAAGGGTAGGGAGATGGGCCTAAAACCCAAACAGCGGCAGCAATATGAGGAAGAAAGTTAATTTACTAAATGTGATACTGGAATGCAAAATAACACAATGTAATACAATATAATTGGAATTGAGGCTAATAAATAAAATGAGAGAGTGTCCAAAACCAAAGGCCTTACTTTAATGCTGAAGGTGAGATGGCAAGGGTGCATGCACTGCAGAGATGAGCAGTAAAAGAAGGGGACTTCTTATGACATGCGAGCAGTTTTATCTTTCCCTCTAAACGGAAAATGGAAATGGAACAGTGAAAGTCTTCTGGGAGATGTAGTTGTTCTCTTCAGAGAGCCAGGTACCCAGAACTGTCAACAGTCTGTGGAACTGGAGCATTAACTCTAACTCTCAGTGCTCCGCATGATGTTTTGACATGGAATACCAATAACAAAAATCACAAAACCATGACAGACTTAAATTTGAAGACTAAGTTGCACTGATAGCTGAGCTGACTTAACAGCTCAACGCTGCCGAACAAGTCTTCTTTTTTTCTACCTGTATGCCTTTGTCATGTATACTCTTAGTTCAGAACAATCTGAGCCACTGCAAGTCATTAAGCTTTCAGAATACAGAGATCCCCAAAAAGTTCTTTAATAGGTTACAGAGCTTGATCAGCTCATCACAAGATCCAGAGAGCACCAAAAATGACTCAACACTGGGAGAGATCACAAGTGTAATTTAGCACATGGTGAGGAAGGAGGGATTTAGGATTTGAAGAGGAACTGGTTCTTCATCTCTTGCTGAAGGTGGGCCTTTAAATTTGCTAAACTGTATGTAAATGGTTTGAAAAAGTGTACGATGTGTTGTTTTCAGGATAATGTTGGTTCCCAGAAATTGTGTTAAAGTCCTGTTTTTCTATCCTCATATAAATCAAAACTAAATGAGTAATTTGAGTTGATCTATCCTCATAAAATGCAGCAATATAATTTATTGTGATTCATTCTGTTATTTTACAGCTGATATTTTTCTTTTTCTTGAATTACAGAAGCGGTCGCTACCAGAACACGAAAAATGACCTCACCAAAAACCAAGAAAGGTGCAGCAACCAGGAAGAGAGTTCAGAAGTAATTAATGAATGGAGCAACAACTTAAGTTGCTCTTCAGCTCATCTCTGGGTTTTTTTTTGTTTGTTTGTTTGTTTTGTTTTTGTTTTTTTTTTTTCAGTCACTGTAGCACTGGAATCTATTTCATTCCCTTTTTTACATAATAATTCTTGTAAAAAAAAAAAAAAAAACAAACCCAAAAACTTGGACTGCTGTTTGTACTTGTTTTTTGAAGAATAAATGTTTCAGTAAAATGTTTGCATAAGTTATGTCTGCTGTAGAACCAACGAAAATTTTGCCAACTTTGAAGTGAGGGTGCGTTTTTATTTTTTAAGATAAATTTGTGTATAGAAATGCAAGCTAAAAGAGTGTTGGTTTTTTTTTTTTTTCCTCCCTGCTTTCTAATGTAGTTCTGGTTGTTTTAAAGGAGCAGTAGTGTGGCATCTGATTTCTTTTAATTTGAATAAATTTGAAAGGGCGTACGCTGAGATGATTGAAGTCGGGAGTCTGAAATAATAGACATGTTTTAAATATTTCTCAAGTATTTTCATTGAGATAACAAAATAGTAAAAGAAACCACCTTTCTATTTCAGTTTGTTATAAAATGTGTATAAACAATTCTTTTTGGGATAGGTACTGAGTTTGAGTGTGAGCTCTTTTTTTTTTTTAACAGTATTTGTTTCTCTATCATTTTCTCATTTATTCAGAGTTCTTCTGGAAAAAAGAAACCCAAATTTCAGACATAAGGCCCAGAGCTTTTTTTTTTTAAAAAAGAAAAATAAAGAAGGGGTGGGAGGGATGGGAAGAAAGAACGACAGCAATCCTCAGCTCACCCATCAGGGTTTTGTTTTATATCGCTGAAGAGCCAGGAGAAGTTAATAAATGTGAATTATAACTTTTTGAGGTATCTAGTTCCACTGAAAGCTTGACTCACGTGCACTTCTCATAGCAAAATAATGGTTTTCATTTTTTAATAGCTAAGAAACATGTACGCTCCCAAAATCTGCTTAAAAGCACTTCTTTGCTTGGCTCTTAAGTCTTCTCTTTGGTGTTGTAAGTTTAAAAAAAGAAAAAAAAAAAAAGTGGTATTTAATATCAGTGTGAAATACCTCTACTTTTTGTTTACGTACCACAGAAATGCATACAATTAGGGCATGAACGTAATTCTTATTAGAGAGAGCGCGCTGTGAAGTTTGACAAACCGAAAGGAATCCATTTGAGCCAATGGGCAGTGTTTTTGTGTGGATGTCCAGTGTACTGCTTGCTTGATAGTATAATGTTTGAGTAGCTACACACTGAAAAAATTGCTCTGGCATAAAATGCTGAATGAATGAATGATGAGGTAATGTTTTGAAAACAAGGGGATTTGTTGTTTTCAAATAAAACTGGAAGTTCATATTTAAAAGGTCTAGCGCCTTGTCGTTTTTCTTTAGACTCCTATATGGTCTCATTTTCCTAGGTATTATTAGGTGTGGCTGAAGGTTCTTAAGTGTAGCATTCTGTTTCAGAAACAAAAATAGGATTGCTGAAGTCCCTCACGTGAATCTCCTCAAATCAAGCTATTATTTTAATGAACTCATTTAATATTTCAAAAAGCATTAAGCTGTTCTGGATAACTGTTGTCAAGAAAGCACATTTTATTCTCTTACTTCTCTTGCATACATCAATTTCTTTGTATTTTAGTTGTTTCAGATTTTAGTATTTTTAGTGACTTATTTACTGATGAACTTGCTTTCTTTCCAAGTTTTTAGGAGTGTTTTTTTTTTTTTGAAACTACCAAAACCAATTGCAATAAACAAGCTTCTGTATCTTCGAAAATAACGTTTTGAGCAGTAGATTTCATAAGCTGCCCCTACCTCATTCTACCCAAGATGTCTTGGAAAAAGTTTTTACTGGGAAGTGCTTTCTGTTCTAGGAAAATGTTTCAGGTTTTGTCACACGCACACACACACACACAAAACCCCCTCAAAACTACAGTCTTCATAGGCAAGAATTTCTCTGGCTTGCTGTAAAATGTTTAAGCTTTGGGATGGTCAAGGATGGACCAAGTGGAAGGCTGTGATCATAACCTGCATTACTGCTATATGTATTGCGTATAGTATGTGTTTGTACATCAGTGTTCTCACTGTTTTGCCAAACAGTGATGGGGAAATGCATCACTTTATAAGAGGAGAAGTGTGTAGTAGATTTTTGTTGACATCCCATTTGAAAGTAAAGCCCCTAACACAAAAGAAGCAGGCTGCCTTTAGACTGCATTTACTGCTCTTGATGACTCCAGTTGTGTGTAAATATTAGAAAACAGCAGGGTCCTGCATTCCAAGCATCACTTGAGCAGTGCCATGAAGACAAGTGTCCTTACTGGTATTGTAGTCATACTCCCAAGCTCTCCTGCTGTTTCTAATCTGTGTGCACAGCCGTGAAAAAACTGGACTGACATTTACAGGCACAGCAGGGAGACACTTGAGTAGGGAATGTTAAAGACTCTGCTACCTATGTTTCAAAGTGGCCACCATACATGATAAATCTTCACAGGAGAACTAGTTGGCACTTCAACTGATGGTGTAATGAGGATATTGATAATGAAGCGGAGAATGCTCCTTTTAGTGCTTGAACATTTAGCAGACAGATTGTTTGTATTTTTTTTTTTTTCTCTAAAATATCTGGAGAGAGAATCAAATTCAGCATAGGTATATTTTTCAGATGGTACTGGTTTGATATTTTTTTTCAATAGTATTTCTTAGTAAGTTCAAATAATTCCTCATAACTACTGCAGCTGGCATTAAGGGAGGGGGTCAGTTGCTTTCCTGAGTAGTTTGACAGACTTTACTCACTGTTTTGTCCCAGTGAGCTGACAGATTTGGGATGCTATAATACCAGTAATGCAATTAGGTTTTCTGCACGTTGTCTGGTTGACTTCTCAGTTAAGAGTTTCTTTCCCTTTGGGAATAAGACTAGACAGACTGTCATTTGCTATTACTAATTCTGCTTAGCATTATCACTGGAGCTTTTTTGTAATTAGCTATCTTAGTTGGCTCTTAAATTTTAATAGCCAATTGAAGCTACATTTTAGCCAAGTTCCATATCTAAATTGCATTCAGTCCATTAACAAAGTTGGTTAAAAGGCTATTAAAACAAAAGCCAATATATGGTGGTTAGCACTTACATGTTTCTAGCAGTAGCAATACCAGCCTCCAATGAATATTTTCAAGAAATGGTACTTCCTTCTAGCAAAGGAAGTGCACAAAGAATGACCAAACAGCATTTTGGAAACAAAGACTGATTATGCAGAATACTTTCAGGAAAAAAAAATAAATTGAAGCATGTCTTTTCTTGAAGAAAGTGGGAAAGGCTGGTGGGTGATGCAGAAGGGGGCAATTAATAGTTCTGCTCAGATTTGACAGGTTCTGGAAAAGCCAAATAAAGTGATGTTTTTCTCCATTTCAGCTGATCAAAATTATTAGCAAAACCATCTGAAGCACCTTCTGGTGGAATTGTCATCTTGCTGAGTTTAGTTTGTAAAACATCCTGCCAGACATTAAAAAAACTGTAAGCATGCCAGCACATAGGCTCAGAGCACTGCTTCTCTAATTGATAGACCCTATAATTTTCTTTTTTTCTGAAGATCGTGGCTGGATACCTCAGCCTCCTGAGTAATTTAATGTAACACCAACCTGAATTTTTTATTCCTAGTAGTACATGTTTAAATTAGATTTTTTTCCTTTTTTTTTTTTTCTTTTTCTTTTGTTTTTTCATTCTTAAGGTGTAGACAGGAGATTAACAGCCTTTGGAACATCCTATAACAAATAACATCTTAGACATTTCTGTTTCTTAAAAACGTATATCTTTACTGTTTCGAGGTTGCTAGACTCATACTGATACAGACTACAGTTTTAATAGAGAGTCTACCAGTTGATGCTTGCTTAAAGGGTGATTTGCAGTTCCCTGTATGGGTGGTAATACGTTAGTACCAGTTGCTTCATTGTGAGTGGTGTGAGGCAAACTTAAGATAATGTCTGAAGAACCAGTTTAGGTTACTCTTTTTCTAGCATGTGCAGTGAGACATCTAAGTCAGAGTTTCCATAATGTACCAGCCGCTGTTAAACAAGACATAGAGCTGGTGCTCAAACAAGAGAGATCCTGCTGCTTGTAGCTGGACTGGAGGATCAAACTGGTTTGAAAAGCTCTCTGGCAGTAAGGGTGCCTGCTCCTTCACCTAGTGTGCTGTTGGTGTTGGGCTTTTTGCACCAATATAGCCAAAGGCGGAAGGAATCTGTTCTATCTGATTTTCTTGGTACCCTTTTCAATAGACAAGGAGAAAGCAGGTATGGAATTTAAAGTTCTAATTTCTAGATTCTTACTCGGAATCTCCTAAAAAAGCTTTATGCAACTGCATGCTAATTGACGTTCGCTTTGATGTTCTTCCCTGGTGTTTTCTAGATTGAGTGGCTGAAGATGTCAAAGGATGATTCCTTGAATCCCTTGCTTCATTTTAGGCCTTCTTTATCTCTGTGGATGACATCTCTACATCAGTGTTTTGTTTGTTTGTTTTTTCTCCTGAAGGAATACATAGAAAAATGAATATATTTTTTCTGTGAATGGAATTTTCCTTCAATGCAGAGCATGCCAGACATAAAAAATGCAGCAGCTCTCACTGGATGGTACAGGCCAGTTTTCTCTACACTGAAATGCCACACTTTTAAACATGAACTCACCAGCAGTATCACATTTGTACTTCTTATTTCTCTGTGTTTTCTCTCATGCCAACCTAAACGTGATTCTTTTCATTAGAGTATATCTTGACCGTGTTGGCTTCCACACTAGATTTTAAACATTTTTTAATTCATTTCTTGCACCTAGGTCTGCTGCTCAAATACTTTCAAGTATTTTGAAATGAACCTCATTTTCCACAACTGCCCAAGCTGCTGACAAGTGAATCCAGACAGCTTTTTCTACACCATTCTGAATGCTTCAATAAGTCTACGTTGAGGGTTTGCATTTCCTCATAGATATTCTAAGAGGTGAAAGAGTTGTGGAGGAATTGTCAATTGATAGGACTAAAAATCCCTCACATATTTCTACACCATGTCTTGGAAGGTCAGCTTTCCAGTTCTTCAGACACTAGTGGCGGTGGTAGGTTTCATGCAAGTAATGCTTGAAAGAAAACTGATGAGAACACAAGGAGACAGCTGTGACGTATGGTAGAAGTGAAAAGAAAACACATTTTTATGAATGTGAACTTTCCTCAACTAATTCTTTTTGCCAGAGCGCTCCAGACAGGAAGAAGCCAGTGCAGTGGTAATCTGCATCTGCAGCTTTGGAGAGAAGAAAAATGCTTCCTTGGCAAATGGAACAAAACCCCTAGTAAATTAAGGATTAATATGTTCATTTATACAGAAGCAGTATGAACAGACTAACATGAAATACAACCAACGAGGATTCATTTAGAAGACAAAAGAACCCTGGAAGGGAAGGTACTTAGCTTTGTTCAGAATGCAAACTATAACATGCAGTTCTGGGAATTGCTGAATTGCACAGCAGAATGTTAAAAGAAATTACTTGATGCCATAAGAAGTGCACTATCTGTGCCTTGAGATCCTGAAGGTACTTTCTTTTTCCTTTCTGCCAGGAGAAGAGTGGAACACTGAATCTGTGTGAAAGTAAGTAACCCTCCAGCCAATTTTTTCGATCTACTGCTAAGCCTAAACAAAAATAGTTTTACTAACAATCCAAATTCCTTTCTGAAAACAAATATACCCATAAAAGATAGAAATGCCTTTATCCTTACAGTTCACTAATTTCTATTATGGGGCTGTTTACTTGAAAAGACAAGAGTAGGTCTGATAGCAAATCTGCGATCCCTGACTTGTAGTAATGCTTGGTGGTAGCCATAGTGAGAGGCATAGAGTAAACAAAGTACCATACTTAGGAGAACAACATGGTGATGAAAATATCAGGACATGATCTAACAGTTACTTCCTTCTGTCAGTGATGGCACTGGTAATCAGTAATTTAAATGTTTTGTGGGGGTTTGTTTGTTTGTTTGTTTGTTTGTTTAAATCGGTGTTTCCAAACCTGGAAGGAGGTGAAATTTGGAACTCATCCAGACCCAGGTAACACTTGATATACCACTTTACAGATTTGACCATTTGCCTTCCGTTATCTTCATGCATTAGCTAGTTCTATGTGTGGCAGTGAGTTACCTCACTGATTGCTTCTTTTTCTTTCTCAAGCCAAACCCCTCCTAAAAAGAATTTTTGAAACTTGTCATCCATTTCCGGGATAAGCACAGCACATTTTCTCTAAATCCTGCATTTAACTTAGCAGTAGGTACTGAAAAGAACAGGAAGGAACATGTACATGTATTCCAAAAGGAAGGGTAAAAAAAAGTAGAATTTTTAGAGTTTTTGTGAGGTGGGATACCTTCCTTGCACAACTATTCAAATCAGAACAGATAAAATGTAGATAAAGCATCTGAATACCATTTTAGCCTTTTACCAGAGGAATTTCTGTTTTTATTAAGTGTAGGTAGATATAGGTATTTTTGACTGGAATGCTTTCTGTTCTTTGTGGAAACAGTTCTGTTTTGGGAGTGAAATCCAGTTCTTTATCTGAGAAGCTTGACTTGGTAGCGCTCAAAGAATCATCTGAAGCCAATAAGAGCTGCAAAAAAGATAATTATACCTTTGTCTGTTTAGCTTACAACTGAATTCTTTAATTATTGTGATAGAAGCAAGGGAGGCCCAAACAGGACACGATAATTCAGAAATGATATAACACACTTCAACATGTCAGGAAAGGAAGGCGAGAAACCAGCATGACTGAAGTGGGACCTGCTGGTCAAACTGGAGAGCAAGAAGAAATTGTACAGTCAGTGGAAGCAGGAGCAGGAACTCTGGGAGGAGTGTGGATGCTGCTAGGCTGTATTGGGTTGGGGTCAGGAAGGCCAAGGCCCAGCTGGAACTGGACTTAGCAAGAGATGCAAAGAAAAAGAAAGGTTTCTACAGGTATGTAAGCCAGAAAAGGAAAGTCCAAGATACCCCATTAGTGAACAATATAGGCAAGCAAATAACAACAGACAAGGAGAAGGCTGAGGTACTCAACAACTTTTTTTTTGCCTCAATCTTCACCAGTGGCTGCTCTACACAGAACCCTCAAGCAGATGGTTTGGAAGGTGGGAACTGGGGGAGTGATGCCCCTCCTGCCTTATGCGAAGGTCAGGTTCATGACCACCTGAGGTATCTGGACTTCCCTAAGTCTATGGGTCCCAATAAGATGCATCTGAGTCCTGAGGGAATTGGCTGACGTAGTCACCAGGTCGCTCTCAGTGATATTTGAAAAGTCATGGTGGTCAGGTGAAATTCCTGGTGGCTGGAACAAAATGTTGCACCCATTTTTAAGAAGGTAGAAAGTATTTTACAGTAAGTGTAGCGAAGCATTGGAACAGGTTGTCCAAAGAGGTGGAGGATGTCCTGTCCTTGGAGACATCCAAGGTCAGACTGGAGCAGGCTCTGAACAACCTATCTAGCTATAGGTGTCCCTGTTCATTGCAGGGGAGTTGGACTACATGACCTCTAAGGGTTCCTTCCAAATCAAATGATTCTGTGAATATGATAATGCTAAGCTGGCCCGCAGAACTTATACTTGAGCTGAGCTTGACATTCATTGATTAACTAAGGGTACCATAATGAAGGTAATAAGGAATCACAGGAGTAAGAAACAAAGGTATTGAAATGTGTTTTCACCGTGTTCTTCACAGATTTTGCATGCTGGCTTGCTTTGTTTTAAGCTCGTTCACAAGATGCTTGTCTTCCTACTCATCTGCATAGCACATAGTGTATTAGAATGTGAGATTTGGAGTGCAGGATGAATTTTCTTTCATTTATTATTTTCCTTAACTCATGTCAGTCAATATGCTTTGTCCTTTTGCTTTCCAAGGGAATTTTTGGGTTATTCCAAGAAGTTTAGCTTTATTAGACTAATTATTTAACTTCATTAGTCTAATTATTAGCCTCATTGGAATGTACATTGCCCTGAAGAACAATGAAAATGAGAAGCCCGAGCAGATCTGAGGTACTGGGGGGCACTGGTGCAGGCCAGTACAAACAGATCGTTGTTGTGCTTATAGATGAGGAAACGGGATTGCTGCTCTGGACAGGCTCTCTGCTTCTTGCCGAGAGCTGGAGATTCAAGATGTGAACCTTTCCTGCAGTAGCAGTTGTAGGCCTCACTGCCTCCCCTTCATCATATCTCCCTGGCAAAGCAAGATAAAACCATCCACCCTGGGTCTTCCCTTCATCTGTTTCTTCCAGTCCTACTTGATCTGATTGCTTCTGTTTTAAGTGAAGAGAGCTCTAACTGATATCAGAAGTGCTACTTTCATTAGAGCCATGCAAGCAATGTTCAAAGCCCTGGAACCAGAAGAGTCTTGTATGGCTACTGGGGAACTCACTAGATTGCTGTGAGTCAGATGGGTTTCACTGCTTGCTAAGGTCTGTGATATTGCAGAGAGAACCCTCAAGATGTCAGGTGTAGTACCAGCACTTTGCCTTAGTTTCTGTCCTACTCCTCTGTTCCACTCCAGTATCTCATCTGTCCATCATTCTGCAGCACCTGTAGACCCTGCTTTCCCTCTTCCATCCACCTGTCCTCTACTTTTCGCTCACAGTCACATCTGAAGACTCATCTAAGAAGCCTACAGTTCACTGTATTTTCACAACATCATGGTACTGCTTTCTGCAATCCCATTAGTTTTTCTAAAAGGCACTCAAACTGGGAATGAAAGAATTGTACCAAACAAGTGATTTCTTCTGGAAAACAGTTTTATTCAGTTGCTGATTGCCATATTGTTGTCTAATGTTCAATCACCAGAGTATTCCTTCATTTTGTAGCCATGATATTTTCTGTGTGGATGTATTGTCTTGGTATGACTTCTCAGGAGTGTTCATAAATCTTAATGTCTTAATATTCCCCAAGGGAGAGGCAACACAGATTATAAGTCCCTAATTATTTCATGAATTCTGAAGTATCTAGATTGGAAGATGGACAAATATTTTGTATGTCATCTTATATTCTACTGGGAGCTTATTTACTGCGAAAATCAGCCGAATGCATGAACAGCCCATGTAGGTCAGCAGCAAGCAATGGAGGGTATCCAACATCTTAAAACTGAAAATTTTATGTCTAAATGTAAGAGTTCTTCAGAGCAGTGCCAGGGGATATTGTGCCCAACAGTTGATCAGTCTAGTAGAACAACGAAACAAGGATCTGAACCTCTGGTGGCAAAGGGACTTGCATCATTTTCTATCTTGAGAATGACTGCCTGTTCATGAAGGGGGGCTTTAGTGGGGAAACAACATGCATAAAATAGATTGTTCATACAGAATAGAAATAAATCTCTATTAAGTTATTTGCATTCGTTTGTTGCCTTTGTCACAACCTAAAGAAGATATCCTTGTCTGAACTGGTACATTTCAAACTCTGCCCTAAATGGGGCATTCCAGTTATTTGCAAGAACATACCTACTGTTATACCACAAGCGGGGACATGTTTTTATCGTATGATTTGCTAGCAGGTTATTTAAGCCATCGGACCACAAAACACTTTCAGAATTGTGTACCTACATACCTTAGCATCAGTGCAGGTATAGTCTGTTGTTTCCCAGTTCCCGGAGACATCCCAATGGCCAAAGAAGATCATCATCAAGGAAATGCTTAGGGAATATCTGAGAAATGGATGGATGGGAAAAAGGTATACCAACATATCTGCTCCACAGATACCTGGTCCCAAGAAGTCAAAATTCCAAGCTCTTCCATGCAGACTTCTATGTCATCACCTCTGTCTTTGATAATAATCTTATACTTGGTGAGTCCAACCTACTTGGCAAAACGAAAACGAAGACATATAAATGATATTTATCACCATCCCCTTTGTCCCCTTTGCAGATGAACCCAATTTATTGCCACCAGCACTATCATAGGATGTGCTAGAATTGTTTTAATCCCTGTCCTAGCTTCTTCCAGATCTTATTAACAAATCTGGATTTCTTGCCTTGTATTTCTTCAGAGGATGATCACTGCTGAATGTTCTACATGAGATTTCAGTGATGGGATACTCCTGGTAATTAAAGAAGCAATTTCAGTTGTGGTAACGAAGACTATTCTAACCTTTCAAAAGGAGCCCTTCTTCCCCTGCAAAAGGCCCTTTTTTGATCTTTCTAGAGTATCAGCCCAGTCTGATCAATGAAACAATGTGGGAGGATAAAAACTCAATGTATCTTTCATCGTTTAGACTCTGAAGAAACTCGGGGCAAACCATTGCTGCTTCATTCTGCTTTCAGAACAAGTTTTCTGATAGGAGTTGAGTTCAGCATTTACTGTTTTGGAGATTTAAACAGATCACTAAAATACATTCATCTTTTTGCTTCCTCCTCATCAAAGTATTTGATTACCATTTGATGGCTGGAGGACATCACAGTCAAAAACCCTTTGCTTCTCACTGTTGTATCCTTTGCAAAAAAAAAAAAAAAAAAAGCTGAGTTCAAGACCTGCCCCAGAATTCATACCTACTTTCTACCTCTTTTTGAGAGGTTGAGGGGTGTTAAGAGTTGTACATAGCTTTACTGAGGGCATACCCACAAGTGATACAAAATGGAATTGAACTCGTTCTGAAATGTCTAAGAGTATCTCTGATGGGAAATACAGTTCTTTTAAGAATTAGGGCATACAGTTCCTGTACAGTTTTTTGCTATGGCAAAAATGAGTAAGTCAGTATAATAAATATATAAAACTTGTATTTAGTTCTGCTTCACATTAGCAATGAAGGTATCCTGCTTAGGAATTTATTTTTACATTCAGGGTTTCTTACAGAAGGCCTGTTTTAGAACAGTTAAAATTCAACCCATTCTCTTTCTGACTTTTGTGTCCTTATCACCAATCCTGACACTTTATTGATGAAATATAAATATGAAAGTCTACAAGCTTAAACTTTGTAAAAGAGCTTTTCTAAGGCTTCCCCCCTCCGCCCCCCCCCCCCACCATTTAACTGTTCTGTCCTCCCTACCCTACAAAACAAGCAAGTACTAGAAGAGAAGAATTAATCAACAGCAAACCAAGTAATATAAAGAGAGATGTTATTTTTCGCCTGTCCTTTTCAGAAGGGTAATTGAAAGTGACAGAAGTCAACTATATTTAGTACACTAAGACAATGTACAGTACTGTGAGTTCCCAAACCTAATGGATCAACTATAGTTATTAAAATCTTCCTGTTGCAAATCCAAGGAGCAACAATAAGCAAGGGCTTTATTTCCAGAGTTGTTATTCAGTAAACTGTGAAACATTTCCAAAGATAAAAGAATGTCTTTAATGTTCTATACATTGTGCCTTCAGGTTGGATTTTTTCTGTTGTTCAAAAAGTTTTCATCACCAGAATCTCTTTCCTTCACTGTTCAGGCACTTAAAACGCACATTCAGACCTGTCAAGTCCTATACACAGGGAGTGAGACTCCGTCAGTTGATTTCTGCCTCACATGTTTCTATAGATAGTCATAGAGTAAATTCACATTGCAGCTGAACCAATCTAATGCTTACATGGGGTCCATAGCACAGTTCCAATTCCTTTGTTGCCCTTTTTGCTATGCCAGTATTATTGCTTTATTGCTCATTCGAGCCATGGTGGACTAGCTAAACCTGCAGAGAACAACCTTTCTCAGAAATTAGGGTTTGTGTTTTTTTCTGCTTGTTTATTCTCAGATAGAAATTATAAAGACCCTTTTCATCTAAGAAATAACTTTTTTTTTTTTTTTTTTTTTTTTTTTTTTTTTTCCCCTGGCCTGTATTACTTTAATTTCATCTGTTACTGGGTTGGATGGAAATCATTCAGGCACTGGTTAAAAGCAGTCGGGCAGCTCTGCATACCTCTCCCATCTTGGGAGTCAACATTGCGTTCTCAAAAATTCCCTTCTGACTTCAGACTAGCCAAGTACTTGATCAAGTACTTCACTTGATCAAGCTTCACTTACTTCAAGCTTCACTGCTATTTTCCTATTGAGAAATATACGTAAGTAGACTGTGGAAGTCAGTTACGGAAAGCAGACTTTCACAGGCCAAGAGGAGAAACAAAGAACTACAACAATCTCAGTTTTCCCATGTTGCTTCTAGTAGTGAAGCCTCAAGTGTTGCTAGGTGCTGCCACTCAGACTTGCGCTTGTGCTGCACTTTGATGTTCTTATCACCAATTAAAGCAGTCACAGTGTTAATTCTAGAATGTCCATTTCAAGCTATTAACTTTGTAATGAGAAGAAGGGTTGGAATGTGATGAACTGATTTAGAATAGTTTCTAGAGTTGGCGAAATGCACGTGGCTAGCCCTGTGAATCCAAGAAACGTGCACCAGAAACTGTTTATATGGAAGGAAGAATCACTTTGCTCGTAGGCCACTCTTTATGGGCTCTTGTATTCTAATAAAACTACATTCATACAATGGGTGGATTTGATTGTTCATGAAATGAACAGCTAGTAAGCCTATGAGGTGGTCATGACATTGTCTTTCACTGTAAAATTGAAAGAAAACAAAATACACATCCTTCTATACAAAAGCAGTGGCCCCCAGGAAAGTATCTTTGTGTTGGAAGGATAATGAGAGCCTTCAGAAATTGAGGCCTTCATCTAAAATGTGCATGTCTGAAGCTTTGTGTGTTATAATTATGAAAGGAAGGTATTCTTCCCACAAGGGTATTACCTGTTTGAGAGAAATTACAAAGAATGTTGAAGATAAAATCAGTCCTGATGTTTTAACTAGTATTGATTAGGGTTTCTAAAGATTTCCATGGACTGCTTGATAAGTAGAAAGAGACAAAGGAGAATTTTCTACATGCTGGCTTTGCAGAAACATGTTCTATATTTGATTGTGCTATTGAGTGCAGCAACATAGTATACAAAACATTTGGGATCAATAATGATTTTGTACGTCTTTCTTCCAAAGAATTCAATCTGTTCTACAAACACTGAGCTTCACAGACTTCGTAGGAGGAGCTCATATCTAGAAACTAGGTACTATCTTCCTTTAAAGACAGGGAAACAGGACCAGAAACACTGTTCAGCTTGCTCAGCGTCACATGCTAAGTCAGGTGCTAAACTGCATGTAAAATCCCCAGCCATTGCATGTCACTTTCTCTCCTGGTCCCTCATACAAGTTTTGAAAAGCTCCTCATTCATGATACAGCTAAATAATTTAGGGGCAATGTTAATATCCTATGGAGGCCCTGTGAAGTAAAATAGCCTCAGTCAATTCAGTCAAATGTAAGGACTGCTCTGTAGTGAGATTTACACAGTATATTCTGTAAACCTTTTTGCCTGCCAGAAGTGAATGGTGGGATAGGTGTGCATGTCTTGGATTATCTCTTCTTGGTCAGTTGCCTGTAAGTACCACTGATTGACTGTACTGAACTTATTGTCTGGCCTTTCCTAGGCTGGGAATTACATTAATCACCTTAAGATAGCAAATTCGCATGGCTGACAATGTACTGGAGCCTTCTAATGCTTAAAATATAATTTCCTAGGTGGACAGGAAATGGTTGACTGAGGTTGTGTTGTCACCGTAATTATAGTGCTAGAACTCCTCTGGTATTATGGAGAGCAGAAATTACCACATTTCTGCCTCCTTGTCTGTAGGAAACTTCTTCTGTTTACAGCAGTGTGCTGAGTGTGCTGGAAGTGAATGTGCTGCTGTGTTTGGTGTCTCTGAGACTTGCTTCATTTAGGAGCCTTCTTTTGTACCTCTGCATAAGGAATTGGGAAAACTTGTAGTCTGCTTCTGTGAGGCTCTTTGTGCTTTATAGATGAAGAATGCAATGGAAATTTTGATTGTTTAACTATCTGCAACTATGAGCACAACCTTTCCCATTGTGTTCCCAAAACCTTCCACTTTGTACAAATAGGGAAGGTGAACTGGGATTTATTTTCTTTGTGTTTTGAAGATGTTTTCAAAATCATACCTGCTATTTTACAGTAAGCTGCTAGTACACCGTGAGTAAAAGACTAAATATATTTACCTTTTCAAATAATTATTTACATTTTGTTAATTTTTTCAGTCACGCCTTGACTGCAATCAGTTCATCAGTTTGTGGTATAACTACACAAGTTGTATATATTCATTCATAGTATTTTCTGAAAATGGGAAAATAACTTTCATCATTATGTTTAAAAGCAGTAGGTGTCTTCTGCTGATTTACAAGTTGGGTTTAAAAGGTAGGTGTTTCGTAATGCTAATAAAAAAGCCACACTTCAAAACTGGTGTCTTCTGAAATTTCAAGTGGGAAATTAGTTTGTCAGGAATTGGTTTGAAAGAGATACTCGAGTATTGTAAGGAATGCAAACTAGTATCCAGCATTCCTAGATCCATCAGCATTGAATGTAGCCTCTCCAAGAAGACATCCCAACACTCTTCTGTAGTAAGTGTAATTAGCTCATTTCAGAAATGTGTTCTGTTTTTATCTTCTCTCTGCTTGCTATAGCAGCATGGAAAGAAGCTGATGCTTCATGTTACCTTGTGTTCTAATAGCTTTATATGCAAAGTCTCCACTGCTTGTTGGATTGCCTGCTTGAAGCTAGCTATTACCTCTCATTATAAGTAATTTCTTAGGTTTCAAGAGCATGTCACAGTGGGGTGGTAAAACCAGAAGATAGTAGAGACATAATCTTTCTGTATATAGTAGCCCATGTAGAGACTAATAAACAATTACACGAGATGAGGGATTTTTTTTTTTAAATTTTTTCAGAAATTGAGTTCTGAGACCTAGTTGCCAGATCGTCATAGAGTAGAATGTATCACTCATGGCTTTGCTCAATGTAAGAACAAGAGTGGGAACAGTACAACTCATGGAAGAGTCTGCTGCTGCAGGGAAGTTTGGGGGTGGGATGTGGGACCAAAACCTGAGAAAGATTAACCATAAATTCTTTGTCCAAGACTTGATGAGCAGTTGTTGACTATCCCTTCTCCCCCTTCTCACTGGGAGTCCATACTGATTCAGGGACTGCAAGGCTGGTGTTAAGGTATGCAAAGCACCCTCCCACCTGACTGAGGAAGACCATGGCCACGTCACATGCAAAGCAGTGTGGGCTGAAGAGGATCTGAGGTGTCTGGAGACCAAGAGTGGTACTGGGAAGTGACAGCCTATGTGTCCATTCGGACAACTGCAGGTCCCTGGGAGGAGTGCGCTGCCAAGAATCTGGTCATCAAAGTGGTTACAGTGAGGCTCAGTCAATATTTTTTTTTATTGTAGGAAAACCTTGGATTGTACATACAGAAGAAATCCTATTCACTAGAGTTACAGCTTCTGCTTAACTCTGCTTGCAAGTCCATAAAGGCAGTTGAAACTTCCCAGCATTTTGATCCTCAGCTTAGGTCCCTCTAGACCTACATCACAGCTCTGGCTTACAGACTGCCAAACTTTTTAAAAGTGTATGAAGTTATAAGCTTACATAAGCTATATATTTACACTAGTAACATTCCAGATGCAAGAAGCATCTGAGAAGGCACGTTGTAAACACATAGTTACTTTTAAAATATATATCTCAGCTACAGGTTTGCCTTAGAACTACAGAACTCCAGCCAGGGATTTTGAGAAGCAGGCTGGTGTAGCGTAAGGCAGGCCTATTTCTGTATTGGATAAATGATTTCACAGGTATCTGGGGGGATATGAGGGAAAGACAGAACAGTATTTCATGTTAACTAAAAGTGCCTCTATGTATCCAGCTCCTTATACAACCAACTTCACTAAGTGCACAAAATACACAGCTACTATGCAGTGCACTGACTGAGCATAGCGCATGGATTTCCATTTTCCCAGCCATGCTACATCTCTCCTGTTTATAATTTATTTTCCCTTATACATTTATATTCTGCAGCTTCTTGTAAATCCACTAAGTGTGCCCAGTTCAAGTCTCTTCACCACAAAGACTATTCAAATAAATGTAGCCATGGGCTTTTGTCCGTCTAAAAGTTGTGGCACCCGTTATTGCTGAAGTGTGTACTGGCCTTTAGCATTTAGCCACAAGTCAGATAAACCAAGCAGTGTATTTATCTAATAAATCTTCGCATACATTCAGGACTCAAAGCCAGGTCCTACAAATAAACAACAGGTCTTGACTGACTCAGGTGGAGACTGGCAATGTAGGGGAAAAATGTTTTAGTAAGTTGAGGAAAGCCCAAAGAGGGCCATTGGGGTTGAGTGATTATATTGAAGGGAGGTCACACAAAACTGCCGAAGAGGAACTTTGCCAATAGGAAAGTCAGAAAGGAGTTAGAGATTGGATTGGCCTAAGGACCCAGACAGGGCTGCAGTAAACACTGTAGTAGGGGAGCACGTGACTGTGGTCAGGGCTGTGGACAGATCTTTAAGATCAGTCATGATTTGGATGTTTGCTTTTATATTTGTGTTATAATATTTGTGTTCTCAGTTAAAACCCTCAGTTTCTGGCCTTGCTCTTGCATTAGCTATGAAAGAATTAACAAGGAATGAGCTGCTTGTTAATGAGATGCAAGGGGACCAGCAGACTGGGAAAGGCTGTGGGTCTGTGGCCACCGTGCAAGGACCTTAACAGTCAGAATACAGGGTTCTGCTGGCTGAACCAGACACCTGGCAATATGTTTCAGAGTCCTTAAGACAGTAAGAGTGAGCAATTGATTATCATGTACACCCTTCTTGTGCCTCTCCGTGGGGTTAGGAGCCTGAGGGGATAGGAAGTGAATCATCTGTGGCCAAGGGGGTGTCCATGGAGGCATGGGCTGAGCAATGACCACGAGCATGCCATTGGAGGGCAGCATTGCTCAGACACAAAGCCGGATTCCTTTCAGCTTTGTCCTGCATACCCGTGGAAGGGCTGCTTCTGAAGGTCTCTGGTAGCTACCTGGCTCCTGGTTGCAATGCCAGGAGGTCTGTGAGGTGCCAGGCTCTGAGGGGATGGCTCCAGGCATGGCCTGTGCAGTCAGTGTTCCCTAGGAAACTCAGAGGACTCTGCTGTCCTTGAGCTAGTTCATTTGTGCCTTTTGTCTCCCAGTGTCTAAAAAAGATAATTAAAAGGAGTCGGGGGCCATTTGCTCAAGTTACTTCTAATTCCCGTGGTGGCTATAATGAAGTGTGTACTGCACATCCATTTTACTAAAGTAGTGTATAAAGACACACTTGACTTGCTCTTCCTCTGAAGATGAGAAAGGACAGATTGTTAAGAAAACAGGTATGCTGTTATCTGAACCTTCGAACAGATTCCTGAGCCCAACTGGCCCTAATTCCTTAGAAGAATGAATCTTTTAGACCCTCACAGACCATGGGAATTTGAAGTGGTTCCTTTTCCCCTCTTCGGCACCAACCCTGGCATCAAAGCATGGCTGCAGGGTTTCTCTCAGAGCAGACACATGGCTTGGTTGCCTCCTCAGTCACAGCAGTGAAGGTAAGCAAGTGAGCAGGAGAAACTTCCATTAGAAGAAATGAGCTAGAAATTGCCCTTACCGACAAATAAATGCATTTAAGATTCCCACTTTGTAATACCAGAAGTTGCCATTCTGTCATGGCTCAAATGGGAATTTGGATGTTTATTTCTACGTGTTGCCTGGCCTGTCTAGTATGTTCTCATATAATTCCTCCTTTTTCCTGATCTTTATTGCATGAAAGGCCCATTGTTGCAGCACACATACAGATGTGTTGTTTTTTTTTTTCTTTTTTCTTATTTCCTGTAAAATCAGCTCCTCCAAACTGCTGTCCATGGAATCTTTGTCCCCTGTCACTTGCAGAACCACCAACAGAGATTTAAATCAAGCTCTTCCTGTGTGTCAGAAGAGTACATAACTCCCAAGCTAGAGTGTGTTTTGATGCTGAGATTACATTGGAGCTTTCAAACTTGATATGTTTTATGTAAAGTAATTATGCAGTCTTATGTTTAAGATACTCACTCAAGTTTCAGTCTTTGATCTAGAAAATGCTTATTTCCCAAAGTGGAATAGCATCAGTAGGGGAGATTCATACCTCAAACAGCTTTATTGCTTCAGGGCTGGGGTGCTATCCTGGGAGACTGAAAACAGCGCCGTTCACTTCCAAGTGATCTACCTAAGTGTTGCAGATTTTGAATAAAAGTCAAGGGTGAAAATGAGGAAAGTTGGCAGCAGCAGTTTTGTAACAGTTTAGACTTTCGTTTTCTCCACATTTTTCGAGAAGTCGCCGAAACAATTTGTTTCAGTACAGAAAAAAATGCTTTTTCTTTGTCATGGAAAACTTAGAAATGTACTTGGTATGGATCAATTTGATTTTTTTTTCCTATTCTTTTATTATGATTCATGTGGTAAACAGTTTTCTCAAAAATGGTCTCAGGGATCTGTGCAGACATTCACTGAGCTGAAAACTGTTTATTCTTTTACTAAGCTTTGGTCACTGAATTTGGCATTGTGTGTCAAAGCGTTGATAGGCATGACAGCATTATGATGCTTTTTTGTCCTTGTTGATTGATCCAACATCCTCTGCTAGAAGAAAAGAGAATTACATTCCTTTTTCATATCTAGCAGACATATAGGACACAAAGGGACACAGGCAGTGGGAAGGAATAGGAATAAATTCTTAATATTTGTGCATCATTTGCCTTAATGTTATTTTTCCATCCTTACATTTTTCCTCTAGATTTTTTTTTCTTTTTTTTCAGAACTCAGTATGCTTGAAGTATTAGAGCAGAGGTAACTGGGGAGTGGATGCTCTTGCTCATAGGATCAGGGGCATCATCTTCATGAAAGCATTGATACAGTTTTTCTTCACTGTTCCACAGTTCAAGGGAACTTTGAAACCTATGTATGTAAATCATAGAATCATAGAATCACAAGGTTGGAAAGGACCTACAAGATCATCTAGTCCAACCGTTCTCCCATTACCATAGCTACTGAAAAGCCACTAAACCATATCTCTTAGCTCCTTATCCAGATGCCTCTTGAACACTGCCAGGGATGGCGACTCCACCACCTCCCTGGGCAGGCCATTCCAGTGCCTGACCACTCTCTGAGAGAAAAAGTTTTTGATGATGAAATGACCAGATTAAATTTTGAATGATCTTTTAATAAAAGGAAACCCATTTGCTATTTATCCAGCAGTGCTCTATAATACTAGATATTTCAGAGATGTGAAAAGAGAACATCTCATCCTTAGTTGTTGTTTCAGGACCTGAGGGAACAGCAGGGAGCTGTGTCAAGGGAGGATCAGCTTGTGGGTTAGGAAAAAGTTCTGTACCAGAAAGTGGTGGGAATGAAGCAGGCTGCCCAGGACAGTGGGCTGGAGTCAAAGGAGTGTTTGGACAGTGCCCTCAGACATAGGGTTTGGATTTTATTTGTTCCTGTATGGAGCCAGGAGCTGGACTCATGATCCTTGTGAGTTCCTTCCAAGTCACAATATTCTATGATTTTGTGATCAACAAACAAAAGAATCAGAGTGCACTGAGAACATATTTATTACAATCATGCTGCTATTCTACTACTGTATCCATTTTCATAGTACGAAAAATATCCTCCCCTTTAGGAATTACTGGGGTCAATTCTTTGCCCTAAAGTAACTTAGGCTACTTCATCCATTAGCTACTCTGAGTAGTTGAAATCTACTACTCTGAGTTACAAAAATGCTGTCACTGTATAATACAGTGGACAAAGCATTGGAGTGGTTCATGGGAAAGCTTTTTGAACTTTTGATTATAATGAAGAGCTCATTCAAAAAACAGAAAATTTGTTTATTTTGCACTGAAAGTAAAACACTTTATATAAATTCCTCAAAGAAAGTTTTTGTGTGGCAAATTCAGCCAGATGAGATCTCAGAAGAAACTGTAAGCAGAAAGTGATTCCTGTGCTGTTTAGACTTGAAAGTTGTTGCTTTGCAAAGTGCCACATAAACTAACTGACAAAAATGTATATTTTCAATTAGATGTCACTGATGAAGCATCTGTACTTCTCTGAAAGCTTGCAGTGCAGTCTAAAGATGCATTGTTAAGTTCTGTCATTGTTATTTCAGAAGTTAGTGCTGATTTATTCACCACATTCCCCTATGGCAGCTTCAAATGCCTTTAATTTACCATGAAGCAAGATAGGTATCAGTCTATTTTCTTTCCTTTCTCACTGTATCTCAACGTGACCTGAGCTTTTGGTGGGCTCACCCTATGCTTCCCTTAGTATCACATTCAAGGCGTCCAGATGGGGTGACAGAATGGAATAAGACACCAGCCCTCCATCTGTTAAAAAAAGAAAAAAAAAAAAAAAGACGAAGAAGAAATGAAATACAAGGTTTTATTGTTCGTTAAGTAGGAACAGATACAGTCTGTATGTCAAGGCCAAACTATATGCTATTAAATCTATCCTTTGAAGTCTTCCATTGGGCTGACCAAGGACAGATGGTAAACTGTTATCATTTGATATGGGATTAGGTCAAGTCGAAGTTCAAGTTTGAAGGTAACAGTGAGAGTCTCAGTTCAACTGTCAAATGTTTTAGTTTATATAATGAATAGCACGTAGACACCATCTTTGCTACTGTTCTGCTAGTTTAAAAATTGGGAGATTTATTTAACCACAGATCTCCATGCTCTTTAAGAAGTCTAAAATGGCAACATGTATCTGTTCTAACTTAGTAGCTGAATATCAATGCAATCTTTATTCTTTTGGAGAAAAGTTTAGGCCTAAAATACAATGCTTTTTTTTGTTGTTGTTTCTGGCTTACATATTTTCAGCGTTCACCTTTGTGTTTCTATTTCTTTGCAAATGTACCAAAACGATAGTGTTCTTTTTGGAGAGACTGATTGCTAGTGTCAAATATGGGGAAGGCTGTAGCACCATTTCCTTTCTTGCACTCTATTTTCACATTCAAATAATGAATAAAGATCATTGACTGTGAAGCTGAACTGCTGCATATGTCTTAGGCTATCTGTTCTTCAAATTTGGCAGAATAAAATTTCCTCTTTCTTGCCTTAAAATTCTAACTAATGATATTTAGAAACAAATTTCACTGAAGTGGCTGATGTTTGCCAAATAATGTGTGCAGTGGACCTTAGACATAATTTGGAAGCAAGCAAAATACGTGTAGTTAAGTGTGTGCCAGTTGTAAAGCTGGTACAAAATGAACTTTCAGTATTTGGCCATAGTATTCTACAAGCTGTCTCGTGGCTTAATAATATGCGGTGCTTATACCAGTTAAGGACTGATGGGATGAGCTCAGATAACTTCCTAGACAATAGCTCTTTATTTTATGTCATCTTTTTTTCTTAAAACTCCTTTAGAAGAAACTCAGTGGAAGTGAAACACTTCTGTTAGATGTAGGCAGAAGAGAGAGTAATAGTCACGAAGCCTTGACAGTGAGAGGTGCTATACAGTCACAGAAGAATAAGGTGTTATTGTAGCATAGGGTTTGTATTTCAGGTATGTGAGTCAAGAAATTAAAAAAAAAATCTGATACTATTCACTACATTATGGGCACACATTGACTTCTCCATATGACATTTTTTCTTTTATGTACTTATTACATATGTTAATGTGTCATGTGAGTAAGTAAATATTGCCAGAAAAGCAGGACTTTTGAAGTTGTGACACTTAGTGCTTCATCACTTGACATTCAACAGCTCTCTTTTAATTTTTACAGTTGGGATGATGTGTAGCTGACTGTAGCGTTATACTGTGTTAGTAACACATCCAAACTAAAAAAAGATAGAATCCTAGAACTGTATCTGGTTTACTTTCAGCTCAAAGAGGTTTCTGTCTAAAGGCTCAGGACTCAATTCCCATTTGAACAGATTTTTAAGCTTGGCTAGAGATGGTGGGAAAGTCACTTCATGCCATTTTTCTTGTCCCCTGGACTTGGTCTGGCTGAAACCAGTGTTTTAAAAGCCTGTGGGCTTCCTCTTGTCATAAGGAATGCAGTAGTGTCCGTGAATCTTGCTGAACTTAAAGGCTCAAATGTGGCATTGTCTAGTCTGCTGAGTCCTTTGTTATGCTCCTTTCCTCTCCTGCTGCCTGCTATGTAGTGCTGTGATAGCAAACACCAGGCAGAGTGATGGCTGAGGTCTGGCTGGCAGACAGGTACTGTGCAGGTGACAGACAAGGCATACCACAGCCCTGCATGCCTGTGTTTTCTTTAGTGATATGCAGTACATTGCGTTCTATTTGAGCAATCTCCTCCCTTGTACAAGATGTAAGTAGCAATTTTTTTTTAACTTCAACCTTCAGTTTCAAGACTGATAAATCTGGAAGCTTCAGCTATGCAGACTGTTTCTTTTCCTTATCCATCCCTCCTGGGTAGCTTTATACATGTCTGGGAATGGAGGTGGGCTGAATGCAGCAGTATCCTTGGAGAAATATTCTCTGGAGAAGAGGCTTTGAGAATGTGTTGAGCATTTCAGTGAGCCTTTTCTCACTTCAGTATAAGCTTTATATAATTACCATGGGCTGCAAAAAAGAAAAACTATGACATCAAGTGGGAAGAGGCTAGGATCTATTTTCCAGCCTTGTTTTAATGTCACTCAGCAAAAGTAAAACTTTTTCCTTTAGGAAATTCCTAAAGGAATGCCGATCTTTTCCACCTTCTTTTTGTTGAACTTTCTCATAAAGCTTACCTTATCTAAGACCCTCATCTGTATTCCTTACTCTAACAGGAGTAAACATTATATATGGCCACATAAAGAAATGTTCAGTCATCAAAATCCAACTGCATTTGCTGATTGTATTTTGGTATCCAAATGTGTTTAAAATGCACTAATGCAAATATCCTTTGAGGTCCTCTGTCCACATTCCTGTGGTCCTGTTTGTTTTTTTCCTCACACTTTACTCTCTGTTTGTTCATTTCAGAAGGGATCCAGAGCCTGCCTACTTTCAAAATACAGTTCCTTTAGCTTTGTTTATTTGGGTCCATCTAGCTCCCTGAGACTTTAACCAATATCCTGATGAGTGGATTGAGAGCAGCCATGCAGATAAGGACATCCCAGAAAGCTGATGTATCCTGGGCTGCATGACAAATGTGACCAGCAGGATGAGGGAAGTGATTCCCTCTCTCTGCTCCATTTTTTGTGAGATCTAACCTGCAGCATTCAGCTCTGGAGTCCTTAGCCCAAGAATGACATGGATCTGTTGGAGCTGCTCCAGAGGAGGGCTACAAAGAGGAAACAGGGCTGGAGCCATAGGACCTCCCCTATGAATACAGGCTGAGAGTTGGTCTTGTTCATCCTAGGGAAGAAAAGGCTCTGGGGAGAACTTACAGGGTACTTTCAGTGCAGAAAGGAGTCTACAGGAAAGATGGGGAGAGACTTTTATCAGGAACTGTAGTGATAGGAAAAGAGGCAATGGTTTTAAACTAAAGGGGGTAGATTTAGATTTGATGTTAGGAAGAAACTATTTACTTAGGGGGTAGAGAGGCACTGGAATAGGTTGCCCAGAAAAGCTGTGGATGCCCTATATCTTGAGGTGTTCAAGGTTGGATGGGGTCTTGGGCAACCTGCTGCTCAGCATGGACTACTTTGAATTTGAATTTTTGCTCCGCAAAAGGTGTAATGCAAATAACAAAGACAATGTACTAAAGCAGTCCATGGGTGTTAATCAACAGTTAAGCTTATTGTCATAATTTTTTTTCTGTAAATAGTAGCAGACAATGTGTTACTTTGTAGATGGCTATGATATAATAGGTATAAATGGCACTATATGTTAAAATAAATAAATGAATAAAAAATCCCGTTCTGTAATATCCAGAGGCCGTGGCTGTCAAGGGCCAACAAAACCATCAAGAAAGTCTGAAATTAAAACAGACAAGTTGCCAATGCATAAAACTGCCATCATTGTGTTCACTTCCCTGTTTGTTTCAATGACCGTCCCATCTGTGAAACATATTTCTGTGGGATTTTTAAGAGTCCAGAGCATAAACTAGGCCGTTTGTGTGAATGCCATGACCCAGGTGCCGATCTTGTTTGAAAAATGCATGAATGGCCCCACTGCCAAGGATATAACTGCAGATAATATAATCCAGAAATTCCTTTCCAAAGCAGTGAGTAACTGAAATTTATGTACTTGCATAACTCATTTATTGCAGGGAGAGCAACGAGTCCAAAGTTGTCAGCTCCAGCCATAGGGGTTGTTACCTGATCCAAGAGATTTGTGACTTTATTATTGTCTAAATGGGAGAGCTGAGGCTGCTGATTGGCACTGCTGCTTAGAGGCTGGGAAGTGCTGGATGAGAGGTGAGGGCACAAATCGTTGTCTCTGGCAGGAAGAAAAATACCTCAGCAAGATTTGTTTACATGAGTAAGGGTTTGGATGCATGGGCTCAGGCCAATCTGATAGGCCCTAATTATTTTCTGTAGCATCTCTGTATTGCCGCATCCCCAAATCTTTCTATTTCAGATCCAAATGGAATAAGGTTTCAAGATCAGTTCTGTTTTTATGCATGATTCTGAATGAGATTTGATAAATAAATTTTGGATATCCAGAAGAATATACTGCTGGTAAAAATCATAGAACATCCCGAGTTGGAAGAGACCCACAAAAATCATCAAGTCTAACTCCTGGCTCCACACAGGACTACTCAAAATTCAAACCATATTTCTGAGAGTGTTGCCCAAATGCTTCTTGATCTCCAGTAGGCTTATATCTGGGAGGTATGTTTCCCCTATTTCTGTTCTGCCAGGGATTTAGCTGAGTCTGTGACTTCCATATCACTTATGAAAACACGTACTTGATAGCATGATGGGAAGAGTTTGTTCTGCTAAGAGTCTGTGGAGCTCTAATAGGACAAATGCTATAGAAATTCAAAGTATTTGTGGCTAATAAAGTAATTTGCCACCGAGGTTTGTTTTAACAAGCAAATACTTTTATTTCAGGTGTCCAAGCAGGGACAGTCTCAGCTTCTGGACTATGAGGCTGCCTTTGTTTTCCTCTCGTCCAGAGCACCCTTTCTTCCATTTCACTGCGTGTCATGATTGCATTTTCACCCTTTCAGAAAGATGAGAGATTTCTGTTTAGGATAAGATGTTCCTAATGCTCTGTGAATCATCCACTAGCTTTCTTCAGATGTAAAATCTGGTTAATATTATTAAAATTTCCTAAATATTGGGACAGCTGATGAGCAATCACGATGTTGGCTGTATCCTGATACCTCTCCATCTTTTAAAGCATAATGAGACAGAACATATATTGTAGGAAAGAATGGAAGGAGATTTTACTTTTCAATTTTAGACAAAAAAAAAATTATATATTTTTTCTCTAAAAAAAGGAGAAACAAATTGGTATTATTTAATACCAAGAACTTTTGCACTGTGAATGGGTGTATTCTTATTCCAAAAAGCTATCTGTGCTGAAGAAATTAAATGTCATGGTAGCCTTTCATAATCAAGGAAATGAAGGCATGGAAAGGTCGGTCAACCTGATTTTGCTAACGTGGGGACTCTAAGAAGACTTTAGCTTTACCCACTTCTCTTTACATGACTTCAACTTTTTATTTGCACAAACAACTCTACTACTTTGTCCTGAATCCTGAGTCAACTGGATCTGTAGTATGAGGACTGCAATAAACTCCATACCAAAATTCTCTCTTCCTTCCCTGGTGGTGAGAGGCACTGGCTGAAGTGAATATATGACTTCCTATGTACCTTTAACCACAGGGCTGACCTGCTTCATAAAGTCACTACGTTACGATAGTCTTGGCAGGTATTAGTGGTTAATCTTATAATTAATTAAGAGGTACTAAGTTTAAAAAGTCATTAGAAATCAAATCACAAAGGATAAGTTAAAGACCTTTCTGTGAACTTTGGCATGCCCCTTTATTACCTCTAAACCCACATCAACAAAAAGGCACATTAATAAAACCATTATATATTTGAAGAGTAACACCTTGCCCATGCAGAGTTTATGACTACAAATGAGTACATGTCAGAGAACACCACCAAGTTCATTAGGCCAAAAATTTCACTGATAGTGTTCATTTAGCAAGGATGGTAGTTGTGCCAGTGCAGTGGTGGACAGTAGCATAAAAAATTTAAAAGAGAGATAAAAGACCCTTTCTTCTGTTTTTCCCAGCCTTAGTATCTGTACAAACTTCTAGGTTAGTATGAATAAAAATAAAACTTGCTGCCATGATTTGCTCATTCATAAATCTTTTTTTTTTCTTTTTTTTTTTTCCTTTTAATCACTAGAAATCTATTCCAGTGCATGTAAAGTCTTAATGAGACCTAGCAACATTATGAGTGCTGGGAGCAATCGCCCTTCAGCCTCATGCCTGCAAACGCTCTCGAGGCATGCATATATCTCATTATGGCCGAACGCCCTGTCATGTGTTATTCCTTACTTAGTGACAATTTGTCACTGTCACCCTTGACATGTCACTCTGCTGCAGAAGGATTTGACTTCAGTGCAAAATGTGACAATCAGATGAGAGAATTTTGTAATCTGAACTGAAATATGGGACTGAGAGAGACTAATTTCATTCAAACATGATCCTAATATAACATAAAGGAGAAGAAGTGTTTGCATTTAAAGAATTTTTTCAGGTTGCCTTGCTTTGCCTTTTCCCTGCCCCCACTCCTCTGCTTCAATTATTCCTTAGGATAATGCTTTTATTTTTGAAGGATGGAGCCTTATGTTTTAATACTTTGCATTTTCAATTAAGTGCACTAAGATCCACGGATATAACTATTACTTAAACTATAAGTAATGGTTACATGTAAAAATTAGGGAAATATATTGTGCTTTAGATAAATTACATTCAGATTACTTCTTATTATAAATGGGGTAGAAAATGGATTTTTAGCTCTGTCTGGCCAAAGAGCCAACATTTGTATCTACTTCATTTGTTTAAATATATTTCAAGCCAGATTGAAATCCATATTGCCTGACATTAATTGAGTACTGAAGCATCAGTGTACTCAAGTTTCATAAACCACTGATGAGTGAGTTTTTACAGGATTGATTTAAAAATATACCATCCCTTTTATATGAAAATTATATTCCGTTTATAGAGTAATTCTTAAAGCCCAACATTAAATGGTATAAATCTTAATAAGATGAATGTAAATATGACATTTGTACTGTCGGGTTGACATCTTGTTTGCTAAGAAAATTATATTTCTCTGCTTGGTATTATTTTAAAATATTCTTCTGTATAATATTCTAGGCAAAGGTATTTTTCTGCTTCAGAGCAGAATGGGGATGAGAGAGGGGTGGGCCGTGAGGCTGAGTGATCCTGAAGGTTACTTGTAGGGTTCTGGTTAGACACCTCATCCCAGGCAAGATATTCCATTCCTGAACATTTTCTGACAATCAATCCTATCAGGTTGCCCACTAATTTATTGGCTTTGTGGCACTGAATAGTCAATGATTTCTCTGATAACCTATAGGAAGCCAGGTTAGAGGTCATGTTCCCAGAGGTTAAAGTCAAGGGCATTTTAACCTAATTTTCACACTTGCGGTTCTCAGGCAGGCATTATTTGAACAGGATTCTGGCTGCAGATACACTTAGATGCAAACTATGATTTTTTTTTCTCCAAGTTTCATAAATTCCTGCTTAAAATGAATGAATGAATAAGTTACTAACTATCTAAAGACTCCCTCATCAAGCAGCTTTGACTGGCTGAACCAAGTGTCCTATGGCCTTCATCAAGCTGTGCTCTAGCTGAGGTAGAGAATGACTGTTTTTAAGTGAGAGGATTATGAAGTACCATCTGCAAAGTGCGTCCTCCTGGATATTTTTAACAGGACTAACATAGCTGTCAGGATGTCACGCAATGAATGTCGGATAATTTGTACACTTGATTTTCTTTTTTCTTTTTTCTTTTTTTTTTTTTTTATAAAGCTCTCATGCTATTATTATAATGATAAAGGCAGCTTTCTCCTCTAAGTGCATTTGCAGCTTTCTCAATGTACTTACTGAAGTTTCTTTATTTAAAATCTTAGACAATACAAATTTTGTTTAATAATACAAACACTTGAGGAAAGACAGTATACACTGAATAATCAAGGCTTCTGTGGGGAGCTTGATAAGGGTAGCTTTTTCATGCAGTTTCAATTATTTGTGTCCTTTACTCACTGCCTTCATTGGGGTCTTCAGAACTGGGAACAATTTGTCCTTTGTAGCACCAGAGAACTTGTTAAATCTTAGGGTCAGATTCTACACATTCCCCTAATTTTCTCTGGGACTTGATGTGAATTGTTTGAACTCTGTGTCTCAATTCTGTATGACATGAACGTTAGCTAGCTCATAGAGAAGTTCATGCAAATACATTGAAATAGCTGCAGGCATAACAGATGAGTGGACACACAAAGCAGCAGTTGTAAGCCACGTAAAGTTGTAAACCATGACCAACAACTTTTGCCTTTTTCTGTCACCTGTTCTTATGCTGAGCTTTGCACTGTGGTTTTTTCCCTTGGGAAAACTTGGCACCTATTGGATACTTTGTTGTCCAATTCATCTGTTTTAGTCTAAAATTATTCATTTTTCTTGCCATGGTTTATTTCCTGTTGGTTCAGCAATTTTGTTGGCTTGATGGGGCCTTCTTCTGTTGAGCACAAGAACACATCACCAAAATTTTCTCTGGAATTAACTTTGAGCCATTTCATTTTTTCTTTTTTTTTTTTGTGTACCACAGCATTTTTCCAGGACTGTCCGAGTCAACCTTCACTGTCCAGGAGTGGAGCTTATCTGTCCCACACTCTAACCCTTAGCCAGTCCCAGTTCTGTATATCTGTCATTGAACAGGTCTGGCTCCTGATCTCCAGGAACTAGATCAGGAAAGGAAAAAAGGAAAGGAAAGGGAAAGGAAATTAGATATTTCTCTGCTGAATTATAATTGACACTCTCTGACATCAGAGCCACTGACCAAAGAGAGAGGTCCTCAGCAGAAACTGCAGCTGGAACAAGGCAGAAAGAAGGAGGAGCAGAAAGGCAGTACTCCCACCTCCTTTAGACAGGAATGAGCTGTTAGGCTGTTGGCTAGACTCATAGTTTGCTATGGCTGATAGTTGGAGGTCTGTTCTCTCCTCCTGCTCATATACCTCTGTTGTTCACCTTGTGTTGACCTCTTCATTTGATCATATAGAAAGGAGATTCAATAAGTAGAACATCAGAAAAATAGAAAACTTTTCAGAAAAAACAAGTAGATATCTTCTTGTCAGTTTGATGAATTGAATCAGCAAGGTGTGAACAGATAAAAAATGTCAGAGGAGCTGTAGCAGAGGAAGAAGCAAAAGAGGAAAGGAAAAGGGCAGTGGAGGGAAATGCAGTGAGAGCGCAACAGAATTACACTGCCCCATTCTCCAGTGCTCTCCAGAGAGACCACATCAATGATCACACATTCCTTTCCCTCTTTTTTAGTTCCTGTATATTTGTGATGTTTCAATTTTTGGAGATTGACTCAAAGATCAGTTTGGGAGCCAAATCAAAACATTCTTGGGATCCTGGACATATCCTAGAAATTTTTCTGATGACCTTTACTTGGATTCCTCTTTCTATTAGAGGCCATTTCCAACCATCAGTGATGAGGAACTTCCAGTTCTTTATAGTCAGCCTAGGTCTTTCCCTCTCTAGGACCATTTGCATCTCTTTGCGCTCAGCTGACCCTTATTTACAGGAGAGGACCTCACATTATCTTTGTCATATGTAAAAGCTTTGGGGTGACGAAACAGAGCTCCAAGACCATCCATTTGAAAGGAGTTACTAAGGTGAGTGAAGTTTAATCTGTGAATAGAAATTCAGATCACCACTCAGAATTGATGTCATTTCTTCTCCTTTCCCAATACTTGCTTCTCATAGTGTACATCTTCAGTTTACAGTTTACTAGCAAGAGCTGAATTTGGCTTTTTAAATACTCATCTAGGAGCTGGTGTTTTCTGGTATCAGGCTCACATAAGAAATCTATGGTTCTGCACTGGGATTTCCAGAGGCTTATTACAATGTCCTGGCCACTGGGTTGATTTCTCCCTTGACAGGGTACGTACTTGGAAATAAACCCCTCTAATTTAAACTTCTCTAATATTTATTTATTTATGTGTTTATTTATTTATTTTTCCCCTGGATGAAATTCAGAGAAGCTTTCATAGCTTTAAAGTTTTTGCTTTGATATTTGAAATGAAGCTCAGAGGAAGTCTGTCAGCAATAGATTGAGAGGAAAATACCTTTTGCTGGTGAATTTGTGGGGTTGTGGGTGAAGTATGGATGCCTTGTTGTTTCTTTCCGTGTCTTGCATTTTGCTTTGTATTCTAATTCCTAGAACTTCGTAAAGATTGCTCTGTTCTGTGTTTTGGGCTTTATTTTTATTTATTTATTTGTTTATTTATTTTACAGGAAACCAATTTTTTTTTTTTTTTTCCCATTTATGTGTTTGTCAGTTGAAATAGATACCCCAGAGAACTGACCTGCAAGGAAGGCCTTGTGTGCTAGGAACTAAAAACTCATACATCTAAGTAAGCAACATTGGAAAGCTTTTAATTTTGTCTTCTTAGACCCATGCAAACATGTATTTCTGCTGCTAAGCCATTTTCTTCGGTCCTAAATAAACCCTATGTATGTTTCCTCTGCTCATTTCCACAAATTCAGAGGATCAGCAGATAGATAAAGTTATTTGTGGCTATGTCACCAGCCCTTTTGAAACTGAAATTGTAGCAAATATTTTAGGAAGTTATGGAAATATGTTCTTTGAGCTTATAAAAACAAGAACATGGATGAGTTTCTATACTTGAACGTTTTACGTTGATAAGTTGACTTGTAGTTTAGTTCTGTGTGTATCTTTGTGCTTAAATAATTAGTCTTCTTTTTTGTAAGATTTGTCTCAGGTGTTTCAGGAAGGTGGTGGAATTCATGTTCCCAAGCATGGAAATGTCAGCACTGTTCTTCCACACTACTGCTGAGATTACTGGGTTTATTATCTGTTTGTTCTTTTGTTGTGTGTTTTTTCTTTTTTTTCCCATATCCACCTTCAGATCTAACAAGATCTGTGGTGTCTCCTACAGTGGCTTAAACTTCAGAGGAACTCACTGCGTACTTGCTTACTCTATAAAATTGCAGATATTGTGAACTCTGAGATACAATCAAGATTAATTTCAGCATTGTAATGCCTTTAAACTAATACTTATGGTGCAGAAATCTGTTAACCTGGTCTACTATTAGCATCACATGCAAGCTGGTCCTTGCATATAGGCAGAATTGCATTAGAGGACAATTAAATTGTGTTAGTTTAGACCAGGGACTTTCCTAAGCAGATGATAGCCTTTTGAGATACCGTGGTTTTAAAACATCAGGTTAATTGATAAGTGCTGTATACTTAATTGGGGGGCCTTTGGGATATGGCTACAAGGACTCTTTGTTGTTCAGCAGTCCGTTAGGCAAAAACTGCAATTCTGAAGTGGTCATATAAATCCCAAGAGGCACAATCGTAATGGGATACTAAGCCGCAATTAAGAGCGTGGCCCGAAAGACCAAGGTGAAAAACATGGTCCTTAGCACCTGTCCCAGAGGAGCTTTTTGATCGAGCTGCTTGATTTCAGCTGCAGAAACATAATAGCAAATAACAAAATATTTATTCTGAAAAAAATCATTCTCCCTGTTCTCTGGAATGTATAGAGAATGTAGAAGACAAGATAGCTGCATATCACAGCTGTGAGTCCTGATCCCGTTCACATGTTTGAGTAAGAATTTCCTAACGCTAGTAGCCCAGTCCCTCAAAGTTCATGGTAAACCTGTGTAATGTTTAACGGAGCATCTCAAAGAGTTTATATTGAGAATCTACAAAAGCCTTTCTCCAGTGATCTTCTTTAAGGTTTGCTCTTTATTTTTGTATTCTCTGAGTTTGATGAGACACAACTACATAGTTTAGCCAGTATGCTAGTTAATTTCTAAATGAGCTGCTGGATCTTATGGCTTCCATCTGGCTAAATACTATAATTCTGTGTGAGACAGACATAGATTTTCTGGAAAGCCATAGACCTACTTTTTCCTGAGAGGTCCAGCTGAGGATCCAGCAGGATTTGTGTATTTGAGAAATTTTGGCCTTGATAACTTAAAGTATTTGCAATTAATAAATTGTATGTAGCTACATATGAATACCTCCTGCTGACTTTGCTGATAATACACCCTTTTCCCTGGATGCTCCCAGATACAACCTAGTTGTTTCCCAGCTACACAAACCATTGGAGTAGGATGTTAATTAATGTGATGTTATGGAATTCAGTTTAGTGAAGTAACAGTAAAAAGGAAGTTTCAATCACTGACAAACTTGTCAATTTAGTTGCATTGATTTTTTTTTTTTTTTTTGATAGTTCTACACCACATGGCAAAGACCATACATTGTAAAATACATTATTATTATTGGCTTAGTCTGCTAGATGGAAGTGGACTGTTATTTTTTATCAATAAATTGACATTCTTTAAGTGTATGAAAATGCAAAGTTATGTAAGTGGCTTTTACAACTATTTTTAATACAATGTCAATTTGCTGTCTTTAATGGTGGTTCTCAGCTAGGGAGTTATTTCCCAGTGCTTAAAAGCCAGCTGGTCTCAGAGCAATCTGAAAACCACAGTTTCTTATCTTGGTAAAGTTTAGCAAAAGAAAAGCGATGAAGTTGGTTGTTAATAAATGCTGGCCGTTAGTCTACAGGTGGGAGTTGGTATCCTTAGAGGCTCTGGGGTCCCCTAAGTCAGATGTGATCACCAGCCACTTGAATGAGAGATGCTGTTAGAGAAGAGCGTGTGGAGTAGACTCTGGTCATCTCCTTCGGGGCTGTGGTGTCAAGCTGAACAACGAAGCAAAGCCCTGTCTTTAAGAGCAGAGATCAATCACAGAGTGCTCTGTGTCTCTGTAGAGTTCTAGAATGTAGTGCCTGACACACTAGTTTGCTTTTGTCAGTCTCCCGCAACAGAAAATCAAAAATCAAAAAGCAATTGTTGTTTTGCTGAGTCCAACTCTAGTGAAAATATACTGAAAAAGTTCTGATTAAGTCTCTTCAGAGCATATAGAAGAGTGAAAAGCCTACTGTTGGCTTCTGTCTGCAAGCTTCCTGCTTTTTAAATGCAATACTCTCATATTCCCACCTGAGGTCATTAGCCACAAGGTAGGTTTAAAAAGTTTGAAGGATGGGTATAGCTGCATACAAACCCCAGCAATGTGATCTCATGTTTATGCTGATGCTTCTGAAATGATAAATGTTACTCCGTGAAATCTCAGGACTACAGAATGTAGTGCTTGTCTAAATTTTCATACAGAATTTTTATACTTAGGATTGACTGTAATAGAGGGGGAGAAATCATCATGTATTTCTGATGAAACGCAATTGCTTTGAATTTCAACATATGAGACAGGTGGTATCATCTGAGTGTTCTTTTTTTTCCTTTAGAGTGTCCCTAAACATTGTTTCAAAGTCAGTAAAGTATGCATCAGCTTCTCAGGCAGCAGCAATACTGAGGAGAGGAGAAGAATATTTAGGAAAACAAATCCTAAACACTTGAGGCCGAAAAGATGGGTTTTTTTTGTTCCCTCCCCCCCCCCCCCCCCCCCCCCCCCAACATTAGATCTATAATAATGGAACAATGGTGTATTTGTTACTGATAAGAATTGTTTAGTGAATTTTAGTACTTCAGGCAATTGCTGAAATCCACGCTCAACACAATGGATCAAAAAGTCAGAATACACGTTTCTGCAGAATGTAATTTCAGAGCATTCTCTGCAGCTCAAAATGTATTTTTTTTCTGCATTTGCCATGGAACTCTTTGAGCTCTTCCATTGAGAAACTGAATTTCTTTTTTTTTTTTTTAGCAAATATATCAGCTAAGAAACCAGCTCTGACTGAATCCTTAAGGTGGAATGCAATTATTTCACTTGAAATCATTTAGACCAGCTAGAACAGTAGTAAGTCTTAAGCAAGAAAGTGATGCTTCTTCTTAGAAAAAATAAAAATAAAAATAAAAAATTACCGACTTCAAGGCTGGAATTTCAAAGCAGCTCTGTGTGATCAACCAGTGTTTGGTCTACTGTCGTGAGATGGAGTTGAGCAGTAAGCTCCCTTCACTTGCTCGTTAGAATCCTGTTCTAATGATTTCTTCATTGAAGGTGACAAAGTTTAAACGTGTGAAATAAGAGCAATACTGTATCAATAGGAAATATAAATAGAGAAACTGAGGCAGAAGTCTTTTTGCATATGCTGAAGGTACAGTAGTCTCCACTTTCAATTCTACACTTACAATTTTTTTGGGGAGATAAGAACGTGCAATGCTGTATTTTATCCTTAATAAGAGAGAGTATTTGCTGTCTCATTTCTGAGGAGGGGTGTTGGGATTCATCTGTGACACCTATGGAGGCAGCTGTAGAGGCAGTACTTTCTTTAGTTTCCACAGCTAAATCTGTCAGGGATGGTGAATCAGAGCCCTGAGGTGATGTAATTTACCCAGAGGGAAGGACTGCTGGGGGTGGCAGTTTCTTTGCCACGCCATGAATTGCTGCTTTTGTGTGTTAATATAATTAGGCACCTACAATTAGTCAGTCCAAGGACATAATCTGCCTATTGACCCAGATAGCAGATTGGGCTCCAGGTCATCAAGTGCTACTTCATTACAAGGCTCTAATTATCTCCCTCAGTTTCCCTTCAGGACAAAATGGGTAGGGATAGCTCTCAGGAATGTTGTGAGGATTAATTAATGTTTTCGTGGAACCTTGAAGACAAAATGTTGGTGAAGTACATGGGCCTGGATGACTTTTAGTGCCTAACTCCCACTGACGTGCTCGGCACACTTCTGTTCTCATCGTCAGGCTTTCAGCATTAGTGTTAGTCACGAGCTGAGGATAGAAAAGAAGGGATTCAGTCTGCTCCTGTGGTTCTCTCATGTCAGGCCTTCAGGTACAATGCTGCTTCCTGGAGTGGCAAAAAGAGACGGACTTTGTTCCTTTTCCACATGACAGATGGAGAGAAGAGAACAGCAGAGCTGAAATATCCCATGTGATCACTGATGAAAGGCAAGGACAGTATTTGGCCTGAAAGATTTAGAAACCACTTTTAAAATCTGCCCAACAATTTATTAACGAATGCTGGGGCCACTGTGCTGCCCAAGAAGGCACCCTGGTAAACTTTCCAGCTGAAGTCCTCTTTGCTGCATTAAGCTCTCTGTACAGGAAACTCATGCAGAGTCAGGAGAAAGTTTGCTGACAGGATCAGGGCTCAGAGAGCTTAAAAACTCAAAGAACAAGAATGTGCAGGAGGGCACAATCATTTCTTCACAACTGAAATGTGTACATGGGAAACTGTTCTCAGTAATATGACGTATTGAAACTGAATTCCACTGCATTTAGCCTTCCAACTATTGAACATCTCCACAAAACAGTCAGCAGAGCAACGTTATCCAGACCAATGGCGCAATTGCACTGTACAATTAACAGGCAATGAAGAACTTCCTAAAAGCACGTGTTTGACACCCTGCTTTGTCATGGTGTTTATTGTACTGTTGCAGGAATTAAAAAAATTAAATTAACTTTGTGCCAGTGCATAATATATTTGGACAAGGGACTAGATGAAATGATTAGAATAATAGCCTTAGAAAAGGCCACATTTTCCTACTGTGCCAAGTGTATTTGACTGCATACAGCAACCCTTTTAGGCCACTGTTCACAGTGAACAGTAACAACTTCTTTCAAAGATCTAAGTTCTGAATCTTTTGAATGGCAAATTATTAGAACTAGGTCAGGTTTAAGAAGAAATAACCATCTGAAATCCATCCACTTCTAGTGTAGTTCACATTAATAAAGCTCTGCAAGCAAAATAAATATAAATTCACGTGGTCCTAATTACCATCCCTCAACAAAGAAGGAATGCATCCTAAATAATTGCTAAACGTTGCAGGTAAACTACCACCTGGCTTAAGGGATTCCCTGGGGGATTTTCATTAGTTCTCTACCTTGAAATCAACAGAGAGGTAGAAGGTACAAAAACATGAATGAGAAGCACTTGGCAATATTTACGTATGAATTTTCCTAAAAAGCATTTTCCAGGAACGTGTGGGGAGTATCGTTATGAAAATTTTAAACCTGAAACAACTGAAGCAGCCAGTAATATGCAAAATGCATAGCTACAGCTTGAAGCACCTTTCTTGTTAGGCAGAAGTGTTCTTACAGCTCTCCAATGTGTTTCGTAATTGTAGTACTAATCTCTACTGTATTTCGTGTCAGGGTTGTTTCATAGGACAGAAGCTTTACATAACATCCATGTCCCACTGTGGAGCCAAGCTGCCTATGGTTATCTTGGTCTTATTATCTGCTGTATCATCCCCTTTACCCCAACAAATCTCTCTTTTCCCCATATTTGTATGTCCTGGGTTTTGTGACATTTTAACTGTCTGTACCGTGTCTGTGAGTGCCTCGATTTGTTAGAATGGAAATTTTTTTTCAGAGGAACCCAAGATAAAATTACAACTCTTGTTGTAGTCTTGTAGGATTATGTGCCTAGATGCTCCCTTGCACATCTCTGAAAATGGTATGTTGGCTAACTAAAATCAGATGTTTGGTGTATTTCTCTTTCAGCACAGGTAACTGTGACGGGCCACACATTGCCCTCTGACTCCCAGTTAGAATAATGTTTTCTGGAATGATCTCTCACTGTGAGCTATCCAGGTGGTTTGTTGGAAGCTCACTGCATCTCCCTTTAGAATGTTATGACAAAACACAGGAATTATCATGTCACACATGCAGAGACCACTCAAAGGAACTACTTTCAAAGGCTATCCAATTCTCCAAGCTGTATGCTCAGAGCATTTTGCCAAAATTTATATATGGCTTGTTTTTAGGAAAGTTTTTTTGTTTGTTTGTTTGTTTTTTGTTTTTTGTTTTTAATTTACCACAAATAACAACTGAAACCAGCGGAATGGATTTGAAATACTTGTATATTTGTATCAAATTTCCAGCCAAGTAGAATGGCAAGAATGTACTTAGGTACAGTAAATACACACACATTAAGAGGCATACATACCAAAAAAGATTTTTGTTTCAAAATAATCTTCATTACATGAGGATTATCATAATTGTCATTTCAATTGACTGATTTTAGTCTTTAAAGGCGAGTATAATGGCATTCACTGTCTGAGACTGAATTACTGTCATTATGTTAAAGGTGCACTTTATCACTTAGCTTTTCTCTATTATAAATGCTCATAGACGCAAACCACTTTCTACTGCTACAAAATCTTCAAAACATAACATGACAAAATTTTGTATCCAGACACTTTGTTACTAAAACTTCAGAACAAAGGACTACCAAAGACAGTCTGCTGCTGATAATACAACTGCATTTAAAAAAAAAAAAAAGAAAGAAAAAAAATAGGGAGGGTATTTTAGCAATAAAAAGTTTCTGAATTCCTGTAAAAGAATGCCAACTGTTCACCGAGATCAGAAAGGTACTTTGTGTATCTTTTGCCAGGAGGCAAGATGCAGAATTGCTCTTCTGCTCAGAGCAAACTTATTAAGATGAATAGATAAAGCAAATATCAGCCCAAATGAGAGAAGTAGCCATGCCATACTATCCCAGACTTGTCAAACTTTTCCTGCTGGTGTTTAATGAAAAACCAGACATTGCCATTATATTCATCTGCCAGCATATAAGTGACATTTATCACTTCCACAATCTCTTTTGATCTGTTATCTTAAGACACCTTCGTATGTAAAAGTTCTCAACACATTGCCCTGTCATCTTGATACATACGGGACATCTTTACTTCTGCAGGCACAGAAGAACCAAGTCTGGATATGTCAGTACTGCACAACACTTGGGCAGAGCTCTGTTGAAGTAAATGTCACTATGCCTGGAGTAAGAGGCTATAGAGAGCCATAAAGGTATAAATATCAGATCTAGAGAGATCAAGGGCAAGTATTTGCCAGAGGAGCGCAGTTTTTTCTTTATGAGAAGAAGGGAGTCTCAATTCTGAGATATCCGCAAAAGGACAATTTAAAAGAATTTGTTTTTCAGAGGCTGTGATCAGCACAAGGAGAGCTAATTATGAAGTGTCACTTCAACAGTTGAGTTCCAAAAAATAGTTTAAAAAGCCTGTTCTAAGTGCCAAAATACTACAGGAACTTGCAAGTTGTTCCTGTAAGTGACAGCACTTCCTCGGTCCTCAGACCTCTCCTGGACTATGTGAGTTTCAAAGGTAACTCGTGATGCAGAGGACCTCTGCTTTTGTTGCTCTATTTGCTGTTTCTGATTGCCCAACCTTAGCAAATAGGTGTTTGTCTCTTCAAAACCAGAGTACTGTGGGAGATGCAAGCTTGTCACCCTGGTTACTTCTAAACATGTCAGTCTACTTCCTGCTACCCATTTGATATTGGTTTTCTATTTTTTTGTTTTGTTTTGTTTTGTTTTGTTTTGTTTTTCCCTAATTGTAATATTTGCTTCCTCCTTCACAGTGATTATTAGCAGATTTTTCTAAAATGCCCAAAGCAGCATGCTTAGGTCAGAAGACAGAAGCTAGCATGTTTGTGTCTGGCAGCTTCTTCCCTTACTTATAATACAACATTTCCCTTATGTATCCCCTGGTTATGCACAGGTCTGGCTCCATCATTGCTATGTACAGCAGTAAGTAGGTTCTTGCCTAGAAGCAGATATATGGTACAAAGGTTTTAGAGAAAGAAGTGGAGATTCCCTTATTCCTTTTTCAACTAAAGAACCTTTATTGGAATATAGAAAGAATTCATGGGCATTTAGAAATATCAGTCATAAGAAGAATTTGTGGCTTTATGATGTGGTATTGTTTTTTAATGTTCAGTAATGGGACTGTAAAATTACTAACATACCAAATTAATAGCCCTGTGAAAACAATTTGAGAAATAATACTGTAGTGAACTGAGGTATTAGGGGGACAGAAAAGTATAGGTGACTTTTCTTTAAAAGGATATGAATGAAATGAATGAGAAGATATTTTCTTTACGTTGGCAAGGTTTTTCACTGCACATCGTATTTAGCTCAGCTAACCTTGGGGCTAAGTGGACACTGTGTGGTTAGGAGTTTGAATTCAGTCAGAGAAGTGTTTGAGTGTTGGCACACTGAACAACACTACATCACCTGAACCTGAAAAATTAGGATAGAATTTTTGAAAAAGGCTTTTCACAGTGAGAGATGCTGCTGCCAGCCTTACGTAGATGCTTAACACAACTGCTTTCAGTCTTTTTTCTTTTTCCTTTTTTTTGGATGCCATTCCAAGAAATAAGTTACAGGATAGCTGAGGTTTGCCCTTACCTGCCTTAGGTAAGATTTCTAAGACTCTAGAAGAATACTTGAATCAAATATAGCAAAAGGAATTGTTGAGGAAATTTTCCTCTTATTGTTTACCAAACTACCATCTTTTGAGAAAACTTGGAACTTTTCTTCTAGGGGAGAATACAGCCATTCTTGATTCAGTTTCTCAGAAATGGCCTGCTTCTCTAATACTGGAACTGACCCTCAGATTTTCTGTATTTAGTCAGGGAAAATTCACTTTGTCTTCAGTGACTAATGAGCTGGGACTTTCACTCTAAATGTAGATCTCAGTCTAGTAGGAAAAGTATGGGAATGCAAAAGCACATCTGGTAATTGGAAAGATGAAAAAGGTAATAATAAAGTGCTCATTTTGAGGCAACAATGATGAAGATAATGGATGATAGCCAAGCAGGCCATATGCACTTGGCTAACAGAATTAATCATGGGCTATGCAATGCAAAACAAGAAAGACAACTACAATAAAACATTTAAAGACAAGAATGGATTTTAATTTTAGGAGCAGTATAAAACAATATGATAATAATGATGGCTACGTTAGCCCTGTGATTGTACAATCCAAACAGGACACAAATTAAAGCAATAAATAATATTTAATCTGCAGTACCAATATACGTTAAAAAGTAATAATGACTAAAAATTATTAGAATTAATCAAATGAGGGGTGCTGTGTCTAGTGCATTTAGAAGGGTGAAGGCAATCCTGAAGCTGTCAGATACAAAGTCGGGGTTGGAAAATGGAAAAGGAATATTAGGAGTTTCTTACATGATTTAACAAAGACAACGTCTGAAAATGTGAGCTAGTAGTTAGATTTCAATTAATAGAGGAAGACTTATTATTAAAGCCTTGTGATTAGCAGTGTAAAATTCTCATAAAGCAGTTTTATAAATATCCCATCTTGAAGCCATTTTGCAGCATCATCTGTCACTAAGCCTCTAGCTACGGCACCTAAGGGATCATGTTTTCTGTCGCTTGCTGTTACATCTTTCTGCTACATATCTATATACTTGTATTTTAAATCATCCAAACAGTTTGTATGTAACAAGCCCTCAGCCAAGTACAGGAGCTGTCTGTTCAGAAATTTCAGGTGAATTTTCGAGGCTTTCTGTTGGCCCAGAAGAGAATCTAATGAGAAGGGGGTGAACACCCTCTCCTACCCTTGATTCACAGTATCCTTTGTCCTTTACTGAGCAGAAAATTAATCTACTGATACTAACAAAGAGGACAGCAGAATAACCAGTATTCTTTGTTGGTTACTGAAATGAGAGACTTGTACAGCTTTCTGAATTATGTGGCAAGGTTTGTAGCATATGTAATACGAGGTGCAAATAAACCCCACAACTATGACCACAAATGAGTGTCTGTTAATCTGAACAATATCAGGTAAGATTATGGCTGTGTTCTAAGCAGTCAGGTGCATTTAAAAAGGAGAATGAGTGCCTAAAGGCAAGAGCAAAGATAGCACAAGTAACTTGGAAGTTGGGAGTAATTACTGATTTGAATAAAAATAATAAAAAAGTAATAACCGTAAACAATGAAAGGGGAGGTTGACAGTCAAGTTGCATCAATGTGTTTGCATGACAAGGCAACGCCATTTCAGATGTAAAATGAAGGATGGAACACAAGTGCATCTAGAAATATTGTTTCTGTCCCTATAAGCAAGATAATACTATACTTAATGCAGTGATGGATGAAGGCAGTACAAAAGCTATTTCTTAGGGCTTTTTATTTGTTTCCAGTGCTTTGTCTAATCATATTGTGCATGTATATCTCTAAGATCTGAAATTTTAAACAACCTGCATTTTGCAAACACAAAGGATCACGCTAAGCACCAATGACTTCTTATTTCTAACCCAAAGAATCTTAAGAATCTTATATTTCATGGTAGCACCGTTTTTCTTTTTTTTTAAGGTCGGGTTTATGTTTGAGTTATATGTGTGCATGTGCATATTTATTTAAGTTTGTGCTTATTCAACTGGTCAAATTGCTTTATGTGTCCCTGACTATCGCCTTTGCTTGCTGTGGACTCTTCTGATTACTGTGAGGGCAAAGATGATCAGCTGGAGACAGCTCATAGTTGAACTTGGGCAGGAAGCCAACCATGTTGTCAGCAGATGTTTTGCGGTATGTGGGTCACTAGGAATAATCTAAACGTTTTTTTCCCCTTTTCAACACTGTACAGACCTTCAAGCTGACAATTTGACACTAGAAGCACAGCTCTCCTACCTCAAAACTATTTGTTATATAAATACAGTAAATTGGTAGTCTCCTTTGGGGTTTCTGTAGCAAACTGAACAACTGTTTTGTCAGAAAGGTGCACATGGTGTGTATTCTCCTCTGTCATGGCAGCATGCTGACCTGGTTTAAAAACATTTGTATTTGTTCGAGAGAGGCTAGGTGCTGCACAGAACCAAGGAGTGACTCGTCCATTTGGACCAAAATTCTGTATTTTTCATGATGTCACTTACTGGGAAGAGAATAGAAACTCTTTTGATTTGTCATTCAGGTGCCATTGCAAGAGCTTGCATATAGTACACTCGCATTTTTGGAAGTCCTCTTCTGCCTCCCATGACCACCCTCAATCATGCACTCATTTCTATCTGCGATTTCCATACATTCATAAATATATATGTGAATATATACACACATACATATATTTGAAGATCTTTCTCTGGATGTGTTGTGTCAGTTTGGTAATTACTGGAATTTGGAAGCGTTAGGCTTAGTCTTTGCAACTGGTGTCCCAGGCCTTTTACAGAGGGTATGCTTATATCCTGAATCCAGTTTACGAAGAGCAAAGAGTGATCAGAAAAAATCTAAACAATGCAATCTTTGGCCACACTTAATTACTTCCATCTGGCACATGTGGATCTCTTCCCCTTTGAACCAATGCCTGATAAAGAGTCAGCCCAAGGCTCGAAACTCTAATAAAGGGCCAAGATTTTGTAGTGAGGTGACTGAGTGAATTACCAAAGCCTTTTCTCATGCCATTTTCTGTCTTGCAAAATCTGGCTAGGAGTAATAAACAATTGCAAATGTGAAGTATGAGGCCTGGGGAGAGTAGGATTTGTTCTGTTCTTCATCTTCATAGCTGTTGGCCAACCCATTCTCCACGCTTCAGATCCGTTGTCTTGAAACATCTGGATAAAGTGTGTAGTGAGGGAGATTTTTCACATTGTCACAAGTGTTCAGCTATGTGCAAATTGTTTTTCTTTCCTGAAGCTGCTTCCTAAGCTCTTGGACAGGTAAATTGGATCTCCCAACACCCTTGGCAGTTTTTGTGTGGGTTTTCCCAACTCTTCACTAAGATAAAAATAAATTTAATTTCAAACCTCATCTTTTTCTTCTGCTATAAATGATTAAATGCATGTGCATGAAGGAGATGGAGGAAAGACTTGGTGATTTGTACTGAAGTGTTCTTGTAACACAAGAAATCTTTCTTGAAAGAAATTGTGTTTCTTGGAGGATTTTTCACAAGCTCATTCCATAAGCAGAATCATCCCTCCTGAGGCTTCATTGCCATGAAATGTTCAGACTGACTCTGTGGCCATTAGCTGACAAACAGGTTTTAGTGTCAGCAAGTACACAATCCTGCATATCCCACACTCTGAAATAGATGGAGATGGCAGCTGCTTTGGTGGCACCAGACTATCGGGCCGTGGGATCAGGGGAACAGGCGCATGACTCAGCCCAAGTAGCAGTCATTAAGAGGGCTGTGAATCTACCAATCACAGGTTTCTATGATAACCAGCATATACTTTGCAAGAAAGTTGCCTTGTCAGGGGTGGAAAATTAAACTTCCCCATCCGTATGTGGAAAAGCAGCCATCATTCTTGCTGAGCAGCAGGGAGGTAAGGAATCACGTCAGACACAATTACCAATTACTGCTCCTTTTGCAATATACCATTTTTCTAGGCAGCTGGTGAAGTGAATTATCAGCCTTGCAAAGTCAGACCTCTGCTTTCTGGGTCTCTTCCAACTCTGCTGTATGAGAGAGAAGCCACTGCAGAGAAGATCTTTTGGGGCTCCATGCTGGTGTGTGTTGGCCCTCTGCGTAGGCTGGGGCCTCATCCCTTCTGGGTAAGAGGAGGGTGGAAGATCTTGGAGAAGGAAGAGCAGAATGGAGGGAGCAAGCAGCACTGCTGGGGTGGTATGCACAGGTCTGCTTGTATGGTAGGCCAAATGCTGTGGCAGGTCTGTGAGGCAACTAATTCACCTTCTCCAGGCTGAGCAGTCCAAGTATTTGAGAAGATGATGAGGACCGTTCAGCCCAGAGTTTCAAGGGAAAATCATCAATGTGTATAATACCTGAAGGGAGAGTGCAAAGAGGACAGAGTCAGTCTCTTTGCAGTGGTGCCGAGTGCCAGGATGAGGTGATGAAACACAGGATGTTCCATCTAAATGTCAGGGAGCACTTCTTTACTGAGTGATGGAGCGCTGGCACAGGCTGCTCAGAGAAGTGGAGTCTCTTCCTTGGAGATGTTCAGAAGCTGTTTGAACACGGTTCCTGTCACCCTGATCTACGTGTCCCTGTTTGAGCAGGAGTTGGACTAGGTGGACCCAGATGTCCCTTCCAATCTTGGGCATTTTGTCATTATACTTTCCATTTGCTCCTCTTTTCCCACTCCAAAGTACTGCATGGTATGGAATGGCAGTCCCAGGGTGCGCTGCTCCTCCTGCTGTTTTAAAAACCCAAAGCTCAGTGATCAGAAGAGGTATACTTTCCATCATTCATGATGTTGTTGTCTCTTCATCTTTCCCTTTTCTAAGTGTAATGCAGGCTGTGAAAGTAAAATTCTGAACGTTACGGTACTGTAGCCATGCTGTGTACGTAGAGAAACTGGAGGATTAAGAGCAAGAATAACTGAGTGGTAGAGCCTTATATAAAAAATGACAGACGCCCTGGTTTAAAAGGTGACAGTTTGCCTATGCAGTGAAACGGTAATGTCAAGGCATCAGGAAATTTGGGGACTTGAATGCAGAGAAGGAAGCATTTGAAAATGCAGTCTGCCTTGAGCTTCTGAAGTAGCCTCCGAGCTCCAGAACTGATGTTTTGTAATTTTGCCTTATCATCTGCCTGGGTTTATCATGGTGGTAATAGGGATAATGACAGAGAGTCAGTCATTTCCACTTAGATGCCAGTTTTTAAGTAATAATAAGCTCACAGCGGGTTCGATTTGGTCTGTGCTGAGAGTACCTGGGGTTATTTTCCCTTTGCTTTCTCATGGTAAATTATCTCAGCCCACCAGGGCCAAGCTGATTTTCTAGCTGTAAAAACAGAGAAGACGAACATGCAGCACCGCACTGTACACTTAGCTGCTTCCTCCTTTGTTGTTTTCTTTATGTTATTTAGGAAGAGAAAATTCTATGAGCCACCCGTTATGGTTTGAATCCAGGTCATAAAAAGAAGAGTAAACTAATAGTGGACTGTCTTCCCTAACCCCCTCACCCCATGCATCTCTCCTCTCTATTGCAGTCCCTAATGGGAGCATTTAAAACCAGTGCTTATGATAATGCCCTTGTTCCCATGGACACCACAGCACTGCAGAACCAAGATTAATGGAGGACCATTGAGACTGGTCCTAAAAGATTGTCCCTCTTGTGTATTATGGTCTGTCATGCTGCATCCATTAGCAGAGGAACGGAGGGTCCTCATCGTGTTGGTATCACTGGGACCAAATCGAGCTACTGCAAGATGGCATTTCCATAGCACATCAACAGATCATTTCACCACTGCTTAAGGCATCGTAAATTGGACTTATAGCTCAGCTGCTGGCATAAATAAGTCCCTTTGATAGTTAGTGGAAGACGTTATGACACTCCAGGGTACAGGAGGGGACATTGGCACTGTCATTTTTTTTCTCCAGCCCTGGCACCCTGGTGCCTCTGATCTTTCTGAAGATTCAGGGCACGCGCTCTTCATTACGGTTTGGGCACCAGGGACTTGTTTTTTTTGCAAGATTAATGAGCGCCACGGAAATTCTCCAGCGCATCTCGATAATTAAGTCTTTGTTTATCAAAAAACAAGTTATATTAGGAGCAGAAAATTCGCAGTAATTATTCATAATTCTAACAATTCAAGTATAGCTACCTCATTTGCCTGGGTAATTCTGCTTTTTAATTTCTTGCATACATTTGCATATTAATTTTGCCCGTCGGCTGCAGCAGGCTTTGACAGTTTGTTACTATGTGATGGTTTTCACAGGGGTGCGACTCAGTTGGGTGGCATTTCGACTGGGTGCAATGATAAATTATGAATTTTCTAATTTGCTGCATAATGAAGTAACCCCTTCCAACCCAATTAAAAAAAAAAAAAAAAAGAAAGGGAAGATTTTGTCTTTTAAATAATATTTCCCAGGTATTTCATCTCTCCGTTTTTGTTGTTGTTTTGCAAGCATGTTTTTTCACTAAAAAAGCAGATGACTGCATTTGCAGCCTTTCAGAATGACTGTGCCTTTCCATACATCAAACATGATTCATGATTCATATATCCCTAGACTATATTCACGCTGTAAATTGGCCACTCCTCAAGCCTCAGGGCAATCACGGATGATAGCAAAGAAGTCCCAGTTTCTTCTCTGATGTCCAATTTGGGCTGTAGTGATCTGTGTGTATGAGTCTGTCTGTCTGTGTGTCGGGGAGCAGGGATTTCAAATGAGGGAAATAAATGATGTGTGTTTGTTTTACATACTTACTCAAGAGGCTGTACTGTTGTAAATTAACTGCTAAACTACTGTGTGGGTTTCCTTCTAATTTCTTAAAATGGTTGTAGAAATAAATGTATATGTATTTATTACTTCAGCATTGTAAAAAGGGATCTGTGGAGACTTAATTTGTGGGTGAGAGATAAGGGATTTTAGTTCAGTGTTGGTAAGTGTGTTCAGTACGTTTGGTAATTTTATGCTCATAATGCAGCACTTAGAAAAGCACAAGTATTGCTGGGTAAAATTTGTGGTGTTTCATTATACAACTGCAGACGGGCAAAACAGTTTAGAAATACTGTAGGCCTGATGCCATCCCGACTTTAAAGAATCTGAAATAACCCAGCCAATCTGTTTAGCATGATGCAAATACTGTAATTATACAATTATGCTGCATTTTTAATATAGAACAATTCCTATACATTTTGTTGTCTCTTAAAATTCTGCGTTATTAAGAAACCAAGCCATGATTTTATTGGAGGCTACACCACAACCACACGGCAGTAGATCATGGAGGATTTTGACATTAATACCCTACAATCAAGCCGCGGAGAGCACACGGCACTAATGCAAACCAACCACAAAGTGCAGATTACATAAGATTAATTCTGCACATCCCCGTAATGCAAGCGCGGAGACTGTGCTACCATCACCCAGCCTGGCAGTGCAGCACACGAGGCCCCGACACTGCCTTGCACCGGTACTGCAGCATTATATCAACATTATTATAATACATAGCACAGAATGTACGCCTGGCACAACTGGGCAGTGCAAAGCACAGTGATATTATAGAGTAATCACACAGCTAACATTCATGCCTACAGAACAGAACAACTTGCAGTAATGCTGAGCACAATGCGGCATTGCCACAGCTTATATTAGAGCAGTTCAGCACAGCCATGAAGTATGGTGGCATTTTGCATGTTTATATGTATAAGCAAAAGCAGCTGTGCTCAGGTGGCAGCCCCATGGATGCTGGCATGGCTGGACACGGCTGTACAAACCTTAGACCAGTGTGGGCACCTAGGACCAGTGCACCTCAGTGAAACACAGCTTGTGCTCTTATAGAACAAAATGTGGACCCAAAGCACAAGTCTGTAATGAAACTGGAATAAATGTGTGACATATGCACTCATTACTGCATAATTTGATTGTGGTGAGTGATGCTACAGCTCAGACGCAAAACACTTTGCCTCTTACTTCATAAAGGAAACAACTCATTGCAAAAACACCACAGTAACCTGTTATTGCTCTGTATTAATTATGAGGAAATCTTCCTATATTAAATTGAGTGGAGAATGCAGCTTTGTAAACATAAGTACTTTCCATAAGCATTCCTTGATTTGAAGACATTTTAATGTTAACTGATACAGATGTTAACCAATGTGCTCATTCCTACATGCCTTTGCTTTGAATTCTTCTATGATTAACAGGTTTTTTAATATGTCAAAATTGTCCAAGTCGGTGTTATCTTAACAGCAGCTAACCTGAAATTTCCACCCCAATTTAAGTTTGTGGTAAATGTTTGATTCTGAGTAGAAACAGTTTTTTTTTTAATAGTCTTTTTGATGTGGGAGAATGAAAGTCCTATCTCTGTCTTTTTTAAGAAAGCCAGTACAAAAGCTTGGAAGTGCCTGGGTGATACTACCATGAATCCAAAAAAGTCAAAGTGTCTCTACACCATGAAGAGCACAATTGCCACAGCCAGGGAAGGATGCATACTGTCCAGCTACAAAGTGTGAAGGGTGCAAAATGCAGCCACTGTGATGTTACTGAGATGTTATTTTTACACCTACAGTAATGAGCCTTCCCATTTTCTGTGTTCTGGCTGGAGGCTGTCAGTCTGTAGGGGGCCTGTGGGTTGAGGTGCCCCTTGTTTTGGGCTGATGTGGCACAGCACTGGGAGAGCTGAAGGGAGCCCATGTATTGCTGGAATGCAGTGTCACGGTACAGTGTCACAGTCTTGTTTTACAGTGTCAAAGCATTACTAAAGGGAAGTGAATGATCATTAAGTGCATGCTAATAACATGAGCCTTTGACTGAAAACATCAACATGCCTCAGTAAAGTACATGGTTAGTACATGACAATTAATATTTATCCAATCTGTTTTATATTGGGACTTCCTATAATGCCCACTGCTGTATCATCTATGCTGTGATCAAACACAGCAGACATACATAGCAAGGCATCTTCCTAGACTTCAGCCTCCTCCCTTCCCTCATTCTCCTTCACTTTGTTATTTATTATTATTCAAATTTATACATCACTAAACAAAAGAGCACTCATCCCAAGCCACTGATAAACTCTTAAAAATACATCTCATAAAATGAGCAGACTCCGTAATTATCCATGGAAAAAAATGCAACAGCAACCATGTGACTACAATAAATTTAATCAAAATTACTAATAAATCGCCACCAGAGTTCCTTCCAACCATAACTTTGCTCATCTTTTGCCAGCAAGCTATAAAGAAAAGACTGGTTTTGCACTGATATTTGAATGCTGTTTTGAACCAAAATTTGAATGGATTTGAAGGAGCAGAAACTAACTGCGAAATGTTCTCTCCCTTTTAATACCTGTACTGATTCATTAGGGAAATGGTAGCAATAGCATGCCTATTGATCTAGCATATACAGCAGCTTAGGTGTAATGCTGCACAATGGCAACTCTAGTGGATGAGCAAGGGTGACTCAAGAAAAAGAGCAAACAAACATGTTAGTTAATTCTTGAATGAAGAATGTTGAGTGAAGTGTGTTTCTAAACAGCGGTCCTTTAAGATCAGAGTGGAATTTAAAGCCAGACTAGTTTGCCTTTGTCAGCTGAAGAATGAAAACTTTTCTAATCTGGACTGTGGATGTCCCAAGGTAGAAGCAGAGAGCTTCTGCTCTTAACTGCAGTTAATCTTTACACTTACAATGTTTAACTTCTGCAGTTGATGCTTACATTTGCCTTTCTGCAGAGGAAGGCTAGGAAAAGCCTGGGATGTTCTGGTCTGGAGTGGAAGCATGGGACGAACCTTCAGCCCTGGTGAGAGAGGTTATGTTTTGTTTTCTCTTGTGTGTCTTCAGAAAATAATGGCTGACTAGCAAAGAGAGGTCTTTGTGTGCTTGGGAAGGAGGCTGAAGAGTCCTGCTAAATAGAATAAAGAGGTTTTTGAGGCATGAAGCTTCCTGGAATGGTTTATGGGGTCTTCGTATAATAGAAAAACCAAACTTGGGATATTCTTTAACCCTTTGGGAGTTGTCCATGTAGGTAGGGGATTAGTCTAAGAGCCAGGCCATGGCTGGAAAGCAAGATGAGAATCTGAAGCAGAACTAAGGTGGTCATCAAGCGTTGTGGGCTGCCAGGGGCCCAGTGCCTCAGGACACTGACCTGCTGTCCTTTAGCTGAATAGATGTAACCAGATTGCTGGAATCCTTTGCTGATTTAATGAATTATTTTTTCTCCACTTGTGGAGAAGGGTTAGTGGGTTTGACATTCATTTAAACTTGTTCCCTACTATTTCCTGACCTGAAATCTGTTTTTAAAATTAGCTGTGAAGTGAGCCTAGTTTAGGGATTTAACTCTGTAGACCACACTTTCATGGGCCATTTCCTTTCCCAACACCTTAAGCCTCTGTGTTTGACTATCACAAATGCTTCACTGTGTGGATGACTGTAGGTGTTCCAAACAAGCCAATCTTTCAGAGGAAGTTAAATATGTAATATTCCCTTTACATGTGCTGCTTATTTGAGAGATGACAGAGGTTCTCATGTTCTTTCAAGATCTTGTACTGCACTTTAGAAGTGCAGTGCTTTGAGAGGTACATACAAGAGTGAAGACAAAATCCAGGGTAGCTGGTCTCCTGACCCATGGGCGCTGGGAAGAGGCCTATGTGTATGTTTCCAGGCACCTCATTCGCTATTCAGTTTCTTAACAGTGATGAATATTTCACCTGGAAAAAAAAAACAAACACCAAAATATCTGTACACCATTCATATACAGAAAGTTTAAGTATGATTTTGCACATAAAACTGAATCTGACTCTGCTATTCTTATTAAAAAAAATCAGGAGCATGTGGAACCCATCTGTTCAGTCTTTATCATATTGCTCCTGTATTCACCTGTGGAGAGGTGTGTTTAAAAAAATGATCCACTAATACATTCAACTAAAGGAACGTATGCCTGCATTACAGAAAGTAGAAAGTCGTGTATTTAATGCTGCAGATTATTGACATAAACAACTGATAAGTTTTCATGCATAAGTGCAGTTCTGTAAGAGTAACAATACCTTTACTTTAGGATAATTTTCAGGCTATTGTTGAATTGCTAATTAATTAGCTAAAGTAGATTTTAAAAGCTTCTTCTCAAATGTGAACATGCATGAGGGGAAGAACAAGGCTTTTCATTGCCATAGCAAATCTCAAATATACTTTACACTTCCTAGAGCCGGAGAACCCACAAACCAGTGGCAGCATATCAGACAGTTTAGCCCAAAGAAACAAGACCTTGTATGTTATTCCCCAGGTACTACCATATCTTTAAAGTTTCAGCTTGGGGGAGCTGCATGTTGTTTTCTCTTGTGTGTGCAATCATTGCTCACTGTTTTTACTGGCTATTCTTCTAGCTATAGGAGGTGCTCAGCCACCCTCCAGGATGAGTACACAAATAATTTCCCTCCTCCTGTAGAAGCAGGCAAACTGAAGCAAGGATCAATGAAGTTTCTTGCCTAAATACACATGGTAGACTGTGAAAATAGCTAAATCTCAGAAGTCCTTATTCCCTTTTCAGCAGCAACCCTGAGATGCTATGTTCTGTCAAATGGACATGCAGACTCTTCCATGAGATGATTTTCTAGGTCTTCAGTAATTAGATTAATCAGCTTGCTCAAAATGCAGATGTAGCCTTTTAACTGTGAAACCTTGACTGTTCTTTTTTTTCTTAGGGGGAAAAAAAAAAAGAAAGAAAAAAACGGCCTTTTTATCTATGTGGTTTTGAATGTGTAAAAAACAAACAAAAGCATCTATGAAAAATCACCATCAAGTCTGTAAAGTGATTTCTGAAGGTGAAGCAGAAAAGGATGCTGAGCCCAGCCAGACATGGCTCAAACACAATGCCTACAACAGAGCTTCTCTCCCCTGGCCTCTGCTGCCTCCATAAGCCATGGCCAACTCTTGGGTCTGGAGCTGTGTCCACCTGGCAGAACAAAAGATCATAACCTGAGGAAGGTTGGCTACCCCTTTTAGACAAATTCCTCAGGCTTAATTTTAGAGATGCTGACTACTACTTTTTGCAGACTGGTGTCTGCATTGCTGGATGTACTGTTCATCTTCTTTAAACATGAGTATTCCCTAAAAAATGTGTCTCCATTGTTCAAGCAGAAATGATTTCAGTTTCTTATTGATTGGTGGTAAAGCGCAACTGGCAAATCAGTCTGAGATGACATCTTTTCTCATTATGAATTTTGTTTTTACAATCAACAAATATATATGTATATATTGCCTTCCAAATTAAGCATGTGTAACCTAAAAAAGGAAAAGTCTTGGTTTGAATCACAAAAAGAAACTGTTGAAAAAAAATTGTCGTAAACTTGTCTTAACAGCATAAAAACTTCTACCACAGTTATTAAAAAATGGTACTTATAAGTCATCATCACTGTAACAACAATAAATATTTGTCAATAATTATTAATAATAAAACATCAGTGCGAGGACTGAAAACTTTTTTAAACGACTGTGAAAAATATGCAAGGCAGCAAGTTCAGAACCTAAAGCTATAAATACTCAAGGGAATAGTTATTTAACATGTGCTGTAATTTGCACTATTTAAATCTAATATTAGAGCTGCAGTTTTTTTAACGACAAATCTAGAACTTCTTCAGTGCTTTAACAATGTTAAGTAAAAATGGTCATTTCTGCGTTTGCTGAAATTGATTGTGCCAAATTTTATAAGCATGTCCAGCGGTCTTAATCCACATTAGATCCATGAGATCTTTCCGATGATATGAATAGAATGTACAAAAATGCTTTTGTTTTCTTACATTTGGTAAAGACAAACTGCATTAAAATTTTTATAACGAACATCCAAGTACGGCAGTGTGTAGTAAAGTTTGGCAAACAGATGATATGCATTGCCTTAACTCTCCCCTTAATAGGTTCAGTCCACTTTATTTGTTTGTGATGCTGGGGATAAATTCAATAGATAATTTTGTGCCATTTAGGGGAGCCATGAATAAAACACAGGATATAAAACCAAGGGAGGAAAAGGGAGAAAAATAATAACTATTCAAATAATTTTAGCCTGAGAAGCAAATAGATTTGACTGCAGTGCCCAACCCCCCTAACTGTATTTGTGTACACTGGTTCAGAGTTTAAGATTCAGATAACACTCAGTATTCAAATTTGTCGTAAGCCATATGTGCAGGTGAGAAATTGCAACGTTTTGAACTGTTTAAAATTCATTTTATTTGAAACTGTGCTTCAAAACCAGAACAGTTCTGCTAACATTCTCAACATCACTTGGCTCTTTAATAATATTGCTCAAGATATTTTGAGCAGAGCTAATTTTAAAAGTACAGGTAGTTATCTAGAGTTTAGACCCCTTACCAGTTAAATGAGTTGCATCACGTTTACATCAAACTTGATTCTTGTACTTACTTTTAGCAGGGTATCATCTGCATACCATTGCTTAATTTTATTGCATTTATAATTGGGATGGCACGCACAGCGCTCAAAAGGAGAAAAAAAAGAAAGCAATATTTTAAATGAGCACTTCTGCAGCAGTGGTTTGGTAGGGTGATCAGGTTTTGTTGATGTATTAGTGTGTAAAAAGATTTGAGCACAGGCTGGGAATGGACAATCCTATTATGCCATTTTTATATAAGATATAAACCTAAGCCCGTATATTGGCATCCTGGGGCTTCCTTATTTCACTGTCTCATATTCTTGATGGCCAATTCTGGAGGTAGTTGTGAACCAGGCATGTTTTGTGCTAAGGTTAGGGCTCAGTGGGAAGCAGAGCTGCTGGGGTCTACACGAACCCCATTCTGCTGAACTTCAGCATATCGTCTTCCCTTCCCACCCTGCTTGCTAAAAGTTTTACAGGCCTATTGTTTCCTAGCCACCAGAGATGCATTTTGGAATAACCTTTAATTCAGCACCCTGTCTTTATCAGCCCACGGTGCTTTTTGTTCTCCACAAAAGCAAAGTAGTGTTACTTGTTTGCTAACCTAAAAGCAGTGGCAATATTGAGGAGAGAAAGCAAGACAAACAAAACTGATTAGGGCAAGATTTGCTTTCAGAGAACCTATTTCTGTCACAGGGGGATGGATAAATAAAATAATGTTTCAATAATTTATGCAGCGTGCACATGAAAAACATTGGAAATCTGAAACAAAAACGACATGTAAAGAACGACTGAAGTTGATAACTGCTTTAATCAGTTCAGGTGATAATTCTAAAATAAATGGAAATATGGCTCTTATGTTTGTCTCCTGAACGGTGAAAAGCTTTTGAACGTGCAATCCTTTCCTGGTCTCATTTTCTTTATGGAAACGTGGGGCTGGATTATGTGGAGTCACATCTGTGAGCAGGCTGTGAGACAGGAGGTAGTGCGGGTTGGTGACTATATGGAGCTGCAGGAGGCCTCTGCTCTTGGTCCCCACCCCACGGCTCCTTTTGAGAGTAAAGTAAAGCCTGTTCACTGCTCCCTGCCTCAGTTTCTTTGCTTGGAAGAGAAGGTGTTTACCCAGGTCTATTGCATAAGGGACATGCAGATTTTCCAGACCATAACCTTCCCTTGGCGCAGGAGACCTCCGCCTCCTTTTCACTCCCTGAGCTCTGTGTGCCCACTGGGTCACAGCATCTTTCCTCAGATTCCCACATCAGCTCATTGCAAAAAGAAAAAGAGAAGTTGCTATGGCATCGACTTGGTGCTGGCAGGGAAGATGTAGAGGAGCAAATGGGGCTGCTTGGGGCCTGGGCAACAGCAGGGCCCGGGCAGAAAGGGGGAGCTGGTGAGACATGGGGTTGAAATCAAGAGCTCTGGCACCTGCATTGCCGCAGCCCCTCTGTGGAGGAGCTAGGGTCTGACAGCCCCTCAGTGTATGGCCTGGGTGCTGGGCTCCGGTAGGATTTATGGGGAGGCATGTCATTGTTTGGCAGCAGTTCTTTGTGCCTGCCTGGGGCGGCCTGTGGGAGGCAGGGTCAGGTCACTCCTGCCATGAGCATGAGGTCCCAGTCCAGGGTAATGATGCGCCAGACATGGGAGGCTCTGGATACTGTGTTGGTGCAGAAGGATTGGGTCCCAAAATGCTGGGCCCAGGGGGGTATTGGCATGTCAATAAGTGAAGAAGTTGGAGCCTCTTTTTCTGCCTCTCCCTCTCCTTCTCTCTTTTCCCTCCATCTCTGCCTGCCCCCCCCCCTCCCGCCAGCCCTTTGTCGACACTTGATCATTTACATCAAGTTGACATTCGCAGAGTTTACTCAGGGGTCTGTAATTGTATTCTTTCACCGGTTCTGCATTACCAACCATGAAAATGGAATCTTATCATCCCTGACCAATTTTTAATGTACAAAATGATTTGGCCGAGGTTCAAAGGGAGTCACAATTGAAATCAGGTGAATGATACATGTAGGTTTTTTTTCAGTTTCTCCGTGCCTTGATTTGATTTTTCTCGTATGGCATACAGGGCGATGTAGCTTATTTTTATGTGTATGCGTGTGTACAAGCTATATAAATGCATGTATATACTCTGCACATATATCGATGCACTATCTGCCTATCTATATTTTGTGTACGTATCACTCAAATTTACCCATTTGCAATGCAATGGATGACAATGATGTTTGCTCTAATCCCTAAAAAGCAATCAAAGAATTGGAACGGGGTTAAAGCCTGCTGATAGTGCACTGCGATTAATGGGACATTATTAAATAGCCCCCCTCCTTCAGCTCCTTTTCCCTCCGCCCCCTCCCCTGCCATCTTGCCAGATGAAAAGAGGTCTGGGAGACAAATTAAATAAATAAGCGAGGTTACATTTACATTATAAAGAATGGGGAAGAAAACAATAGGGAATCCTCCTCACTGAAAGGCATACCATCTCCAAAGGGACAGAGCCCTCAAAGTATGGGGGAAAAGGGGAGTTCCTGCTCTCGAGTATCATTAGAATGTTTTTTATCTTCTGGCAGTTTCATATTGTGAATAATATGGACATTTATAACTCAGTCAAGCTGTTTCTTTCAAGAGTACAGTTCCTTAAGATCAAGGAATCTATCAACTTACATAGCTTCCTTAGCTATCTTATCTAAATGCCTTGCAAACATGGATGTATTTATCCACACATTCCCTGGGCAGGAAGGAAATGTTCTTGTCCCCATTGTATATATTGAGGAGAATGAGAAAAAGATTCAAAACCTCAAAACAGCTCCGTTTTGGAGGACTTGGCTTGAAGCACCTAGAACCTTCTTCCTTCCCTCTTCTACAGGAGCTGCCCCCCATTCTCCCTCCCAGCTGCTAGGGAGAGGTTTCTGAACAACATGAATGGTTTCTGAAAACTGCACTCAAGAAATGCAAGTAGAATTGCTGGCCATTTTTAGAACAAATGAGTTCCTTGCGGTCCTGCTGAGATCTGGTAGCCATCCAAGAACTGAATCTTGTCTCTTCAGTCTACAGGATGCTGTTTCCCAAGACGGTAGAGATTCTGTGCTGGTAAGGGTCTGAAGCTGTACTTCGTGTCTTATATACTTCATGCATCTAACTAATAGCTCTGGGAAAAAAGATAAAGCAAATCTGGAAACATACTAAAGCCATATGTGCTCAGAAGTAAATCTTGTGGCTGACTTCTCATGAACATGTATCTTAATTTGCAAGTTAAGTTATTTGACATTATTTGACATAAATACATTTCAAATCTTAATTGTACTCCATTTTTAAAGAAAATCTCCCTGAAATAGTTGATCACCTTTAAAAATCAATCTATTTAAGGAGTCATCAATTCCTATAATTTTTGATGGAACTCCTGAATTCTATTCAGTGTCCTTGTGCCCTTTTTTCTTTGCTGTGAAATAGCAAGAGTATAGTAATATACTGTGGGAAAAGTACTCAGTAAGTACTGAGTACAAATTAATATAATAGAAACAGTTAAAATAAATAGAACCTGTGCTTTTAAAGTTAGCATTGATATGAACTGTAACCTTCTGATAAATACTATTATGGGAACAAAAACAAATTTCCCTACAATCTGTGTCTCTGTTAATGGTGACCTTAATGACAGAATGTAGATGTTTCTGAAAGTTCTCATTCAAGTGCATTTTGCTTGTTGTATACTCTATTTCTCATCTCACTCCTGTAGCTGTGATTTAATACTAGAGATTAGCCTGACCAGAACGAAATTATTGTTCATCTCCCAGATGTATTCTGATAGTGTTTTGATGTTTTATGGTGAATAGTGTTACTAAAGACGATTTGCATACTCCCTTTGGAGTTGTTCTGGCAGGGTGGTTTTCCAGACTGGAGTCAACACATTGCACACACAACTACAGGAATGCAGTTGATTTCTTTTCTTCAGAAGTATCCGGTGACACATCTAAAAACGTGATGATGGTTAAGCACTGGCTCAAAGATGACAAAAATCAAAGAAAGCTTTTCTATGCAAAGCTTTGTTTTCAGAGTCTCTGTTCTTGAAAAAGTGCATGTTGGTGACAAAGTAGTGGGCTCAGCTACTCCTCTCATATATAAACTGTTTGACATTGCTATGAGAGAAATCAACAGAGCTGCAACTGTAAATAACAGTTTCCTTGATGCAGAGACAAAGACAGTGTTTTCTAAGGAATGTAAAACGAGAAATAAAATAAGTCATTCTTGCTTGAGTTTCAGGACAATGCTTGACATGATTGGTGATTTTCCTGAGAAACACATTTGGGAATGGCTCACTCTTTTTCCAATGGAAGGATCCCAGTGGATTATTATTATTATTATTATTTTAGAAGGGGAGGAAACTCAAACAAAAATGTTAGTTCAGCTATTTTAACATGTTTTTCAGGAAACTAAAAATGAAGTATATCTCTGCCCAACAAAAAGAGTCCTAGAAAATAAAGATAAATGCACTAAGACACTTGGAAGGGAGGAAGTGTTAATTTTCTGAGTTATGTAGGCTGGCACTATGTGTGCTATATGACCTTGTAACGACCAAGAGTGCTGAAGCTTTATTCAGCATGTTCTAGACGAGAGACAAACTTTATGCTTTGGAAAACTGACTGTGCTTGACTTCAAAAAAATTGCTGTGAGAAACTTGGGAAACTGTAAAGACTGCTCTGTGTGTGTGGCTGTCAGAACAGCATCAGGACAACGGCTCTGATTCTGGCAAAGATGAGATGTGTTGCAGACTGATGGGGCTTTTTTACAAATGTTTACTTCATTGACTGCTGTATTCTGATATTTAATAATCAAAGTATGATTAAAGACCTTACTTTCTTTTATTTTTGCCATGGTACAAATCTGTGTCATGATATAAAAATATTAGCACCCACTTCACTGTTTTAGATATGATTTCAATATGATAGCTTCTGCATTTAGCTTTATTGTAAAAATGATTATGTATATAGTATATCATAATTCAAGATGGTCTTCTGGTTTTGGTCACAGTGATGTAGAGGACAGTAATATATGGCTCTTGTTAAATAGGAATGAGATGAAAATTTATAACTGGCTATAAGTATTATAATGAATATCTACAATAAAGTCTGCTTTTTAGCTGTTGATTTTTATTATTGTAGAATCACCTGTATCACAGGAGCATTCCTGACATTTCCCAGAGTGAGAGAGATTTATCCTTGGGCTAAAGTGAAATGCCACAGGCAGAAACTGTGATAAATTGCGAGAGTTCTTCATACTGTAAATTATCTACAATTAATACTGAAATGAAGGCAGCTGAACAGACACCCTCCTCCTCTCAAATCAAATCTGGAATCAAAACATCAGGACTAAAAGTACCCAGTTAAAAACTTTTGTCCCAGTTTTGAGAGCCTGTGGGTGATAAAGAGGAGCCTGTGTAACGAAATCCAAATAAATAAATAAATAAATACTGTCCTTTGGGATACTATCATTTCACAGGAGAGGACTTCATCTTTGGAGAGAATGAAGATTGAGTTATTAAAAAAAAAAAAAAAAAAAAAAGTAGAAGTAACACAAACTGAAAGTGAAAACTGGGGCAAATATTCTGATGCAGTTAGTTAGTAGAGACGAGACATTTTAATGCGAACTATTCCGTGTATGAGCTTAATTTTGTTGAATGCTGTTCAACACAAGAAGGTATCTAGGAATCAAAGCTGATGAAAAACTGAGTTTTGGTCTCAGAAAATACACAGGGGGATTAAAAAAAAAAAAAAAAAGTAAACTTCGGAGATATAAAACTTTCAGAAACACTGTCTGTCCAAGTCCTTAATTGTTATATTTTTTACTGTTTCTCCATTAAACTGTAGCTGCTCTGATTCACTCTAGAGCTCCAGTTTGTGTGTGTGTTGACCCAGTCAGTACCATACATCGAGCTCACAGCTGAGTTTCATTTTGTGAGATGCAACTGCTCAGGGCTGTGCATAGTTGCTGTAGGGTTTTTTGTAAAAGGAGGAATAAATTACTTTTAACTATATTTCAGCTTCTTGCCTAATTCAGAGTTAGAGTATGGGTTGACTAGAAAGGTGTGTGGACAGAATACCTGAGAAAAAATGTAATCCAGACAGGGAGTTGGATATTGCTTTTCTGCTTCTACCACAGAAAAACATATAACTATCAATGAAAATGGCAACGGGAGAGAAAGTTACAATTAGAGTTCTGATGAAATTATCCATGCAGACAATTGTAATCCATGTGGCTATTCCTTGTGTCTTTTTGAGATTGTTCTGCATGTGTCCAGGAGCAGCAAAAACCCTAGGGACATTGTTCCGTGGCAGAACTGGGGGTGGGGCCATGCTCCTAGGGCAGCTGCATTTAATTCAATGGAGTAAACATTTACTTGTGGAGTTGCAGTTCTACCCGTTACTCTCTACTGTCCACAAATACCATTGGAAAAGCTTGCTTCTACATTGTGTGTGTGTTGTGTAGTCCTGCCATACAGGACTCTGTCTCATTTTACATATTTTTAATTGTCATTTCTTAGTACTCAAAGTGTTTTGGGGGAGTTGTAAAAATAATTTATAGTTTAATATTTGGAAATTGGAAGTACCAGTGAAGAGCTGAGAAACAATTCTTCAGTGTCTGAAAGGGGAAATAAATTGCTAGGAAATGAGTTTTATCTGAGAAAGGCTAAAGCCATGAGAAAAAAAAAAAAAAAAATTGGAAAAGAAAAAAGACTGAATGAACCCTTTCTAGAAGTATTCTCGGATTCTGGCTTTCTACTGTCTCACATAGCCAGGCCTGTCCCTGGAGCTGAACTATTTTTTGGTCATTCCCAAGTCTAAAAGTTCTGTAAGCTTTACTTGTCTCTGTGCAAGTGCACTGTCACCAGGAAATCTCATTGCCCACAGACATTTTTGGAGTTGGCTTTCGTGTAACATGTTGGAAGATAAGCAATGCAGAAGACATTGGATTTTTTCCTCTTAAAAGCAGCATGACAGCAGCTACATTCAGGTGAGTAATTTGCATGTCCTGGCTCTCCTGAGTAGAACCACATGGGAAATACCCCAAGAGGCCACAATTATGTGGAAAGGAGACACCTGTGTATTTCCAGCTTCCAGTTGAACTTGGGTCTGCGTGCCAAGAGTACAATCTATTGTTGCCTTTTAAATTTTACTCATTACATGAGATGCTGTCAAGTCAATCTAATATCAAAACTAAGGTTTTGTAAATCAACGATGTGTATAAAGCCTGGCAGCAATAGAAAAGCTTCCATGACATTAAAAAAAAAGTCTGGGGGAATCTTAATTTTAAAGAAGCAGCATTTTTTTTTCTCGGCATTGTTTATTACTCAAACACTGTGGTATCTTCATGTGTGAAAAACAGGCAGGGAACCCGATTAGAGACCGGCTCAATCAATAAAAGTGTGATTGATTTCCCCCCTCTTTCAGTCTATGAGTTATTTACAAAAAGTAAACAAATGGTGTACATGGGGAGATGTGACTTTGTTGTGATAATCCTATGCCGTCTGAGTACAACTGAGAGTAATATTTCTTCCTTTTTTTTTAATATAAACAAGATTACTAGGCTTTATTTTATCATCACTTCATGCAGATATTTTCTAATCCCCCTGCATTTGAGAAATGGAAAATCATTTTTTGTCTCCAGGTCTTTAAATTATTGGATGTGGTATCTGGGAGAGGGAGGAGCTTATCAGGCCCTTTATCTGGGGCTGAGCTCATATGTAGCAAGATCAAGAGTTTTTTGAGATCTTCTTTGTCATTTGGCCTTCAGAAGGTTGCCATTCAGTTAATCCTGAAACACATTGGGCTCCACTGCTTTGAATCACAAAGGATTAAGGTACGTGATACTTGGGCCAAACTTTATGAGTAGACTTGATGAATACTTAAAGGAAAATTCTGAAGTATCTATGCTTGATTCCAGTGACTATCTGAAGGCACTTAAAAAGTGTTTCCATGGAACTGGAGGTCAAGTCTCTCATGGATAAAGTTAATTGCATTCTTGGTTTACAAAAACACATAGTTTTGAGATCCTTTTTCTCTAGTTGCTCCTTTCTAGTTATTGAGACTTTCCATTGCCTGTTTCCTTCCCTTTTTCCATCAGTGCTTGCATTTACCTTTGTCCTTCCCTTTCTTACTCATTTTTGCTCTAATTTCCATCTTGTGTATTTCTAATTCTATAATTCTCCCTCCTTTTGAGAGGCCAAGGAAAAAAGGCATTTTATCAACTTCTCTTCTCCCCAGGTCTTTTCATGTTTAAGTGACTGAAATAACTATTTTAAAATTGGAGAGTGGCTAACCAGAAAAACTTCCCTTTTTCCATAAGGTTTGGAAAAATGGAACTTGGTTACATGGCATGAATCTACTTCAGGCTCAAATGCTTTTAATAGTTTTTAAGTTGTTGGGTTTTTTAAACAGTTTTTCTGTCTGCATTAAGGAGATGCACAAAGCTAACAGAATTTATAGAATCTAGAGCTTATAGAATCCAGGTATTTTTGGCCATACATGGTAGATTAGCTGGCTTCACCAAATATCGGGAGAATTTAAAGATTGGGAAAGTAGTGCTTTAGGTTGTTTCAACTGTTCTTGTTCTCTATGCACAGTTTCAGTGTTTATCCAGAAAATGCTTAAATGCTTACCTCTATGAATAGTTCTTTGTTTTGAGTTTGAGCAACTCCTCCTATTAGTAGAGCCTAGTGACATCGGACTGTTGTACCATGTTTAATTGGAAGTGGCAAGCAAACACTGTACAACTGCTTCTAAAATGCCTGGGAGCTATTTGAAAGCTTTAGCATGTTAGAAGGGTAGATGGCCTGGTTCTATCTTCCTTTTTTGAGAGAGTCAAGTGGGTGTTGGGGGGTGAAGGTGGAAATTAACCTTCCCATGCTCCAGAAGTGTTTTGCCTATACATCTGCCTGGCCTTTGGGGTACTGCTCATTTTGGATTGATTGAATTTCTGCAGATACACCTTCTGTGATGTGATTATCAAAACAACCAACTACTTGCTAATTGACAGCCAGTTTGTTCAGGTGCTATTTATTTTTAATTGGTTACAAGAAAGCTTGGCTATGCTTAGTGTACTTGTACTATTACTTACTATGTGAGAGTCTAAGGTAATAGCCTTAGCTACTAAAACAAATCTAGGAAAGGGCACTCCCTATACCGAGAGCTAACTGGCATCCCGATGCCGACAGTAGGGAATGACATTTATGGCATCTAATGGTTACAAAGCCTTCAGATAAGCTATCTTCACATTTCCTGATAGGATTCCTTCTGGCAAGGAAGATCACCTTTAGTAGGTTTAGAAACTATTTCCTTTTAGTCTTTAATGTAAGCATGACATCTACCACTTTAAAGTGTTTTATTTTATACTATTTTTAATTGTTTGAACACTGTATTTTGAATATAGAAAAAAAGCCTAGTGAATGGCATTGTAGCCTTCTAAAATTCACCTATCTATTTTTACGTCAAATCTCCTGCCCCAGTCTGAGCGTTTATCCAGCAGTTGATTAAATCTATTAGAAAGCTGCTTTTGCTTAGCTGCCTAAGTATTGTGGTTTTAGAATTTCATGACAAGTCTGTAATTAATCCAGTGGTGCAGCTTTGGTAATTTTCTGTATATCATTCAAAATGGGGAAAAAAGTAACAAGGTTACTACACGGGACCATGACTATGATGTAAGCAGTTTCAGCACTTGGTACTCAAGGGCTTGTAGTACCATTTCATATAGAAATGTCAGAGGTAAATATTCCTTTAGCCCTTTTAACATCAAATTAAAACCCACTTCCTAGGAGATAATTAGCTGATATGCCCACTGAAGTTCTAATTTATTTTGTAAAAAAAAGCCTAAAATTGGACATTATTCCCACCCAACACTGAAGCAATCCTATGTGCAAGTGGTCATTTCTATTCCAGCAGCAGCACATACCTCTTCTCAATGAAATTCATTTATACTGCTGAGCGGCCTTTAATTTCAATTTATAGTGTGGTCTTTTTTGGCCTGTGCGTACAGAGCACGACTTCACAGTCCAGAGGTGAGACCACAACCACTGCACCACAAACAGTCCTGGGACTGTAGCATATCGCCTCAGAGGGCAATAACCAGACAACAACAGAGATGGAATGTGGAAGATTGAGAGATTTAGTTCTAAAGAAGAAAGAGTAAAATAAATATTCAGAAAGATTTGGAGACTTTGAACAATGAAAAATTGCCTGGCGTACTCCAAGGAGGGATTATCAGGAATGATTGCAGATTAGCAAAGCAATGCCCACTGAAAAGTGTATTCTTGCGTTGAACTCTATTAAACTTAATAGTGCAACCATTTACTCATGTGAGCTAAACCACTGCCAGCAGAAGGACTAGTTGTTTGTATGAGTTTTCAGGCCTCTTTTTACTATAAAATAGTCTTATGAGAAACAAAAAGGAGGTTCCAGAAGGGAAGGCTGTGAGAAGTGGTCTGGATGAAGAACTATGTAACTAATTCTGGAGGGTGGCTTTGATGTGGAAGGCAGGTGAATTTAATGAATTATTTGTCAGTAGATCTGAGTGTAGGACTAAACAGAAAGAGCAGGAATTATCTCACAATTGTAAAACTTCAGTTGTGTTCTGACAAGAAATTGTGGTAGGAAATAACAGGGGGAGCAAGGTGTTGGAGTGGGGCATGGCTCATGTACAGCCTGGAATACTATTGAAAATGAATGGAAGAGCAGACATTCCTAATTTTCCTAATTAAAGTATTTGTATTATGATATTACGTATTTGACCAAATACACATGGTATGTCTCATTCTGATTCTCTGGGTCCGTTTGTCCACATCTTTTGTCCAGTGTTTGTGCCACTGAAAAGCCCAGGGCTTGAATATAGCTGCAATTTTGGTTTGGGATGGCAAAGCATTATTGGAGCTGTATCCTGAAACCTCTGTCTTTTTCCTTTAGCCAGTACAATCATTTTCTCAAAGACCTGTATCTGGGATTAATATTTTATGCATGAAATGTTTCATGTACAGTAGTGACATAATAAGAAGAGGCATTTTATTAGTTTGTGCATGGAAGAAGAATGGATTACAGAAACAGGAAGTGTGTAAGGACTTGCCTTAAGATGCCATCATTTTTATTAACATCTAAGTTCATCATTTTAAGACAAAAAATGGTTCGTGCTTTTTAGTTTTTTATTTTGCCAAGCCCTGTCTAAGGAGGTAGCACCCCATTTATTTATGTTCTTCATGCATATCTTGCACAGGAAATAGCCCATGTGGAAAGACAGCAAACAGATAGCTGCAGCTGTTGCCACTTATGCTCCACAGCACAATTTTAGGAATTAATGGTTTCTAATCCTGAAAATAATATAGATACAGTGTGGTGTTACATTCCAAACTGTCAGGCTGAAGTCCCTTGCTCTTCTTTCATAAGTATGTTTATAAGAATCTGCCTTAATCTTTCAACTGCAAGAAAAGCTTTAGAGATCACCCTGTGTTTGAAGCTGAAGTTATTGACCTTTGGAAACTCATTGGTAGCCGGGGAAATACACTGAGGTATCTCTTTGTTGAAATATTTAAGACAATTGTAAGGCACTAGAGCTACTGTTAGATAAAGCTCCTTCTGGTCTTGCTATCTACTTGACTGACTGAAGATAAATGCAAATGGTTTTGGCACTTTTGGGCTATTGTTGAAGTGAAGGAATACAATGTGCTTGTCTGACAATTGCACGTTATTAAAGACTATTAAATTGGTAATCCCTAGGTAATGGAGGTAAATCTCTCTTCAGAAGCAGCAACAGGATAACTTCAGTCTAAGATCATTATTATTATGATTACTTTATGGTTTAGTAAAACAATCTGCAAATTGTTCCTGACCTCAGATTTTCAGAAATCATGAATCAAATCCCTTTTCTCTCAAGACATGAAGCAAAATACTGTACTGTTGTCTTTTGTATGAGCTTTATGACAAAGGTCTATTTTCTATCTCTTCCTTACAATTAGATTGATTGTATTTTCTAAAAAATAAAAGAGGAGGAGATATTGGCATGAGCTGCGCTATAAGGAAAGCGCCCAACAGCATAAATGGGTGAAAATTGGGTACTGCAGAAAGCATTAATTCTACTGGATTTTAGAGCTCCTCTTAAATGGGTAGTCACCATAAATGTACAAGATCTGCTCTGAAAGTAATGCCTCCTATTTTATTATGTTGGCCCGTGACATCAGAGGTGAGTTTTAGTGGTTTGGCAGTAGAGGTTGAGCCTTCCTGCCAATATTGTTACACGCTGTTGCTGTGCAACAAATGGCCGCAGAGGGGCAGTCTGTCACAAGGGCGTCTGTCATGGAAGTGTGAATGAAGAAAAACTGCATAACTGAATTTCTCTATGCAGAAAAAATGGCACCCATTCACATTCACTGACACTTGTTGAATGTTTACAGAGGCCAAACAGTGGATGCATGGTGGTGGGTGGTGCATTTCAGCAGTGGTAACAGTGATGTAAAAGACAAGCCATATTCCAGATGGCGATGAAGATTTTTATGAACATGGCATGCAGGCTCTTGTACATCACCAGCAAAAATACATAGCTACTGATGGTGTCTATGCTGAAAAACAGAGTTTTGTAGCTGAGAATTTGCTCTATCAAATAGTGTTATTGTGCTCTCTGTATCTGTTGTAGTTTCCAAGGAAATAAATAGGAGGTGTTGCTTTTGGAGTTACCTACATGCAAGCTAGTGGAGGGAAAATAAATAATCTTTTTTCAGTTGTTCTGATGGCAGCAAAGAGACGTGCTAGTGCAAAGCACTTCTGAAAATCAGGCTGCCATTCATATTGCATCTTCATACCAAAGCCGGGTGACAGTGACAGGGTATTGACAAATAAAATACCTTCTATTCCATCCTTTACTTCATGCTACATTAGTTTTACTCTCATCAGTAGATGCATTCTTTAAAATAAGTGATATTCAAGATGATAGAGAAAATCTACCATAGGAAGCTTGATGTTGCCAGGGTCATGCCAGTCCACTTGTTATTGGAGGCTTGCATCCATCGTCCTAATTTTATCCTTTTAGTGTTACTTTGTTGTTGCTGACCATTAAAAGTAAGTAGTTTGTCTATTGTATGAGCAGAATGCTTTTTCTTTCTTAGATAAGCTTTTATAATCTCAATTCTCTTTCATTGTCTTTCATTAACACTGGCAGTTTTTGGCCATATGAGTATTGTATAGCCCTGGATCCCCTCCTGTCCTTCTTTTTCTCACCAGTACCCAACAAATTACTCTGTACCATCCTAGAAACTGGGAAGGAGAGAAGAAAACATATGAGGAAGTATCCAGAACTTGTAAATTGTGTGAAGGACTGAGTGGGCTAATCTCAACTATCTTGAGATCTGTCAGTGTGATATTGCAATCTGCATATATCAGAATGGGATATAAGGTCCATGGATGTTTTATAAAAACAAATCCTAAAAACACTTGAGCAAGAGCAGGCATAAATGCTAAATATTTGGGAATGAGATGTACTTTCCAGGAAAATTTTGAGGCAAATAGCATTGCATGATCTCAATGCTATCACAATAGATGTTAAAAGTTTAGTGAAGAAGTGGTTTGATGGATTACTAATGAAGACAGTTATATAAATTCTTATATTTAGGTGCAACAAACTCAGATACAAAAGAAGCAAAATAATCTTGTTCTGATAGGCAAGGCCACATTTAGTAAAATCTAACGAAACTGGGCCTGTTTGACAAAGAGGACACAGGACTGCCTAATCTAAGATTTCTGAAAACACCAAGTTAATATAGTTAAAATGATTTGGTGAACATCATAAAGATACTAGAAAAGACAATGAAAGCAAAATTAGTTTTGGGTGCAATGCAGAACATGAGAGCAAGTAGGAAAACTGGAGACTGGGAGTAATCACAGAATCACCAAGGTTGGAAAAGACCCACAGGATCGCCCAATTCAACCATCCACCCATCACCAATAGTTCTCACTAAACCATGTCCCTCAACACAATATCCAAACGTTCCTTGAACACCTCCAGGGTTGGTGACTCCACCACCTCCCTGGGCAGCCCATTCCAGTGCCTGACCACTCTTTCAGAGAAGTAGCGTTTCCTAACATCCAGCCTGAACCTCCCCTGGCACAGCTTGAAGCCATTCCCTCTAGCCCTATCATGAGTTGCACAAGAGAAGAGGCCGACCCCCAGCTCACTACTACCTCCCTTCAGGAAGTTATAGAGAGCAATAAGGTCACCCCTGAGCCTCCTCTTCTCCACACTGAACATTCCCAGCTCCTTCAGCCTCTCCTCATAAGGCCTGTGCTCCAGACACCTCACCAGCTTTGTTGCCCTTCTTTGAACACACTCCAGGGCCTCATTGTCTCTCTTGCAGTGAGGGGCCCAAAACTGGACACAGTACTCAAGATGTGGCCTCACCAGTGCTGAGTACAGGGGGACAATCTCTTCCCTGTTCCTGCTGGCAACACTGTTTCTGATGCAAGCCAGGATGCCATTAACCTTCTTGGCCACACTGCTGGCTCAAGTTCTGAGATTGGAGATTGACTGAGATGGGAGAGGTTGAAGAAGAAAAGATTGGAAGTGTGAGAATCAACAGAAGAATGGAGAGTTGAATTGTAGAGTACACGCAAATCATCACGATGATGAAGTTCTTGGAAAAGAAACAGTAGAAGATTAGTAGCAGATTAAGATCAGAAAAGGGGGCATAAATAATATATTGATAAGTAGAATGACAATGGTAGAACCCAGAATTTGCTTTAGAGAAGTTTGGAGAAAATCCTGAACACTGGCTGGAATGCGGGCATGAAATGATGCCACGGCATTCACTTGACATAGTGACAGAAGGCTTTCACAGATCGTCATCTTGTCTGTCACTGCAGCTCTGGTGTGCAGCTCTGAGAGCAACTTGGGAAATTTGTCCTACTGAAGCTCCTTTGTGTTACCTCCTGCCTAACCCCAATTTGCCTGATTGTTATTTCTTTAAGTTTCAGCAGAATAAAGTTTAGTGGATTAGTTTCATCAGGACGTGGTCTTTGAAGCTAATGCTGGTTCTTAGGAGGTAGATGTTTCCAATGCATAAATAAACTGAGGCTCAACACTGATATCTGCTGTTGTCCTTGGCTTTGTCCACCATGTGTTTTCTCGTTTGGATTGTTTTATGAGCAAGACAGTTGCTTTACAACTTAATAACATGGACATACCATGACAGGGAGCTGTCAAGACTTTTTAAGTATTATTAAAACCTCGCCTCAAGGAGTATTTTAAATCAGATCACATTATAATCAGCATGGACTTTGTGTTTGTGTACCAACTTCATATGCTCTTGCAATAGTTTATCTGAAAACATTTTACTTAACTCTTATGTTTCACTTTAGAGGTCACTTTATCTACGCAAATTCTTCCTGACCTCACCCCTTTTCATAGATTTTTTTTTTTGTGACCTGGCAGTAGTTTTAAGTAACTATCAGAACTGAACTTAGTGTTGTTCTCTCACAGACATTGACTCAGAGATACCATGTGGGGAACAAAAGAGAGGGGGAAAAAAAAAAAAAAGGATTCTGTGGTGATCCTTAGCGAACGTGGGGGCCTGATGTGACTGTCCAATATGTAGATAGCACTGGTCATGCATAGAATTGGTAACATCGCTTCTGTGGATAATCCCTGAGTCCAGGAGTAACTGTTAGCAAAGCTGGATAGGTAGTCTTGTTTTAAAGAATATTGGTGCTGAGAAAACCTTCCTGGTCTGTGGCAAGATTATTTAATTGCTTTCAAAATTAGTATGTTATTCCTGCTTTGAATCTATCAAGCCAGCCATGGATTCTGATTCAGATCTGGTACATTTTTTTGTCTCCTGGTTTAGGATGCTTTCACTATCAGCAGACTGATACGTAACAATAAGCTGACTAAAGCTCACTATTCTTCTTCTACTTGCTAACTGAAGTACTTGGCACTTTAGACCTCAGGCAGCAATGCAGGCTTTCCGGTATTTGGGGCTTCTTTTCTGAAGGCTTTTAAACTAAAAGATCTGGCCAACGGGACATGCTATGAAGGCAAGGGTGGAGTCTCTGATGTATTACTTGTTTCTGGAAGAAGAGATAGTGAAAGTGTGCCTGGAAGCCCTGGACTGCAGTCCACGTTGCTCCCCAGCTGTTAGAAATGCCGAAAGTGTTCGTTCTGCTCTTGCAGATGCAGCTATGCATTACAGAAACATTTTAATGTTTCTTTTTCATGCTGCTCATTAAGTCTTTAAATAAAAATATTCACCTGCCTCAGGCTGATAATTTCCACTTTCTGTAGCGTTCTATTATCAAGTTATATAAGCTTGGGTACAGTCTTGTTGAATTATAATTCCCAAATATGGAACTTTACTCCTATTGTCATCTTCCCTATTATCCTACCAGATGCATTAAGGCTCATGAAGAGTCCTCAAGCCCAGGGGGATTGTTCATTTCACTATGGCAGCCTTTCAGTGTCCAGAGCTTTACCTCTGAGTGTGATGCTAAATGATAGTCTAAGGAATTTGGGCAGGGATGCCTACCTTCAATTAAATTGGAAGGGGACATGACATATGAAAGAAGACACTGACTTTCTTATACTTGATCTGACAGAATTTGAGGCTGTTGATCTAAAACTCGCCCTTTTTCATACACTGTGGAGGATGACAGATGTTCAGAGGGACCAAACATGATTAGCGTTTTTGCTCTGGGAGGCAGGAGGGGATGTTATGATTTACTTATATTGTTGATTCAGTGTGCTTTGTTCAGAAGTTTGTAGCAACTGCTGTTGTTGCTTTTCTAAACTAATGCCTGAGTTCTATGCCTTTCTTTTTTCTTTTCCTTTTTTTTTTTTTTTTTTTTTTTCCCCCAGTAGCAATGGCTTATTTTGGCTGAGTCTGAAGGGTTTCACACCTCGGCTCCACGGCTATGCCTCCAGATCATATTGCTACCAGTGGGATTATTTTTTTTCACTGTCATTCATCTATACTTCAGGCAGTCATCTAGGGTAGGCCTTGTACTTAAAAAAAAAAAGCTCTGACTTCTTGTTATTTTCTGTAATGATGCACAAGGCAGAGAACTTTATGGGGGCAGTAGAAATATAAATATCTTGCCAATACAGGGCAGTTAGGTGTTTGGGTTCCATAGTAATTGTCTGAGGAGCAACTTGAATTTCAAGTAGGTTTTGTATTTCATTGTGAATATTTCACATACTTCTAAGAGACAGCCAGAATCCATAAAGGTCATGTACTATTGTTGATTCTGTGTCATTTGTCACAAAACAGCCAGCTGCTAAGATCCCCCTATGACCAACATTACCTGGCAGCTCAGATAGTTTTGGGAGGGCCATGTAGGAAGCAAAGGAAGATCAACATAGAGATGACACTGATGCTGGCATAGTGTCAAAAGGCCTGTTCGGAGACATCACCGTTGTCTCTTTTCTCCGCAGCACCAGCCCCCAGCTCATTTGAAGTTAACCATTGCATGGTAGGAAAATTCATGCTGCAAAATTGCGTTGCTAATACCTCTATTCCATTAACTCCAATTGTATGCTGAAACCTCTACTTTCCTTCATCTCCTATGTAAATATATTTCTTTTTCTTCCCTCTGCTGGAGAGGTTTGAAGTCTGAAGCAATAAAAAGAACAAATTATGATCGAGAACTTAGGAACAAATGAAAACACTCAAAAATCAATAGAGATACAAAAACAAACTGAAACAAATCCAGCAAACTGTGCTTAAGGTAGAAAGTACTTCCAAAAATGCTCTTGACGTATTATAATACCTGTATATGGTACAGTAAGAAGATACTCTTTACCTTGGAGGCAACATAAATTCAGCGTATTAATACACAGGCTGACAAGGCTTTTATTTAAATTCTGTCTTGAATGCAACGTACAGCCAATGTACGTTAACAGCATGTAAATCATTTCTCTGCTACAGCTGCCTTAACCTATTTCTTCTTCCTCTTTTCCAACATTGTCAAAGTTTTGTTTCATTTCTTCCCTTCTCTTGAATAAATGCTGTTTTCAGTGCACAGCTCCAAGCTACCTCTTTATTGCCATTTCCAGGCCTATGGTACCAGGAGTTAATCGCCCTTCAGCTACATATTGTTAACTGTGATGTGCCTGCTACCTATAAAGGAGGAAAAGGCTGCTTTTTATTCCAGAGAATAAGATATATTCTACAGAATTGCTGGGGTGGGGGGAAGCCTTTGTTGAAAGAAGGGGACTACAGCTATTTTTTATTAGTATTATAAAGAAATTCGTACTCCATTGAGAGCATATGCTGCATTGCAAGGGAATGTAACATTTCCTGTGCTATCAAGACATTATTTGCAGCTTGTTTAATGAACTCAATTTCATTTTTATCTGTACTTTGTATGTAGATAAAGAAACAAATAAAGGAATCAAAATAGGAGATTTCTCCAGCAACGTTTTTGGGGAGGGGAAAAATGATATAGCAGTCTCAACTGCAGATATCTTGGTCACATTGTCAGAATGGACAACTCAGTCTGTCACTCATTGCCCATGGCAGTGAATTGGGACAAGAGTTGTCGATATGACACTAAACAGAGAATTACATTTTTCTACGCTGTATGGAAAACATAGATGTATTCTTGTTCTCTGTGCCTCTGAACAGGAGAACAATGCTGATAGGAGCGCACTACTTTAAATTGTTGTTGGCTATTCACAGCATTGACAATAGAAGGCAGTTGTGAACTGACAAAAAGAAAAATCCTACTGAAAATGACAGTAAACCATTTGGCATATGCTGAACAGAGAGCAGACTGGTTTTATTCAAACGATGGCTGAATTCTTAAGCAGCCATCAGATTTGTTTGGAGTGATTGTGGGGTGTTCTGTTCTCTTCCCCCTCCCTCCCCCAAGTCTGATTTCAGTTCTTTGGATACCAGTGCAATGAGTTGAAAATTCCCAGCTAGATTTAAAAATATTGTAGCTACTCAATATTACACGTCAAACAGGCACACACTCATGAAAAAAGTCCTGTCTCTGTTCTGGGAGTGGACATCTAGAAATAATGTGTTTGGGGAGTGCTGGGAGTGGCTGGGTTTTGTTTTATTTCATTTTTTAAGTTTCTTGTTCCAGCCAAACTCTGTATCTGAGTTAATACCTGGAAGCCTTCCTACTAGGGGCATGTAATTATCTCTCTAAGTATTAGAAAAGAGGTGATGCTCCCCTCCAGTTTGGAAAATGAGTACGGTATTAGTACGTACTCAACAGTGAAAGCACATATTCAAAATTCCTGGCCTGCCTTTTTTGATATCTTTGTATGGAAACTGTAAAACTGTGGTATATTCAGCTTTCAGCCCATTTCTGTGGACTGTGTGGAAGGGCTCTCTTCCTCTATGTTTAAGCCTTAATGTCATCCATAGAATGCTTAGAGTTGGAAGGTCATCTAGTCCAGTTCCCCTGCAATGAACAGAGCTAGATCAGGTTGCTCAGAGCAGCCTGGTCCAGCCTGCCCTTGAATGTCTCCAGGGACAGGGCTTCCATCACATTTCTGGGTAACCTGCTCCAGTGCCTCACCACCCTCACTGTAAACAGCAATATCCTTATATCCAACTTTAATGTCTCCTTTTTTAGTTTCAGACCATTTCCCCTTTCCTGTTACCACAGACCCTGTCCCCTTCTTTCCTTTAGCTCCCCTTTAGATACCGAAAATGTTAAAGATACAATCCCTTATTTATTTATTTCTATTCTCATTAGCCTTCTGACTGTTGCTCTCTCACCACCAGTTGCCTGGTGCAGAGAGCTTGTAAGGAACTCAGGCATGTTGGAGCACGCGGTGTAGCTGATGTGGCTGCTGGCTGCAGCTAGGCTCAGCCTGACTGAGTATTTATTTGGGCTTCTCTTGCTGTAATTCCACAAGTCCTGTAATGCTCCCTGGGTTTTGGAGATGAGTTTTAAAAAGAAATAAAATAAGAAGCTACAACAAGGAAAAAATCTCATGGATTTTTTTTTCCAACCCAATCCATTTTATTAGTCACGTTTCGTGTCCAGTATGTTAGTGAATGCTCTTGTGAACACAAATACAGCTGATGATTAATTTTCTCTGCATTACTTGTGGGAAGGAAATGGGTGGAGTAGTAAGCATCTTTGAAAATGAAATCACATCTTCTATTCAAGTATCTTTTGAAAGTAAATGCACAGGTAACAATGACTACGTTCATTTACTAGTTTCATAAATTTGGGAGCAATCCAAATTGATTTGAAATTTATACTGCCTGCCTGACTTCTTCACAAATACTATTGACACTGAACAGAATATACCAGTTCTTGTAAGTTTTGGAGCAGCTCCTGTAATGAAGAGGAAATAGCTGAAGATAATAGCAAAAAGTTATAGTATTTCGTAGTTCAGCAGGTTTTTGTTCCTGTCTTTGATGTGGGCTGAAGGGAGCTAATACATAAGGTTTTTTATTATTTTATTTAGTGTGATCTAATTGTACCGTGGTATTAAGACAGTACATCTTTAAGTTTTCACGTGAAAGTATGAGCTTTCGTATGACAGAATATCAAAGTGAAAATTAATGTCCGCCACTTGTATATTGCCTAGACGTTACTTTAGAGAGAAAACAACAGGAGCGAGACGAAGCCATACATATGTTAAATTCACATCAGTAATAAAGATTAAGTAGAAGTTAATAGCATCCCAGTCATGCTTGTGGAGGTAATCTCCTTTCTGAAAATTCAAAATTAGATTTGGAGGATCGAAGCAAACAGGGGGTGAGACTTTGGCGTAATATTTTAATCAAATTGTCATGAATGAGTGGATACAATTAAGAATTCTGTCAGTCACAGTGCTGAGCCCCTTTTGTTAGTCAGCTGTTGTGAGGGATGCACCAGGGCATCGTGGGTAGAGATTAAACTTGACCTTTCCCAGGATCTTCATTTTTGACCCTCTGGCTAGGCTTTGCTTGTCAGATGGCTATTTTTTTTTTTTCCATTTATTTATTTATAAAAAGACAGCAGCAGAGGTTGGGGACAGACAAAGATGTTCTTGCTCTGTGTTGTTTTTTTTTTTTTTTTTTTTTTTGGTGTTTTTTTTTGTCCTTTTACTAAATACAGCAGACAGGGCTCAATAACGGCTCCCCGTCAGCTGCAAAGTGCCCATCTAAACCTTTTTCCTTCATTACTTCTCTGATGTGTACTGTATGTCATTCCTTGGACAAATTTACAGCTGAAGAATCTGTGCCAAAGGCGATACAACTTAACGTGCAGGGAAGTGTTTTCTATTCAATAAGTTGTGCTTGAACATTGCTACAGCAGGGTTGCTTTACTTTTCAAGTCTTTTAGATAACTTTGGCTTCTTTCTACAAATTTTAACTGTATTTCTCTGGGGGTTTTTAAGCGTGGTTTTGGACAATCTTCTGTTACTAAGAAATTTTGTTCTGTGCACGGTCCTCTGGAGATTATGACAAATTTAACACTGAGATTAAAAATCAAATACTTTTTTCGAGTTATGCCTGATGATACATATTTTAATTGCTGTTTATGTAAAAATGTTCTTCAGTATGGAACTTTACTCACTGATTCCCAATAGTTTATTGCAGGGTTTTCTGTGAATGCATATTCTGTAGGACCACAGTGATAGGTGTTTGTCTCGTGGCCTGTTACAACAGTTTGTGTTATAGAATGTTTTGTGGCTCAAACTGAGGCCAGGCCCTGCTGCATTAGTCATTTCATGCGTACCATCTGAAGCAGTTTCTCTCTTCCCTGCTTTAGAATCTGTGGAGCTGCAAATCTACAGCTATCATGCTAGCTCCAAACACCTCACTTGCCTGTGGAGAGACTGTATTAAGCAGACCAAACAAGTAAACAAAAATCCCAACCTCAAAGGAATGCAGAATTATTTTATATCCCAAATTCACCCTGATTAGCAGTGTTGTTGTTGAAAACCTCTGTTTGAAAAAGATAAAATAAGTCATTTCAGAAGGCTAATTTCATGTTTCTTCCCAGTGACTTTACCACTGTCCAGGCATTGAAATTGTATCTGAAGTTGGAAAAACTATAAGAAAAAATAAATAATGTTATTTCAATGCTATAAATGGCTCCCCAAGGCATTAAAGCACACAAACACAACTACAAATATGCAAATATTAGAACCAGGGCTCACCACTCATTTATAAATGAAAATAAATCAGTTGTATGCAATAAACCAAGATTAACTTGATGCCTGAAGCATACTCTATATTAGAGGTTTGCACATGCACATACATAGGTGGATTGTCTTTTTTTTTTTTTTTTTTTTTGTTAAATAAAAATGAATTTATTATTTTAAGCTGATCCCCCAATGATTCTTTTATCTTCTCTCCTCTTTCTTCTTTTTCCTCTCTGCCTTTTTTATACAGTGTGTTTGGTAAATAGAAAGAAGTGCTTTCGACATTGGGTGACAGTATGTAATCTACATTCTCACTGTTTGTTTTACCTTTTGTTACAGAAAGAATTAAGTCTGAGCAACTTGCGCTAGTACATCAGTTTCTTTGCACTCCTCTCTACTGTAGGACCTAATTATATTTTAACACTGCATTTACTCCATTTGCCTGTAGAATTATTTCAAATAAAGTGACAGACCTATTGTGTTGCAACATCACAGTAGCTCTCTTTTTGTTTTTTTTTTGGTTTTTTTTTTGCCTTTGTTTTAACCACAGAAAACAAGCTCTTCTGTGAATTCAGCAGTAGCAAAAGAAATTGCATTAACAACATTTAAACAAAGTGTTGAAAACGCACTGAAATAAATGCTACTGCACTTCAGGGGTTGAAAGGAATATGCATCAAAATGCTTGGCATTTAATTTTTTTTTTTCTTCGGGAATTTAGCCAGTGAAATATAGCTGCCAGTGTCTCAGGCCTGCGTGTGTTCTTCTGCAATATGCTCTCGATCAATCAGATTTGCATAACTAAACTGTCGGCAAGCCCGCTCGGCTGCCCAGGTGCAGGGCCATTTGCATATAGAACAGTGAGGAGGTCCCAAGAGTCACTTCAGACTCCAGTGACTGCTGAGCCCGCAGTCCACACCGCACTGGAAATGAAATTGGAATGACAAAAAAATGGTAGTGCTAGTCTGCAAGGGTGAAATATGCACTTGTGTTTCAAAGGTTATGTAGAGATCACACGACAGCATTCAGGCACGAGAACATGCATAAGCCTACAGGAAAGCAAATGTTGTTATGGATATTTTGTTTCCCTTCCCCCAAGCCTAATGATGTGTATTTATTTATTTATAGATAGATATGCATATATATATATGTATCCAAAAATATCTTTTTTTTTAAGTTGCATATCACAGTTTCACTTATTTTTCAGTCATATGGTATAGAGGGGGCAAGGAATGCAGGTGAATTTTAACTGTATGTTTTCTTCCAATTAAATTTCCTAGAGAAGAGAATATAAATAAATAAGAGACCTTTCCCTCGATTTTTTTTTTTTTTTTTTCTTTCTGGAATGTGCTTCAACTTTTTCAGCATGCTTGCCTAGAAGTGTATCTCCTGTGTCCTAGACTATTTATTACTCAATTAGAAGAGGTAGATGGTGAATAATTACCACAAAGTATTGATACAGCTGGAAATAGAATAAGAAAAAAATGGATTACAATACTGATTACTAAGAGCTCTTTATCTGAGGCTTGACATAGGTATTATTATCCACACTTTACAGTCAGGAAACTGAAATACAGTGTGGTGAAGTTATTTTCCTTTAGGACAGCAGTGATCCGTTGATACTCTGGAAGAAACGAAATGATTTAGTGGCTCTGTGTGAGATGTAGTATGAGATTCTCTATTCTAACCATTAAGAAACATGGCCTCCTCTTCCTCTACCATGTTTTAGATAGTGCTGAAAGCAAAGGGTACTCTTAGTTCTCTTGACCAGGTTGTAATGTTGGATGCTATTTTCTCAAGGCAGTTTTTGGGGTGCAGTGTGTGCGTATGGGCATGAGGAGCTGGAATCAACTGTACCTCCTCTTGACAGCTGAGTACATCCCAGCCCTGGCGAAGAAGGAGTACTGCAGATTTGGCCCCAGCTGAAATGTGCTGTTTTGGTGGGGGAGGGCATAAGACAAGGTGTCCCTCCTGGTTTGAATGTCAGTTGTTGTCAAGTTGGCATCCTGAGCTGTTTCCATGACAACATCTTTTTGTGCTGGGGGACAAGGTCATGCACCTGTGATCTCGATGAAAAGGACAATGAGAGAATGTACATTATTTAAAGCTTTTATCTTCCAGTACGTGTTTGAGTATAACCTTGAAATTGGGTGAATAAAGGGTAAAGTACATTTCTATGCATAGGAGTGAGGCAAACTGAATTGGTTAGAAAGAGGTGTGAGGAAAATTGGGTGCATTTCACAGTGCGGACTCTTCTCTAAGCTTTCATGGATGAGTCAGGCTGTCTTGTCAACTTCTCATCCTGTATATCAGCAAAAGTTTATCTGGAATGGAGTCCATTATACTTCTGAGGCTGAAAAGAAGGGAGAGGAATAGGCAAGTAGTTCAGCAACTGGTTTTGGTTGGTGTGTTCTTTACAAGACACTTAGATCAAGTTGGCTGTTGTGACTGCGCTTTGGATTGCCACCATAGCTCCTATTGTGTGAGGCTCTGATTGAAAACTGAATGAAAAAACAATTGTTGACACAAAGAGCTTCCAGAGTAATTACGTATTGCTCCCCCTCCCCCTGCCCTTGATTTGCCATGATAGGCTAAATGCTTCCAAATCTTTACTGAAGGCTTCAGTAAGATTGGACCTGGTATTGTCAGTTTACTAATATCAAAGCAAGATTGGGCTGGCTATAATTTTCTTCCATTTGAAAATGATGGAAAACATTGTTGAAGTGTTTTTTTTTCTTACGAAGAAGGAGGTTTACAGGTGGCTCATTGTGACCGAAAAGAGAACCACAAGACTTCAATTCTTTGAAAGAATAACTAAATAATGAAATCAAATGAATTAGCTAGATAGGGTTAAAAGAGAAAACATTCAGATGACACAAATGCAAACACAAATTGTATTTTTACCATTCATAAATTATCCCTGTGTTTTCATCTGTGTGTCTAAACTATATAGGTAGACACACATGCTGACATTTTTACTAGGAATGCTTGTATTTTTCTGGCCATGAGTCACCTTCTGCATGGCATATTTAAAGGCAGTCCACAGACAAATGCAGTAAAATAGGAAGTTCAATGAGAAGAATTGAACAAATTTATCCTTAGATAGAAATCATAAATTTCAGAGATGATTTGGATTAGAATTTTCACAGCTTATATGAATCCAGCATTTCTGTTAAAATCAGAGTATTTAGCACACTTAGAGCAGCTTTCAAATTCCTGCTCTTTATGTAGGTGAAAGAAGAAAGGAGAAAAAAGAAAACATCACAAAATGAGAAGAATAATTAAGACAGTAACCTACCCGAGGAATGTCTGATTAACGTCTGCAATTATTAGAAAAGACCTTAAAGGTTAGCTGGTGGAGTTAGGGATGACTGCAGCCCACATGTATCTTTTCTTTCTTATGTTGTAGGAATGCAAGTGACCCGTGCACTGCTTTCCCCACAGATAATAGGACTTTCAGGCATTTAGTTATTTTCATACCAATGACCTCTTTCTACCAATTTAGAACTGGTAGAATCCATGGGAGGTTAGGAGAAGTATAGTGAGGGAAGGTTGATGGGGGGGAAAAAAAAATAATAATAATAGACATAGCTATGTTACATCACTCCAGGGCCACAAAGTATGTCCTAGAAGGTAAAACAACATTTGCCATGCTAAAGCAAGACAAGTTAAAGTAGATGTTTCTTCAGTGCTTGCATTGGTTCAGTGTTAATTCCAGGTATTGATAGTTAACATATCTCAACTCTCTTGTTCTCTTCTCTTTTAATATGCAAGAGGAGACACTCATTGGTTCAGGTCAGCTGCTGTGCTGTGCGCCACTGGGCTCAGAGATAGCTGAGCAGTGAAAGCAATGCACAATTGCTGTTAGTGGTGATGTATGAGGGAGAGAGAGATCACTGTCACAGTATATCTGCTATTTTCAGTTTAATTAGTAGTCAGAACTTCATTTGTCAACTTAATCATTGCAGACAGACACTGCAGAGATGCAAAGTGGGAGAAAAAATCAGGAAAAGAAACAACAAAAAAACCCACTTGTGTGCATTTTAGATGTTTCTTAGATGAGCTTTTTTAAATTTCAGATATTTCATACATGCTAAAGTTTAGATTTAACTAAAAAAGTATACTACTCAGCTTTTCAAAATCTCCAATTTGTTTATGAAGTAAACAAATATTTACTCCAGTTTCAGCTGAGGGAAGCTAGATTTTTCTCATTCAGATGCTCCTAGCTAAAGTCAAGTTGAATGAAATTTTACATGAAGTAAAGAGAGAATGCAGTTGATTCATACAAACCCTTGTCTGCATTTGTCCACCTTCAGTTAAGACAAATTGTGTAAGAAAGGAAAAGTGGTGATGGCTCAGCTCTCAGCTGCAATTTTCTGTTACCGGGATTGATGTGGTAAACTTTAATGGCCATGGATAGTGCTTTCATAACTCACTTAAGTGTTTTGATGTTTTGTTCAAACCCCGTTGAGTTCAGTTGGGTAGTGTGTTTGAATGGCTGTTCACGGTCACTACAGTAGTGCAAAGGGTGGGCTCATACCTGAGGCATGAGGTGGGCAGACAATCCCTTTGTTCTTGTCAGCTGCTGCTACCTCGGCCATGGCAATGAACAAAATTATCACCAGACCCCTTTGCCCACAGCTACCCTGCTGTGTCCTACAGGGAATGTGGAGGTACTTCTGCTTTTGCAGGTCTCGTTCCTCATGTTGGTGGCAAGGCAGGAGGTGCAAGCACAACAATTATGGTGAAAACTTTCCTCTGGGTGCCTTAAAATAAGTTGAATTAACTGTTCTGGCTTCCTCCTGTGCAATGGGACTGCAAGGAAGCCCTTGCTGCAGTGCTAAGGAGCTCCTTCTTATTCCTCTTTTCTAATATAGTTTAAACTGCTTTAAGTCTATTATCGTACTTTTCAAAGTAGAATAGTCTATTACTTTGAAGAAAACCTCACTGGTAGGTTTAGGTTCCTTATGGGAAGTTGTGGGTTGGATTTTTTTTTTTTTTTTTTTTTTTTTTTTTTTTTTTTTTTTTTTTTTGTACTTGCTGGTGTTTAGCTTTTGGCCAGTGTTTGGGGGCTTCAGGTGGCTTGCAGCATGGAAAGAATCATAGAATCCTTAGGGTTGGAAGGGACCTTTAAAGGTCATCTGGTCCAATTCCCCTGCCTTGAACAGGGACATCCATATTTGGATCAGGTTGCCCAGGGCCTGATCCAGCCTTGCCTTGAAAGTCTCCAGGGACAGGGCATCAACCACCTCTCTGGGCAACCTGTTCCAGTGCCTCACCACCATCACTGTAAAAGACTTTTTCCTTATATCCAAACTAAATCTACACTCTTTAAGCTTGAAATAGTTTTCCCTTGTTCTGTTACCACGGACCTTGCTAAAGAGTCTTTTCCCTTCTTTCCTGTAGCTTCCCTTTAGATACTGAAAGGCTGCTATCAGGTCACTTTGCAGCCTTCTCTTCTCCAGGCTGAAGAGCCCCAGCTCTCTCAGCCTGTCCTCATAGGATAGGTGTTCCATTCCATGGATCATTTTAGTGGCCCTCCTCTGGATGCACTCCAACAGGTCTATGTACCTACTGTCATGAGGATTCCACATCTGGATACAGTACTCCAGGTGAGGCCTCACCAGTGCAGAGCAGAAGGGCAAGATGGCCTCTCTCGACCTGCTTTTGATGCAGTCCAGGATAAGATTGGCTTTCTGGGCTGCAAAGGCACATTGCTGGCTCGTGTCCAGCCTCCCATTCACCAGGTGTCTCCAGGGACAGGATACCTACCTCCTCTCTGGACAGCCTCTCCCAGTACCTCACCACATCTACTTTAAAACAAACAAACAAAAAATCCCACAACTTCTTTCTTATATCCAATCTAAGTGGGTTGCAGCATTGCCCACGGTTGAAGTCTGCGGGGAGGCAGTCCTGCTTGCTAAGTAGGCAAAATAATCTGGCATCACTTCTTGAATTTGGTTGAAAAAGCAGGGGGAGGTGTAGATATTAATTATCAGAACAGAACATAAATTTTGTGAAGATGTGCTGAACATGAATACAAGAGTTTGTGCAGCCTCTGAATGTTAGATTGTGTGGGGTGTGTGAATTTGTGTGTATGGCCTTCTAGCCATATGGGCTGGAAGATCAAACTGCCAGGCTTCTGCTCTGATGTAATGAGAAACAACTCTTTACATCTCCCCCTATGCCTTGCTGCTTCTTTTCCTTTTCCCGCTTCAAAAATGGCTCTTCTGCATCTCTCTTTGCTAAGTCCAGCACCCAGCCTTGTGTGGTGCCCTGAGTCGCAAATTCAGAGCATCCAAAAGTGCTATTGTAATGTTTAATATGCATAATGTAAAAAATATTGCTTATGTACTATAAATAATTTAGTAACGTGGCTCCTTGGATGCACGGAGATTTTAGGTGGTGTTATCTTCATTTCTCAATTTAGTTTTATTGTCTATTGTAAAGCTTTCCTGAAACTACTTTGTTTTGAATGTTTCTGATATGCCTGAAGTATTTTGGTACATGGTATTTAAGTACAACAGGAATCATTCAAAAAAAAGTAGAGTACTGATCTTGACAATGTCACTCTTGCTCCCTCTCCTTCAGTCTTCTGAAGAAACGAGCTATCATGGAAAGCTGTTGGTCAGAACTGATAAAAATGAGCCTTATTCCTACTTTATTAATTTCCCACAATGAATTCTTTCTGTCTCAGAGGAGCCTTTCATTAGGAGAGCTCATAGCTTTTGAAAGAGCAATGAACTTGTATTTCATTGCAATGGCCTGTTGAGTGGTTATGATCCCCGCTTTACTGATGAGAAAACTGAGGAACGGAGAGAAGTGACTTGCCTTTGGCTATGTGGTAAATGGGATTTGAGCACACCTGACTTCAGGATTCAGCCACTTGATTTATTTTCTTCTACTGTTTTTTTTTTTTCTTTTTTTTTTTTTTGTTGGGGGTGTGGGGAGGAGGGGGTGTTTATTTTCCTAACATTTTTTTCACAAGTCCCTTTTCTTGAAAATTCATGTGAATTCAGCAGTTGCTCTCATTTGTACTATTTAAGGTTTTTTTTTTTTTTTTAATACTTTTTTCTCTCTCTGTATATACACACACAGAGATATATGCACAACATATAGAGACAGTTTCTCCCTCCCTCTGTCCATCTTTCTCTCTTCGCATTCTAAATAGAATACCTACAGTGGGGATGTAGGGACTGAGCCCAAGCTGTTATTTGCATCAGGTTTTCATGTTTGTTGGATGTTGTGGCTCCAGGAAAAGGTGCAAGTTTATTTGGTATGTTCCAGTAATCTAATTGGAAAAGTGGAATTACCACTTAAAAGATGTGCAAGACTGATGAGGAGAGAAGATCTTTAAGTCATGAAGCTAAAATGAACTGAAGTTATATGCTGGAAAATGCTGCTGCTGCTGCTGTGGAGAGAAGCTTTATTTGAAATTACAGAATGAAAATTACCGATCAATGCAGACAGAATGGAATGATTGATATTTCAATTGTGCTTCTAGAAAATGTAACATAGCATAAAGATGTACTGTTTACCTTCTTTTCAATTCCAAGTTTTTGCACGTTATGATAACATATATAAGTGCGTAAGTAGGCATTTCCGGATGATGCTGTTGGAAGTAGAGATGTAAAGAGCCACAGTATGTAACAAACTTGAGGGAAAACTCAGCTGCAGTAGTATTTGCTTTTAGGAAAATGGTGACAAAAGTGGTCTTCCATGGTTGAACTTGTTTTTTCTTTGAGTGATAATGTAAAATGTAAAGGCCGGGCAAGAACTGCACAAATGATTGAATATCTGTACTAACGCTATTTCCTGTGCAATGAGAGGATGACGAACGAGTGCTCAGAGTGCTGGATTCGTTAACAACTCTTCATCTGTGCAGCAGTTCCTAGCAAGTACCTAAAAGTTATTATCTTCTGCCCCTGTATCTGTGGATACAGCCCTTGGAAGTGGACTTCTTGCAAGTTCTGTGGAGGTGACCTAAGAGAAGAATTTGAGCTCCTCTTTTTGATGGATGAAATACATTATAGAGATGAAGAGCTTTGCTTTCTTTTGCTTTATGCATGAAACAAGAATGTTTTAGCATTTAGTGGTAGTAATGTAAATCATTATTCTAAAGCTTGGGCCATCCTCATATTGCATTCCTGCTAATGACTTATGATTTATGGCTATGGCTAAACACTGAACACCTACTTAAGGAATGGGGAATATTTATTTGCTTACAAATATGCAACACAAAACTGCACAAGACTTAAAGAGTCTATATAAAAGTAGAAAATTTACTTGGGCTTTTGAAAAATCTTGCTTTTGCAATATCTACACCTCTGGCTATATTTGACCTGCGACTACATCAAGCAAAGAAGATTCCTGTGAGAATGTGCAAAATGTGATTTCAAGACTGCCTATTCTTTTTATTCCATTGCAAAAAGTATCTACAGAGGCAGGTTAAAGCAACTATATTAGTAGTCTGATTTTTCAGGAATGTGTAGCTCATCGTGTTTCTATAATCAAAAGAAAAGATCAAGTTCTGTGTGTGGTTATAGAACAGAAATAGGACAATTCTGTCTTCTGCTACAGACTTTCAGCAAATTTACGCTGCTGTAATGGAGTATGGAGTTTGGCCCTGCAGTACCATTATGTCCTATTCATTCCCATAGCAGAAGCTCTAATTTTCTGTGACATCATAAGTGGTTGCCATGGGTATGATTGCTGTGACACAAACATGGTTAGCGTCTAGGACATCAGATTTAAAAAGGCTATGTGAAGAGGAACTCTTCAGGAGCTGCAGTCTGTTTTCATGCAAATGTCCCTAGCACAAAGCGGAGGATGAGAAATGCAGAAAATAGAATAAATAACCAGAATTGCCTCTAAATGAAATGTTTTACCAAGTTTTCCCTGAAGCGTCAGCAGCTCTTTAAACATGCTGGTGATGGCCCATCACAAAGCCAGATGTTACCATTTATCAAGTAAAGTAAAGAGCCCCTCCTGCTTCCACAAATATGAACTGAATATGAAATCAAATGGGAAACTGCTGCACTAACACTGGAGAAGATATAATGTAACTTTTAAGCTATCGACAGACTTGAGAGTAAAAGAGGAGCCTGACAGGAAAGAGTAAGTGTCGGCAGCATTACTTGATTCATCTTTCAAAGGAAAATTGCAGCCATATGTATAGACTTAAAACACTTGATGGATCTCCTACAGGTTAGAGCTTCTTTCTCCTTTCTCTCTGTCACCTTCTCCTCCTTTCTCATATGCAGGTCAAGTGCTTCTTAGGGAAAGGACCCACTGTAAAACTCTGAGCAGGGTTCCCATAGCCCCAGGCTAGCAAAATGAGTGCATAAGGCACAAGGATAGCAGTTGTAAATAATTATTACGCTTCCTTGCAAGCATACTTTTTCTTCCATATCAGTCTGAAACCTGGTGAAGGAAAAAGTTGGTCTATATCCAGCTGAGAAAGCTGAGCCAGTGCCTGAGTGACAGAGACGTATGTAAGGAGAGGTTAATGCAGTCAGTCCCCCCACTCTTCTCGCTGAGAGCATTGGTCCTCCTGTTGCGAAATGAAGTATCCAGATTCTGATTGACTCCAATGCTGGCTTCTGTGCTCCAGGCAACCTCAACTACAAAAGCATCCTTTTCTAATGATGTTTTACCTAGAAATTTGTCTCCCCATCTCAGCGGAAGAATGTAGGATGGCTATGTAAGATTAAGTAACCATTTTAATGCTGGATTGATGTAACACAGTGAATTTGGGATTAAATGCTAAATCAATCAAGGACTCCAACAAAGGCATGTGCAAAATGACAACAGCTAGTGTTGTTCTAGCTGTAAAAGCCTAATAATGTAAGCATGCAGCGAGAGGAGCAGAAAAACTGATACAGCTGGAGAAAACAGTAGGCTTTTGTGCAGGTAACTGCTTTTTCAGGTCTGAAGGTTAAGCAGCAAACTTCCATGTATGTACTGAGAGTAATTGTTTGGCTAACTTAATTAGGTTAACTCCAATTAGGCACCTGTAAAGAAAAGGGTAGCTGGGACCGGTGGAGCACTGGGAGATATTAACAAGACAGGTGATGAGGCCATTTTCTGAATGGATTTTTATTTTTTAATGTTTGAAATTTTGAGTGAGTTGGAATGGCGTATGAGGAAAATTATAAAAATGCATGAAACTAATGTTGCTCTCAGGCTCATGATTTTTAGCTCTGTGTTAGTTATGTTTTGAGTTCCCAAACTCTTCTTTTTTGAAGTAATGTATGGGTCTTCTTCACATGTGAAGTCTGTGAGGTCAGAAGCAGAAGAGCTGTACTGTGACAATGTCCTGTGATTCCTGATTCTGCGCTTTATATGTTGTGTTTCAGTGTTCACTTGGTGCATAGGGATAAAGTGTACTACATGCTGGCATGAATAAAGGATAGTTCCATTTTGCAGTACTGGCTGTGGAGATAATGTCTGTGTTTCTGGCTGCACTCTGGCATGAGTGGTTCCTTTCAGCATTTGGCTGAATGCTCGTACGTAGACTGCTGAGGTCAATTTAGTAACCACACTGGGCAGTGCTTGGCCAGGTTTTGCTGGTGGATATTCAGCTGAAAGAGATGAAGTAAGTTCCCTCTGCAACACATGAGCAGAGTCAGTGTTGTGCTCTCTTTCAGGCGGGGGCCATTCTGTCCCAGTGCTGCCACTACCAGTATTTGCCTTCAGAAGGACCGGAGTCCTCACATTTGTAGTGGCTTCAAGAGGTCCCATGCACCATTTCTTCCTGTGAGAGCTTCCCCTTGGTTTGGTGCCTGTTGTACAATTTGAGCCCAATATGTTTCAGGAGGGTGGTTGGGGAAGTGGGGGAGGGGGTCGCTAAATTATGGTTGCTGTGGGAACCATAACTTTGAATTTCTTGACATCTGTCCAATGACAATCTCAACATTAACGTTACATTAACATAGTTTTTTTGCATTTAATTAAAAAAGATGATGGCCTGGAATCTGTTAAGGAATTTAAAGCCAACATTTAAACTGTTTGCTGGGAGCAGAGATGTCAGAGCCTCTGCTCTGGAAATGCTCGCATGTGCACACTAAGCATTCTGATGATGTACGATAGCCACAGAGATGAGAAGTGAAAGCAAAATGCTTGTAAAACCATTGTCTGTTTGTCTCCTTCTGGTAGTTTTGCCCATCTTTCCTGTCTGAAGGAAACTGTTCTGTCTGAATTTAAAATAACTTGGAAACTAATTGTCTCCAATTCCCTCATACACTGTCGCCCAGTGCTGGCCACTGACTCACTTTGTGTGCATGCTGAGTTTTCTGGAAGCTCGTTTCTCCAGCCTACGCTGTCGTCCTGCAGGCTCTTGAGAGCTGACTGCAGGAACTCTTTCCATGTGTCAAGATATGCCTGACTATAAATGCCTGACTACACATTCATCCTCATTTCTGGACTTTTAAAAACGTGTTTGGGTTTTCCACGTAATATTATGGTGCACTTGCTAATTGGTTTTCATTTTGAAGGTTATGCAAAAGCCATTTACAGCTGATAGGTGTTTCACCTCAAAGGGTTCGGAGGTTCCAAGCTTTAGAACTCTCTTTTATAACCTTGTGTTATTTCAATAAGTTCAGCTATCAGACAAATAGACATATGGACTATGCTAAAGTTAGGTGATGCAGATAGGAGAAAGATGTTCATATGGCACTCGTGTTATTTAGCCTTCTCTCATAACAGAATACCATACTGTTAAAAATTGTCTATTTTTATGTAATTCTTCCACTTATATTGAGATAAAAAAAAATTATTAGTCTAAGGTTGGCTCACATCATCAGAGCTTCTGAATGTTGGCAACTTCCCTACAGTCTGTTGCAGGCAATAACTGCCAGGGAAGTTGCTTGAACACAAGCAAAAAATAGGTCTTCCTGCAGAGCCACCAGCCCAGCAACGTAAGGAAGGATTTAATACCATGGCCTTAAGAAAGTTTCTGTGTTCTTCGCAGACAGTCGTGCCTTCAGTAAGGTGACGGAGGGAGAATATAAAATCCCAGAGTTACTTCAAGCCTCGAAAAAGTTGTGAAAGAAGACTTGGCAGTTAGTAGCTTTATGTAAAAGATTTTTGCATATAAATTGCATATGCATATGACATTTTAGCTCCAACTTTACATGTGTTTTGGAGGTTGGATGCAATCTTGTCCCTGCCTGTCTGTTTGCTTTTGCCATAGCTGCATCAATATTAATCCTGTTGGTTTTTCCCTCTGGCTTTTTTACTTAATTTCCCTCACTTCCAGTTTTGACTTAAAAACTAGCTGGTTCCTTTTATCCTAGAAATAAAAAAAAAAAAAAAAAAAAAAAAAAAGAAACAAAAACCTAGGCATTTCTTTTCCTTTCAAAAAAAAAACACCCCAACAACAACAAAACAAAAAACCCCACAAAGCAAACAAACAAACAAAAAAACCCAACCAAAATATTCACATATTGTTTGTAATGCATGGATGTTTGTGGGTTTTTTTCTGTGGGTTTTTTTTTTTTTTTTTTTTTCATTTTCGAATAGACTCCTGAATTCACCTAGTTATAAGAAATGGCTAAAGAACCAATAAGGTGAAGAGCTATTCTTTCACTGGAGGCCTTTTCTCTCCTTTGAGGAAAAGGAACATTAAGTGGTGGTGCTACCCTGTTTACCTCCTGCAACACTATCATCAGAGAAATACAGGCTTTTCCTTACCAAGTGTCTGCAAGCTGCATTTAAGAAATAACTCTATTTTGAGATCAGAATTGGATATACTGTTTAAAAATGACTGTAAATTAGGTTTTTTATTTGCAAATTGTCAATAAACAGCCTAGTTCATTTCCTTTTTGTCTTGGTATTCATATTTTCCCCAAGAAATCGCGTTTCATTCTTTGGGTTTCTCGTGAGCTGATTTGAAGAAGGGAACGAGATTTTTGGCTTATGTTTTTGAGCTCAGTTTTTAAGTTTCATTACCTCTCACTGCCCTCGTAGCAGAGGTGGCTGTGGACAGGAGGATAGGAACAACCCACACTTCTTTGTCTTCAGGAAAGGCAGTTAGAGTGGATAAATTTTTGCACTCAGCCCAACTAGAAATGGCTGCGTTTCCCCCAGTGTTAGCTGATGAATTTAGCAGCCCTTTCCCCCCTCCAGTTCTAGTAATTTCATTTCATTTCAGTTAAGTCATTAGAATTTATTACTACAGTGAGAGAATTGAGGCTCTCCAGGATATGGTAGCACATCACCTGTATCTGCAGTAGAGGGGAGTTTTAACAAGCAGTTTGCAGAACTTCATCTCATTGCAAATGTGCTTTTCTACTATCTCACAGTTTTGATTATTTAAAATTTTGCTTGGATTTCTGTTTTTTTGTTGTTGTGGGATTTTTTTTTTTTTTTTTGTACTGATATTTCACATATTATTCTTTTGTTGGTTTACTTCTAATGAACTGAAATTTGGAAAGATTGAAAGCTAGGGATTGTCTTTAAAGCATCCTATTTTTTAGCTTGTTGTTGTTCTTGAGTGTTTTTAAGTCAAAAAGCTGTTGTCTCGCAATCATTCTCACTCATTTCCTGAGCTGGATACATGATGAAATTAATACCTTGAACCTGTGGTCCAAAATAAATGAAATTGACAACTCTGTGGTTCAAGTTAGTATGACATTTGATTCCACGAGCACATAAAAGTTGCTTCCAGTTGAATAAGTGAATCTAGCAGAACATGGGCTGTAATGATGCATCAAAAGCTATGACATCTATGCTCAAATCATTTATAAACAGCGGAAGAATTTTAAGAACTGAATTACTACCTGATCTTCAAAAGTTACCATGTACTTCTATTAATATAAAGAACAATTGCGGGCTGTTAGCCGTTAAGTTATTTGAATTTGAAATTTGTCAAAAAGGTGGTGGAGGAGGAATATATCTGCACTCTAATGTGGATAAAGGATCTTCTGTGTGAGGTAAAGTTACTTCTGAAAGAAGAAAAGTTTGAAGAAGCTCTAAAGAAGAGGTGCAACTTTGCTTCCAGAGTGCTTTTATTCTAACCTCAACTCCAGCCATCAGCTTCTTTTTGTGAAGATCCCAAACAGTCCTAATACACAAATTTATCTTTCTACTGTCTGGATCTGTTCCTGACTACGAATTCTCTGAAACTCCCCTGGTTCTTTACAGACTTTTGTCTCTCTGATATGCGACATGGTGTTAATGTTTTTTATACTGGAAATGAATACACGTGACTGTACATTGTCACAGCAGAACTTTCTGACATCATTTTTTCACCTCTTTCTTAGCTGGTGAAAGCCCCTTCAAGGTGCAAAAAAGGGCCAGTATTGTGAATTGATGTTTCTAGCCCAGTTTTGCTTTGAGAGAATTGCAGCTAACAGCAGATAAATTTGTTTTCTGTATCGGTAAGCAGAACTGGTACTGCACAGCAACCTTTGTCCCTGGGACCTGGGCAGTGATGTTTAGCTAAACAGATGAATTACCACATTCAATTTGTCAGCCTATTTAAGGGGTAAAATGAGCAAGTTTTAGCATGACTGTACACCAGCTCTGTCTTGCTAATTACTGCTTGAATGCTGTTTTTCAAGGCCCCGATATCAACTGTGCACAGCAAAGGAAAACAGTAATGAAGGAAGCTTGACATTCTTCTTACAGGATACAGAGTGTGTAATTTTAGCCTTCTGATTTTTAGATTAGCTGAATGTATTCCTAACATCACCAGGCATTGATTCTGGATAAAATGTGATAAAATGTAGCAAATTGGAGGAGGTAATCTGAGGCAGTTTGAAGAAGTCCACTTCTGTCTGTTTGTATGGGAGACATTATGAAGTCAGCAGTAGCAATATGTGCACGATCCTCTGACACTTGTTAGCTTACTTTGTAAACAATTTCTCCATGCTTTCCTGGCTCTGAAAGCTCAAAGGTTCGTTCACTCTCTAACTTTCTGTAGGGTCAACTTGGTGTGGAGGTAAATCTCATGAATGAATGGAAGTTCAAGTGAATGGGTAGATGGGATTTGTTTGTGAAGAAAAAATAAAAAATAAAACTACCACAAAAAACAAACTCAAGAGATAAAACCAACCAACATTCAAATGTGTTTTGTTTCATTCAGTTAGATGTCTTCCAGATTGGCAGCTTTGGAGGCTGGGTGAGATGAGAGTTTTGTGTAGTCAAGTTATGGTCACTAGAGTGTAGAAGAAAACCACAAAAATTTATTTCATGTCTGATGAAGAACAAGTATCAAGCCCAAATCTTTTATTTTACAGAACTAAGTCTGAACTTGCATGTGAACGAGAAAAAGGAAATAGAGAAAAAAAGCTTAAAGAAGTAAAAAGAGGAAGTGGGGGGGGGGGGAGGGGGGGGAGGGAAAGACAGCGCTAAAACTGCAGTCTTAGCTTTCTAAACCCTTTTGCTTCTCTGATTGATACTTTTCAATTATACCTTCCCATTTCACTGACATTTGAAATGCTATTTTTTTCTAGCGATAACTTCAAATGCTTAAGTTCCAACAGCACCAGTAACCCTGTTTAGCTGTAGTAGTAAATTGGTTCCTTGTACAACATAATGGCAGTGACAGCCTTTTGCTAGGGAAATGAGTTCTCCAATGGGACATGCCTATGATAAGACGTCCGGTTTTGAAATTGTATTTCTCTGTATCAGAATTAAATCTGGACTTTATATTTCTTTGCTGCCAGTGCTCTGTAGCTGGTCCCTATACAGTACGACCAAAGACTGACAAGTAATGCTTACACAGGAACCCTTTCACTTAAATTGGATTTGTCCTTTTATGTTTCCTCCTATTATTAGCTATTAAAATCTCTCAAAACCTTTTTTAAACAGTGATAGGATTCGGCAAACCTGAAACTCACAGACTGGGAGGAGGAAAAAAGAGAATTCCAGTATTAACAGCAGTAATTTCCATTCCTAGGTGAAATTAACTCACACTTAGTAAAATACAGTATTGATTCCCTGTGTTATATGGTAAGATATACAGAGTATCTTCATTGTGTTGAGAAAGGTCAGGATTTGAATGTATTGTATTGGCACAGCTAAAGGCCTTTTAAAAAGAACACTGAAGAAAATACAAATCAGTGCCAGTCCTGCATACCTTCAGAAAATCCAAGCCTGCTTTCTTCTGGCTGTCATATTGTATTTCTTAGAGCCTTTAATGGTTAAAACAAAAGTAATGTGCCGTCTGTGCTGTTTGATTTGCACTGGTGCCTGACAGTACTGTAAGTGTGTGCATTTTCTTAGTGTATTAGTACTGTATGCTGTAATGGAACAGCACAACAGAGGTCACTAGGAGATCATCACCACGTGTAATTTTGTTTTAACCTTAGCTTTACATTGTCATTTAAATAACAAAATAATAGTCTGTGAGAAAGAGGAGTTTTTTTTCCCATGTCTTGGTGTAAAAAAAATAACTCAATGTGATCCCTACATTGGTTGTCTCATTAGATAGAGATACCAATGTTATTTCCTCTTTCTTCAGAGAAGTGTTCTTTGCAAATTTAGGAAAAAAACTGCTAGGAACTTCGGAGATCTTCAGAAAGAAAAAGGTGTATTGCATTTCAGCAGTGGTCTCTGACTCATTTATGATATAAGCGTGGATGTCTTTGTGGTAGGAATTACAGATGAGAATATGTTCAAACCAAGGTGGGTCTTAAAATACACTTTCTTGGAAAGACTGCTGGACTCATACAGGCCATCTGTATAAGATTTGTGTGATTTGAAGAGGCTGTGGTTTTTTGTTTTCAGCTTACACTGGCAATTTCTAACAGTAGACCAGATGATATTTTTCCTAGTTACAGTAGTGATTTCATTGAACTCACTGAATGATTAAAAATTATTTTATTAAATGATTAAATTTACTGCACGGTGAGTATTTGGCCCTTTAATTGATGACCTTTTTACTTTTTAAAACATTGACCAGAATATAACTTTTACAGCCACTGCCTGTGTTTTCTAAATGTCATTAATAATCAGAAATGTTGAATTCAGAAGGGCAAGTTAAATCCTGTCACTGAAACAGCAAACAGCTTTAGTCAAATGTATTGGCACAGGATTAAAAATGCATCAAGCATGTATTTGTCTTCTCAATGGGAAGCCCTTATTAATAGTTTGAAGAGTAGAAAGCTTAGCCTTATACAACAAGCACTGTAGTAGTTGAGTTTTTTTTTTTTTTTGTTGGTTTTTTGTTTTTTTTATAATATATTTTAATGTGTGAAATTGCAGGATGCCAAGGTTGCCATTAGAGCTCCTCTCTCGTTCCAGTAATTTTCCCACTTAGATTAATTCTTTCCTTTCACAAAAAAGCACTTCATAGTGGTCACAGCAGAAATGCAGTGATACTGAGTAGAGAGCAATACTCTTGCAAGGTTAATTACTACACCACTGTCAAAATATTGGACATAACTACAAGGACATGAATCAGCTCACTTTCTAGGAGAAAACCCTCTCTGCTTTTCTCATATGTGCAAGGCTGCTCTAAGAAAGTGTATATACTTTATTAATAATTCTGGTAGAAATCTGGAGCTATAGGCAGGTTACTTTAGAGAAACCTCCTTCTTTCATTATGACCCCAGTGCAGCACGGTAGCATGAGACCACTGAGTTCGGTAGGCCTGTGGACATGACTCCTATTTCAGCAGTCCCTTTAAAAATAAAGCAGGTGAACTGCCTATATTCAAAATTTTGTTTTGGCTTCAGACTGTGGAAATTTAAAAGAAAGTGTTTGTCTTCAACCTTGTCATCCTTCCCTGTTCAGCCAAGAGATGTATGAGGTTTGGGAACTTGAAAAACTGCATCTTTATATTTGGGAGAAAACCACATCTAATTAAATTTTAAAATGAAATTAGGGGAAGCCACCAAATCTATATGTGGCCTGGCAGATGTCATAATCTGTGTTTATTAGCTGTGGGCCAACAGGTTGGAGACCTCTGAAGGCCTTACTGGAAACCTACAGAACAGAACTAAACTGATTTCTCTACCTCATTCACAAATTTACTTAATTTATCAAACTCTGCTGTAATGGAGGGTATGTAGGAGGCCCTCCCTGGCTTACCATTTCTTGCAAGTACTCAAGAATGCTTCTTCTACAGATGGTGACAGAATAGCTAAAGGCAAAATCTGACCAGACTGGTTCTGGATCACACTCTCATGTTCTAATCCAGCCTGTTGGTGCCCCTCAGCTGAGTTAAATAACATTCTTGCTAAGAGGTCACCATTAGTCCACTCCTATATTTCACCCAGATCTGTTTGAGTTGTCACTTCTGCTTTTTGACAGCCAGCTGCTGTCACTTGACCATATTATTGTGGTCCTTTTGCTGATGCTTTCTGGCCAAGCATGCCCTTTTCTCTAGCTGTCAGGGCCGACCCAGCCTATTGCCACCAATTGATGTAACTGGCCTCGAGGTTTTCTAACAAGGCACCCAGACTTAGGAAGCATGTTTCTAAGTTATCTTTCACCAAATATCTTTGTTCAAGGCACTGCTCATTCGCTGAGGCAGTGCCAGAATTTTGGATATGGTATAAGTTCTTCAAAGGTAATGAATAATTCTGTATTTTTTGTGTGTTGAAGAAAAGTTGATGTGATACACTGAAGTGTTCCCAGTGTTTGATTTGAACTTCTCATATAATTGGACTGAGAAACGGGCTGAAAATGATTGAATTCTGACACAATAAATGTGGAAAACATCTTGTGCTTTGCTCTACTCTCATACAGTGTACATTTTATTATTTATTCTTCTCAAATCATTTTTGAAATGTGCTTACCACATTATTCTGTGAGCAAGAACAAATCATGTTAAATTAACAATGCAAATAAAAACAATTAACAAGATGACCATGTCTGCTAATCAGTTCAATCAGATTTGCAAGCTGACATAAAAAACGTAACAACAACAAAAACACAATACAAAAAACAACCCCCCCCTAAAGCCCCAAACCTTCAAACCATTATAATTTGTGATTTTTATAAGAATTTAATGTGTCTTCTAGCCTGCTTGGAAGCCTGAGGCCTTTCCAACAAGTGTAGCTGTGAGCCATCTCCTCACTGGTGATTCTCATCTAACAGACAACTGACCTTTCAGTCTGGGGGCTTTTACCTTGTGCCCTTTAGCAGAAGTTAGCAGTTACAAAAGTGAGAAGGGTGGCTTTTTGAATAGTCAGTCTTTAAAGATGGTGAGTTAAAATCAACACCTTAAATTATACCCCAGATGAACTTGGCATCCCTGGTGAGCACAGTTCTTACGCATCTCTTCTTACGCATCTCTTCTGAGTGCAACATATGATGGATGGTGGCATATGCACTAAATGAAGGTTCTGTTAGATAGGAGTCTTAAAGTTCTTTGTGGTTTTGCTTTCCTCTCCTGTAATTAATGGTGAAACTGAGGCATGGAAACTAACTCACATGTCAATGTCCAGGGCTTAATTTTTGTATTCAAAGCTGTCTTACTTGTCTTAATTGGCAGTTCAGGTTTTAAATAACTGCCTTTCTGAATCCCTTCCAGTTGTGTACACATGGCATTTTGTTAGTTGAAGCTTATTGTCAACTGGCTTTTTTTCCTTGTAAAAAAAATCAATGCAATTTAAATTTTTCTACCCAGACCGAATCCTTGGTAAATTGCTGTGGATGGTTATTGATTTCTTATATCTGTGAGGTTTTTTTTTTTGTTTTTTTTTTTTGTTTTTTTTTTAAATAGCATTAAGGTAAACGGAAGTCTTATTGTGTTCATTTACAGGATAACACTTATCTAGACAAAAGAACACAGAAGCACACAGCTTACCTATAGGAAAGATATAGCAAATCACTTCCAGTAACACAACACAAGAACAAAACCTTTCCATTGCTGAACAGAATGGGGAGATTGTTTTCTTGTCACTAATTTTGATTGAACTGAGTCTGTGCTTTTGGAACTGGTTCACTGATACAAGAAGCAGCATACTTTAACTATTTCTTACACTTTTGTGCCCCCAGAAAACGCAGTAAAGGCAAAATGGTTCTTAAATTAGGATTGCAAGTCTGATCTTCCCCCATTGCATCTGGTAAGGGAATGGAAGTATATCTATCTTTTAGACATCAATTTGATTCTAGCTTCTAGACTGTCTCTAAAATAGAAAGATGACACTCCTATTACACTTTGAATTCAAGTTGAGCAGCCATTTTTAGAAGCAAAAGATAATGGAAAGTTGAGGAATGTTGCTAAGTTTCAGAAGTCTCCACCCATCAAATAATCAAATATTTCCAGTGATGCTCAAGGCTTCCAACCTTTGGGATACAAATTTTCCAAGAAGGGCCTGCAAGATTCTGTTGCAGTGAGTCTGAGCCTGACTCTCACTGTCATTTAACATTCTACTGGAAATCCAAATTGGACTCCAAACTGAGTTGGACAGTTTCGCATCAGTGTATTTCAGCTTACTGTGGTAGCATGTTAAAATAGACTAGGCAAAAATTGAGATGAGCTACAATTCCGTAGTGAGACATGGAAAAATAACAATAACTTTGACAAAGTAGAATGAAGGGACAGATAAAGAATTTTAGCAGATTAATGATTGGCTAATGTGGGCTTCTTGGGACAAAAAGCACTTCTAGGGAACACATGATCCCAGGAATGACTTGAATGTTGTGAATGCTGATGCACAGTGACGAACTATTATGGACTCTAACATTTCACTTTCAAAAGAGCTGATATTTATGTTTTATAATGCACAACTGTTTTAGGGTTAGGTCATACACCAGAGTTACTGCAGGGAAAATTGGAATTAATTATTGCAAAATGGGATACTGAATAATAGTAGTAGTCCAGAGGAGGATATTTTGAAATGTTTGATGTCTCTTCTTTTTTCAGAATCTCTTCTATTTTTTTTTTTTTTTTTTTTTACTTTCATTCTTTTCTGGTTCCCTGTGGAGTGTTCAGTTCCTGGGGTGGCCTGAGGAGCGATCAGTGATGCTGTGCTTTGTAGTCTATTACAGCACAGCTGTTCATCAATTAGAATGGAGAAAATAATCCTGCTGTTTTAGAATAGCGTGATGTGCCTGCTACGTTATCAGGCAAAATGCAAACTGGATACATGAAACCCATGCAGTGAGGCTGCCAATGTTAGGAGAACCTCTGACTCAAAAAAAAAACTTCTTTCTTGTTCTTTTTTTTTCTTCTCTTGCCAGTTTAAAACTATAATTATAAACTTGAGCACCCACTCTACCTTATGACATGAAGGAGCATCCACAGTTGCCCTGCAGGAGCCAGTAGAGCTATTAGTGAATCAGAGTTCAAGAGTAAAGCTAAGAAATCTGAACCAGTGCTATGCTAATGCAGTGTCAATTTGTACACTGCTTTTTTTTCCTTCCCCCCGCCCCCCCCCCCCCCCCCCCCTTTTCTTTCCATCAGGCCTTCTTTTCTTGTAATAGCAAAGGAATGTATGCTGAAAAGCAGATAGTTAGTGCCACTCTGTCACCATATGCCTTTATATTTGGAAATTTGCATAAACAGCAAAACATTAAAACAGGATTTATAACCTCCCTCAAAAATAGAAAATATATGCAGAAGTTTCATAAAGAAGCTATAGGAGTTAAGTTAAAAAGCCCCAACCCCAAATCCCATTAATTGGAATCTGTATGTTGTATTGATATTCATAACATGTATCTCTTACACAGACTGTGTAGAGTACAGTATGTTGTTTGTATGTGAGTAGCCCTGTGTATTTCTGTTGTAATTGTTAATTTGTGGAGTAGACAGCTGAATTAGAAACCTGAGAGGCAGAGGGGGAGAGAGAATTGATCCTCTCCACTCTTCCCAAACATGTTGGTGTGTATTCCAGTGCCACCAGCATTTACACTTAGTCATTATGGAAGGGAAAAGCATACTTTTGAGATCCTGTAGTTGAGATACTAACTGAAATATGTAAGAACAGCAATGACAAATTAATTAGGGAGTGGGGTCACCTCTTTACTCATCACAGGTGATTTACAGCTGCAGGTTATGCCATAGTCACTGAATTTTGACTTGGGTTCAAGACTGCCATCTTCAGCCTTTGCAAAAGGAGATCAGCCTAAGGGTGAGGTTAACTGTTTTTACTTGGGAATAAAGTAGAAGGTTTTATTTTTTGTGGTAAAGACTTCTTTATTAAGTAGACTGAGCCTTATTCTGCCTTAACAGTTACCTGAGAAGCATTGGTGTTCACAAATGGGCAGTGGCCTCTGGTCTTTGAATGGGAGGCCTCAAAATAGCACTTGGCATCAAAGAATGTGTGGTTGCCCGTGTGCAGATATCAATGGCCCTTGCAGCCATGATTTCCCATCTCTGAGCACTTTCCATTGCTTTGCAAACCTTCATCATCTTGCTTTTATTTTTCTTCTTTTTTTTTTTCTCCCCTTCTAGATTTGCATTTGAGCTCACCATTTTGTAGCTCTTCTCACTTGTGTAATTGTACATGTGTATGCATTTATGATTTTTGTTGTTCCCCTCTTTCTTACCAACACTCCTGCTGTTGCATCTTTCACAAACATTTGTCTTCATTTCTCCCTCTAGTAAGAGAATACACTCTTTAAAAGCAAGGATGCTAGAACAGAGATTGTGCTTTATTCATTTACTTTGGCAATTATACCGTAGTAAGTTATTCATTATTCATAATGCCCCATGTACTACTGACTAGTGCTGTATAGCTTCTAAATGTAAGGAAGTTGTAATATGAGACATTAAGCAAGATGAGATCCTACTTTATCATTGCTTCTGCTCAGTCGTGGGTCATAAGTGGGGACAAGGTAGCCATTTGGGGTGCAAATTAACAAGTATGTTTTATTAATTAATAAATTATGTTTATTAATTAATATTAATCACTGGGAGTTGAATGGTTAATCTGTTCCCAGTCATTTTATTTATTTATTTTTAATTTAATTTGTCTTTTCTGGGAGGAAAACAGAATCCCAAATCTTCAAATGCATTTACTAACTAGACGGGTCTACAGTTTTAAGTATAATATTTGGCTTGTGCACAGTTTGTAAACAGCTCCTTGAAAAGTTGTGCGCTTCCTATATGTTAGGTTTTGCATTATCTAAACAATTTCTCAGTCCTGTAGATATATCTTTGATTTCATCCATGCAAATCTCCACTGTCAGCACGCAGGACAAATGGTGCTCAGCTGGGTACCACACGCAAATTGAGCTCTTTATTTCCATGGAGAATAATAAGAGGTCAGTGAAGGATTTTGCAACTGCCTCTCAGCCTAGTTGGGGCCTCGGCTATATATGAGGTAGTTTTACTCATCTTTCCTTCTGAGATGGCTCTCGTGCTGCTCACGGTAGTGAGTAAATATGTGCATGATAGAAAAGTGTGGAAATAACTGCATAGATACCTGGAGGAAAAGTTCAGTTTCATTAATTGTGCTATGTAGGCGGTAAAGTATTTGGTAAGAATTCAGTGATTCATTTCATTCACCTTTGGCATCTACAGAATTGTCTAGTGTGGCTTTTATTTGTTTCTTTGTTTGTTTTACTTAAGGTAGTCCCTTGAGTGAGTTCTCCTATAATAAAAAAGAAAAATTTTGGGGAAAGATTCACCTGCTGTTTCTGCTCACAGCTGGATGAAAGCCATCCTTTCAAACGCTCACTGCTCTCCACTGACCACCCAGAGAACTCTGCTATAAAGGGGATATTAAAGCTGGGGGAAAAGACTCCGGCCTTTTGAATCCACTCAGCATGTGTGGGGCATGAAGTGGGCAGCAAACATTTTGTGCTTACTTATACAGTTGTATCTGAAGTGAGGACAGAAGTGCTTAGTAATGAGTCTTCCTAACTGACCTACTGAACACAAAGGGCCAGACTGGCAAGCGAATGTGATGTTCCCTGTTGGGATGAAATGCATCTTTGCTCTGAGCCAGCAATGGACTCCTGACCTGTAAATCCTGAGTAAACACTAGGAGCAGTAGTCAGTGTTAGGAATTTGCTTTGGTCTTTAGAGTGCTGCCCTTCCACAGCATCTGGTCTGAAAACATAGGACATGAGAGAGAGCTGGAAAATTTTTAGATGCTCATGATCAGGCTTCCAACTGCTCAAGGGTTTGGGTTTTTATTTTTTTGGTGGTGATTTTCTTTCAGTTCATCATTGTGAAATGCTTAATTAAATGTTTTCTGGTATTTCTTTAGGATTTTAGACATGGATAACTGAGGCACAAGAGCATGGCCTTTGTTTACAGTTGTGGCTGCTGTTTGAAGTCATTAGGTCATTCCAAGGGATCCTCAAAGGCAGAAAAGGCAAGTTATGTATGAGGTTGTTACAACCGAAGATGAGGTACTCTAGTATGCTCTATGTCATAGGAGACCTGCAGCTCCTTAGTCTGTAGTCCCTTAAGTGTATTTAGTAGCTGAGCTGGTTTATTGTAGTATCACTTTTGCATAGGTCACTATTATGGTTTAATTGTACCTAATCCACAATATTTGCCATAGTAGCAACCTTCTTTCAAGGATTTATCAGAAATGTCTGTGCAGAATTAATTTCCTCATATGCACTGCAAATACAGGGCAGCACGGAGCGTATTTTACAGGAGAAGCAATGCTGGCTGCTAGATTTCAGTTGCCACTGTGACTGTACACACCACTGATGCGTGGAAACTCTGCTTCTGGGCTATTCGCTGTGAAACTGCCCAGCAGTTTATTATTCATGCTGATGAAAACACACTTTATTGCTGGTAGTGTTTTTTTTCCGGAAAGCTTTTCCTGAAATTTCTACATGTTTTATCTTAATTCTCAAGTTCTGACTACTCTTCTTTCAGAATTGTCATGCAGGAATGGTGAATTTCTGGTGAACAGAAAGAATAAGTGCAGAAAACCTACCCCTACCTTCTGTTTTCGAGTGTGTTTTGGAGGGTTATATGCAGAAGATCTTCAAACCATGGCCCTTGCAAGTAAAAGAAACAAATATGCTTTTCCCTAGACTCTTACTATATTTGCTTTATTAAAGTTTATGATGAAGTGAGAGGCTTAATTCACCAATGAAATTAATTTGACAATCCTTCACTAATTCTTACTCAATGTCTGTCAAAGTTGCAATATAGCAACAGTTCAGCATGACTGGTAATAGTGCTCAGAAGAAGCCTAGTATTGCAATAGCATATTGATTGAACTTTGGCATTAAAGCAAGTGTCTGAATAGCATGTGAGAAGAGTAACAGCAATGGGCCTGAAACATGCCACTGCTTTGCTTGCTTTGCCTAGTAAAAAATAGTTCCCAACAGCAACAACAACGACAACAACAACAAAAAAATAACAAAACCATCCCTCAACATAATAAGGTAGGAAAATGAGGATGTACTTCAAACTTTATGAAAGTCATTTATTAAATAGTCAAAGTTATCTGGGATACATTAAACCAATTTAGGGAGCACAAGTTACTGAAAACAAAAGATCCGGAATTCTTGAGCTTAAAGGCAGGCCTTAAAAAGCACCTCAGTGACCTCTGAAAAGATATCTCTGAAACCATAATTGCCATTCCACAACTATTTCATGGATGGAACTCTATTTAGAAATGTAAAAAAGGATTCCTAGAGAGAAGGAACATTTGTAAAACCTTTGTTGCTGATATTGTTGAAATCCTTTTGTTCACAAACACCTCAAGTATATACTTAAATTTCATTGATCTTGAGCTTAAAGTTGAGCTCATTCTTAAGCACCTTCTGCAGTAGGGGTGAAGAATGCGTCCACGAACTTTTTATGTTTGAGGAGGACTAGATCCGCCTCTACCAGAAAAACAGTTATCCATGTTTTCAATTGAATGACCTGTACCTAGGTAATTTGCATCCTCGTAAATGTGCTGAGGTTTGAAAATAGGATGATACAAACATGCTTGGAAGCTACTGAGGCTGGAGCAGAGATCTGAGGATCTGTGTTAAACTTTTCCTTGCTATATCGACATACCTGTGCTGCTGTGCAATCACTTTTCTGAACAAATAACCTGTGGTTTAAATGTAAAAAGATATGATACATAAATTAACAAAGTTTAAAAGAAAAAGAAAGATGAAGGCCTGCATGTAGGTTTGGAGGGATTCATTATTTACTGGTGTCCATGGGAGACCTCAGCTTGCTCTGTTCTTCACCCCCGCGTGGAGGCATGTTGATCGAAAGCCCAGTGTAACAAAGAGAAAGAACTCACACCACAGATATTTTTTGAAATGGAAATGAAACGTGCGGTATTAGTATCCTGTCAATGTTAAAAAGAAATATGGGAGACTAAAACAAACAATTCAAAATGTGTTTTTTCCAGTTCATAGATATATACCTATATACTTATTCTAATGTAGCAGGTTCTGTTGGTCTATTCCTCTTCCTCCCCCTCCCTTCCGTTTTTTTTTTTTTTTTAAGCATATAAATTCCAACCATGTTTTGTGTGAAGGGTCTCAGTGCATACTGACATTGTGAGTGTCAGCTCCAGATCACTTTAATCAGAGAGTGGATATGCATGATAAAACGGATAAGGGACTTTAATCAAAAAATCCGCTGGTCTGGAAACGTGACGCACTCCACCAAACACACTTCATCCCACTTTTCTTGTGCCACTGCCAAGATTTTTATTTCATGAATATGCATTGGACATGATATTACATTAAAATGTGACATTGTTGTGTAGTGGTAGGGATTTAGAATTAGAATAAATAAATAAATAAATAGACTTCTCTAAAGTTTTTTGTAATTGAACATTAGTATCATGTTGTGATTTTACATATATTTATTCACCTACCCCCACCTTCCTCCTTTTCTCCAAAAATTCTTTTTGAATTGAATGTTGAATTCCTCCCTTTCTGCTTAATAAGAAAAACAATAGTAACAGATAGATGCATTATTTAACTTTTTCCTATAAGCATAATGTATAGAGTTCTCACCAAGGAATTGCATTTTTGCATATAAAGTACATGTCTGCAGCTCTGTGGCTGGGGGCATTTTTGCTTCTACAGCCAGGAATAACTCTAGCAGAGAGCCCACTCCAAAGTCCATTATTTTCTATGCAAAGACTGCCTCTGAATTTTACAGGATTTGGATCATGCACCTAATAAACCGAGAAACCCTTTGGTTCTCCCTAATTTTGCTATGTTACATTGTTTCCTGGAAATTGATGAGGATTATAAAACTGAAATTTGCATCATTAAGCCTGTGCTAGTCTCAATTTTGGAGCTGTAGTTTTTCATGTAGTTGGACCAATCAGCTTTTAGTCACAACATGTAAGCATTTCTACATCTGTCTCTTTGTAAACCCCCACCCCATGAATTCTGAGAACTGATCTCTCAGACAATATACCTTGAAACACGCATCTTGGCATGCGGTGAAGCATTCATCAGATTAAAGATGAGTGTGTTTGCTGTCTTACTATTTCTCTGCTGCAAATACATACAGGATGGCACTTGAAGAAAACAAATTTGTCTAAACGGAATGATTTGCATCTGAAAAAAAAAAATGTGGGATGGGTCTAAGTGAGTACAAAACTGTTGTCTTCAATGGAGCCGTGCTTAATTGCACAAAGGCTTTGCCTTTCAGTAGACAAAAACAGGTCACTACAAAAATACTGGTTAGTGGTTTTGTGGTGTATCAGGGCAGACAACCAGGTGGTATGAATTGTGGAACAGAGTTTTGATTTCTTTTCCCCAATCTAGGTGATTTGGGTTAAATGAGAGAGAGTGATGCTGCCCTCTTTTCACTTGTGATTTGAAATCTGTAGAGGAAAGCGTGTTAAATGGTAAGAGAGTTCTCCTTACTATTATTATTTTTAAGCAGGGGAGAAGAACTAAGACTGTTTACTAGCTGAGGACTGTTGTGTACTGGTTGTTCAGTGAGGACCTCTTCTTGTAATGGATGCTTTCTGAGACTAATTTTAATTAAACTCAAACAAACAAAAATCATAATTACCTGACTAATGATCTGAAGCACTAGTATTTCATTACCTGTGTTGTTCAAATGTAGTAGAGAGGCTGCACAGAGCTTGCTTTCTCCATGTGGAATTATATGGCATTTTTAAGCAGTAACCAGAGAAGACGGTCTCATCTAGCCCTTAGCTGTGCTCCAAACTTCTGAAAGAGAGACAAAAAAAACCCACCAAAACTCTTGGCTGAACAGTCACTGACAAGGGCAAGCAATTTTGGAGATAAAAACGCAGAGCTCTTTAAACTGCTTCTATGCTAAAGTTATGGTCATTTCAAGTAGAATTCCTTTACGAGACCCAATTTCTCTAGAATTTATACCTGCAATATATATCTTCTGCTGGTGAAAGCTCGCCATTGTCCCAGATACTAATCGGGAAGGGAAATTGTGACGCTTTCAGGAATTTTACAGACACTTAGCATTAGATTTTAGTCCCCCTTCCAAAATCCCTTAATTGGCATGGCTGTGTCAGGGAGTTTAGAACTTCCCCTTTCTGCAATAGTCATTTAGCAGCATTGTGAGGACCAGGAAGAATGGCATCTCTTTTTTGCCTATTGTTAGCAGGTAAAGTGGTGTGAAGAACCATTTATCCTCAAACCCAGTTTTGGCGCTTTCCCTCTATTGCTCCGTTGCAAAATAGGAAATGTGGTACAAGTACTTTCTCAGGATGTTACTGCTCTACTCAAGAGCTGGTCCATGTCACTGGGAAAGTGCTCCCACGCAGCACCAGGGCTTGGTGCTCCTCATACCTGCTTTGGAGCCCAAAGTTTCCAAGGAGGCCTATGTCTTCCTCCTATAGTTCCAAGTGCAGAAGGCTCTGTGCAAACTGAAAGATGTCCTTGATGTTTATACGGTTTCAGAAGGAGTACTGAGGGCAAGATTTTTCCTCTCATAATCCATCAACAGTAGGATCTTGTTGCTTTTAGTGTCTGTCTTTTTCTCTTTTAAATAATACCTTTCTGAAAATGACGTTTTGGTATAATACATCTTTATATGGTTGTGATAATTTATAGAAAAACTCTGCTTGTTATACGGAGCACAAGCTTGGTTTACTGAAAGCTCCTATGATTTCTGAGCTCACACAGTGTTTCTAATTAGGAAATACTTTCTAATAGTCAAATTAAAATTCTTTTCAAAAACTTTTTTTTCCAGCTCCTGGTATCACCTCCACCCTCAGACACTAAGTCATTCATCTGAGTAAGAAGTTAAACCCTATCACTCCTCTACTGCCCATCTGACGATGTGACAGTGTCATAGCTTTTACTGTAACCAGGCTGCTTATGATGTGGATGGAGTTGGTAGCACAGTAGACCAAGAGGTACACTCTTCTGTCTAGATTTCAAAAGGAAATCATGACTGTGGCAAGAGTCAGATAGTCAAGCTGTTAATAGATTGCAAAGGACAATGACTTCAGTGGAGAAGCATTCGTGGTCTGGAATACCTATAGATTATGGATGTACACTTCTAGGAGAGCTTTTAGAAGCTGATAGAGATATCTGCAAAGACAGACATCACTCAGAACTGCCTAATTTAGAATGAAACATCCCCAAAGGAAATTACCATTACAAAAACTATTATTTAATATTAAAGGTAATTGTAACACAAGGGCATGACTCATGTCCTTGTGTTACAATTACCTTAATATTAAATGATAGTTTTCTGAATGGTAATGAGGGGAACTTAAATCTGAAACTCTCCTTAACCCTTGCTACGGTGCCTGGGAGTTAATATTTCTAAAAGCGTGTCTGTACAGTCTGTCACCTACTCATGTACCCTGTTAGTAACAGCAGGGGATGGAAGGCAGATGTAAGTTGCTTTGAAAGTAATGCCTCCTGTTTATTCCCATGGACACTACAACAGATGAAAAGAGCACAATATGCACTGTTTAATAGAGCAAATTTTCAGCTACAAAGCACTTTTTTTTCAGAGTGGACACCACCATTCACTATGTGTTTTCACCAACAGTGAATGAAAGCCTGCAAGCTGTGCTTATAAAAATCTGCAGCAGCAGAGGTGACCTGCTATTCCACCACCGCTATGATAATGTTGTTGCTAGGAAAATATTTCCAACGCAGTCCGTCTTTCAGGAACCTGAACAGATGGAAGTCAGAAGGCTCAAAATCTGAACTATATTGTGGGTGTAGTAGGACAGTCTAGGCAAGATTGTCAATATGCTCCATGATCTTCAAACTGGTATGTGTCCTGTTATGATGTTGCAGGAGGAAAGTTGTCGTCTTCTGGCCTGACTCAAAGTTTGAGACTTTGTCTTAGTCAGCATCATGATGTAGCAGTCAGAGCTGATATTCCAACATTGCTACTGTTGTTTTCAACTCATTGAAGCCACTATTCAGCTCCATACACAGTTTCCTGGTTGTAATGTGCTGATTGGTGTAGACGAGCTGATCGAGATGTTTGTCATTTAATTCTGTGACAGCTGTGCATGACTGTCCAGAATGTGGCTTGTTTCACATCACTGTCACCACTGCTGAAATGTAGCACTCACTACTCATCACTTCATTGTCCTGTTTTGTCACAAATCTGCTGTTTGGTCTCTATAAACATTCAGCAAATGTCCATGAGTGTTAGTAAGTGCAGTCATTTCTGTACGGAAGAATTCAGTGATGCACCTGTGCTTTATACATACTTCCATGTCAGACTGCCCCTCTGCTGCCATCAGTCACACAGAAAAAAAAAAGGAAAAAAAAAAAAAGCAGTGGAATATTGGTGGGAGGGTTTAACCTCTACTACTACACCACCAACATCTGCCTCTGGTGTTGTAGGTCAACACAGTAAAATAGGTGGTGTTACTTTTGGATCAGCCTTCGTGTAATATCAATTTTTTTTAATAAATTCAGGAATTCTTACATTGCAGTCTGTTGTACTGAATAGCTGACCTTTACAGTCACCAGAGTACACAGCAGATGCATTCTGTTGATATCATGAGAACTCCAGTGAGTTACACCTTGACAGATAGAAAGGTTCATATTCTTATTCTTCTGTGCACCATTTTGTCTTCCTAATATTCTTTGTTTGATGTTTTTTTTCTATTTTATCCTTATTTTTTTTCTTCAGTTGGTACGCAGTTCCAGCTTATACAAAAAATGTGTACAAAGAAAACACAAACATGTTTAATGTCCTGATGGTGTTAGAAAACTTTGAGCACGAGGTTTTCTATTCTGTAGAGCATTGCCTTTTTAGTTCCCAGCACAAAACAGAGGCCTTAGTTCAGAAGTAGCCTTACCATCGCTTGAACGTGACCATTATCTTCCTGCTTATATCAGTATGTGAAGTTTCTACCGATACTGCATGGACATCTTTGCTACAGTCCCATACCTGGTACCTAAGTAGAATTAACTGGTTAGCAGTAGGACGGAGTGCAGAACTTAAGAAAAATAATAAAAGAAATTCTGACATGCTTAGTCAGAATGAATAATTTTGCATTTGGTTATGCTATGTTGGGTCATCTTAATGGTTACATCATGTCACGTTTCATTATGTCAGAACCCATGATAGACAGTAAATGACAAAGCAGAACCACTGTGTGCAGTTTATTAAAAAAATATTTAAAATATATACTGTTTTCTTATCTATTTCTAGCTGTGATTTCAGCTAGAGAACTCCCATTGTGAATTCATGTTATTAATTAGCAGGTTGGGATAGCTGCAAAAAGCAGATAATTCTGAGATAGCAGCACACAGTGCATTAAGGCAGATATCTCAGGATGAACTCAACTCTAAGAATAGGATCTATATATGAAAACAAGTTTAAATTAGGAAATAAGATTGAATATACCATTCTGCTCTGTGATGGACTCAATTAGATTTAAATATGGGGAGAGGGATTTTGTTCTTACCACTTGAAAAATCAGACTAGTACACATACTATTGCCTGCAATTGTTCAGTTTGCTCTCTAATGCGGGAAGACTGCACAGGACATCCCAGGAGTTGTGGTAGTCCTTTCTCCTTAGCAAACACCCTTCTGCATCAAGAAGGAGCCTTGTCTTGTCCTGCGTTGTGTGCAAGGCTTGGTGTGTACAGTGGCCATGGCAGAGATGAGATGCATTGTAGCAGCTCAGGTCAGAGTGCTCTGGTTTTTTCAAGTCTTTAAATATACATTGAGGTGATAGGGAACTGTCTGTATGGCAATGGTCCAAGCTCTGAAAACCCCATGAATACATATTTACATGATAGATTTACATGATTTACTCTGGAGATCTTGCACAGTTTACAGGTGGGGGCTTCCATTGCCTGAAAATTATTGCAGAGCAATGGTGTTTCCACTGCAAATTGGGTTCATTCTTCAGGCCATCAAAAGAAGCTGCTGTAGGTCAGGTAGGCTCAAGTGCAGACATTCTTGCTGGGATTTCTGTCAATTTACCAGAAGCTGGTGAAGATAAAGAAATTCAGAAGGCCTGTGAGTGCTGGATGTAGTTTTAGCAGTTCATAATCTGCCCACAGAAATGTTTTGGAATGGTTTGGTCAAGGCATTCAAGGGTTAATAGTCTACTTCTAGGTTTACCGATGCTTGCAGGCTGGCTGCAAGGACCTCATAGCTTGGCCAGTGATATGCCTATACTTAGATTAAAGAGGTTCTGAGTTGTATGATGGCAAGATCATACTATATCCAGGAACAGTGTTAATGTAAAACAGGTGACACAAAAATGACTCTGCACAGAAAATTTTCAGAACTGGAAGTTTGCTTTGTCTTGCTTTTTATAGAGAGACAGTGAAGGTGAGTATTACTCACCTGTCAAAGAATCTAGCTACACATCTAACTTCTCCACTATGTTACACAAAATGAGAAATGAGCATCCCTTTATTTATTCTTTGCTCAGCCCTTCTGTGGGTTCAGGGGAGCTGTAGCAGGACTGCTGATGTGCATCAGGTACTCGAGAGATGCATTTCAGATCTGAAGGCAGAAGGCAGGTTTGTGCAGTGTTCTGGTTAGCAGTTACTATGTGCATCAGGAGGGATAATCACACCAGACCAGCAAAGTACTTCAAGATCTGCTTACCTTGGAGCATACAGGCAGCCTAATTGACTTAGCTGAGATTACATACAGGCTTAAAGTTAGTCACATGCTTTGCTGGATTTGGGCATTAATCCTGTGGCCTGAAGTCTGTGAAAGCTTTCCAGTGAACTGGAAGTCCACTGAAATGAGCTTCCCTGGAAGGCCGCTTCCACCGGAACAAACACTACAACTTCCTGCAGCACTTTCTGAGGAGATGGATCTCCTGACAGAAGAATGGCTGACCTGCAGTTTTAACTGGACCTTACCAACTTGTTCCTGAGCCTTTCCCATCTTGTTTGGAGTATCTACCAGCAAATCCCAGGTGGCTTCTTGGATTTTGCTCATCATCAAATTTAAGGATTATTTTAGTCAATAAAAGCATTGTGATTGGTTTGCTATCAGTGATGCTCATTCAGAAGGTGAAATGTATACTGTTGTGATTTAACACCAGTTTATGGCTTGAGAGAGAGGGGTAGCAAAATGTCAGTATGAAGTTTGCAATTTTATTGCTGAAGCGTTATTTCCTATAGATAGAAAAAAGTAGGGTAGGGAACCACTTCAAAAAGTTATATCTTCCTTTTTAGATACCATTGTGAAATGAGTTATTATTATTATTTTTAAGACTAAAAGCAGTTTCAAGTATTACACGTGCTCATTTAATTTCTAACTTCTGTGGTATAATCATCTCACCTTCTTATTTATAAAGTAGAAACAAAGTACCAGAATGATTACTTTCACATTACATATTTCTGGGGATTTTTTTTCTTTCCATAAAGTTATTTTTCTCATTGAATTTTTTGCATTGTCATCTTATATTGTATTCATTACCTAAAATACACTTCTTGCTTTCCTTTCTGGGAAAAAAACAAAAACAACTAGAACAACAAACAGAAAAGATGAATGAAACATACCTAATTTTTTGTAGTTGTGGAAGTTGTGATAGCATTTCTCCTAGTGGTAACATGAGAATAAAATATAGTTTTAGTTCAGCATTGCTTCTACATCTCTTACTATAGTATTGACTCCACTGTTATGTAGTATTGAGTTTTTCCAGATATGCCTACATTGAGTAATCATGATATCGAAGCGGTGGGATTTTTGGGATCCACACATAGATATAAAAGAATTAGGCCATGAGATACCTAAAGCACTTAAGATAACTCATCTGAGACATTGCAGGACTTCAGATGAGGTGGAGATCATGGCTGACTCGCATATAGATACTGCCTAATCTGCTTTGGCGATATGAAACGTGTTATTCCCAATCATTAATATTTTATTTGATTCTGAGAAACAAGTCTAAGTGATTTGGCTCCTTGTCTTTACCAGGAAGCTAAAAGAGTGAAGCTGCCCTCAAGATTCAGCCTCATTTCGCTCTGCTAATTCTCTTGTCAGGATCTCTGCTCCTTAATTTCCAGAAATTTTCCCATGAAAAGAAAATCAACAGAAATCTCCTTGGCTTGAATACCGCACAAGTCTTGATGCACTTCTGCTCTTTGGTTCGGAGATCTGTGGCAATATAAATGGAGAAAAGAACAAACCATCTGCTTTAGAAGTTGTGCTGTTTCCTCTTAGGTCCACAACCTTCAGGAAATCACACACCATCATTTGATGTCTTAGGAAAGAAGAACTTGCCTGGAGTTGGGTTCATTTTGGAGATTATTTAAAACAAAATATATTCCTTCCTTCCTTTTCCCTTTCTGTCTTTTTCCATTTTCCTCCCTGTCATGGTAATACAACTCACCAGTTCACCATGTTCTGGAGAGTTTTGCAGATAGTTTACTCTTAATTGGAAAGGTATAATTAGAGTAATTTCTTGGAGGATGCTTGAAGTGCTAGATAGGCTTAGCTATTTTTATGGTTTCAAAAGAGAAAGAAAAAGCCCACTCTTTTGGTGGATGTTGTGGAAAGCTCAGTGCACAAGAGATTGGTCTTAGCTTTTTGGTTGATACTATATTGAGTGTGATACTGAATAGGCTGTGTATTTTGAATTTTATAGCACTGCCATGTGAGATTATGTGCAGAATTTAAAAATATAGACTACTATGTTAAGAAGCCAAAATTAAAGAGCCCCATTTTTCTTTCCAAGTGGGCTGACGCACAGTAACTATCTCAGCAATGCTGTTCTGCTTTTACCTGCTACCTTGAGATTACCCTTCTTGCTGGTATTCCCAATTGCTGAAGTGGTTCCTTTGCACCTTCCACCTGTTGGTATCTAAGCTACTGGGGTAATGCTGCAGCACATCCTGGTATGAATGCAGTCTGCTGCTTCATGTGCATGACTGGCTGACCTTTACTGAAAAATATCACCTAACTGCAAATTAAGAGCTTCGGCTTATTTTAGAGCTATCCTTAGCTCTACAGGGAGCTATCTGGGAAAGGGTCAAGATGGATGCAAGCCAGTAAGACTGCGATACAGATTTCATGTAGTCAAAGATGTTCCATATAAAATTAAATAATATCAATAGCAAAAAGAAACTGAAAGCGCACCTTAGATATTTATACATCTGGCCAATGAAATGAGTAGCTGATGTTGTCTCCATGTGTCCTTCTTGATGTTTGTGTCTGAGCAAAGAGGTCTGGATGATTTCAGGTCTGGATGATTGCACTCCCAGTTCTGCAATTACTGCACTGAATGCTGCTGCTATCATAGAAAGGCTGTGGGTGACCTGTCTGACACCTGAGAAATTGTTTGCAGTTGGTGGTTTGTCACTTGTACCAACATCAGTGCAAATGCAGCATGGAGATGGACGAAAAAATAAATAAATTGCTGTTGTCCTTCTGAAACCAATAGTATCTCTTTGGCTTTGCAGTTCATGTGAGTGCAACTCTCTCATAGATATTGCACTGTTTGGAAATGACTAACATCTCATCAATGCAGAAAATGTCTGATTGAACGAAGGTTTAACTTTCTGGTTTATTAAATCACAGAATTATAGAATCATAGAATGGCTTGGGTTGGAAGGGACCTCAAGGATCATCAAGTTCCAACCCCTCTGTTGTGGGCAGGATTGCCAACCACTGGATCAAGTACTAGATCACGTTGCCCAGGGCCCCATCCAGCCTGGCCTTAAACACCTCCAGGAGGTCTGGGTCATTCACAACCTCTCTGGACAACCTGTCCCTGCACCTCACCGCTCTCTCAGTAAAAAACTTCCCCTGATATCTAATCTAAATATCCCTTCCTTTCTTTTAAAACCATTCCCCCTAAAGAACTGGGCTCAACTGGACAGCTGTGGCAGGGATGCTGCAATCTTTGCTGTGGTTCCAACAGTAAGGGTGAAGCTTTAGGAGCCTTGGAGGTCTCCTGCACTCCTTGTCTTTTTGCCTTTGCCACCTTGTAACTGGGATGGTGCGCACAAACTCCTGCAGTGCTGACTACTAAGGCAATGTATATCTGCTCTCTGGAGTGAGGGAGCAGAAAGATTCACTGTAAAGCTGATGAGGCCCTGTGATCTTTGATACCTGCTGGTGTAAACATTTAAAAGACCTTTAAGTTATAGCACCTCTCCAGGCAGCAAACAATATGGAAACATTAGTGACCATCATTCTCACCAGGGGCTAACGGAAGGAAAGATTTGTCCTTCTGTGTTACCACAGAAAGCTTCTCCTCTTAGCTAGCTTGCTCATTTATAACTGGGGTTGGAAAGTGCAAACCAAAATGAAACCTGCATTAAAAGAATTTTGTGGGCTGTACAAATCATAAGGGTAACTACTTCACAAAATACTGTCAACTGAGGCATATATTTAAAAGGTTAGATAAAATATCTCCTACCCATTTTTTTTTTTCCAGTTCTTTTCTTTTTATAGTCCACTGCAAAACAACAATAGATAAAAAGGCTGTATATAATGCATGTATTTTTTTTTTTACCTTTCCCAAAGGAGTCTCTGTGCTTCCCACACTAATTGTAGGTTTTTCTGAAAATGCAGCATGAATCATTTATAAATAAAGAGACTTTAAAATCCCTAAAAGACTCCCTGAGGTATTCAGTATTTCAGCATAAAATAACTGTTAAATGGAGTTATTCTGAATTAGCTTTTACTGGAAAGTGGGGAAAATAAAGTTTTCTTTTCACTGTGAATGTGCAATAATTCTTTTACACAGCTACCCAGGGTAATTGACAAGCGATTTTCATAATTCAGGTTTTAGCAAAGAAATCATCTGAAGTGGCTAACATTAAATGAACAGTGCTGCTATTAAAACATAGCTTTCAAGAGAAACTGCGTGAGATGTCAGAACCGGGGGCTCTGTGTTGAGACCTTAAAACATAATTCAGGCTATAAAATAAAAACATAGACATTCAAGCTCCACAACAAATTTATACATACACCCTCCTTGCACATGCATGCATGCACTTAAAAGTAATAAAGAAGGATTTCTTCATCTTTCCCTTGAAATCCTGTGATTATTTTAGTGCACAGATAACCCTAGAAAGACAAGGCGCTCAGGAAAGGAAACTGATTTGCGTGACTCTTTTGGACTTCATAACCTTGACTGTCCATACCCACCGTGCAATCAGAGGTCACATTTGATCTGTGTGTGTAAAATTATGCAGAGGAAGCTTCCTCAACACTTTGTAGTTGATTGACAAATTGGTCTGTCACTCAAATGCTCCTTCAACTTATCGTGAACAGTAAAGAAAATTATCTGTTCTGTGCATATGTGAGAAAAAGCCTGTTCATTAACCTCTAGACTGCTGAAGCTGTGGAACATATAAAGCTTCAAGGAATGTGTACTCTATATGAAAAGTATGCAAAAGATACAGGTGTATGCATATATTTATATACATATATTTGTGTGTGACACATACAGAAATATGCATCCATAGTAGAGTAGCCCATATGATACATATATATTTCTGTGTATATTACATCAGTTTGCAGAGCAAACTTTAGGCACCCTTTATATGAGTTTTGTGTGTGCAGTAGCTACAGAAAGGCAAACACCCCTGAGTTGCTTTCCACAAGTATTTGGTACAGCTTGCCTCATAATAAGATGCCTTTGACTGTTATCCATCAGATATCCTGCCTACACTGTAACTTCCAGATCCTAGGTTATTTACAAACATCGGTGTCTCACATGTGCAAGGATTTAAGAACAGCTAACGATAAAGGCAGGGGCTAATTCACTCCAAAGGTTAAGCAGAGACAGCTTGGATAGCTATAGTGGAGCTGGGCCTGTCTATGTAAGCAGTAAATTTAGTTTTACATACCACGAGATACTCACCTGGCATCCAGGTACTTCAGCTTGGAGAAAATTTTGCAAGTCATGTATATGTTCACATCTCTTTTGTACCCCTTGCTAATTGCTAGTGTACATGTTGTTATTTATCTATCTAATCTAGGTAAGAAGGGCTGATCTCTCTGGGCATTTCCCTCTAAATGCTCTATGTGTTACTGAATGTTAACCATGAGATCTACAGAAAAACCTGAAGCTATAGGGTGATGACACTTGTGTGCTTTGTTGGCCTCTTTTCTTTTTAATTTTCAGGTTTTTCCTCTTAAGCCCTTCAGACTGGTACCAGAAAGCAGTGCTGAAGCAAACAGTCCTATTTAAAACCTAATGAAAGTTCTGCTTGATGCCCTGTTTGCCAGCTTCTGTCCCAGCCCTGGTGATAAGTAGCATGGGAGACCATGCCTGGAGAGAGAGATTTTGACAGGATGAGAGCACCCTTGATTTTGTGAAATGTATTTGCTTCAAATTGATGTTGCTAAGTTGCATGGACTTGGGAATAGGACGGGGGGGGGGGCGGGGGGGGGGGGGGGGGGGGAAGGAATAGAAAGATAATTGATCTCAACATAATTTTTATTTTCCTATATAAAACTTTTTTACTTTTAGTATTTAAAATTTTTCTTTGCCAGTGGCTGACTAGCTTGAAGTCTTTGAAACACTGAGCTTTCTATAAAATCCAAATAATTCTCTGTAAATCAAAGTACTTGGCATGCTTGATGCAAAGCCTGAAGGTTTTCTTTTTTAATTTTTTTTAAGGTAATCTCTAGAAAGTAGTTTGTACTCATGTTTTCACAGTGATTAAATATGCAAAGTAATTTTCATGATTATCACCCCGTTCTGAACCAAATCAGATGCGGCTATGCTTCTCTTTGTACAAAGCCAGTTATTGGATCAGATTCCAAAACAAATCCCCTGAATTTGGCGGATCATCATTTTAAAAGGGGGCTTGTTAAGGTAATGATTAAATTAAACCACCCCTTTAAGAATATTTAGATCTGGTCCGCCAAGCGGAACGGTCTAATGGTTTTTAAATTAGAAGCTGCGAATGCTAGTGAATTTCTTTTGTGGGTCAAGTGGGTATTAACAAATGCTAAGACTGTTCTCTCTTTTGTCATCACCTTGAAATCTGCAAAGAAAAGCGAAGAGTGAGAAAGACACAAGGAGAGAAGCAGTGTTAGTATTTAAAATCAGAGCTTTTTAACCAAGGGCAGCTTCAGATTTACAAGGTTGGAGAGGAGAAGGTATGAGATGCAGCTGCTAGTAATCTCTTTATACTTCACTCTTGAGGGAGAGACTGAAGCTTGAAGCTTCAAGGAAGTGGAGAACCCAAGTGCATTTGATTCTGGCAGTCTTAAGCTATTGCAGAGGTGTAATAGCCTGCTAACCACAGAAGCGTGGATAACAACTCATACCTGTGGCTTCCAGATTTCTTAACCCTGTCAATTTAAAATGTGCTTTTAGCCTCAGATGCAGCTGAGAGTTTGTGGCGTGGAGAGACAATTGTTTGCTTTTGTGGAGAGGATGGCTGGGTTCCTTCCAATGCTGGAGACTTCTCTTTTGGATACCTAAGGCAAACTGTATTTGTCACTAGTATTTTTCATCCTCCAGCCCTAGCCGATAGTGGAGTTCTGTGAATATTGGATTTATGGGGCATAACAATCTCCCTGGTGGGAGGAAATCCACATTAAAATATAAACCTGTCAAGTCAGGTCAAGTCACAGCTAACAAAATACCAGTGCTGTTCTTCTGCGGTTAGTTCCTGTTCCTTTTTAGTCATACATAAGTTTCTGAAAATGGCACCTCTTGGGCCAAATTTTTTCTGTACTAAGATGGTTTAAAGCAAACTGTTGCGTGGGGGAGGTCAGAGGTAAAGTCTGATCTGCTCTGAGCAAAGTGGAAAGAGAAATATGTTTCTGTTTATTGAAACAAAAATCCGTGTGGCCATTTTGTTTATGAATAGCCTTCTAAGTAAAATGGTTACAAGTGGAAAGCTGGCTTGGGCTACAGAAATAACAATAAGCGGCGAGGTGCACTTCTGCAGGTGAAAATGTCAGTTTTCAGTTGACTGAATTATGACCCTTTAGAAATTGCATGCTTTGGACATGCAGTTCTGTACAGTTTGTGTAGGGCTTTCTGCTAAGCTTGTAAAATATGCACTTAAGGAGAGACATGCTCTGTGTGTGCACACTGAGGGAGGGAGAAAGAGTAAGCTACCTTCGCTGTGAAGTGAGTGTTTTCTGACCTTACAATGTGGTTAGCGAAGATGGCTGACTATTCTGAGCCCTGTTTTTTTTTTTCATTGCAAAACAAGTAAAGAGATCAAGCAAAGACAGGTTGTCATGCTCCTAACGTGCTGGCTTCATTTCACTGCTTGTGCTCTCCTTAATGACCCACAAAAGCTCCAGTGAGATGCTACTAGAAAGTTTTGAAATAAGAAAAAATCATTAGGGGGGTGTTACTGCTTAACACCTCAGAATTAAAAAATTCCAAAATTCAGGCTTGGTAAACAGCCTTAACCCTGTTCTTTATATTTAGGCATCCTGATGCATCTGTTTCTGATTCACCATGCATATGTTTACTTTCTTGGGAGCAGTGGGCAGTTCTATGTAACCTTCTATACACTGTGCAGCAAACTAAGCAACAAAACAAACCAAAGGTTTTGATGTGCGCAGCACTGAAAATGGTGCTGAAGGACTAGGAAGCAATTATCACATATTCTACCAGTTAATTCCCCTCAAGTGGAAAGTTTTTGTTAACCATGGCCAGACTTCTCTCATACAAAAATAGTAGTATACCCCCCCCAAAAAATCACTGGAAATAAATAATAATACACAAAACTGAAGAACTAAAAACTCGTTTCGAAAGGAACAAAGAGGAGTTCGTGGTAGATCTATGTGATCTGTAATTTCATAAGTTAATTTGGGCTCCCCTCATTACCCTTTAATATAATACAGCAATGAGTAAGACAGATCAGATTCTATTTTGCATGTGGGATTACACTGCTACACCATTTTGGTCAAGAAATTGGTCAAGTGGCTTGTCTTTCATGTCACCGTTACCACTGCTGAAATGCACCACCCATCACCTCACCGTGCTCACATCCACCGTTTGATCTCCATAAACATTCAGCAAGTGTCAGTGAATGTCAATAGGTGCCATTTTTTCCTGCATGGAGGAATTCAGTGACACACTTCTGCTTCATATGCACTTTTACGTCAGACGCCATTTTGTCAGAGTGCCCCTCTGCTGCCGTCTGTCATACAGCAACACAGTGTAATGGAGTGTTGGCAGGAGGGTTCAACCCCTACTGTCATACCACCACCATCTGCCTCTGATGTTGTGAGCCAACATAATAAAACTGGAGGCATTCATTAGTTTTGGAGCAACCCTTGTTACTCAAAGTTTGTTGTAGAGACTCTGAGTAATCAGTGAGCCTGGATTCTCATTCCTGCCTTCACCAAAGTAAAGGTGTGATTGGATCCTGGATTTTGGAGCTGATGGTTCAAAATAAATTCATCAGCGGGTTCCTATTTTTTAACAACATCAAAGAGTATTCCTTTACTTTTTATTTGCAAACTCCCTGGGAAAACGGCTGCATACTTTGTCGGGTGGAACAGATTATTTTCCACAAAGTAACGTCATAGGTATGTGCAAGTATCATCTCTGTATCTAGCAGAAGTAAATGAGAATCTATAGCACTGGTTTAAAATACCCTCATCTTCTCACCACTCTGGTCATAAACTTGGGAGCCACCCTCTCTAAAAGTGGATACTACAGTGAAGTTTTGCCTCAATGTGCTTTCAGAGCCTGCAGTGTTGAATATACTGGGGCAATGCTATGCAAAGGGCAGCGTTTGCTCCCAAAGTTTTGCACATGAAATCTGTGGCCACAATTGTTTTCAAACTTAAATCACCTGCATAAAGATGGAAACCAGGTGGACAGTCTGTTTTAAATTCAACTATGTTATGGCTTAAACAGGCTTTCATATGAAAATAAAGATTGCATAATTTCACAGAGATATAAAATGGATATGAATGCCAAGAATTTTTTGTTTTATGCTATAGTATGAACATTTGTTTGAGGATTGAAGATGGCTATTTTTAGGTATCTCACCTGACATCTAACTTTCTCTGCTGCGCTGTAAGGTCAAAACTCTCCTTTTGGGTTATCTGCAGAGGGGATCTGGACTGCATAGTGTGCCCTTGATCCCCGCTCAAAACAGCCACTGACGTCAGTGTGAGTTTCATGTGCAGATTAGAGCTGTGTAAGCTCTTTGTAACAAAATCTGAGGTTATGCAAAAACTGTTAATAGTTTGGAGCTTCCACGTGGAAATAAACATGGGAAAGTTTTATGCAGAGTTTGAATAACAAACTTTGCAAAGAGAAGCCTCAATTTGCTTATCTAGACAGTCAGGATTTTCTTTTAATGGGTGCCATCGTTTTGCCTTTGGGTTTGAAAAAATGTGTATCAGAAGCAATACCCTTGCTTTTGAACTTCACCAGTAAATCTTTAGGTGTGTGATAGACATAAAGTGAATGTTTTTGATCAAAATTTTGAATGCCAGAAATCTGGGAAGTAGAAGAAGAAAAAGTAACGACAGAGACCAAATGATTAGTTTAAGTCCTAGACTGCAAGCAACTTCCAACATAACTGGCTGGAGTCAGGTTTTTGTTCTGTTTTGTGTGTGTGTGTCCTGACTGGCACGTACTCAGAGCAGAACCTGAGGAATGGGAATATAGTGTTGAGAATTACAAATTGCAAATTGGTCTAAGAACTAAAACCAGTATAACTTGCAATGCTGAGTCAAAGACATAAAACTAAAAGTAGTGATCTGTTTTGGCAGGTGAGAAAAGGAGCTTTCCTCCTAAATCGTTACAAATTAGGGGCTCTGTGTGTATGACATTTTCAGTGACTCTTGGAATGTGCACATTTTGCATAAAGCGACAGATTCCTGAGGTCTGTGAGTGAATTCTCTGAGCAAGGAAAGCAAAAGTAAGACTACAGACTCCTATCAGGATAGCTGTTTTTTTCCCATCACTGTAATAAAGTGACCTAATTAAAAATTTGCAAAGTGTTATTTACCTGCTCAGACAGAAATGGGTATCCTTAGATCAGTTATAGTCTATTAGTAAATATTATACATTTTAAAAAGATTTATAAATATGCATTTAACCAAAGCAGTCATTCTGGTCTCTTAGATAATTAATATGCATTGGAGAACTTTCCATTAAAGACTTTTGACTCTCTTCTTTTCACTTTAGAAAGCAAAGGAGTTAAAAAAAATAAATAAAGAAAGAACAATTCAGCCCCTTGAATAATTATAGGCTTGGAACATAAACCATGAAAAGCCAGGACATAGAAACTTCATTAAAACTTAGGCTTGGAAAACTTGTTCTGTGAAGCTGATTTACTTTTTTCTTCTTCTCCTCCTTGACAGCTGGAATTAAAGGACAAAGTGTCAGTTTAAAATTAAACTTCCTGGCTTTGGTCCATTTGTGTTGCAGCCTTAATCAGGAAGAAATAGTTCTGTTGAGGGTCATATTATTTTTGGTCCATGGGAGGGATGTTGAAGGTGAACAAAAGGGCACAGAGCTTTAGGCAAGTTGTTGCCAGGAGTGAGCAGGGTCTACATCTTTTACCTCAGAAGGGTTACTGACGCAGTGGTTCCATCACTGTATGGAACCAGGACTGTTCTAGGAGCTGCAGTCAGTGGCATCTGTGCTTCTGTGGAGAAATCTTGGCTTTCAATTAGCCTTTAGTCAACAGGTAACCCTCCCTGTGAGGCCCAAATATCTGTCTTGCTTTTCTCATATGGGAATCAGCATTTTCTTAGTGCATATCTGAAGGTAGGCCTTTGTGCTCTCGGACAGAGGACCAAAAGAGCAAGGGAGCTCTGATCATGGATGGCACTCCACAAATGAATGCTGAATTATGGAGATGGTGCTTGGATGGTGTTTGGATGAGATATTTCTCAAGCACTTGGCTTGAAATGGACACGTTTGTGTTTAAACTAAAGAAAAAGTGGGAAAAATAAGCAACACAGTAAAATGAGATTTAGTTGAAGCTACAAGTACTAGGATATGTCTTATTTCCTATCCGATTTGTTGCATAAATTATGGGAGGTTTGGAGCAATGCGTCTACCACAACCATTTAGAGGTTTATAAACTTAGTAGGAGGCTTCCTAGAGGGCTTGGCTCTGCAAAACTTACTGCTAACTGTGCAGATGTTATGAGGGATGGACAATGCACACACCTATAGCTGTTCATACAGCTTGTGGCTTCCCTGTTTGGGCTTAGTGTCTTTATCTGGGTCTGTGGTATATGCTTCACTGAACAGGAGAAACCAAGAGTGGCCAGAGCTTGTGGAAATATTATAAATGCCTCAGCTATTTTGGTAAGATGCTTCAATCCACTTTTTCCAGGGGAAAAAAAAAAAAAAAAAAAGAAGTATTAAAATGAGAAATTTCAATGATTTTTTTCCTTAATTTTTCCATACTTTCATAGCTTCAAAGATTTGGAGCTATTTTGAAATTGAAATTTAAACAACCTTTGCCAACTGTCAGAATTTCCACATGAAGTGTTTTAGTGTTTGATAACAAACTCAGGCCAATAGTTAATGATTCACAAACGTCTTCCTAAAACAGGGCATGCTTGAAAGCTCTCTGAAAACCAAACTAAGGATCTAAAATGATTTCTGCAGGTTTTGCATCGTGCTCATGGTAAATCATAAATTCACTCAGAGTTTACCCTGTTTGCTGAAGATGAGAGACCTTTCTTTATTTCTCCAGGCACAAAATGATGTGATTTTATTCTGTTATACAACTGAGGGAGTGATACACTTACTGAAAGATGAATTCTGATCTCCTGAAGTAGCACTAAGCTAGGGTGTCTCTCACATTCTCAGACTGATATGTGTGGACATACTTTCTGCTTCATAGAAGATGTTAGCATGATGGCACAGAAATTTGGAATGAATATAATTCCTGCTGTACCATGGACCTCAAGAAAATGAGGTTGTTTGTCTTGTAAGGTTGCTCTGGCAAACCAAGGATTAAATGAGAGAAATAAATGCTCTTCAGTTTTATGAGAGCAGCATGTCTCTGAGCTTTGCTTTTTTTTTTTTTTTTTTTTTTTTTTTGTATGATGCCGGATAGTGTGAAAGAAACCAGTGACAGGGAGGTAAACTTCTGTTGTGTTGTATCAGAGAACAAAGGCATCCAGCTCTTTGATAATGGGCAAGGACGTTCTGTTGACTTTTTAGTTTGTTTTATTATAGGGATGCCATTCATGCTTCCATAATTAAACTTATTTCAGCACCTCTATTTTAAATTCTCTTTTTTCCTGCTGACAAAAATGCTATCATGCTCCATCCGTATCCATGTCCTGGAATGCTGTAGGTTTTTTGTTCTGTTTTTTGTTGTTATTGTTTTTGTTTTTGTTTTTCCCCTAGGGGGAGATGCTTTACTGAGATTACTTTCTTCACTGCTTGCTACCTAAACTCTGTCTCTTGGTGAGAAATTTTTGCTGAATCTTTCAGGGTGTCACCATACATCATTATTCTTTTCATTCTTGTAATAAAAGGTGAGGATTTCTATTAGGATCCTAGGCTTGAGATTAGAAAACCCAGCATTTATTTTTAGTTCTGCCAAAGATTGTCTTGGTGCTCTTCGGCAGTGTTGAGCTCCTCAGGTATTTCTTCAGTAACTTCTTTCTGTGCCTTGAATTCTGGTGATACCTTCTGGGGGGTAGTAAGGGTGTCCACAATGCCTATCAAAGAAGGCCAAATAGGCAGTGTGCCTGCTCCACATGTACCACAGTTCCTAGTGTTCCATACCAATCTAAAGCAGTATGTGAGGCTCAATGAATTAGCAGAAAGAGCTGAAGAGCAAATGTGTTGCCTGGTAATGGGCAGGTGGGAACAGGAACTTCTTGGGCATTGGAATGAATAACCAGAGCTGGTCAAGCAGTGCCCTTGGTACCTGAGTCTGTAAAATACTTTTTTGCACACTTTTTTTGTTCATCCTCCCTCCCTAGATGTCTTTCTGTTTAAGGCAGGAACTAGGAGCATGTGTACATGTTTGTAAATGTGTAAAGGGCTGTTTTTAGCTTCCTTGTGTCTCTTAACTAGTCAAAAGAGGACTATCAAACTTGGAGAGACATTCATTCTGTGAGTTGTTTATCCGAGTCACAAATATTTAGTATGGAAGTCTGGCCCTAAAGCTTTTCAAGTATGTAGACCCTGTTCTTAACTACATAAACTTAAGCTCCTTTTACCAAGCCTGAAAATTAGTCCTTGTACTGCTCCAGTATATTTTCTTTCTCTCACTCCCCTGAGTCTTTAAGGCTGGGATGTCTGGTGCACAGCTGCTGGCAAGCACTCCAGGTGCACTGGGGAGGATCGATATACAGACAGTGCCTATTCAGGCATGCACACCCACCTGAGGTCCATGTCCAGGAGTTGCATTGTATTGTTACATTACTGTGTTCAGCGGTTTGTGTTTAATATTTTTAAAATGAGAGAATAGCAAGGAATAAGAGAAGCAGAGACTGATGTTTCACTTGTATGATTCCCAGAGCTTTTATCTATTCAAATATGTTTAAAGAAAGAAATCTTCAGAGTCATTCTGATGTTCCATTTTATAGTACAACCAGAGTCTTTTGAGAAACTTTTCTTGCATTTAATGGTTTGGAGGAACGACAATATGCAGTATTACTATACTGCTAATACTTACTGGCTAACTTGAACAAATGTTCTAACCAGAAAATGTATTAAAAAATCTGTTTCTGAAACAAACCAAAATAAATCATATACCAGTGTTTTATTATACCATGTTTTAGATACAGTTAAGGTTCCAGACTATCTTACTTGCTTTGAGTAGGCAGACTGTTCTAACTGCCTAGGCTAGGTTTCTCTCCAGCTTGTTTTTCATCATTTTGTCGGATGCTATTTCTATAGATTTCTCTCTTCAGTAAAAGTCCTCACTTTTGCTAATTTAACATTAATTTGTGATTGATCTTTTCTGAGGTGGAGGAATAAGGTCGAAGCATATATTGGCATCCTGATGGTTTGAGCTGGTCACTGCCAGCTCTTGATCAGCAGCCAACTTTTCAATTAGGAGGTGAGAGCAAGTGATCTGTGCTGTTTTTGCCATTTATCTCGTCTCTAAGGAGAGACACATTTTGCCTTTCTGAAAACAGCTAAGAAGACTCTGCAGTTCAAGTGCATTTTGATCAGTGACTGATCTCCGCCTCACATCTGAAAAGTTCACTGGGGTTCTCAGCACCTTTCAAAATGCTTGGAGGTGAAGGTATGAAACACAGAAAATGATCAGAGAAGTAATGATGATAATACCAGGAAAAGGTAGACTGGCGAAGCAGCTAAGATATTATAATCCAAAAAAAATGTTATGGGTAATTTTCTTCTCATAACCTGAGGACAAAAACTTTATTACTCTTTAAACTCCAATATTGCACCAATTAAATTCTAGCTTAAGAACTAAGGTTTCCAGTCCACTTTTCATTTGAAAATGTATCTCTTATTCTTGTTCCCAGACATCCTATAAGAACAACTTTTGATTCTTTTTTTTTTTTTTTTTTTAATCTTCATATTTCCCATAATTAAAAAGCATGAAGGAATATTAAGTTACAGAAACTTTGGCAATGTGCTTTCAGTTTTGCAAAAGCACATTCTTGAAATAATGCTATTTTCTCATAGAAGAAATAATATATATTTTTTTAAAAAAGAAACTTCAAGCTCTTTTCTTTTTTCCTGCTGCATTTGACTTTTCTACCTCACAGCTCAGATTGCTTTTTTTAATCAAAGCAGTAATGGAAGAACAGTCCTTACACTCAAATGCAATCACATTTAATCATATTTAATATCCTTATTTCTCAGCTGATCAGACTCTAAAAATTTGATTGCTTTAGTTTGATTTAAAACTTAAGATGAGTCAAGCCCAGTAAAGAAGTGTATTTTTGTTGTTAGTGTGTTCCAACTGTATGGTTTCTTAAGTTGCTTGAGCTTTTGTCTACTGCATTGTGGAACTAAAATTTCTGAAAAATATCTGTAGAGACACACAGATTAAAATGGTATGATTTTAGCCAAACATATTAAATTTTTGCATAAGCAAAAATGATTTGACCTTATAATTCATTAGCCTTTATCCGATAAGAACCAGGCTCTGATTTGGAGAGAATGTATTGTATTGTTGCACCATCCTTTTCTGGTGTTTTCTCTGAAATTGCTTCTCAGCAATGGGAACATATTCTGAGTTCTTTTGCTCCGTGATAAATCCAGAGTAATTCCAGTTGACACTAAAGACTTCAATTTCTGTCTGCAGTTTTCATGTTCAAGCTGTAAACAAAAGACTACAGCTGAAGTGATGACCCTCATCAGATCTTTTGACTACCTTAAAGTCCATTATAATTGCTGTAATTACCTTCTGAGTTCCAGAACATAATCTCTTTATAACACACAAAATGCTTCCTTCCTACTTGTATTAACGTAAAGGTAAACTGTGTGTTCAACATGTCAGAATTTCTTTTGATGTGTAGTATGTGGGCTCCTTTATTCCCAAACTGGATTATGCACTTTATATGAGAACACATGAGTTAAAAGTTCCAAGCGTGACCAGCACTGATGATGGCGAAATGTGCCCAAAGACCGCATGCTTTAAAAACAAAACTTTAGAGACCCGTTAGCCTGTTGTGAGCTGGGCATAGATAAACAGTTCCTTGAAATCTCCCATGTGGATGTATTAATTGGATCCTTACATTCATGAGAATGCATGGAACAATAATGTTTTCCATGTAGACTGAGACTGCAGAATATGCTAAAACTTGATCCTTCCAGTCCAGCCACATACATAAAATCTGCTAAGCCCCAGAACTGAACAAAACTAATGAAATATTCCATTCATTTGTAATCTGATGCATATGTCTTGGGTGGATGAGAAGGAACAGGAAAGGAAAGATCAGGCTTCTATCGAAGTTCAGGGTCACGTTGCTATGGGTTCCTAGAGCAATCTTAGAAATTGATCTTTGGATTTCTGGAGCTGTTAGGTCACGATGATTCAACAGGCATATGTAAACTGAAAGAAAGTTTGTTTTTTTGAAATATAGCTGAACAGCAATGAGTGGTAATAAAAAAGGACTGTGTGTTGTCTGTGTTGGCATCGTAAACCAGGGTCTTGTGTGGAAATATAGTTTCATTGATTTATCATGAAGGTGAATTTATAAAATGGTGGACACTTCTGGGGAATCTGGCATACTGCAGACTAAGGCTTTATATTTTTTAGGCCACATTTACATGGCTTTATGGTTACTTTCTTGGATGCAGACTTGTTTTTTAGAGAGCACTTATTACCTTCTGTGAAATTCATTCTATGTGCAAATCAGAATTAAAAAAAAAAACAATAAAGGGGGAGTGTATCTACATTTTCCAGGGTATAACATCCTTATAATGTATTCCTGGTTGTAGCTGGTGTATGTCTACCCACCCATGCCATGGCAACTGTTCGATAAGGTAGAAAATGTGCAACACTTGACAGAAGAAGTGTACTTTTAGCATGTAATGTGGCTGTCCTCTGTTGCCTTTCCTTAAGTCCTGTGTTCACTGCTTGGCATTTTTGGGGGGGCATTACAGATGCAATCTCTGTAATTTTCAAGCAATCTTTCAGGGGAAAAACAATAGTAGTGCATAACCTCATATCTTGGTCATGTTCCAGTTGGCTAGCAGTACTCTGCCTTCCATTGTTCATCCTGTTGTTTCACTCTGATATTGTGTTTGAGCTCATTTTAGTAGCCAAAATTATTGTACCAGGCTGCTGCATGGTTACTATATTCCATTCGAGGGGTGGGTGAGTTTTGAAGGTAATGTGAAATGATTCTCTCATAGCTCGCAATATTGTTTGGGGCAGAAGGCCCTGCATTGATATAAGATGATGATTTAAAGTTTGGCAGACGTTGAGTAACAGTTACCATGCGTTTTTCTTCCAACTTCTCCTAATTCAACTTAATAGGCAAATCATGTTTTCTCTCTGCTTTTCTGATCATCCTCCATTAACCTGCAGTCTTTGATAAATATGCATTGCCTCATAATGTTGCATAAACATTTTTTAGATGGCAAATAGAGAGTAAACAAAGCTCAAGTTAAAATGATATTAAGGACTTTGATGGCTTATTAATCATTTATACAAAGCTTATTAATCAAATGGATACTTTAAAACAAAACGCTTCCAAAATCAGAGAACAGAGGCAAAGCTGGTCTTATCTCTCTTAGGATGCGAAGGCTGGTGGGAGCCAATTCTCCAACATTTTTAATTCACTTTCAAAAGTTTAGACTTCAGGAACAAGAGTATACCCCAGTACCGATTCACTGATCACTGGCTCTGTCTAGACCTGGGTCTTTGATTCAAGAGCTTTGCCTGTTCTTGGTATAAAATGTTATTAAACCCAAAAGCCTGTCTCTTCCATCATGGTTTTCCTCCACTTTCTTTGCTCTATCATTTAATGCTAAGTGAATGGTTTTCTGACCCTCCATTCAAAGCCTGGTAAAACGAGTGCTTTTAACTTGGCTTCATACGCCCAAGAACATATGATTTTAAAAACACAAACATTCCTGTCTCTCCCAGATTAGCTCTTCCCTGATTGAGGTTTCAGCACTCTGAATGTAAGCGTAGCATTACAAATGTCTGGTCCGGTGACAGCTGAGGGAGGGCTGGGCTGGGATGTAAAAATGAGCTCTGAAGGCTGGTGAGAAACAAGAACCACCAACAGCAGGACTACTGATGAAGAATTCTAGCCAGTGAACTGGAAATCTTTGGAGAAAGGTGGAAATAAGCAGTGGGGAGTGCAAGGAAAATAAGATGATAGACTTTCTGCAATTAGTCTTAAAAGCTAAATTGGCTTTTTGTGAGTCAGTGTTTCATAGGTGGGTGAATATTTTACTTCTTCTGCAGCAACTATCTCTGATTCAAAATCTCTGTGCAGTTGGGTCACAAAGGTAAAGGAGTTGGGTCCCTCGAGATATGGAGTCACAGTGTAATTCTGAGCTCCTAAATCAGAGCTGTAATAATAAGTTGGCACTTTTAGTTAACTTGTTCCAATTAACGTATTCTAAAAGTTATGGGGAAATTCTAGGTCACTTGAAGTCCATAGCAAATTTATGTTGAATTTGTAAGGGCCAAGATTTTGCCTGTAATTTAAATGAGGAAGAGCATCTTTTGGCATGTGCTAGCCTTGTCATAATGAAGCATAATTTCTTCCTAAGTGCCCAACTTGCCCAGTTGAATGTGTGTTAAAGGATGCATGTCCTGGTCCACATTTAAACATGTTAGCTGGACCATGTTAGAATTCACCCTTTAATTCCTAGTCTAGACAAAGTCACACTCTATAAGAGAAGGGAAAAGCTGTCTGCAATCTGGGTGATTAATGGGCTGAAAGCAGATGTGAGATATAAAAGAGTTTGTAAGCCTTCTCTACTACCTGAAGGTAAAGTTTGGCTGTCACAGGCAAGAGAAAAGGGATAAATTTCAAAGGAGGCTGAAACTGCAGCCAAAATGCATTATATGATTACACGGCCAGGACTTACTTTGATCACACCTCAAAAGTAAAACAAACACAAGCATAAAGAAGAAAGGCTTTTTCCACCCCAAAATAGCTCAAAAGGATGAATTCACTTAAAGAAAAACAAGCACTCTAGGGCAATGGTAACAAACATGGCTGGGGGTTTTAAATCCCTCTTCCTCCTGTAAGGGTGAATGGGGGCTTGCACAGGACACTGCTATAACCGTGCAGTATCATGTGAGCCCCGTGGAAAGAAGAGGTTGCTATGAATGTTTGCATACACACACTGTATCTGGAAATAAGGAGGGTCTAGATAGTGCGTTTTGTGCAGTCTGTTAAGCATGTAACCCAACACTGAAGTCATCAAATAGCTGAAGATAGTGCCAGTGCAAAAAAGAGCCAATGTGCCAAGAGCAGAAAATGCAGTAATAGCAACTTGTGTGGAGAATGTCTGTGGATCACAGAGCTGCAGAACCTGATATTGTCATCTCCATTTTAAAGACTGAACTAGAGAAGGGAGACATGAAAGGGCTTATGCCAGTCATTCATTCTGAGAAAAGTAAAAATCCGAGGTCTCTGTTTCAGTCTGGTACTGTCTTATGAACAACTAGTGGGAAGGAAGGGGGGCAAGTATACTCATGTCTGTTTTAGTTTGGACTCAGAGAAGCAGGCAGTATGATGAACGGAATATGTTTGCTCTTTGTGACTAGAGTTTAGGCTAGATAATTTTTTGATTCAGGAAGGCAAAGCAGAGTGACAACTTGTTTAGGTAGTTTAATTCCTCAGACTAGAGAATGGCCTGTCCAGAAACCAGGTCAGATCTGAACTCTAATTCAATTTTAAAATCGTGCCGTGTGTACTTCACTAGAGGAAGCCTTCACATTCCCTGGGTACATAGTTTAGAACTGATGTTTCTCTTCAAGCCCACTTCTGATAATATTTGGCACTTTATAATTCCAAAATTTTGTGGGTATTAAGTAACTTTGTAATACAATATTGACACATACAAAAGACTACAGTTCCCTTTCTTTGCTTTGTTTTCCTGCGTATGTAGGAAAGAATCCAGGTAACACTCAGTGGCAGAATCACTGTGCTGTCTCATAGTGCGCATACAAGAAACTGACAACTTGAATTTGTAGCATCCTGTCTTCTCTAATTTTATGCATCTGTAAGTTGAACAAGATTCTACCAAGAGAAGGTAGTATCTCCTGGTTTATTCTCTTCAGCTGTCTGTACATTATTTGGCCTATCACGCGCAGTTTCAAATCCTCAATTTACTGAGGTTCAGAAAGCTGAGGTGACATATTTGCTCTTTCTGAAGTTCTTTATAGCTAAGGTGGCAAAGATTTATTTATTTATTTACTTTTAATGCCCGGTACTACATCTGTCTGATTTATAATTTATGGTAGGTATCCTTATGTGACAGCACAGGGGCAGAAGTCTTCTGAAATCTCAGTCAGAAAAGGTATAAGCAAGTTTATGCCAGTGATTTCCTGGAAAGCTATGCTGGTTAAGATTTTTAGTTAGTTAGTTAGTTGTTCATGATAGTGTTAGCAGAAGCTCTAACAACAGCAACAACAAAAATACAACAACCAAAGAACTATTGGGATATTTCAGTGTGCAAATACTGGAAGGTTTTACTGGCATTGTAGAATCAGGAAAGCTTTTCTGTCACAGACTAGGTCTACAAACACATTTTAAGCAATTCCAACAGCTGTAAGTGTATCTAATTTGAAAAAGATTGCTCTGTGAATATATATATATATATACACACATATATATATATATATATAAACATAAAGGAAACTGTACCTGGAAAATAAACAAACATTTTTTTCATTGGTTAAAAAAAATCTGATAACAGAAGTAGCAGTGGAGAATGATTTCATAAGCAATACAAGCATTACTGGGTTTTTGCATTTTTACATTTTAAGTCTTATTTTACAACATTTTTAAAGAGGAAAAATACCATACAATTAATGCCACACTTTTACAAGTGCCGTGTGCAACACTGATGGTAATAACTAATATGACAGCCTCAGTTCCTCTGTCAAGGGAAAGGGTGAAGTCTTCGTTTACTTCTACTGTAATAGATTAAACTGGAGAATCCATTTTAGTCAGGGAAGTGTGGATGCTGGGGAAGTTATGAGCTTACTGCACCTTTTAAAATGAAATATTTAAACAAGTGGAACCCTATGTGGTTGTGCATTAAGCTGAAATAGGATGTAAATCAAACAACACCTAAATGTCCTTTAACAAAGTCAATTACATTATATAAGTGTTAACAGAGATGGAACTCCTTTATCCTGTGCATCTGCCAGTTTTTTTCTATTGAGATAAAAACCCTTCTACAGATGTGGAATATCTTTTATAACTGCTCAGCATTGTGCTATAAACTTTGAAGAAATTAAAGAAAAATGTATTCTTTATTAATGCTATTGAAAAATGATGTTCCAGAGTCTAAACATCTACTGGAAACATCTACTCAGTTCCTGAAATCATCTCTATTAGATTATGTAGATACCATCTATTGAAAATACTTCTAAACTTAATCTGTCAAGACTTCAAAGAGTCTATAAGCAAATACTTAGATTTGCATTAGATTTTTGACTTTGAAATCCATTATTGTAAGTTCCTTGCTGACTTTGATGTGCTGCCTTTACACCTCCTCTCTGAGAAAGGAGGTGTAAAGGCAGCACATTAGTTTATAGATGTTCACAGACTGTTTTTCGGATAAGGCCATTTAAATCTCTTTTGAAGGTCAATCCCAGCTCTTATCATTCAAGAAGTAATAATAACAGAGAGAGTCTGCCTAGAGTAAGGACTGCTTTAAAACACAAAATAGCAGAGGTGGAATGAACTTACTTAACTCTTGACCTAGCACAATATCAGCATTCTAGTGTTTTGCTGTGACAATGCCCTGCTAAGGCAGAGTGTGAAATTTCAATATAGGTGTATGGAATTAAATGATTAAGGAGAACAAGAGGTTATAGTTGTTTACAACTGTCTTCTTCTTTATTTTTTAATTTGTTTTCTTTGGTTTTGATTGCTACAATTAATAATGTATTGATGAACCATTAAAATAGTTCTTGAAACACAGTAAGACAAACCACGTTCAAACACATGACAACAATTTCCTTTATGCATATGCTGACATTTTCAAGCCTGGTTGCTTAAAGTTAGACTTTGAAAATAATCTGGGAGCAAATTTCTTAGTTTCCCTGGGCCTGATCTTTCTCATCTCTTTCTCCTTTGGTGCTAAGTTTTGGATGTTTTTGGCCTTCTGGTATGAGTGTTGGATAGATTATAAGATGAACTTTGAACCACTGTGAAATGTTACTGCCTTGATTCTTATCATCCTTCTTCCCTGACTGGAAAAAATGAGAAGCAGCCGTTTTTACTCTTTTAAGAAATAGTTTGTATCCAAAGTCTGATTCTAGTCACTTTACCTCAGTTCATTTTGATTTCAGTGATTATTTGTTTTATGCAGTAGACTTACGTAGACAAAGGATCTCAGAAGCTGTTGCAAGGGTCGTTATTCTCTAATGATGGAGCCTTACTTCTGAATGCAAAGTATGACAAAGAAAGAAATAGAAAACTCAGAAAAGAATGACTGACATTATTAAATTTGTTAGTGACCAGTGTCTAGCAGTTTTTATTTATTTATTTATATTTTGTGGATTCTGGATAAAATCTGGTACTGATCACAGTGTGACATGTTCTGCTAGGTGAGTGCTGGCAACTATTCAATAACTAGATGGGATTTGTGAATAACAGGAGTTAGTTTTGAAAGTAACATTGACCAGATGGAGTTTTGTGTGGTTTCACCAGCATTTTCTGTCTCCCTACCCGGTAGAAAAAAGCTACAAAATGCCAAAGTAATGCAGTCGTTTTGTAGGAAAACTTGCCTCTGGTGTTCTGATAAGACAGAAAAGTCAAGCTCTGAAAGAAGCAGTGGTATCGTAATGCTGTCCAATAAGCAACAGAAGTGGCCAGTATCAAAGAATTATAATGTGGAAATCTATTGGGGTCCAAAAGGAACTGCTCTGATTTCAGAAATTTTGTACAGGCATATTTGTGTTTTGAGATGTTTATACATGCTGCTTATTTTGTTTTCTGGTGCTTAGGAGAATATAATTACCATACCGTGTTTCACAAGGTTTTTGGAGATAGTAACTTTAGAATGATTTTATTTGCAAAGGAATCTTCTTGCCCAAATTACTTGCGAAATATCACAAAGTTTTCTGAGGAAATGGGAATTTTAAAAGTTTATGTTTAAATGATGAATAACATGGTAAAATTTAGATGTGTCCTTCATCAACATACAGGCAAGCAGCACCTAAAAGTGCAGTTTCAGCGTAAAACATTTGTGCTACAATCCCTTATGTGTTTTCTCACATAAACAGTTTCAGACCCATTTTGCTCCCCTTGACTTTAGGTGCTTATCAAGTCAACATTTCGAGTGATTCTTGTGCTTCTCCCCAGATCAGCAGAGCCATGAAATATTTGTCACCCACTTTTCTGCAGGTGGGGAGTGATGTACAGGAATTAAATTAGTGTTTTACAGGCACTCTGTCAGAGCAAGTACTTCTGCTCACTATTCCTAAAGTCTAGGTAACTCTGGATCACTGTAGTAGCCTTTCTTTATGGATCTACAGCCTACTTCATGGCTTTTGCAGCAAGAGGAGGAAAATTCACTAATTTGAGCCATTCTTCAGTGTGTAGATGTAAAAACTGTTGAGCAATTTAACACCAGCTTTTCAACACTTGTGTTGAAAGAATTTTCTTCAGAGGTAGTGCACTGGAGATTTTTTTATCAGTACAATAAGTGTATTACTCTGACTGCTCTAACTTCACAGGCAGGTTGGAGCATTTGTGCCACAATCTGTACTGTGGAAGGCTGGAGGAAAGCAACAGCTTGTGGGTAGAAAGGCTACTAAGCCCTCTGCACACCGGGAAACTGTTTTTTATCCTGAACTTTCCAATCTGGCCTAGAAATAAAAGCACTCCTAATGTAGGTCAGGAGGAAAAGAAGTCGTTTAGGCCTCTTACCCTAAGCTTACATGCTGTAGCAGGGATCATTCACGTCACTGATGTTAAACACTAGATTTAGATAGCTGAAACTTTAACTCCTGTAGCGATGATGAGGAATATCCAGGATCTACTTAGATAAGTGTAAGCTTATGTTTATTAAATGCAAATGAAAAGGAAGTATGCCTCAAATTCTTAAGACACTAGCTGAATCTGACTCGGGAACTTCAGTATGTATATGTAGGGGAATCAAAGTAAACTTCTTTTACAAATACTTTTCAGAAGATTCATGACTTTAAGACTTCTAGGGTTATTTCTTTAAAACATTTACATGTATCTTATTACTTCTCTTGATAGTTAAAAATCAAAGTGAAACAAAATAAATCAACAAAAATCAACAACCAAAACCGTCCAGAAGAATTATTGCAGGGATCTCAAATTTCACTTGCCTACAATGTAGTTCTGCTTTGGGTCCATATTTCCCCTTTTCCTACTGACCTGACAACAGCAATGTATTTCCTGTCTGCCTGAAGATCACTGGAGAAGTGCCAGTCATAATCTTCCCCTTATTGATTCTGGTCAGCAGCTATTGACAGCTTTAAAAAGATTATGTTTTAATTGGGGATCAGATAGATGGCATTTTAAGGTATTTAATTTCACTTTGTAACTCACTATAGATTATCTGAGTGGTTCCACAACTCAAGGAGGATAAAGATGAATGTGTTGTCCTTTTCTTTAGGTGACCCTGAGTGCAAATGTAGCTCAGGCTAAAGTGACTGAAAATCTTTTTCTATCACTGGGCTGAAAAGGTTGAATGTGAATTCATTAGTGTTATCTTTGTTTAAAACACAGTATCTACACCTTACCAAGCTCACATCTGCAGTGGTCACACTTGTTCTTCATGTGATTTAAGAGGGAAATAGACTCACAAGTGAAAAATCAAGGCAGTGAGTTACAATTCTCATTGCCCTAAAACTGGTATGTTCACTTATATCACTACACAGTAGAGCGAGTGTGCAGAATTGCCATCAGAAAGACTGGATGAAGATCCCTAATTTGCTGATGAATACTTGCAAATAAAATTGAAAACTGTGCTGTAAAACATGTTTCTTTAACTATTTCTTGCACATTCAAAGGAATGAAGATACTCTTCAATGAAAAAACAATTCAAGAGATAAGCATTTGAAAAACAGAGTTTTCTGAGACCTACACACCATCATGTAACTCATTTTCCTTGTGTCAAGATGCTGGTTGAATCATTATGACTTCAGAAATACAGAGAAAATATATTTTAGCCATGTGGACCTGACTGACTCCCTACGCCTTTTTTCTTCCAGTTTTTACATAATTTTTTCCCCTCCTTTTGCTAGAGCAGTAGTCAGAAACTATCTGTAGGCTCTCAGAACTGAAACAGAGTGCAAAGGCTACCTTTCCCCTTTTGGGCAAAGGTAGAAGTGAACTTGGAGGAGCAGGAGAAAACTATGAAGTGGGATGATGGATCAATGGGAACTGATTGAGAGATCTGAACCATTTTGCCATCTGTTTGGCAGCAGTGCTTGACTGGCATGCAGGAGGGTGACATGGATATCGGGAAGGAGAGAGAGGGAGGCTGTGGTAATCAAAGGGAGAGATGAATGCACTGCAGAACTTAAACTACCCACTAAGGAGAGCCTCTCAGAAATACCAAGAAATACACTGTGCTTTCGTACAGAGGATTTAATTGAAGTAACCTCCAAGCCCATGTTGAGAAGGCAGTATTAATTGGCTCTGCCAACCTTAAATGTTGAACGGCAATTTATATTTCATGCACTAACTCTCATATGGGCCAAGAACCAAAGAAAACAAGATTTCCTGTGGCTAGGGATGGAGATGGTGCCTTTTCTCTTTACATCAGATATTACATATCCCAGAGCTATTTCCTTACATTGGAAGAGACTTTATTTGTGGCTGAGGTCAGACTGACGGGCTCCAGGGAAACAGCATCAAACCGTCCCCATAAAGTTTATTCTCAGAAAGTGACTCCATTCACAAATGGTTTGGCTTGAGCTATTATTGTTGTCAGTAAAGAAAAAATAATTATAAATATATTAATCAATGTATTGAATTTTGTTGTTGCCAATAGTTTCTGTTTTGATAAAATGGCTCCAGGGAGGAATGCCTTTGTCTGATACATCCCGAACCATTTTTTTTACCTAGGCTGAATTCAGCACAGTCCTTTTCATCTTCATGTAGATGTCAACCCTTTGGTCTTCCTCAGCCTCAGGTTATCCTCATTTGCTTTTAGTGGTCAGCAAACACATTGAAAATCTTTGCTAAGATGCTCACTGATATTTAATGGGCTGATTCAACATCAGAGAGAGAGATGTCTCCTGCATTTTCCTCAGTTTTATCCTTCATGCTCCCAATTCACTCATTCAACTATGCCAGCGATAGGAACTGTGGGACTCCACGTATGTAGATGCAGTCCCACCAGACACTGATATTTGAAGCACTGTGTTCCACAGACCTGCTTTGAGCAAGGTTAGTCAACTCAGTGCTTAAAAAGCTGCCAGCCATCTGGTGCCCAGCCTACGCCAGAGTTCAAAATTGTTTCCTTCACTGTTGGTAGCAACAACTGGGGAGCTGGGGGGGCTGAAAGCTTACTTAGAAGCTGACTTGTAGAAGAGAAAAATTCACTGCAGGCTGAAGTCACAGGGTAACCCCAGATCCTAGAGGTTCATGGACATTGTGCCCTGTAGTACAACCTCTGCTTAGAGGCATCATTAAACTACTGATAATTAGCAAGTCATTAGGTTTCAACTACACTTAAAGGTTAAAAGGAGAATCATGGGTGATGGATATTTTGTAATTTTCTTTTTATTGTGTTCTTATGTATTCTCTTTGTGTTAAGTGGTTCTGGTGCCCACCTCTTCCCCACAAGCTGAAACTAGCTCATATTGAAACTCTTCTTTGAAAACAGAGCAATAGTTATGTCAGCTTCTCTTAAATTGAGGCCACAGTAAAAAAAAAAAAAAAAAAAAAAAAAAAAAAAAAAGTGTAGGAAAAGTTTAACACTGGTGACTCTTTAATTTTTGATCAGACCCTTGGAGATACGAGTTTGATAGCAAGCTCAAGCTGTGCTAGAGCAGTGCAACACAGCAAAATGGCAAGATGAATATCTATGCCTTGATGAGATAATGTGGGACATGTCATTTCCTATAGTCAATATTTCCTGTAATAACTCCTTCAGTATGATCTTGTTTGATGAAGTGTTGCTTAAGCACTTCTGTTATGTCTGTCTTTCAATCCACAAACTAGTCAAAGCTGTCTTGTTGCAACTGAAACAAAGAATCCTTTTTGGGCTCCAGAAGAGGACAAAGTGTGTCATCCCAAGTGTTCCCAAGGAATCATGCTAATATTGCTGGGACACCTTTTGTGATAGGCAAAGCACTGTACTGATAGAAATGCACAAATTATTTGTAACAGTTGCAGATTAGTTTTCATGAAGGTAGTTTTTTTTATTGTTGTTGTTTGTTTTTGTTTTCATAGGATGAGCTCTGAAAAGCACATGCAGAATCTTTTGCTCTCTTCTCACTTTTAAAATCGGGGAAATTAAGTAAGTCCTTTAGTGTGCTGAATGTATTTTACTTCATTCAATGCTTGTAACTAAATGAAGTGAAACTAAAGAAAGGAGCAAAAAGGAAAAATGCTACCATGTAATAGAATGAGTGGAGTGGAGGAGTTAGAGGTGATCTTTGTGATGGCTCACTTTCTAGCCCTGCTGTGTGAACAGAGTGCCAAATCACAGCTTGTTTACAGCACTTTTGCATTGCCTTTCCTGATATAATCTACAGTCTTTCCCCAGAGCTTTGGCATTTGTGGAAGCAGCTATGTGTCCCATACACCTGGCTGTTGGTCACAGCTCAGGGGACAGCTGAGGACTACTGAGTAGGAAGAGGATACTCTTGTGTCCTGGGAGCTCTTTGCTTCTGCCATAGCTGGAGGGTGTCAGAGCTGCCCTGCACGGCTGTATGAAAGCTTGACTTTGTCGCAGTTAATAGCAGATATTGGCAGCAACACATCTGAGGCGTGGTGTGACTATGGTTTGTCATATTAGGTGGAAGAAAGCATTCCTCTCTGCACTTTTATTAATCCTGCCTAGACCTGTGTTTTTTGCATGGAACTGTGTGAAGCTGCAATTAAAAAACAGAAGCTAAATGCTTGGCTTGCTTTTCAGATTTTTACTCAGTAATAGAATATTTTACCTGCAGATAGCAGCAAACTCCTTTGCATTGTGAATGATATCTTAGCTTTGGGGAAGTACCTATTTGTTTTTTTTTCCTAGTAAAAGAATAGAAATAAGTTAAAAAAAAAAAAAGAGAGAGAGAGAGAGAGAAAAGCAGTATTTCTCCACCTAGTTGATGAATCATGGCATATTTACTTTGTTAGCAGGTTTTTTTAGATCACAGATATCCTAAAACTTGACATAGTGGCTTGCACTCGCTGCAGTAGCTGCTGCTACTATGCTATGTACAGGTAAAAATGAGTGAGAGCAAAGGGCATAAGAATTTGTAACTGGCATTTCACCAAGTCTGAAATAAGAGAATGGCCTACCAAAAAATGCAGTTTCCATTTTGTAAGGGAGTATAAACTGGCATCTTAAATAGCTACAGAAAAAAAAAACATTTGAAATGGGAACCATCTGCAGGTGTCCCTTAGGTGTCAACGGAAGAGAGTATCCAGAATCCTGGTTGCTGTTAAGGGGGCTATGAAGAGTACTGAGTGAGACAACAAAAATTCTTTTCTATTAAAGTAACCTTCTCCCCCAAATACCAGAAACCCTTTGCTTTACTTGCCATGTTGTTGCTTTTAATTGCTGTTTTTTTGTTTTGTTTTTTTTTCTTACTGAAATTACATTGTTAGTGCTCTAGAAAGTGGACTCATTTGTGAATGTTATGAATTTACTTTGTTTTGGCTTGCTTTTTGTTGAAAGATTGTTCTGAACCCTTAAAGAAACTGAATGTATGTTGAGGGTGAGGGAACTGAGAGGGCCACTGTGTACTATGCAGTGCCTTGATCCAGGAGGCCTGGGCTCTGAAATGTGATACATTTGTGGTACAGACTTTTGCCTTTTATTTTTTGACCTCCAACTGCTTAATAACAAACACCTTGGGCAGTAGTTCATTGTATCTACTATTTTATGGCACAGCATAGTATTCTCAGTCTTACTGGCTGTCAATATTTAGATTGCAGTCACTCCAGAAAATATATAAGCGGGTGCCACATAATGACATTCCTTCACTTTCTGACATGAGCTTGAATTAAAAAGAGCTGGATGATCACAAAAACCCCTTTATCTTCTCTGATGGTAGTCCTTTCAAGCATCAGTGGCACAGAGCACAGAGGTACATTTTCATAGGGCTCTTTAACAGGTGAACACTGTTGTTTAGGCATCTAAATGTTAAACTTAATACAAGAAAAGGGAATTTTCCAAGCTGAAGGTGGGCAGGGCTCTGCCTCTAAAATTTTGCTTCAAGTCTGGAGTGCTCAAGAACTCAGAAAGGCATTGAGTTGACAGAAGCTTCAGCACAGCTGCGCCCTCAAATGAAGTTTGTTTCCAGCAGGTACTCTGCTCCCAGTTAATATAATAGATGCGTTTTGCACTTGAGTTAGAAACAAGAGTTCACTTTGAAATAGAACTTTGGGAGTTTATACATTTCTCCTGTTTTCCTAATTTTTTTGACTGGTGTATATTAGAAAATCTTGTATGCGAGAAAAGTAGACAAATGAAAGATTTTTCATGTTTGCATTTCCTGATGTCCTGTTTTTATAAATGTAAGAGCTTGCCACTGCATTAACAAATTGTCTTGGGGCACAGCTCTTCCGCTGCTAAATTGTCACAGCTCCAATGTAGTCAGTGGGGCCAAGGACCTGCCTGACTTTGCAATCAAGCAATCGAGTAAGTATTTCCTGTTGTGGATAGTCTACTCAGTAAATATGGAGGATCTAACCTTACCAGAAATAGTTTCATCCTTTCCCTTCCAATTTTTTCACTTAATACTATATGGCTAATCAATAAATTGCTTGATCAGCTGCCCACCCACACAGACATGTCCTTAATGCTTTCTGTGAGTTTCTAACAACCCCTTGGCACCAAATGTGGAAGTTCTGGGAACCATCTTAAGTGAAGAGACTGAAAATGATTCCCTAATGATAAATGCATTGCTTCTAAGTGAAATAAACTTGGACCCATGCACGTTGTCAGGTCATGCTTTAAAGTCTAGCACAACAAAGGTGCATCTTGAGCGAATGTTCTAAATGTCTAATTTCATCAATTATTCTTATTTGATGGCTTCCCCCCCACCCCGAGCTGCTGATATGTCAAATTATTTTGGTATCTAGGAATCCTTCTTTTAAAAATGCATATGTATTTTTTATAAATTATTATTAAAGGAGATTATTAGTTTCATTTCATGGTCAGCAGCATGTTTAAACTTGTAGCCAGGGCATGGCTAGAACTGATGCTCTCAGCTCATATTACTTTGATGTGTTGTAGAAAATGTGTGTCCCTGATGAAATCATTTTATCTTTTTCTGTCTTCTTCCTTTTTTTTTTTTTTTTAACCTCAAATACCTTCTTACATATATTTTGTTAACATTATGTTCTGTGTCTAAAAATGAGAAGACGCTTAGTATAAGCCTCTCATATAATTCCCACCATCTTAGCAGCAGGTTTTTGGTGTTCTTTCTCCCTTTCAACTATCATTTTCCTGAAGACCAGACTCTACTGTGTTGCTCTCGTTTATTCATTCATGAAAAACCCCAGGCTTCCCAAAAAATACACAAGCAACCAAGCAATAAATAAAAAAATAAATAAATGAAAGGTGCTAGGCAATATTGCTGGAGGCTTCTACAGATGACTACAACTCTATTTTGAAATGTTATTCTGAATATATTTTTGGTCTTTCTGCATAGTAAAGAATTTCTTTGGCTTATTTATTTTGTTTCTTCATTTGTGCTTCTGTGAACTATTTAAGCCTTGTACATTTCTATTTTCATTTTCAAGGCCCAGCACAGCTTCATTCCAATCCATACCTCCTCCTTTCCCTGTTTGTTACTGCCCCGCTAAGCTGTCCTGGTAGTCATTCGTGCAATGAGCAAGCAAATAGTTGACACAATGTCTCCTCTTGCTGTGAGAGTCCAACAACTTCATTGTTGGATCAAGCTTATTGCCTGGTCCACCACTGAGTCTGAACTGTAAACAGCTGTGGATCTTTGTAGTCATTAACAGACTCCTCTTGAGTGGTACATAAGCCTGAAATCACTGGGGAAATAGGATTGGCAAAGTGCCTAATGGTGATGCTTGCAAGTTTTAGAATGGGGGATCTGAAAATGGGCCAGAAACCCTGTTAAGCTTAATTTCATTATTTATTTTCTTATTCATGCTGTGTATTTTCTGATGGAAAACTAAAGAATTCTAGGTTGTGCCCACCAAAAGTTAAATCCCATAGCCTGAGTGCTGCCAGCAGACCTGCCCGAGCAAAGTATTGGAGCATACCTGTAGGGTGTAGGTAAGTGAATCCCTTCATCCAGTGATTCTCCTGTTTTCAGAACTGAAGTAGAGAATGTCAGTGGCAGTTGTTTTGATTTTACTCTGATTGATAGCAGAGATAAATAGGAAATGGCTACATTGGAGATGTTGAGTTCTTAATAGCATGATCGCACGATCACTCCAGATTTTCAGAGGAAAGGGCAATGTGATGAGCAGACAGGCAGTGGAATGAGAGAGTAACCTGTAATCACCAGTGTGGCCTGCAGGAGGCCTTGCGCAGACATGGACATGGGTCTCTTGAACACAGGACATCAGAGAAAAAGTGCATATACTTTCTCTCTTATATGCCTGAAACAACTGAAGAGAACAGGATTCCCACAAAACATGCCGAAGTTGATGAACCAACACTTTTTGTGACCGAAACTTTTCATCTGAAAATTCCCAACAAACCTGAGTGTCAGTGGGTATGAATCTGATCCTGAATTCCTTAGAGAACATACCTGGAATTTAATTTGCTCCAGTTTAGAGAGGGAATTTATATTAGGTCACTCAGTCTATAACCTGACACCGCAGGATTAATGGTCACAATGAATTTAGTTTTCGCTGCCTCTATGTTAAATACAATTTTTGAAGGGATAAATGAGCATGCCCACTTTCAGTGCTGTTGAGTGGCACACATATCAGAAAGGGATTTACATTATAGCCCATAAAACAACAGAAGCAATGTAATTTGGTTATTGAAAAACAAACAGACAACAACAGTAACATCAAAATACCCCAAACAAAACGATGAACCCTCAACACCAGCTCTAGACTGTTTTCTTCCCTTGTTTTACATACCTCCTTTTCAGAACTTTATATGAAAAACAAACAAAGAAACAACAACAACAAATATGAAAATATTATCAATACAATATGCTTTTAAATTTCTGAAAGTACCAATAAACACCCTGTCATGAGGTTAAGTTAGCAAAAACCAAGAGATAGTCATGTGGTAGCTGCAACATTGCTTACTGACATGTTGGCTGATGTTACAAGGTAGCTTCTCTCTCCATCAGTATATTATGGTCTCCTCTTGAGCTGTCTGCATGTTGAATTCCAGCACTCCTTGCATGTGTCTTACGTGATCATGTAGGGCTAAAGAGTATTTCAGAAAGATGCGTTAAAACTGGAGTACCTGCCCTAGTGCTCTTATCAGCACAGTGCAATGCCGGTGTACGTTTTAGGCAATATCATCACTCTTCTGAGGTTTTATTCTTTTAAAGAGTGTTGACAATTCAGTCAGTCTTTGTGCACTGTGTTTGTACAAGGACTATCAAACAATCAAGGACAGTTAAAAGTACATCTATTATTTGCATGCTTTTCTGTTCTTGGAGCTACTCCAAGCACAACTGCATCAAATATTTTATTATTTTATTTTATTTTATTTTATTTGGAAGTGAGGTGATATTCAAAGATGTTACCTATCAGGTGGAGAAAGATTAGCATCAGCTTTGGATGATGCATTTTTTATTTGATTGAGGCTCAGTAATGCAGTCTAAGGAACATGAGATTTATTCCTAGGTCTCAGATTTGCTAAAACCTATTGTATTTCCTTTCTAGGGTCAAAAGGATGTGCTTTGAGTCATTCTTTTCCAAGGAAAGCATCTAACTTCGCCTGCTCTTCCCTTCTGTTCTTTATGAAAGTCCTTTAATTTTCAGTCTTTTGAAACCTTGGTTTCCCACAGCAAGAAGTCTCAGAGGCCTTTGCTGGTGTATTTCCAAAGCAGATGCCTGGTGAACAAGAAATTGCAGCAGGGGATGTCTCTTTGCTTCTCTTGGCTACTGAAAAAGAAAGAGGTGAGAGTCCTCCAGAGCTGTTTTCATTCTGAGCATTGGGCACTGACCCATCCAGCAGGGTGTAGTGCTCAGACATAATGCATGGGAGGAGATCATGGCGAACAAGCAAGCCAATAGACCTTTACTTCCTCAAACTGGGCAACTGCAGTTTGATTTATTCCAGCTGTGCCAAAAGCACCCAGTGATTTCAGTGGTGCAGCCATCAACCCTTTGAGATGGTTATTTCAAACACAATGCTTGCAGCATTGTATTAGTGTTAGGGTTTTTTATTGTGGTAATATCTGGAGCTCTGTGCAAGGAACACAGAGGCATTGTCTGAACTTCAGCAATCTGAGACACTGACCTTTTCTTTTCTTGCTCAGGGAAGCTTTTGAGGGTGGATTTCTGGCATGCTCTCTCTCCAGCATAAAGCACTTCTGTATTTCTCCGAAGTAAAATGGAGACAGAGCTGCTTGCACAGGGAAATAAAATAGTTTTCTCTGCACTTTTTTCTTGGGAGTATGCAAAAATCCCATGTGCATTTTTTTATGAATTGGACTCTTCTGTTTTATAGCTGGTAGTATTCATGCTTATTACAATGCCATATTATGGCCTTAGACACTTTTTATGTCCCTATAACATAGCACCCTAGAGAAAGATGCTTCACTAAGCAAGAACCAGTAAACTTGCTACAGAATCAGCGGAATACTTTTCACAAAAGTGCATAAACTTCTGTTCTTAAACATTGTCATCCTTCACCTTAACAAGCACAGAGAAAGGTTCCACTGGTTTCTATGCCTTGTTAGGTCTATCATCTTTTTAATTAATAGTGTTTTTACGAAGCCGTCTGAACTGTGTCATTTCCATTATCAGAAAACCATTGCCATTAATGAATAATTTTCATTTCTGATCCTTGATATCATGCTAGTTGATCTCCTGTTTCCATGCCACCGAATGATAGCATCGTTTTCTGCCCACGATCAAATTTAATTTGGACTCTGATTATATTATGCTGTTGCGACTGAAGTGTCAATTTTTGTCAGGCAATTAGGAGCTATAACCTGTGAAGTTAAGTTTGATAGGCATTGTAATTGGATTGTTACAGTAATAGCTTGGAACATTCCCTTTTTTTCTTGCTTCTTTGATTCTTGATGCATACTTTAGTTGTGAGAACAAAGGCATTTTGTTATTATGCAACCATGGGATGTTCAAGACAACAAGATGGAGTTCAGATTTTTCTACTTCCCCCAGATGGACCTAATTTGGATTTCGTTTTGACCACAAATTATGCCAGGATTTTGAAAGAATTCTGGAGAATGTGAAGTAAGGGGTGGGGGTCAAGAAAATCTTGAGAAAGCTAGCTTTGGAGCCAGAGCTGGGTTATAATAGGGATATTCTAAATATAACAGGGTATACTCAAAATTAAAAGCTTGAAAGGCAAAGAAATATCCTCAGAATGGAAAAGTGTCAGATTACCTAGGTGACTCTCATTCCTTTTAGTGGCCTCTGTGGTTTACGTTCTTTGCAAGCATGGAGGACTATAATTTCAGGTCAGTCTATGCCCAAATTTTCTATTCGGTTGAATCAATAAAGAAGTTGGCCCCGTGGAAAATAACCGCAGCACAAGAGCTAACACAAAATGGAGAACACATTTACTTTTATTGAATCCTTGCTGACAGACTGGAAGTTACCTGCTTTTACATTCATTTTTATTTTATTTTTTTGGCAGCAAATGTAGTTGTTCATAGCCCAGCTCTTTGTCAAGAGGTCTGTTCGGAACGTCTTTAGGGTCTTCTTAGTTGCTTCTCTGGCTTCATCTCCCGATCATTTCTAATCAAAGGCACAATGAAGAGACCTTTTTAAAAGGACAGTGGAGAGAGGATAGTTTTCCCAGTGCTCATTTGATTGGGCATTTTTCAAAAACACTGTTATGTAACAAGCAAAAGGTGGAGGGAAACACTGAAACTCCAGCTGTTATGGAATGCAAGGAAAAAGCTCACCTGCAACACCTGGATAAAACTGATTTATAGGCTTACCTGATTTACAATATCTGGTTTTAAACCTGTAAATCAGTTTTAACCAGGTGTTGCAGGTGAGATTTTTCCTGTGTTGGGGATGCCTGGATGCATCTGGAACCTCTGGAAGCAGCAGTTTTCAGATTCTATCACTCAATGGTCCCTGCTAGGGGGATCATTTTGTTTGTACTTTGCTCTTAGATGCTACAATTTGGACTTATTTTGTTGGTTTCTTTTTTCAAAATAAATTTTTCTGTTTTCTTTTTGTCTTGTGGTGCAAAACTATTTCAAATGACTATTTATACGCAGACCGTGTTTTCTTGCCAGTTTTTATTTATTTGAATATACCAAGCCTAAAGATGGAGACTAAGCTTCCTGACAATGTCCCCTTTATTCTCATGGTGTTGAAAACTAGTACTGAGAACCTGAAAGGATGCATCAGGGCTGTTACTGAGGGAGTGGATTGCTGAAGTGACAGAAACAGCTGCATATGAAAAGATGATATATGGAATAGAAAGTAAGTCAGATGAATGTGAAGGTATTTGTAATCTATTCTTCAGCTGCATCAGAAGAGGTGTCCTGAAATATGATAAAAGATAGTGGAGAAAGGTTGAAGGGTGAATGAAAGCTTTTGTTTCAAAAGGTAATAATAATAACTTATTTCCTTGCTTTTCTATTGCCTACTTTTCTTTTTCCTTTGTTTTTCTTCCTCCCAGGGAGATAAGGATGGGCTACAATTATACCTGAAAAAGGAGTGTAAGTCATATAAATTTTTTTGTACATATGTTCTATTTGCAAAAAGACAGACTCAGAATCTGATGAAAAAGAGCAGTAGGAAGACAAATGGGCACGTGAAAATCCATCCCAGGCAGTAGAAGTATGCAACTTTCTAGAATCACATGGTGAGGGGAGTGTGCATTAAATTTCTGCTTTTCAGTTGATCTGATACAGGTGTAGCAATTACCACAAACCGATGTCATTAATTGTAATGTTCTGTAGCAGTAATCAATGAACTCTGTTTCCTGAAAACAGTTTCACCTTTCTGCTATTAGTACTATAATGAAGAGGGTGCAGTATATACTTACATAAAGAACTTAGAATCTATTAGCACCTGTGTTGAACAGTAAAGCTGCTGATGCTTTGCATGCAAATTGTAGTCATCATCTGAGAAGAAGCAGAGTTCATAGGTTCAATATTCTCTCACTTTCAGTCTCCCATGTCAGCTGTGTCTTAACCAGCTGGGGGCAGAATTACATTCTGGATATTATTGAGAAAAAAAGGTTAAAATTGAAAATATACTATTTCTGTATCTAGCCTCACTGTTTGTACAAGACAATATGAAAAATCCCAGCAAGTATAAATGATGTCTGATTTCACATTATAAAGTGTCAGTGCTTGAGTAGGTTTACATTTGACAGGTGATTTAAATACTTCAATACATTTCTATAACCGTAAGAAAAAATCTTTATCAGGATTAAAAACTTGACGGAACTATTCATTTCAGTACTATTGCAAGAAGCATTGCTACTCTTTTTGACATGCAGATGTATAAGGCACTGTATTCATCTTCATAATTTATCTAAGTATTTCATTGTTTGAGAGTATTTTAATGACTGCTCGTTTATGTTGTTTTTACTATATTTATCTTTTATACTCGTTCCTGAATGCTATGCTCTGAGTTCATACCTGATTATGATGGGTACTATCTTAACATTATGCTGAGATAACCATATATTTTTTTCTCTTTTATTGAGCTTACATTTGGCAAAAAGCTTGTTGGGTTATTTTGTTTGTTTTGTTTTGTTTTCTCATACTACAATACTGTTAGTGCCTACTACAGATATGTGGCTTACCCATCTCACAAGCTCCACCACATTCCCCTTCACATCCATCTCAAAAATAAAAAAAAAAAAGTTGTGAACGTTTCTGTGTTCAGTTCTGAACATCATGGAACTGTTCACAAACTCTCTGTGCAGTCCTGTGTGAAATAATATTAAGACAGGCGTCTTGTGAACATTGTGGCATGGAAAGGAGGCACAGACAAATTACATCTCTAGACCAGTAGAGTATAACTGTACAGAAATAATGAACCAAAGCTGAAAAAAGCTCAGAGAGAGAAAAAATAACATCACACTTCTATGGAGAAGAGATATTTTGCTTCCCTGACTCACTTTGGCAGTAGGTCCATGATGGTTTAGGAATGACTCCAGGAGCGTTTCATCCCCAGCTATGCAGACCAAACAGGTGAAAAACCACTGACAACTATAGTGAGATATAAAAATACCAAATTGAGACATTCAATACAGTATTGAGATCATATGAAAATTCTGACTAGATTAAGATGAAGATTTTTCTGATTTCATTGTTTATTAGTATGGGCTACCATATTAAAATCTTCAGGTGGGATTTTCCTAAATATGAGAATTTGGATGTTTGCTTTTTGCTGTGAAGATAAGAGTGATAAGAGTGAATTTGAATTGTATTAGAATTGTCTCAAAATCCAGCAGTTTTCAAATCTTTCTGAAAATTCAGGAATTTTTGTTTGAGCTTATGTTTATTTAAAGTATATCTCAAGCATCTATGAGAAAAATAGACTGAAAAAGTATATGTATGTAATAGATAACTACTGTTAAATATCTCAGATCTTGAGATTTTCAAATCAAAAATCAAATCAAATCAATTTTCAAAGCAAAAGTAGGTGCTATGACTGAACCAAATCTCTTTACATGTGAGTAAATTGGTTTTATAGCATGAAGAATGTTTTCCTGTCATGACATTAGTCTAGGAAATAAACAGTGGATTAATATTCTGGGCTCCAGTTTTCAAAGCTGCTCTCAACATTGACCTGTCTCAGCCTCAGCCTGTGCTAAAGGAGACTATCACAAGCACTACTGGGTAGTTAGCTTTCCACCAGCTATCAGCAGCGCATTCAGCTAAAAAGAAAAGTCAAAACAGTGTCAGTTGCATTGGTAATCAGATAAACAGAAAAACCACAGAGAGCAGTAATTTTCATTATAGTTGTGGCCATATGCTTCCTAATGTCCGGTGTTTTGATCTGGGAGCACAGGCAGTTTGTCTGGACTGACCCAAGAGGGGTCTCCCCCTTAGGTAAGCTGGCAAATTGCCCACTTGACCACACAAGGAAACACAGTCCATGAAATAGAAAGCATCTAACTTGTTCTGCAGCTCAGGCATTGAGAATAGTAATCTCACGCCAAGCTCTCAGTTCTGTAACTTTCTCTGTTTTCCTTTAGAGGAAACTAGGGCACTGATTTAGGTCTTTTGCTCTTATCTCATCAGCTGTCTTCGTGTAACCAGTAGGAATATCATTTTTGAGATTTTTAGCCCTCAAGTTCAAATTGGCTAATGGTTCATTCTTTTGTTGGAAGGAAGGGAAAGGGGAGAGAAAAGAAAGATGGAGAGACAGACAAATCAGTTACATAAATCTTATTTCAATAGGAAGCCAAGTTAAACTGCCTTTATCCGTAGGAATTGTGAAGACTAGTTATGTAACTCTTCGGCTTATTTGAAGAGGTGATAAACTGTTCCTAATTAAGCATTCAGCTACAGTCCAGTTATAAGATGTTTTTCTTCTCTCCTGCAGCTCAATAATAAATAAAACAAAATTAAAATATTAAAATCAAAAAAACCCCACCAACAAACCCGTAAAAATCCCTATGTGTTCACATTTCTAGGGTTAAGACCCACCGACAACTGAACTGCTTTATGGAAATCATTATTAAATTGAGTAAGTACTTTTTAAGATTAGAAGACTTAAATTGCTCTTTTTTTTTTTTTTTTTTAATTGCAAGGTCTATTGTTCCTTTGTATCCATACCTCTGTCCAACCAAATCATATAATACCGGTGTCTGAAACATAAGTAGATTTCAATGCTGACTGAGCAAGAGTAAGCTTTTGGGACATGAATAGTAAGGTGTTTAAGAAATATCTGTATTTGGGGAAAGAAAAAAAAACAAACAAACTGATTTCTCCACTTGTGAAGATTCTAAAGAAGGATAAAAGCCCCAGAAAACAAAATACTTTCACCACCAAGCTCTGAATTGCACTGGGATGTTTTTGAAGTCTCCTTCTAAAACTCTCTTCAAAATTTCCCACAAATAAAAAAAAATAAATCCATTTTCCAGGCATAATCCAGAGGAATTAGAGGGCAGTGATTTCCTGACGAGGTGGCAGAGCTGGGGAAGGAACCCAGATCTGTGTGTCCTTCTCACTTGGCTGCTTTTGTTGGCAGCAGCTGAAGAAGCTGAACTGCCTGTGTGATTTTCTGCAGACTGCATGCACTGCAAAAGCCAAAACTCACAAATGTTCTTACTTTTCAGTACTTCATTACGCCTTGTAAAAGATGTGGTGATTGGGTACTCGTTAATAATAAGGGATCCTGGATTTTGTTTTGCAGCCATCGTGAGCTTGTGACTTACACCTTGCTAAGATGCTGATTTCCATGTAGTGCTATGTTGCTGTGATTTATTAGCTTTCACCCAGTCTTGCCTTAGTAATGGGAAAATTAAGCCCTCGTGTTCTCACATTATATTCTGTTCACATTATACCTTTTCCACTATCTCAGTTTAATTTGCCTTGACTTATATAAAGGTTTTCCTCCAAAAGCACTTTCCTCTAGACCAAAGCAATGAATTCAGTGTGAGGAAGGCTAGGCATCATCTTTTCACTCAGAAAAATAGATCACAGAAAAGGAAGCCTTTAAACTGCTACTATCCATCTCTTTACTTGATTAGTGTATAAAGAGCATAGTACAAGAGTAAGGGCTGAAGAGTTACTCTCTTACATTAATCTCCTCCATTACATTATATTAAGTAATCTCTTCCTAAAGCGACTATACAAATGCAACACTACTAGTAAAATAAATTTTACAATGGGATTTTTAAAGTATTGTAACCCTTGAATAATTTTCTTTTCTTAACTCAGTCACAAAATTGCATCCCAAACGCTATACAGACATCTGCTCTGAAACGTCCTCGAACTGGTGGGATTGGCAGCTCTCTTTACAGTCAAAACATTCAACAAAAAGATTCCTCAGTTTTCCCTCATCACACACAATTATGAGTTTTGACTTCAAATACTTATACTTACATAATTACAGTATTCTGAGATGATGTCCTAAATATATATGTTTCCCTGCTTGACTGTGACTTCAAGCAAATTCTCTTGTCTGGGGTGCTTGGTAAAGTAAAACTGAATTAGGAGAGTACAATAAAGCAAGTTAGAGTGTTTAGATACAATAACCAAAAATAAAGTCAATTTAATCTTCCAAAGTAGGACAGCTTTTCAGTGTATTCGTCACTATGGAGATTTAACAGTTGATTCCAAATTGCATTTTAATAGCAAACTTACATAATTGCGAGTCCTGGTGTGTTACTGCTGAGTGGATTAAGGCTGGAGTTACTAGTTAGACAGATCCTGCTTAGCCTGGTAGTGAAAGCATGCTAATAGTTTACATGTGTGCATGACAGTTGTTAATAACTGCCTTTATAATTACCTTTGGATTTTCTTTTCTTCCTCACTCAACACTATCTGAAAGAGGATATAAATGTTAGTGGTCAGTGCTGGGAACTGATAATCAAAATTCCTAATTTTTGTTTTTGTCTTTGGTTAGTTTTACCAGTGAGAATGAACTGTTATTTTTGCACCATGTATTTTAAATAAACACTCTTTTCTTGTTTCCCTGTGTTTGTAGGTAGAAAATATATTTTGCTGGATGTTTTTAGAAGTACTTGTGAGGGAAAGGATTCTCAGATGTCTGTAAGAGATTGCTGAGCACTTGAAGCTGGGAGAGTGGGAAGGTTATTTTTGGTTCTGACTGAAAAACTATTTGGTTTTGGCAGTATTTTTTGCATGTGCCCTCTTCCTTCCTACATGCTTGCTTAGTAACCGATTTTAGTTGTTGTGTAACGTGAGGCAAAGGGCTTGCTTTCAATTGCCTGTGCCTTAGTTTCTCCAACTGGTAAATGGTTCAGAAAAATAATCTACTGTCAAAGTGCTGGGAGGATTAATTAAGTGTTTATAAAGTACTTTGAGACTTTTGCATGAAAAGCATTACGAATGTGTAATATATAATTATTATTAAAGTATATTGCAAATTATTTTTATCTCTGGCAATTTTCCATTACTTTAAAAAAATTAGTTTAATGTAAAATATTGGCCAAATAGACAGAATTGCTGCAATTCCTTTAGTAAAAGTTCAGTGATGGAGTCATGTTGACTTTTATCTTCAACGATCTTCCCTTAGAATCTTTCAGAGACACAGAACTTGAGCTGTGCTTCTAATTGTTGGCTTCAGGCTAAAACTTTTGATCACTTTAATTCTGCTACTTTCTGTTAAACTCACTGAATGAAAAGGTTTGATAACATTTTATACTGTCTAATTCTTTATTTTGGGGAATATTAAAGATGAATTTGACCTTCTGAATTTTTAGTCTAAACTTTGCCTAACAGGGAGCATCCTCATTCTTGTTTTCATTCATATTAATACTGCATCTATCTCTTTTGCCCTGTAAAAAGCTATTAATATTGTTCTATTAACCTCCTTCTAAGTAATAATGACCTTTCCCCTGAAAATGCAATTATTGGACTTTTTTCCCATAATAAATCTCATTTATTAGAAAGTTTGGCCTTGTGCACTTTGTTCTCTGCCATTTTCTTAAAAGAATAAAAAAATAAAATCATGCTTTATTTTCATATTTTTTTATTTTTATTTTTATTCGGAAAAATATTCTGTAACTCATACATTGGGTCGTGATTCGAGAGGAGGTAATGATGGCTTGGTTCAGCTGTTTCACTGATTTCAGAAAGAAGCAGCCTCAAATGACAATGCACAGTGTGAAAATCCTTCCTATGTAAGGTGGACAAATCATCTGTAACTGCTTGTAGGGTGGAGATAGTTTTGTGATTATAGCAGTCGACTGGAAATAAGTAGAGCTGTATTTGTAGATTCAGAGCCTTGATGTGTTTCAGATTTTGTATTTTTTTGTGAATATTGTTTCTTTCACTTGATCCATCGAATTAGAATATTTCTTTTTTAAAGCGAGGACTGAAGTAAAGGCAGCAGTTACAGACTCTATGTTAGAAATCAGAAAGCAGTGAGTGCTGAGGATTCCTTAACAATGACATAAATGGAGTCAAATTTATAACATGGACAATGAGAATGTCCTTTCATAACTTTTCTCCACCCATCTCCCAAATTAACCAGACACACTACTAGGAATGTTAACACATTAGTAATGATTTCAAACAGCATTAAGTGTGCCATATAGGTAGGAATACAGGAGCTACACCGTATCCACAATTTTAAGGTGAAGAATTATTTTTTTAAAGTTTGTTTTTCTAACATTTGCTTGAACTGCACACTTCAGAAAACCACATCTTCTTTACATTTCCTGGCTCTGTGACTCATCAAAATGAGCTGCGTTAGTCACATCAAATTATGTGTTTTGTAGAATAAGACAGGAAAAGCAGCACATTGAGTCATCGTCACAGGGAGGGCGGCTGCCAAGCCAGTATCAGACAATATAGGGAAAAACAGGCATATGAAACAACCGGGGTCACAGAAACACAGCGTAGTGACAGGAAATCATTTACAAGCAGGTGAATTTGAGCCTTCTTATCTTTTCGGTCTGTTTTTCAAGAAAGAGAGACATGTGCTATCATGATGTTTACCTGTCAGTTCCTGTTCCCCAGTAACTTTCTAAACTATTGGCATCTTTTAGTCAAATTTGTTGAAGTGCTAGGGGACTCAAAAACATGAAATTCTTGCATGAAGTTCCGGTGCATTTCATAACGATTGCTCTTTCTATCAATCAAGATTATGTCTTCTACACTCCCCCGAGAGTACTCCATCTCCATGTGTGGAAATTATAATATATACCTGTATAGTACTCCAAACTAGGATTAATTTTGGTGCTGTTCATGGAGAAGCTTTCTTGTATGACAACACACTGACCTAGGTGTTTTGTTGATAGCGTTATTCGTAATAAAACTCTTCCAGTTCTTTATAGTTTCAATAAATCATTGTAGTTTAACCGATAACTTGATTTTTGAGTGCTCAGGTCATGCTCCCTTCCGGCCGCACTCCAATTTTTACTTCAGTTCCCTTAGAAGTGACGTTTGAAGCAATTGTACTGTCTGTTCATTGTCCCCAAACTCATTTGAAAATAAGGTCAATTTCCGACAAAATTGGTTGAAGAGTGGAAGTCCCTATTTACATTCTTGTAAGTTTAATGAAAATGAGTATGTGGCTAGAAAAAAAAAATAGCTTAAGCTAATTATCTCTCAGTAAGCCAATTAGTAGACATGTCCCGGCTAGCCAAACAGCTTGCCTATGCTTCCAGACTGACTATAGGATGAATTATCTTTTCTTTGCTGGAGAGTTACACAGGTGGGGGGAGAATAGGGCTGATAGATGTTCTGGGATTATTCTGACAGGGGAAATAAAGGAAACAGAATAAACACTTGCAAGACATCAAGGTTTCTTCTTCCAATAAAACAATCTTTTTTTTTTCAAATCGTTGGCAATATTCCTTCATGAACAATTTAGAATTTGCAAAGGGGAAAAACTATGGCAAAAACGATGTCTCTATTTTCTTTGAGGGCTGACTTATCTTATCTGGAGGGTGAAGCCTATCTGGGAGCCTTGGTGTATCTCTTACCTCCTCTGATAACTATAAGGGGTGATATTGAGTACAGATTGCTGAAAAGTCTGTAGAAGTATGTGAGGAGGGGGAGGAGCAATTAACATTCAGCCATCCAGTCCTTGAAGGAAGGATGTCCCCATGTTTGCTTTGTTGGTGAGCACAAGGAAGGATTATAAGCACTACAGCTCTCTGAGATGGCAGCACTGTTGTTCATCACATACCTCACTTTAAACACAGCCCAGGGGTACTTTTCCAATAACCTGAGTGTCAGTAACCCTGAGGTCATGGGAGAGGAAACACTCTCCTTATACTAATATGCTTCTACCATAAGTCAGCTGTTACGAGGAAGAAGAATGGACTATTAATTCATGCTTTTTAAATATTTGGAGGCAACAGTGCTGTGATTGGGTTCTTGCCTTTTCTATAGATAGTGCTGTGTGTCAGTGAAATTAGCACTGCAGAGTTTGAAACAGGAGTGTTCTCGGAAGCATTCTGGTTTGGTGCAGCTGGCTGTCTTTTCTTCTGAGCCTAATTTCATTTCAGGGTTTGGTTGTCTCTGATTTTGCAAAGTCAGCCAGTGATTCTAGGAAGCTTCTGATTTTCAGTAATTTTCAAGAGAGCAGACATAGTCAGGTTTGGTACTGCACCATTCTGACACATATATATGTGCATCCACATCTGTATCACTGGTTTCAGAATGCTTCCCAAATTGCCCAATGTGTCTACTAACCCTGGATTTTGGTATCAAATTTGTATAAAAACAAATGATAGTTACACCAAATATTACTCTGTTACAGCTTTCCTCTAAATGGATGTGCTGTTGCTGCAGTAATGTCATAATGTCATATAATAACTGCTTTGGATAACTCTTCTTGATCCCTGCAGTTTTCTATCCACAATGGAATGTTGAGTAGTTTCACACAGAACTCTGATCATCCTCCTTAAATATATTTATTTGACTTTCAACAGGACAGGTGCATCCTAGCACACTTCCTGCTGTTGGCTGGAGAAGATGACTTTAGGAACTGTAAAGGCAAGCATTTTGATGAAGGTCCTTAGTCTCATTCCTGCTTGCACTGGACACTGAACATTTCTCTGGGAGCCTCTGCCTCTGAGAGACAGAGTTAGAGCAGTGAACAGGGAATGTCTTCCATTCCTTAAAGAAAAAAGGACTTAGCAGAACCAGTGTTAGAGTCTGAGAATCAGCTCATCATGGCTCAGAAGCAAAAGGGAGAGATGAAACCAAAGCCTCCTCCAGCATATCTCAACCCAACTCTCATCTCCCTTCTCAGTATCAAACTGTATTGTCTTAATCTGGATTCGTGATTTATTTGTGAACTATCTAGTGGGTGGCAGAGGTGGGGAGCAAAGCTGCACAAAGCTCCCCAGAGCTGCTGACCGAGGTAAATAGTGTGTCATAGCACATTTATCAAATAATAATGGAAACCATATAAAACATATAGGAGAGGGAGGGGGAAAACCCATTCCCCTCTGGGAAGTTACTGAATATTTCAACCGGTTTATAAAAGTATGTGTACGTGTGTTTGGAAGGGGGGAGGTTTTCCTAGCTTCACCTCTGCAAATAAATCATTGGTCTAGGATGTCTGAGTAGACAAGTGAAATGGATGAGCACATTACGGATCAAGGAGGTGGTATTCCTGCCTTGGTTAGTCTGAAGGAGACCACCCAAGCGCTGTAGGACTGTGATGAGACAGTAAGTTGTGCCTGTGGAGTTCCAAAAGGCTCAAGCTTCAGCCTCTGGCATGGTAGGAAAGTGGTGAATAAAATAAAAGAAATGGTATTTCTCAAACAGCTGGCACAATTAGTCATTTACCTGAACAGGCTTTTTTACTAGTACTTTTTTTTCCCTTTTATTATGTTGCTAATGTAGATAAAATGAAAAAAAAAAAAAAAAAAGAAGAAAAAAAATGTGACAAAACTGTAATAGTGATGCCTGTTTTGGAAATACATTTCTGTTCAGATACTATTAAAGAAAGGAAGAATGTAAGTATATGTTAATGATATGTTATATAAATTTTCCACTGTTTCCCACTATTGACTTTCAGAATACAGAAGACAAAGTCTGGTGCTACCACTGATGTTGTGAATAATCTCGTGTCGTAAACTGTCCATCTAAGTCAGTTGGAACTACTTATGAGAAGAGGAAACCTTTCGATATCAAAAAGTCTTGTAGAACCCAGCTGAGTGTTTGTTACCCAACAATGCAGTAACAAAGGGTCTGACAGAGTACAGAACTATCCTTATTAATATATGTATAGATGCAACTTTGGAATTCTTTGAGGGAGAAGGAGATCTGAGTTTTGGAATTACAATAGTTTACAGAAAAACCTGTTACAGTGTAGCAGATCAACTTTTTCCATTTACGTATATCAATAGTGATTGAAGCCTTATCAATTTACATACAGTACTGAATTAGATGAACTCTGGGTTGTAAGGAAGCCAGTAAGAATTAAAAGGCAAAACATCTGTCTTCATGGAAAAGCATCTAAAACAAAATTGAGATTTTCTGTTGTAAGATTTTACAGTTTATTTGAAATTTTAGTGAAGTAATGTTGAAACTTAATCAAAATTTTCTTTCTCTTACAGTAGGCAATTTTGCATTGCTCTAAAACAATTTTAAAACCGTTCCTGCAAAAATACATGCTTTAAAAAATCATCATGGGATGATTTCCCCCCTTGGTTGATCACCCCTAGTATGAATCCAACAGCATTTTCAGCCAGATGTTGCCTCTGCTGTGGTAAGTCAGCCGCTGATTTGAGGCAAGGATTGGTCTGGGATTTGTCAGGTGGCAACGTGATAAACTCACCTTTGACACCACTCAGTGGATCCAAGGCCACAGAGTGGTGATGCTGGTGCTTTTCAGGTGCTCTGCCTCCCACAGGCAGTGTCCCAGCAGAGAATCAGCTATGTTCCTGGTGATGGAATGTGGGAGGCTGGGATGCTGAGCTCATGCCATCATTAAAGTGCCTGTATCACATTTCTCAGGAATGGAGATGTTAACTCCCCACTTTCAGGCCAGATTTCATTTTCAGCTCTTATATTGTGCCTACCTAAATCTCCCCTGAAGTTTTGATTTGATACAGTACTGCCCATGTGGTGCCTTAAACTGTACCATGCAGTGTTGCTGCCTGCACTGTTCAACATCTGCTTGGCTTCACCTCAAAAGTTGCTGAGTTTGGCTATTAAAAAAAAAAAAAAAAAAAAAAAAAAAGACTCTTTTACTTTTTTTCCCCGCTTTTAAGGGAGCTAACACAAATGGAGCTCTAACCCTTCCTGGGCAGGTGCAGAACAATTTCTGTTTGTGCTGGAAAACAAGGCTACAAGAAACAGGAAAGAATCTGTCTGTGCCCAAGGGCTTAAGGCACCCAAGGAACCCATGCACAGCTTGTGCCATAAACTTTGGGCTGTAGTTGCAGCTGTGAACTCTGTGTGAGTTTTGCAGCCAGCAGATCTGCCCCTGCTGCATTCCCAGCTTGCTTAGAGCAACCCACTCTGTTCCCAGCATGTCCCTGCAGAAAGTGCTTCACATCAGGCTGGAGGCGATCCGGAGGCCAATTATATTTATTCCTTAAGGAGTTTAGCAATGGGAGAGAGGACAGAAAGCAAAGAGAGATGTCCTGAATGGTATGTCACGAAGTTTCTCCAACGAGGGGTCCTCTCTAGGGGAACCTTTTTTTCATTTTTCAGTGCACTTCGCACTTCCTCATCTCTCTATGTTGTAAGGCAACCTTGGTGCATGAGATGTACACCTGACAATCCTGCACTTGAATTAATATGTAAGAAACATAGTATTAAAAGAGGACCAGAAAAGGCTGATTTGTTGTTGAAAGTGTTATTTAATATATAATCATTGAAAAGATTCTACTTTACAGAGAAGAAGACAGCTTTTCTCAACATAAAGTATAGGCCTTGATCCCGTAATTATTTTGGCAGGTGCTTAATTCCCAAAGTGTGAGTTATCCTATGAAATTCAATGCACACAGTGAGACAAAGGAGTGGGAAGGGAGTAGGAAGGGATTACAGATGTTGAGAGAAAGGCAAGAGGGGCTTTCTGAACAAATGGGACTGAAAGAAGGATTGAAGGAGGAGAGGACGGGCGATTGGCAGATGGGAATAGGAAGGCAATTCAGATCTGATGTTGAATCAGCATTTGCTGACACGAATGTGACACTAATGGAAAGGATTTGGGAGAAGAACAGTTATAAGCTAATAGATTTGTTCTCTTCAAAATATTCTGTATGCAGGTAATAACATGTAGACGTTGTTTATAATAACTTAAAGTGACATTTTTGGTTTCAAAGAGAATTCACGGTCAGAAACACGGAATACTACGCTCACCTGTTTTCCTTCGTCTTTTCTTCCTTCTTGAAATATATTTCTGGAAGTCATTAAAATTCAGATCCCATCATTTGTAACAAATGATGTGAAGTGTTAGGTACAGTACTTGGAGTATATGTTTGTTAAAATGAAGGAAGAGACTCTTCCAACACTTTGGGATTTTATGAATGATTTACATCTGGTGCTAAAGTTCATAAATGAAACGTGGGAGAACCAGATGCTTCATTTCTTGACTGCATCGTGTCTGCACATACTGATGGTGAATTGAAAACAGGGATGTCTCATAAATCAAGAAAATCTATTTTTGTACTCTTGATTTCTATTCCGAACATCCATATAACACCCAAACAAATGTGGTAAAATTGGTTCCTTGAGAAACCCTTTATGTTTAGTAACAGCGTGGACATGTTAATAAAAAAAAAAAAAAGAGAGAGAGAGAGAGAAAGAAAAAAAAAAGAAAGGGAACCAATCTTCAGAATAAAAATGCTCTGAATGAGCAACTGTTCTTAAATATCAGAGAAGAAGGCACTTCATTTAGAGAATAGTCTGAATGGAACTCTTAAGCAAAGTCTAGCATTTGTGCAAAGAGATGAGGTATGTAGTATGGAAAGAACAGGGTGACATTTCCAAACTTTAGACTTTAGGGAGGAAAAGAAATTAAAACCCAAATTATTCCTTTGGTTACTGGCACGGTAACTGAAGGCAGAATGCGGCCTGTGGTTTGCATAAGGTGACTGATGCTCACTAGCAGAGATACGTGGAGAGCTGAGGGATATTCATATTTCTAAATGTTTTCATCGATGTTTTGGAATGATACTCTGCCTGCTCTCCTTTCTCATTGTCATCTCCTATTAGCCTAGCAGGTGTATGTGGTTTGTTATTGTACTTTAGTGTCACCAGAATTTTTTTGCTAACAGGTTTTTAAATATCATCAATTGAATTATAATGAAAGAATAAGCAAAAGTCTTTGTGCCTACAGGTTTGCTTTTTAATAGAACGAGTAGATTCACATTATCCTAACTCACCCTACACACTTCCAAAAAAATACCCCAAATCAATCAAATCCCAAAAGAAAAAGCCAACACTTTTTAAATGATTATACCACAGCTCTAGAACTACCTGAGAGAAATGGCAGGTGTCAGTATGGTTGAACAAGTTGTACACAAGAAGGTTGCTGCATACCAGCTAACACGTGGTGACTGCCCACGAGTGACCCAATAGCCTCCAACACACTGCATTTGGTGATGGCAGTGAGCTCAGCACCCAGCACAGGATGTGAGGTGGGCTTGACTCACCTTGCATTTGCTGTGGGGGAGCAGTGAACACACAGGCAACTCTTGCAGCTTAGCAGAAACTTGATATCCTGTGGTGTTCTGTTTGCGTGTCTAAGCCCTGGATGTGCACGCCTTGCTAACTCTGTTAGCAATAGAAATGTTTATTTAAATGTATTTATACATCCTGAAAACAGATAGTGTAAGTGTGCTGGCTGAAGTCAGACTTAAGGAGGGGTTTCATGGAGGTGCAGGCAATGGTTAGCATCCACGTTTCAAGGAGGCTTCCCTAATGCCAAGGGCAATATCAGACTGTGGAGGCATTTGCAGTGGTATCAAGGTGGTCACTGCTGGCAGTGCAGATGGAGCTGGTGAGCTGAACTCATCTTCAGGGTAGGTAGGGAGACTGTACACACATGCATCAGTCTGTGGATCTGCTGCCCCAGTGCTCCTTTCATGTACTCCAGTGGAAGTTTTGCTTTTTATTTCAGTGGGAACAAGATCAACCCTTTTGCAGTGGTGATGATGGGGAAATATTTCTCCATTATATGCTGGGCATCTTGCAGACTGTGACAGTCACTGCAAGTGGCAGAACTGCTCTCTTCTTCTCTTGGTTACATTCCTGCTCAAAATATGTCCCCAACTAATACAATTTGCTATATGTCATAAAACACAAAGGAAAGCAGTTTTCACGCCAAATATCAGAAAAATGCTCTCTTCTCAACTGCAGAAGTAACAGAAATGATGTGTTCATTTTAAATTCCATTCATGTAGGCCCTAATAAAAGCTATTATAAAATACAATTGTGTGGAGACAAAAAGAGAGATAATATCACTATAGCTCAATATAAAATTTAAGTAATTAAGACATGAAAACTATTACACAATTTACTTTGAATGCAATGTGAATAATAAAATGTTTAACTATTTCACTTCTGTGTTTTTTGTTTTGTTTTGTTTTGTTTTTTAGCATTTGAGGTTGGAATATTGCTGAAGATCTAAATTCCATATTACTTCAGAAGATGAGCAGGACTGAAAAGTGAGCTGTGTTTTCCAAGTAAGTCATGTATATGTTTTTAGATGTCAATGTAAGTATGATACTTTGCCACTTCATTGATTCTATGTGGAAAATGTCAATTTCAGGTGATTTTGATGGTGGCTGTAAATAAAAAAGGACATACTGAGTGAGCTGTGGAGTATTTCAGCAGTGCAAGCTAAGAAACTGCATAATAGTTATGAAATTGTGTAGACAGGCAGATAGATCTCAAGATTAAAAGAAAAGCATTTATAAATGCATTGGAAAGAAAATAATTTTTAAGCACGAGCTGCTTAAGCTCTGCATTTTTCTTTCACCTAATTCAGCATTTCATCTTCTTTTTGGTGGGTTTTAGCAATTCTACTGGTAGGTGGCTGAGAGAAAAGCTCTGTTTAGTTGTTCTCTAGTTGAGTGAATAGCATAATTCAGTATCTTTAGTATGCATTTTATTTTCTCACACACTGACATGCGCATGACAGTCACAGGTGTTGCCAGCACTGCCTGGTAACACTTAGCAACATCTGCTCTATGATCCAGTACTGGTTCATTTTTCATTATATTCCAACTTGGTTGTTGTGTACGTTTGTTTTCTTGTTCAAATTCGTGGCAAACAATTTGCTTCAGCCCGTGTCTAGGCTCTCAGTGGAGCAGCATTCTACTGAGCTGCAGGGACTGATGGCTCATCCTGGTGGTTCAGTAGGTGGCACTCTTCCCTTAGATCTGTCCAAGCGATGTCCCAGGTGTTAGTGTGTGAAGCATTGGTCCTGCAGGAAGCCAGGCTGCAGACCTGCAACTTGCACGGACCACTGGGGTGTCAGGGACTGACATCTGCCAGTCCCCAGGTTGGAGCACATCCTCCACTGGGCGCAGTCTGCATGGCTTGGGGAGCACACTTGGTGTGTGTGCCACAGCATCCTCCTGTACACCTGCCTCGTGCTGGGGATGGAAGCAGGGCATGTGGTGTGACTGGCTTTTTCTGGGCAACATTTACCCTCAGGCTGCAGTTTCATCCAAAGACAGAACACTGGTAGTGCTATGGAAACAAGGTTGAAAGGTCAGTAAGATGCAGCTCTAATGTCCAACGTGTTCTTTAGGGTAACACTTTCAAAAATGCATCTTACTGCTTTTGTTTGGTACATTTTCAGTCAGTTTGTTTCCTAGGCCTTCAGAAGGTAAAAAATTTCAGATCCACTTAAAGCATTTTGGTAGTTCTCAGACGTTCAGCAGCCACGCTCCAAATGTCTCAAGATGGGCACCTTCCTATATAAGTGTCTCTAGATGCTTTAATGTCTTGGCTGTAAAATGGAATGGCCGAAGTTTTTAAACCTTACTATATGCCTGTAAGCCTCAATGTGTAAAAGGTTGTGATGTGCTCAGCAAAAAAAAAAATGGAATTGAGCATTGTGTTTATGCTTGTTTTTATGATGAAGAAGCTCCTTATGAAGACTACCTCCTAGACACTTTTTGTGAGTGTTTAAGCGTGTGCATATTACATATACACATATACACACTATATTATGGCTGTTGAAAAGTGTTGTAAGTAGATTGGAATGAAGAATTAAAGTAATCACAACCTGTAAGTGAAATGGTGACAAATGACGGGCTCCAATTTTGGCCTATTCAGTTTTCATTTAATAGTTATATACATCATCATTTGTTCTTAAAATTGCTTACTGAATGAGTTTTCTTAAATCATTGGCTATTTACACTCTTTAAAATCAGTCATTAAAACAACTAAGAAGTAAGTGGTACACAGGTTAAACCTAAGCACAGACTTCCCAGAGAGGAAGAGTTGCAGGTTTAAGGTTCCTTACTCTCCCCAGTAACTCATCCCATATGTAGTTTAATATTTGAGATATAAATTATTCATGAATGGTTCTTAGCAATCAGTGAATTAGCCACTTGCAATTAAAAAAAATTGACCTCCTCTTCTCACATTTAATCTGACTAAAGTCAGCGTCATTGCTGTGTGATTGGGGTCTCATCTATTTTTATCTGCTACAGGAGCTGTTTTGATTCAAAGTTGACAAAACCACCTGAGAAACATTAAAAAAAAAAAAGAAAGAAAGAAGGAAAGAAGGAAAGAAGGAAAGAAGGAAAGAAGGAAAGAAAGAAAGGAAGGAAGGAAGGAAAGAAGGAAAGAAGGAAAGAAAGAAAGGAAGGAAGGAAGGAAGGAAGGAAGGAAGGAAGGAAGGAAGGAAGGAAGGAAGGAAGGAAGGAAGGAAGGAAGGAAGGAAGGAAGGAAGGAAGGAAGGAAGGAAGGAAGGAAAGGAAAGGAAAGGAAAGGTAAGGCATATATATTGGTGCTAGCAGTAAGTGCTGTCCTACTGTGTGGATTTCATTATTTGCACATACTGTAACTCTGGTTAAAGAAAAAAAAGAAAAAAAGAAAAAAATGACCTTTCATTTATGGCACGCTATTTAGAGAACTCCTCATAGGAAGAGAAGAAAGGCCATCCAGAATGTGAGCAATCCTATTGAAAAGCTATGAGGAATGTCTAGAAAAGCCAGAGCATACTGACCAAACAGTCTGATGTCTCTGTGGAAAAACAGTGCCATTTTACAGTAGATAACTCTTCTTTCCCTTTACCAAATAAAGAAAATGCATCATTTGGAACAGTTATTAATGTAGAAAAAGACTATGTTAGAAAAGGGTTAGCCACCTAAATAGGCAAGTTCAACAAGACATTATTAGGGTCTCTGGAATAGATGTGTGTGAATTTACAAAGCTTAGTATGAGACTAATTTAGCCTTATGCATACCTTTTTTCACTTGGTTATTCCAGTATATATATGTATGTATAAGTATATATATACACATATATATTTAATGCAGCTCTAACACACTCATCTTTATCTACCTCAGTTTGATTTCTTCTTACCTGTATAGATACTACAGAATAAATACTTATTTATTCATACATATGACATTGTGTAAAAGACATGTTAGTATGAAAAGACTGTGTTAGATGGGGTTGGGAGGTCACTCCAAACAGTAGTGGATTGAGTAGAGGAATGTGCATTGAGAGAAACATCAAAAAGGTGCTCTTTAGAGCTAAGAAGAGCACATGAAATTAGAGTAACATGAAGTGGTGAGGACAAGATTTAATAGCAAAAAGATGGTTATAGGAGAAGCTGTCGAGATGTTCTCAGAGAGATGTAAGACGATTCAGTCCCTGAAGTTTGACAAGGAGAAGAATAGAAAACCCTTAAGAGAGGTTTCAGTGCAGTAAAGACTGAAAATCTGATTGAATACGTTCAAGGAGTAGGCTGCAAGAAATTAATTCAGCAGGAAATTGTAAATTATGTAGATAGATAGAAATTCAATAAGCTGGACTAAAGAGGAGGACTGTATCATAATGGCAGAGGTATCTAGGACGAAGCATGGACATACTAAAGGTATAAGAGACTTCTGACCGTATATTTCATCATAATTATCATAAATCAGTGCAAGGGATTCTAGAAAAAGCTGATTATGCTGCAGTAAAAAGTTCTTATCTTCGGCCTTATTCATATACTCTGGTCTGTTTCTTAAAATTTCTCTTCTGGAAATACTATAACAAAGTTTATCTTCATGACCTCTTAACTTCATTAAATAAAACAATAAGTTTGATGATCTTTTTTCCTGGATAAAATAAAATTTCATTTTTTACATATAATAACAAATTCTTCAAATGAAAGGAAAATATTTTGTTAACTTTTATTACTTTACACTAAGCGCATAGCAGCAAAACTGTTTCCCTCATTCATTATTTTTAGTGGTAAAAACACGGAATTTAATGTATTTAGAAGATAAAGTGAAATTCAAACAAACAACAGCATAGAATATTCATCTCACATTAATTCTCAAGCATGCACATTTCAGTTGTTAAAAATAAAACTATTTTATTAAAATTCTTGTGGCCATCTTTTGCCTACCTTTGCCCTGTTGTGCTGGGAAATGGGGCAGGAATATATGATGCTAATCACAGGAGGATTTTGAGAACTCGAGAAAGAAAAATACACTTTTTGGAAGCAACATTTTAGCCAGCTCCACCTGGTCAGCTTGCCCTCTATGAAGCCTGACAAAATGCCTTATTATGTTTCCTGTGTCCAGCTAGCTTAAAGCTAGAATCCAGGAGCTTATGGCTTCTGTTTATAAGATAGCAGGCTATTGTTTAAGACAAGAATCCACACTGTGTATTCTGCAGTGTGCTGTGTTAGAGCAAAAAGTCCTGAGCTGGTACATCCTCTAATTATCTTGGGTTCGTGCAAAAGTCAGTCCGAGAAGTGAAACTTATGGAGACAGCCCCCTCCTCACTTACTTTGCTCAATCTCATAAATGACACTAGCTATCAGCTTTGCTTCCAGAGGTTTTCCAGACCTCTGCTGTTTCTTTTTGGTCTGCCTGTCTTTGTCTGTTATTTTTCTCTAAGTCGACATATTCAAAGCAGCGCCTAAGAATGCAAAGATTATCCACTTCCAGTACCTTCTCTTAATGGACAGACCCATATAGTATCTGCTGATGAATGACAGCTTATTGTTCTTTCTCATTACAGTAACATGTAAATCTACTGACTGTGGATAGGGAAACCATGAGCTTGTTTGCCCTATAAACTTTCTCAAGTGCCTGCTGGAGGCAGAGCATGTTTCCCAATCACTGTACTTCACTAGCAGTCTCTGAGAATGCAAAACAAACAAATAATCCTAATGTGCGTAGCATGGTACAGACACGAAGGATGTTTTAATGTAAATTGACTTTAAAGTTCTCAGGCTGAAGTGCCTGAAGTGGTTAAAAGTCAGCTGATGGTGTATAATAATAGTCTTTTTTTCTCGTTTCACGGTGTAGGATGCATTGATTGGCTGGGCTGATTATAGCCTTACATGTCAAAAAGGTGCAAGTTGTTCTTAACACTAGAAAATCAGCTCTTGCATGTGCAGGCTTACTGCATGAAAAGCTGTATGATGTAGGCATGAATTTTGTGTGCTTGAGATTGATGCAAAATATGCTTGCATGACATATCCATGTAGGTATGGCCATTAGCTTTTAGACTGTGTTGCAGCTCATATTCATTGCTTGCAGTTAAAGTGAAAATCAGTGTCGTGCAATTTTATTCAATTCAGAAGGAAAAAAACCCCACAAAACTAATTGTCCTTCTGCCAAAGTTTAAGTGCTACATTTTTTCATTAGAACTTAACAAATGTTCATCTTAAAATAGACTGACAATGGGTCAAACTGTTCCACTTTATCTGTTATGAACTTAAAATTTATCAAGGCTTGTACTCATTCTTTCAAGAGCAATTTGTATTTTTGCTCCTGGATTTAACTATCAAATTCTCCTCTGAAACTACTGTTAAAGCAGGTATAATACCATGACATATTTGAAAAAGATGACTGCAAGTGTTTTCCACTTTCACATCCTGCATGTTGTGGAGATGTTTTGGGGTATTGTTATTGTTTATCAAATTATATCTCCAATGCAGAAGTGGCATAGTTTTTTTCAGGAAATATTCTTGAAAAACATAGCTACTTCCTTGTCCAAGCTCCAACATCCCTCTTTATCCTGGCCAGCAATGACCATTTGATGAACGCTGTGAATCAAAGTAAGTTTGTAGTATAAAATATTTCTTCCTTCTCCCTCTTAGATTTTATTCCACTTTGTCAGTTGCAGACCCTTGTCTTGAACTGGGACTCCTCTTGCTGTCACAATATAACTAATAGTAATACTTACTTAAGTAGTTAGGTGTGATCCAGTATGAGAAAGGGTATCTTAATCTTGCCCTCTCATAGTAAAGTATATTAAATCCTGGATTTAAAAGTAGACTAAGCATTGATGGGATTAAACATATTACATATCTTTAAGGAAGGCACATTCATTCTTCAGTGTTTAGTATAAGTCCCGTGTTGAACTAAATCCAAAAATGAGATGTAGATTCTGGCATATCTAAAAATGTTGAGCTGGATCTCTTGGTTCTTGCTTTGATGTGGCAACATTCTTTTAGTGCCCAAATGACATCTTGGGTTGAGGTGAAAATGTAACACTGAGCCTTTTATTTTCATTGTGTTATTTATAACAATTATCTGAGTCAAATTAAAAGTAAATGGCTACTAATCTTTATGTGTATGTCTATGTGTGCCCAACAGTTCCTATATGCCACTAGGAAATTAGAGTAATTTTGATATTAAAATGATTACTACCACTTTTGTAATAAACTGATGCGACTTTAGAAGTCTGTCCCTGATATCTTTCATGATTTAGACATCACACAAGCTATAATTGTGCTATTAAAGGAAAGAGAGCTAATCTTTTTGCATTTGAAGTAAGCCCTCATCATCAGACCCGACAAAGCCAGACAGATCAAAAAAGAGTAAAAAAGAGCATTTAAGGAAATTAGTACAAGTGTCAGTTAAAAGGTAAAAATTAATGCACTTATTATTGAAATACAGTTGAAACCTACGTTCTTTTCATTTCTTTGATATTACTAAAGCGTAAAACATTCAATTAACTTTCTATTGTGTTTGGGGGGTAGTAGGGAAAGACAAGCATTGTCAGCAAAGTGTTAGGTGTGTAGGTGGCATGTGCAAGGCAAAAATGATTAGGTATGAGCAGAAGGTATGGAAAGGCTTTTACTTCACAGTTGACAGAGCCAGTCAACTCCTTTAGTGTGTTCCAGGACAGTGTTCTTGTATGCATGCAGCTTTTCCTAAAAATATAGTATTGAGTCTCTAAGAAAGTAGCATGCATTCCTTTCATCCTCACCAGGGAGTATTCCTTTTCCTGATTATTATTATCTACATCGTTGAAACCTGCATGGTTATGCACCCCTTTCCTAATAAAAAGTGAATACAGATAAATTGATAATATTTTGGACCATTGAATAATAGTACTTTGCAACATAAGTGAAATAGATACATTTAAATTGTACTTACCATCAGCCATAAATATGAATTCCCACGGCTGTATTCTTTTATTCTTTGAAAGCTGTTACAAAGAGTGCTGATTTGTAAAAACTGATCTACGATAATTCAAAACATATTCTTGAATTGCAACTGTTCTATGTTGGCAAAACCAAAGCTGCAAATAATTTGGAGTAATGCAGTAGTTTTTCCCATCCTTTGTGCTTTTTAAAGGGAAAGCAGCTTTTTTTTTCCTTTTTTTTTTTTTTTCTGCTTAATATGAGAGCAATTTAATAATATAAAATGTATAGAGGGAAAATATTAAAAACCATAAAAAGCCGAACCTCTCTGAACCAATTCAGCTGGGTTGTTAACAAAACCTTTATAATATATTGATGAAGACTTTTCACTCGAATTCTACCATCCCAACATTTTATTTGAATTTCAGTAATATTAAGACAGTAATGTAATGTTCAACATGCTTTAATTAAAAGAAGTATTTGCTAATTGGCATAAAATATCTGTGTGATTATTTTTCCATATATTTACGATTTTGCAATAAGAGAACAGCTGCTAAATATTTTCTTACATGCTGATTCCACTTAATCAACGCTCTTCTTAATGGAAGTGACAAAAGTTAGAAATTGTGTTTTACAAATGTGTTCCATGAAAACATCAGCATGATGGCAAAGCAATGCCCTTTGGGCTACAAATGATCAGATCTAACACAAAACACTTCTGTATAGATAGGAGATAAATCTTAGCTTTACAATTCTTTGCTATATTGAGCACCTTCCAAGCCAAATGTGTACTAGCACTTAAAGAAAATATTACCAGTTTTAACACCCAAACTCACTGGATGTTTTGATTATTATTCCTATTAATATGCACATGATAGAAGTTAATGCCATACTGACAGATTTAATGCTTTGTAAATGTGCTAAATTGAAGTAGAAAGGTAAAAGCAGCCATTACCCTAAGACCTAAAAGAGAGACACTAATCAGCTGGCTTTTTTCCTCATATCCTTTTTACAGATGGAATACAAGTTTTATTTAAAATGCAAAGCTACAGAAAGATTAGCCACAGGAAAAAGAAAAGGTCTTGACCCTTATATATTGATTCCATTCTATTGATTACAAGAGATGGGGGTGGAGAGATTTTTTAAAATGTAATCCTAAAAAGAAAATATAGGTAAAGATCAGCCTTAGCTTTTTTATTTACAGGACTGCACAGTTGAAGAAAGAAAAGACAAAGCAGAGGGAGAACCAAGCACACATGGACACCAGAGCTGATACCAGACCTCATAGACTCAGCAGCCAGAAGCCTTCGTCTCTCCTGGCAGGAGTACTCATGCTGTCAGAGGAAGCTGTGATATCCAGCAAGGGCAGACTTTACATGTGTTGGTAGGTTGCCTACTGTGGGCAAAGGGACACATTGCTGAAGCATCCTTTTTCTTTAGCCATGCTGAATGGTATAGCAAGAGGAGAGCTTCCAGTCACCGACAACTGGGGAAAAAAGGTAACAAGTCTGTATGTAACCTTACACTTTGAACTAAACTTTGAGAGTTCAGTGGAAAACTGGAAGTTTCAGGGACAAAAAGAAAGAAAGACTATTTTATGGCATTAGCCAAGAAGGGATCTAGTAAAGGCCTTCAGAATTTAGTGGCAAGTGAATCTATGTAGTCCAGCTTCTCTGAGAAGCACTGCATTTACGTGAGTCCCAAAGTGCCTGATTTACTTGGGAAAAAAGTCTCTGTAATTCTCATGGTCAAAGGCCTAAAGCGTTTCTGTAGATTACTGAGAGGAAGAGCTACTTACGCCCTTGGAATATGCTAACGCCACAAAGAATTTGCTACAGATACATTGACAAATGGAAACAAAATAAATACGGAAAAGCAAGTAATTCAAGGCAGTAATATATATTTTAACCCAAACCACTGCTGTACTCTCTGTGTGTTTACTTCACTTTTCCACACTGCATTGCCCAGGCTACTGACAAGCTTTTCCCTATTCATTTGCCAAGAGAGCACAAAATGTGCTAGATTGTTTCACTGTATACATTTCTTATAGAATTCTGCAGAGAGATGGCATTTGAACTACAAGACCTGTTCCAAAAGTAATGCCTCCTATTTTATGATGTTGGCTCAGGACATCGGAGGCAGATGTTGGTGGTATGGCAGTAGACATTGAGCCTTCCTGCCAATATTCCATTACATTTTGTTACTCTGTGACAGATGGCAGCAGAGGGGCAGTCTGACAAAGTGATGTCTGATAAGGAAGTGAGTGTGAAAAGAAGGTATGGAATTGTATTTTCCCATGAGGAGAAAATGGAACCCACTGATATTCATTGATGCTTGCTGAACACTTATGGAGACCAAACAGTAGATATGAGCACAGTGAGGCTTTGGGTGGTGCATTTCAGCAGTGCCAACAGCAATGTGAAGGACAAGCTATGTTCAGGACGGCCATGCAGATTTTGAAGTGAGTGGCATGCAGGCTCTTATTCATTGCTGGCAAATATGCATATTTCATGGTAGTGATGATATTGAAAATGAGAGTTCTGTAGCTGAGAGTTTGCTCCATCAAATAGTGTTGTTTTGCTCTTTGTATCTGCTTTAGTTTCCATGGAAATAGATAGAAGGCATTACTTTTGAAGCAACCTTCCTTTGGAAAAGGACTTCAGGTGAACACATTCAGATTTCTGAAATGGGCAGGACCCAATCTAATGGCCTGTTATTCTTTTTGGCTGTATGTAAAACTCATGTTTTTATTAGTGGTGTTTCTTCACTGATATGCTCTCCTCTGTATACAAGCAAACCTGTTCACTGACATCTGTGTTATATGAATACTCAGTGCCTCCAAGAGATAAAAATTATGTACATAAAGTATATTTCAATTTTGTCAATATGTACTGACATTGAGAATAATCACAAATTTTGATATTGATGTGCCCACAGTGGAGCTAGACAGAAGCAAAGTAGAACAGCATGGTGTTTTGACTGGGATTAGGAAGTCCTGCCTAAAAAAAAACAAACAAAAATAGGGTAAATTAGTCTCCCTAGGGTTCAGTGGTTGTATTGCTGCCAAGATCCAAACTGTCTTAGATATCTCCAAATAGCCATATAGAAAAATATTCTAAAATGTGATGCTGGGTCATCTGTTCTTATCGTGATTTCCATTCACAATTGCTCTTTGTTTATTTTTTCTGTCTCATTCTGGGTAATATTTTATCAAATGAGTATTTGATTAAGAATGGTCATTGAATGTTAAAGGCCACACTTATTTCCAAGTCATTTTCTTCTAGAGTTTTTATTGCACTATCATCAGCAAATTCCGCTTCACAGTTCAGCATAAGTGGTAATGACATGCTGAAAAATGATATAGAATCAAAAGTGAAATCAAACTATTTAGATTTTTTTTTCTTTTTTCTTTTAACCAATGTTTCTCTTTCATCCAGAGAACTCTACGAAGTTTTCAAAGGTTGATGATTTCCTTTATATAAGAATTGTGAAATACGATTTTTTCCACATCTATTACACAGAATGTTCAGGTCAGTTGCCTTTACGAATAATATAGTCCTTTTGCAGCAGTAAGTGACAAAAAGTGTTTCTCAAGGGACAGAAATGTTTACTTACATGTTTATAAACTTTCTTGATGCTTTATCTGAAACTCCTCTGCAACTCTTGCAAAATGAAGGGAGGTTTTGGAAAGCACACTGTATCATAATGAATATCTCTGCTTTACCTCTCTTTAAGTAATTTCAATGAGAAAAGCATAAATATCATAAAGTGAATTTAGGTGTTTTAGAACAATTTTGGCCTTTGTTGACTTTTGGCTGTCGTCACCTTATTTGTACATAGCCTGTTCTCTGCAGCACACTGAAAGTTTCATTCACTTCAGATGCAGAGCGTCTCAGTGTGAAGCTGGGAAGAAACTCCCTTGCTGTAAGGGGATGGCAGTTTGGGTCTACCTTTGTGGAGCAAGTAACACCATGGGCGAGGGGCTGCCCAGCACAAGAGCATGCCTCAGGGCTGGGAGACCTGAGCCCTGCCATCCCTTGGCCTCAGAGACTTCCTCCACTGCCTGCTCTGCCTCAGCTCCCACCCAGTGAAACAAGACGGCTTCAGGGGGTTGTCATGAAGATGAGGCTCCCTGCTGCCGGGTGTGGAGCACCCAGTAGCCCTCTCCTCATAACCTCCCCTGAGAACTTGCCATGGCTACAGCCACCCCCTCACAGCCACAGGGCACCTGGTGTGGGCAGCAGTGCCAGGGCTGGAATGCAGTGGCAGCAGGTCCTGCTCATTGCCATTGACCTGCAGCTTCCTGCTGCCTGCGGGGCCAGGGCTGGATCTGCACAAGGGGGAATTTGGCTCTGCTCTGTCTCTACAGTCTCATGGGGTGAGGGGCTAGCACAGTCTCTCAACCTACAGTGTTCTGGAAATACCTGGAAACTCCAAAGGGCTGGTGGAAGGCTGGTGGAAGGCTGATGGAAAAGATTTCTTCAAAAGATTTCTACAAAAGGGAGAAAAGGTTACCTTGTTTTCTCAGTACTTACAAAGGGAGAAGGTGCCTTGGCTAGAGGGTCTCCATCCTCAGGGTGATGACAGCCAGGTGGGAGCAAACTGGCTGGTACTGGCCACTGCCTTTGGGTTTTTCCTCATGGCCAGAGTGTTCCTGTTGGCATACTGTGATGTGGGTGCCAACCAGGCCTCTATATTTTCTTTATTTTTCATCAACTCCCTTTTCCCAGAGGTAGATATGAAGCCTGATGCTCCTCTTTGTATTGATAGTTTTGTGGCATGGCTGCCTTCCACTACTTCACTGGAAGCTTTCTATTTTTTCTCACTTGAGGCTGAGAAAGTCCTCTATGCTCAGGGTATGTACAAGCTTCCAGATCTTAATTTCAATAAAGTCCCACTACAGGCATGTGAGTAAAGCTTGAAATACACAATCTGTATTTTAAAAAGCTGTATTCTGTTACTAGCAAAAGAGTTATATTAATCTATGCCAATTTATAACAAGAGAAAGATGTTAGTAGCCATGTAGCCTCCCTTATTTTGTTGCCACCATCACACTAATAGCGATGAGTGGGGTGCAAGAAATCTGGACCATTTTTCCTACTAGAATGTGCTGATGGAGTTGGCACTCCTACAAGGATGGAAAGTAAGATGGTGACTTTTTCCTGGAAAAAAAATGGTGAGATTGACAGATTTTACTTCAAAATAATAATAGTTAAAAAAGACTTCTAGGAAAGGTATGTAAAATCAGTATAAAGCTCATATCAAGATATTTATGTATTTATTAAAAGCGAGAGAAATAAATGTAGGCAGAGAAAGACTGGAGAAACTGAGGGGGAGTTCATATTTGGAAACTCATAGGAAAGACAAACCATGGTACGTGGAGAGTAAGTTGTGCGAAAAGGTGAAGTATGTCTTCATTCTAAGCCCTTTCCAAGGGCATTCAGTGCTGTGTACCAAATGAAATGCAAACAGCAAAGGAGGAGGAACATACCACAGTGTAATTTTATTAGCTAGTTTTCTGCTAAAAAATGTACTAATATTCCCAATCTTGTCATAAAGTGGCCTTGGGCCTCTCATGCAACATACTTGTGAGAATTAGAAGTTCAAGTTCTAGGTACCATGGATTTATAGGCATGCAACTGGATCTGTATAAAGCAGACCGCTGCATGCATCATACTCCTGAAATCAGTGCTCTACTGATGTACTGAAATTATGTTTTCTGGGGTCTTGTTACAATTTCAAGATTACAGGATATTTTCAATATTCAAGTTCACCCAAAGGCTGCTCTGTGTTTTCTGTTCACCCATCCTTCCCAGCTTTACAGACACCCTAATTTATGTCCTGATCTGTGCTCTGGGAATTAGTGTCGTGGCACTGAGTAAGATTGTAAAGAAGTAAAATCTTCTTTTTTTTTTTCTTTTTTTTTTTTTTTTAACCTTTGTGTGTTGAAGGTACTTATCTTGTTGCATGAATATGGATGATAGTTTCTTATGAATATGGAAAAGACTGGGGAGGGATGGGTCAGTGTTTAACATTAACTACTCTTAACCTTTCCACCAGGTTGACCTTACCACAATATGATGCATAGGAGGGGTCAGGCTTAGCTGATTTTCTGTAGAATGCCATTAGTCATTTTTTGCCACATATGTTTGCCCTAAAGCCTTGTTTGCCACCTATATAATTATTAGAAGACTCTTATAATTGTATTTGAAATTCTAAGTTGACACTTATGTCACAGTACCATGGCACAGTATTATGTTTAATTTCTCTTTTGTTCGTCGCATTTAATGTACTGAAGAATTATACTCAAAAGAAGATCCCACACACTTCTTTTCCTTCCCATTACTAGCTACATGTTCCTCCCCTACCTCCTAGAACCATCAATTTAATTAAAAAAAAAAAAAAGAAAAGAAGAAAAAAGCATGTATAGTTTTGCATGCTTAATATATAAAGTGGGTAAACACCTCATTTTGTACGTTGTTTTCTGAAGCTGAAGTAATAAGATATTTACATTTCACTGATAGATAGAACTAATAACCTAATAATGTTACAGGGTCGTGATGCTAAATTAATAGTGACTTTGACATATAGTATAATCTAAGGTGGCCCAAATTATATTCACTTAATCCATGTACAGAGCATGCTCTTTTTCAATTAACTTCCTCCACACTGGCAGGCTTGTTCGAGTGTCTCTTTTGCAGCGCTCCCTTTTTTCCCCAGATCACGTGGGTGAGGCCCCTTATTACTAGGACCTGTGAGGTGTTACACAGTGAGTGGCAGTTTGGCCACGTGCCCATTCTGTCTGGGTTGACTTTGACATGGAAACTTCAGGTGCAGTCACAAACTGTTCATCTGCGAATGGTTATAATGGGGTTACACTGTAGAAACGGGATAGGAAGGTCATTTGGGCTCCTCAGGCAATGTTGTTACGTCTCCATATGGTTGCGCCTGATCTCTTGTGAAATCTCAGAAATTCGTAGCAGTGGGTTAGTGCTAGAGAAGGAGGTCATCTGGGCTGCTTTCAGGTTAAGACTGTAGGGCTTAAAACTCAGATTTAATACAGAAAGGAATGTTGCAGTAATTTTCTTTATTTATTGTATTGTATGTTTCCTAGTAGGTTTTACATTAACAAAATAAATACAAATGTAACAGAATAAGCATTATTCTGTCCCCATAAAGGAAGTGGAAATGATCCTTTTTCTTATTAGTCACTTTCTATTTATCCACAGCTGAAAACTTTCATCCACCTGCTGCAGATTACTTTCTAGATTAACTGTTTCAATCTGAAGCAGTTTTACTGTGGCAGCAGTCCTGGTTTACCACTGTTCTTCATCTGTCATTCTCTAAATATTTAGATTTTGCTACAGATTTGTTAACTAGCAGATATTTTACTTTTTTTAGTGATTGAAAGCTGATGGGATGAGAATTTAAACTAGTTTTCAAGAGAAGATGAGTAAGTACAGAATGGTTTGATTTGTTTGTTGGACTGATGCGGTTAAGGTGAGTCAATTTCTGTAGCCAAGAGCAATACAAAGGAGTGATTAGGAACAGATGTAATTCTCTCTGATTTCTAGCATAATAGATGAGGTATACAGTGGTATTAAAGTAGCAAAATTTTACAAGGGTCAGGTCTGGAACATAAGCTTACAGATTTAGAGCAGCATTTTGTTTGTTTGCTTCTGATTGACTATAACTACCATGTATGTGAGTGGATGCTTTCAGATAATGGTGTAATAAAAGTTGAGTCCACCTGTATTTGAAAACTTGGCTTTTGCTGGTCAAGTGTAAGTCTGGTTATGTTTTCATTATTTGGCAATTTATTACTAGTAAGATACTCAATTCAGAATTGTTATATATATGTATGCTACAGGTTTCCAAAATAATTTAAGCAAGATAATTTTGTCATAGTGTTAACTGCTGTGGATATGTACTGTATGATACAGAATGATTTCTGAGCAAATGAGTTGTATTCTAGGAGCTCTGTGCTGCGGTGGCTGTCCTTCCTCATTTCACTTAAAGGTTGTCAGTTATCCTACATGGTGTGCAGGAGAGGTATATCTTCAGATGCTATCCTATAGTTCATAGTTTAAATTTGCAAACCAGGTGAAGACTAGGTGATAACGTGCACAGCTAGCAGGATCTAGTGCCCGCTTCCTTAATGCTGTTGTCCCTTCAGAAGCAGTCTAGCATAGATTAAGATACAAGATAAGATAAGGTTGTTTTCTTTTTCTTTTTTCTTTTCTTTTTTTTATTGTTGTAAAGTAAATGTCAGATACTCCATCTGCCCCTCAACATAACCGTCATTAATTAGCTGATTTCTTTTAGATGTTGTAGCAGAGGTGGATTTTAAAGGATAGATTTCAAAGAAAGAGGACAATTGCCTGACAGCTCAGTTCAAGGAGGGCACTGCATGTGTGAGGGGCAGGGTGGAGCTGTGGGAGAGAAGCTGACAAACAGCGGAGAAGATTGTTATTGTTGGTGGATTAGAAGAAAGAGCGTGTGTATGTGAGTGAGTAGGAGAAAAGCAATTAGAGATAAGAACAGACAAATAAAGAAGGGTGGAGTTTTGAAGAGCCTTGAAGCTGAGGACAAGAAGCATGAACTTGCTGCTATGAAACCAGAAGGGATTGAAAGGGGGATGAATGATGTGGTCAGAGCAGACAAGGAATGTAACCCTCAGGTGGGGAGGGGGAGGGGAATTTAATGATGCACTATTTCTTGATAAGCTCAGAAAGCACAAATTGGCAGAACAACCTCTACTTCCAAAACCTTTTAGAGGCTGAACAATTTTTGAAGAAGAAAAAAGAAGAGAGATGGCATCCAAAATAGCACATATTAAAAAAAAAAAAAAAAAAATCCAAGCAAGGGCATTTGCAGCGCTAAAGCAGAATGTTAATTGAAATCCTACTGTGCCAACAGGAACATTGGAAAGAGACCAGTCAGGATTAGACTAATTAAGATGTCTTTAAAAGAAAATGGAAAAAATCTACTGAAAAAACTGAACAGGTTGGATTGTCTTAAAGAGGAATTTACCAAATACACAGAGTTCTTAAAGATTTTCTAAAGCCTATGCATCGTGCGAAAAGTGAATTGAACCAAATTGGAAGGTTGAAACAGTTAAATAAAAGCATCTTTGGGGGCTGATTTCTCACAATGTACTGAACAGTAGCTTTTCATCCCTGGCATTTTATTTTGAGTGATGCTAATGACCACTTTAAGGAAGTTGGTGGCTACCATGTAACGTGCTCTAGTGCTTTTCCCTGACAGAAGGTACTTATGCCAGCATCCTTCTTCCTTGTTTTCACTTGCTACCATTTGGCTTTGAGTGCCTGGCTGTAGAAAGGGCAAGGAAGGTTCATTCTGTCTGTGCTGGTGAAGGGAATTTCTTGTTTTATTGAGGTTAAGATAATGCCCAAGGTGACCTTGTAACATCTGTGACAGAGAGGAGATATCCTTCATCCTGAGCTTTTACTACACCATACTCTCAGGCAGCACAGAAGTGCTTACATGGCACTAAAACAGAAGAAATAACGATGGCAATAGCGTTTCAGGTTGCCTTTGCTAGGACTAGTGCCACGTGGGATACACAGACATGAGTCTGCGATCACTGGTAGAAGCAGTTAGCCAGGCAGCTTCTACATCTGGAGCTGATGACCCACATCCAAGTCTTCATACAGCCTGTGATAAGATAACCATTTCTCCTGATGTTACGGAGAGATAATGGCATTTGACAGAAGAAACCATGAATATTTTAATCCTTTAAAAGGAGTAAGGAGTATGTCTAGTGTTGAGTCAAGCTGTCTGAATTATTCAGTGTGAATAAGTGAGCCAATTTATTGGACCTTTCCCGTGTTCACAGTTCACTCACAGCCTCATTCTTCTTTCCACAAGCAGGGTGGCTGTTCTCAAGTGTTCTATGTTCTGCAAATAGTTTATATACTCATCAGCCTATGAAACTTGTGTTCTCTTTCCTTCAGCTGTTATTAGCTGTTTGCCTTGTGTAACTTTCCAAGTTATTCCTTTTCTGAGATTTGATGTCAGGACTTTGATAGCACAGAAAAATTAAGTAGTGAACAACGAATGAATAGATTTCTGTGCAAAAACATTTTTTTTTTTTTAACAAAATTTCAGATATGTCTGTTTGTGCAAAAAGCAACCATTACCTATATAGGCAACTGGAAGAATGAACTCTTAGCTGACAAGTTTACAAGGTGGATTTTACTGGGGCTTGAGTTGTGTAATAGCCTGACAGGAGCTGTCTTGTGAGTCAGGGTCACATTTTGGCTGGATCCACTTATGTCTCACACTTAACATGCATTTACTGTCTCCAATAGTAGCTTTAAAATCTAGCTACTTATTTCTTTGGAGATGAACACTTGCAAATTTGAAGAAGGATGACTATAAGGGTCACTAATATAGTTAAATAAAAGCAAACTTCAAGGAAAGATGTCAGAGTCTTATAGTCATAGAATCATAGAATGGCCTGGGCTGAAAGGGACCACAATGATCATCTAGTTTCAACCCCCTGCTAAGTGCAGGGTCGCCAACCACCAGACCAGGATGCCCAGCACCACATCCAGCCTGGCCTTGAATGCCTCCAGGGATGGGGCATCCACAACCTCCTTGGGCAACCTGTTTCAGTGCATCACCACCCTCTGTGTGGAAAGTCATTCTCCTAATATCTAACCTAAACCCCCCCTGACTCAGTTTAAAACCATTCCCCCTTGTCCTATCACTATCCTGTTTATATGCTCCCTTCAAGTACTAGAAGGCCACAATGAGGTCTCCCTGGAGCCTTGTCTTCTCCAGGCTAAACAAGCCCAGTTCCCCAGTTCCCTCAACCTTTCCTTATAGGAGAGGTGCTCCAGCCCTCTGATCATCTTAGTGGTCCTCCTCTGGACCCGCTCCAAGAGCTCCACATCCTTCTTGCACTGGGGGCCCCAGGCCTGGATGGAGTACTCCAGCTTTTAGCTTGCTTGAGTTCTGTGCTGGTGTATTTATTTACTTACCAAAACCGCAGTCTTTTTACACATAGTACTCTGTAATGACATTCTTGGGAGGTCTGTGGCTTGTTTCACATTTTTATGCTTATAGAGTCTACCCAAACAAGTAAGTCTATCAGTGCAAAGTCTACATATTCATTTAGTACATTTTAAAATATCTCATAGGAGACTACGCACAATAGAAAAGCTGGAATCTTTCTAGAAAATAACATAGACAGTAAGTTCCATTCTAAGCCATTTATCTAAGCAAAATGGAGTGTACAAGGTACTAAACTAGCCTGACAACCTGTATTTAGTGTAATGATTTATTTGCTCTTTGGCAAGCTCTAACCATTTACTATTAACTATTGCAGAGGAAAGGTAAGGTTATTATTACCTCATAAAGTAAATAGTGATACTTAACAAAACAGAACATCTGCCCCCCTTATTAAAATATTTTGACAGATTTAAACTGGTTAACATTTAATCTCATTTGTTAATTATGGGAAGCAGTAGTATATGTTCTGAAGATACAAAAATAAATATTTTTGTGATTAGGAAACTTGTTACACTCCAACTACAAATATATATACATATATATTATCCTCAGGGTTCTTTTCTTAATCTGAAAGTAATGTAGACGTTACTTTGACATTCTTGGAAATACTAAGACTACTTGGAACTAAGCCTACTATTTTAGATATCTTAAAAATCCAACTCTTATTTATCTTACTGGCATTTTGGGAAGGGAAATACGGAAACAGTTTTCTCTATTTAGGTTGATATAAAGGAATCTGAGGGGACAGGCTGCAGGGATTTCTTCTCTTGAGAATATAATCAAGTGTTTTCCTAGTGGATATTTAAATATCTCTTTTTAGAAGAAAGCCTGAAAATCTCCTATTTGTGTGTTTTGAGGGCTGAGGGCCAAAACTGAATACTAGCCCAGAGAAAGAAAACAAATACTTTTCAGAGAGCTTTTAGTTGCTCCAGTCCACCATATGCATGGTCATGGTAGCAGAGGTACATTGCACCAGGCAGGAGCAGGTACACAGAAACAGCTAGGAATTTGTGGTCTGTGTCTCTGTGGGCTCACACCTGATGGAAATCACTCTAAGCTGTGGTTTGTGATGAGGATCTCAGAAACATGAGTTGTGACCTCTGATGCTGCACCTTCTTGTTGAGTAACCAACCGCTCTATGCTTTTTCTGCCACTCTTCCCCCATGCTAATCATTTTTCTCATCCATCTAGCAGTTTTTTGTAGTAGGGTTTTTTCTTTTACTGCATCTCCACAGTATCAAGAATACTGAGCTGAAGGCTGTCACTGTGGAACACAGACTCATAGGAGCTGGATGTGGCTTTGTGGAAGTTGAACTAGGCTGCATTGCATTACCTTCATCCTTACATGTGGTAAAATGTCTGAAACGTCTATGCTCATCAACTTTGCAGGAAAAGTGCTGTATAAAACAATGTGTCAAAAGCATTGTAAAGAACAATAGTTACTGAGTTGAATAATCAATTATAGATAATAATACAGTACAGTACAGATAGCACAAAGTGTATAATTATAGTATTTGATTTGGTTCTGTTAGAAGTCAGTGGCAATTTTAATGTTCACATCATCGGTAGATGCAGGAAGCCTGCTGTAGATGTATGTTCAGCATAGAGTTGGCTGTGAGCTCTGGATCAGCCATTCACAAATATTCTGTAAAGTTTCAGCTTAAGCTGAATTGTGTTGCGTTCTATTTCTGAGATGATGATATAGAGCAGTTTAAGGTAATATTAGTTTATCCTTTTTCAATTTCAGTATTGGCAATCTGACCTCTCTGAGGACTGTATTGGTATTTTAAATGTCATCTAAGCTCTGTCACTACAACCTATTCAATGGATTTCACTGGTTTTTTTTTTTAAACAAATCTTCACAAGCAAATTGCGATTTTCTCTGCATTTATTCTGCTCTTATAAATTCATGGAAGCAGATTTTTCTGAGCAGCCCACACCTCCTTCCTTTTAACCTGAAGCTTACAATTAATCCTTAATACACACAAAAAAGCCATAAAATATATAGCTTAGTTGTTTCTGGTGACGTGGTTTTCATGGCCTTGTGTCTACTTCATCTGGATAAGAGGAAGCCTTTTAATCAGCTTTCTAGTGCAAGGATTTTGGAAAGTGATTTTTTTAAAAACTTTTTTTATTTATTTTTTTGGGGGGCGGGGTTGTATCTCTGTGAGCACATAGAAGCTGAAGATTCGCTGCTCCTGAACATTTAAGCTGATAAATCTTGGTTGCAGAACCTGTATTGGAGGTCTGGAGTGTGTTTCTATGTAGATTTAAATGATCACTCTTATGATTTTATACCTTATTATCTCCATACAATTAATGAGTTTTCTGAATATAAACTCCTTCCTTTCTGTGGGTTGAGAGTCTCGTTCTTTTTTTTTTTGGTCTATTTTTATATTCCATCTATATTTTCATTGTCTGTCTTGATATGTCCAATGACTTTGTGTGACCTTTCTGACAAGTTTTTGTGATTAAAAGCACTAGGACCAAAAATTGTGGGCGAAACTGAACTCATGAATTGTACATATTCCATCCAATTTGTCTAAATCCCCAGTTTAGTCATGATTTCATCTTTTTCTAAATGAGATTTCAAGTATTTCCTCCTTTTGTTCTAGCTTGAAGCAGTTGTGATGCTCAGGACTTTGAGAATTCATATTCTGAAACATAAGAATTGTTATATTTTTTTAATTGCTCGTATTTAGTCTATGTGTAGGTGTTTATATTTTTTAGATCTAGGCCTAGTATACTTGTAAAAGTGTTTGCCTATAGTGTGAACCTGTTTTCTTTGTTGCTTTCATTTGAGTCATTTCTTCACTTCTGTATCAGTTTAGGCTGTTTTCACTGTGTATGGATTTTTGAAACTTTTCTAAACGTCAAATACTTTAGTCCTCTGCATGGAGCGTATTAGCTAAGCTCTTGCATTTAAGTTTTTTTAAGAGAGAAGTAGGTAAGAACTTAAGCACTATCAGTCATGTGGGAAGTCATGGAAGAATAGGCCATTAAGCAACTGCTTCGTATTTCTGTGTTCTGTTCTGTCTGCATTGGAAGCTTCAGATCTTGACTTGAAGATAATAAAACTTAAAAATATTAATCCTTCTGGCCCTCTTAAGCTGGTACTCAATCATTCTCCCCCCACTCCCTCCTTTTTTTTTTTTTTTTTTTTTTTTTTAATTTTTGCCTCCCACACTTTGGTTTTTACAAAAAAAGAAAAAAAGAAAAAAAAAACCCAGACATTTCATCCTAAGTAATTACCACCCTTCTTTTACAGCCTTACATCTCCATAAGATGAGCTATTGTGCTAAATAATTAGCACATGCCATTCAGAATATTATAAGAATTATATGCAACATCAAGCAGGAACTATACACTGACATATGACCATATTTTCCATGAAGCTGCACTTAACAGAAATTAGGTATTAGCAACAGGTACATTTAAAACAAGTTATTAATTGTTAAGGGAGAAAAAGTGAATGCTGTCATATTCAACCATTAACACAGTAAAGCATTTTAAAGTTTGCAATGATTTGAACCACGACCTCTTTGAACATATCCTTTATTCATTTGCATATGCAAACATTAATCCTGTGCTTGAGCACAAAAATGCATTTACATAAAAACTACATTGTGATTTATAATTTATTAAGTAATTGTAGCTGAGACGTTATTGGAAACAAAGAAAACAACTATATTTAAATGCCAAGCTCTAAGGGGATGTAATATATAGCAACTTCTTAATAAAGAAGAGGAAATCTTTTTCTTCTAGCATGTCACTAATTAATACAGATTTTCTTTTTGATATATTTATTTTTGCATGAAATTTTATGCTCTGAGATGATACTATAATGGGGACCCTGGAGACCTATATTCTCTGCTTACATAGTTGGTAAATGATTATCACAAAATACATTCTTACATTGACCAGACAAAATGCTAGGTCAGACCAAGTATAAGTCTTCTGCAGTTGCATCTCACTTGTGGATCCCAGTTGAAGATGAACAAGTCTTGCTGATTGGAGAGATTTTGGCATTTAAAAAGCGAGAACCCTGTACACTGAGGGAAGCAATGGTGATCAGAAAGTTCTCTGAGATGAGCAGGGAGATTTTACATTTCAGTTTTGGGCTGAGATGCCATAACGTCCTTGTAGCTGAAATCCACTCCTTGTGTCCCTTGGCATTCCAAAGACAAGTAAATAGTGAGGTGAGGAATTGCTTCAAAATATCTAGAGGAAAGACATTACATGTTATTTATTTTGAGCTTATTCCTTATTTTCTTCTCCTTCTTTTGCAGCATCCAGTCTCAATTTTTATCTAAAGCTGGATTATTTCATAGACTCTCCCTCTTTCTGTTACATTAAGTTCAGTTTTTGTTCAGTCCCTATTTAACTCAACTGTATTTGAATTGTCCTGCAGGCTGCAAGGTTTACTGTCCATTGAGACAAAAAGAGGGGGTACATTATAGAACCAACTTTGTGTTAAGAGCCTCTTCAAGGCCTTTTAATTCTGTAGGCAAAATTTAAATGGAAAAAGAATTAATCACAGCTGTGTTTTTGCTTTTTTTTTGTTTGTTTGTTTTTGTTAGGTAGGAAGCATAAGAGTAAGAAGCAGAGGTGGGAGGAGAATCTGGGACAGTCATGCTGGTGCTTGAGGGGAGAGAATAAGAGTGGCTTGGGTTGGAAGGGACCTTTCAAGCCCAGCTAGTTCCATCCCCTTCTGTGGGCAGGTTGTACCTACCAGATCAGAGCCCCATCCAAAGTGGCCTTGAATGCCCCCAAGGATGGGGCACCCAAGGCTTCTCTAGACAGTCTGTGCTACTGCCTCACTGCCCTCTGAGTAAAGAATTTCCTGCTAACATCCACCAAAATCTCTTCTCTTTTAGTTTAAAGCTGTTCCCTCTAGTCCTATCACATCAGTGTAATAAGTCAGTCTCCCACTTGTTTATGAACTCCCTTTAAGTGTTGGAATGCTGCAATAAGGTCTTCCAGGAGCCTATTTACCAGGCTGAACAAGCCCAACTTACTCAGACTTTCTTCATAGGAGAGGTTCTCCAGTCCTCTGATAGTCTTTGTGGCCCCTCCTCTGGACCTGCTCCAACAGCTCCATGTTTTCTTTGTATTAGGGCCCCCAGGCCTGGACACAGTACTCCATCCAGATGGGACCTTAAAAGGACAGAGTAGAGGGGAACAATAAGGAAGGGCTTCTTTCAGCAGCAGCATTTTCTCTTCCGCTATGCTTGTGGTCCTGACCACAAGCCATCTTGCCATTTTCATGCCATCTTCAGAGGTAATTGGCCTGCAATCCAGGGATCTTGGCTAACGCAAAATAGGCAGACTCAAATTCCCATCACTGTACTTCTTGTTCATAGCTGGTTCTTGCAGTAACTTGAAAAGATCATTTGACCTTGGAGTTGAAACAGACTAAGGTTTCTGTGCTCAAAATATTTAAGGAGGTGCAGAGCTCTGAAAAGTTTCTTGTTAAGTGTGTACAACATTCTGTTCTATTAAAAGCTTACTTGACCAAATGCATATGAATTTCTACAGTGGTGCCATAAGCTGCAGCAGTGACCAAATACAATGCCCTGAAATTTCAACACATGAAGCAAATGGCAAATAAGAAATATAGCAAACCAACTTATTAAAATTTGGTGTGATTTGATAACTAGCTTTGCATGATGTCTTACCTTAAATTGTCAGCCTCACATCTAATTGTAGCTCTCTGAACTTGTCACGTTATACATTTCAGAGGCTGTGGGTTGAGGCAAAATTTGCATTCTCAACAAGTTGCAGTGAAACAAATCACTATTATTTTAATTGTCCTGTTGAACTTTTAAGCTAGCAATGGGACTTAAATAGTTCTCAATGTTTTGTAGGGTTGACATTGCTTTATAATTTTCTTTCAATCAACACGATTCTAGGTATTACTGGAAGCTGATTTTTTTTTTTAATTTTTATTTTTTTTTATTTTTTAATTAAAAGCTCATTTAAGGCATATCTTATATTTAAGTTTCTTTGGGGTTTGGGAGGAAGCTGTTTGTATGTGGAAGACAAATGCTACTAAATAATAACTAGTGGACTGCTGTTCTTAGAACATATAAAGCCCATGAAGCTTCAGATGGATTTATTGATACATTGAAAAATATGTAGAAATAAATAATCAGCTGTCACTCTCCATATATGTGCTCTGTTTTCTTTAACATTCTTGTGTCAGATTCTATAAACTCCAGTGAGAGTCTCTCTCTGTTATGTGCAACTTGGCAGCTTTAATGACACATATTAACACTTCTGGCAAAAAATGTTTTGAAAGCCCTGATATAACAAATCCTTTGGATTTTTAGGAATAAAGTGGTTCAAGGTGGCAAACTGTATGGAAAACATGTTTGCCAGACTGCTGGATAAGCAGCTGTGGGCCATCCGGCTTCTATTCTCTGTAAAGCTCCACTGTGAAAACATCTTTCAGTAGTAAAGAAGTTAATGTAATCAGTCAATTTACTCTGTCTACATACACAGTTAAACATTTTCAAAGCAGTATTTCTAATGCATTTTTGATTTGGAATTACTGCTCTCTGATTTCATTTTCTACTCTGCTCTTCTTACCCATCTTTAAGTTCCAAATGGACAATGTTTATTTCTATGGCACAAAGCTTATACTCTGATTATAGTAGCACTGCTGTGAAATTCCATAAAAGACAGAAAAGCTGGTCTGGAGCACTGGTTGTGTGCTGGACTCAAAAATCAGAGCTGGGCTTGTTAGTCACTCAATAATAAGGATATTGAGGAAGCCAGGTTTATTGAAGAATTCAGATTTATACATAACTCTTGGTCATGCTCCTTTTTGCTGCCAGGAGGTGTGGAACTATGCTGAAGGACAACAGTTTGAAAATTTTAGGTAAAATTTGTTGCTTCTTTATTTGCATCTAAAAGATCAGTTTTGCTCATATGTGTGCTTACAAATTCCTTCTTAAGTCATAACATAAAATTCCATTGTGATATCTATCTTTAATGCTGAATTAATATTAACTAGGCTGTGTCTGGGGAAAAAAATAATGAGCGAGCATAACTTCTAGAACAATCTTTGCATTGTTTATGACAACAAGTATAAAAATACTTTTAAAGACGTTAGTTTGTAACTGCAACAGCAGTTTCTGATGCTGTAATACAATATGAAAAATTGCAAATAACTTTTTAATTTAATAATTAGAAATTAAAAAGTTTATGTCTCAGGTTGTGATGAAATTGATTGTGTAAAAGGTTTTCTTTGAAACAGCTATCTGGTTGCTTTATTTGAATCATACTTTTTATTGTCTTAGTGTGTCTTATGCTAAATGAATTTGTTGACCTTCAACTTCTTGTTCTGAACATAGCTGAGATGGCTGAAGATAGTACCACCTCTGTTTTCATCTGTTAATACTTCTTAAAACTGAGTTAGTACTTCTTCAGTCCACTGTACGCTTTCATTTTCTTTGTGTGTGTGTGTGTGTGTTTTCCTGCCTAACCTACGTAAGTCAAAATCAGCTGTATTTGAAAAGCCCTACTTCCTACCACTTTGACAGCAGATGAATTAGGGGGCAGTTACACATGCAGTTACACTGGCAAATCTGAGGGAGAGGTATCTCTGTTCATTTCAGCTGCGCCTTGGTGTAGACATAACTAAAATTGCTAGTCTAGATAGAACTGCCAGGTCCAACCATTGGCCAAAAATCAGGAGTCTGACTTGAAGTTCATGTGTCTTAAAATACACAATATGTTTGAAGCTCTTTTTACTTGCCTTCTTCTTTTTGGAAAAGACAATTTCACGTTTCTAAGTTTTCTTTACTAATTCTGATGGCTTGGAATTACTGCTGTTTTAGCAGAAGCTGAGGTGTAATGGTTAGAGATTTGATTCCAGCAGGCTTGTGTCAAACAAAAGCATTCTCAGAATTTCAGCACTGACATTGAGTCACACTGGTGTGCAACATAGGAGGACAAGGCATTCAAGGTGGCATTCTGGGGTTACTGTTTGATGTTAAAAGGTCTAGGGCGAGTTTATATGCTCCTAAAAGCTCAGAGCTCAGTTTCTCTGGGAAGACGGTTATCTCCACAGTAGTCTTTGTAGAATGAGGACTTATGAGGACATCTTTGCAAGCCAGATGGTACCAAGGACAGAAAGAGCCCAGTGAGGGAAATGTTGGAGCATGGAGTGTGATGACAGTTTAGCAGATTATAGTACAGCCTCAAGTTGCTAATGTGGTGCCTCTAAGGTGATCTAGGTTATACTGTGGTATGGAATTTATTTCCTTCTAAGAACTGATTTCATCAGTTTTTATGCTGGCTCAGTTCTATTTTTTGTATACTTTAGCAAAATGGAGAAAAAAAATAGAAGAGATGAGATTGGAAGGTAACTGCGGTGAAACTCTTTTGAGTTTTTAAAGGCCATCTCTTTCTATGTGTACATGTAGTTGTATTCATGTTCTGAGAGATATATATGACATAGGCCTAAAAAGAAAATATTTTACTTGGAAAAACTTTATTTTCTTTAGGAAACAAAAAGGAAGTGTGGAAAGAGGCAGGGAATAGGTAGTAATAGGCTATACCAAAGCTTGTAGTCCTGGAGTGATTCTTCTCAGAGGACTATGGAGACCCATTCTCACATCATGCGCTGCAATCAAACTGCACCTCACACAAATATGCTTGGTTTTATCCATGTTTTTTGTTTGTTTGTTTTAAAGTGCTCTGCTCTGTTGCACTAAGAACGCTCTTATTTGGGACTGCCGGTGAAAACTGGAGTCTTTCTAGTTTTCCTGGTTAGGAAGCCTTGTTAAGCATCTGAAAGGTCAGACAAGTTTTTTCTGGGACCACACTGAGGAATGAGAGTCACTATAGATTTTCAGTACTTGGTAAGAATATGCTCTTGTTTAAGCCATTATAGGTCTTGGCTTGGACGGAATGGTCCACAGACTGTCTACCTGCTTGTTTCATGCGGCCCTCAAGAGAATCCACATAGAAACTGGTGGTCAAAAGTGCTGAGTTAGAGTTTGAAGACTCAAAGTTCATTTCACTTTAAAAATTACAGAAAAGAAAGTCTGATACATTCTGAATACCATTGTCCATTAATGAAAAGTAATTCCATGTTTAACCACTGTGTACTGGGAAGTCCATCTAGTTCTTGCTGAAAGTAGATCTTTACACATTATTTTTTCTCAAGTTGAAACTTCATAGTGGAAGAGGTCAATTTTACACTGTAATTATAAATGTCTGAAAAGCAGATTTGTAAGGGAAATGGTGACACTTTACTACCATGTCATAAACAGAAAGTATATAATACATGCATTTAATTGGTTATTTAATAAATATTGCTCTTCTTCTCAAGAGATTTTGAGTCATACACACAGTGAAGTGACTTTGAACAAGAAAAGATATATAGGATGAATAGAGTGTTTTTATTATCCACTGAAAATACAAACAATGAAAAGAGAAGGCTATTAATAATTCCATTTGTGTATGTGAGATATATACATGATAATCAGAATGAATGCAATAATAAATGTATGTTTACTGATGCACATTTTTTCCTCTGAAGTGTTAGTCAATATGGAACAAGATAGTTGGTGCATTTTGAAATAAATTCACTGTTGAAGTTAATTGTGTTGTATTTATAGCCCATAGAGGTGGTTCTCATTTTAGATCTGGACTTTCCTTGGAAATGTACTAATAACCACAGGTTCCAAGAGGCTAAATTGAGACAAGTACAGAAGAATTCAAAACAAAACATGCAGGGGTTCTACATAAAAGTCACTGAATGGAACAGACAAACTCCTTAAGAGAGAGGAGAGGAACACACGTGTAGAAGGGAGGAATTATATATACTTTTCAGCTACTTTTATTTTGTTTTTTACTTTCCCTCTTCTGAACGGGGTATTCTGGGCATAATGATTTTGCATTCATTTATGTGCAATATATATTATAGCCTGATCCACAGTCCATTTGAACTCCAGATAAGACAGTGAAATCGTAAAAGACCAAATTGTCCATCTGCAAAGCAGGAACATGTTTCAATGTTAGAATTAATTGGTAACCAAAAAATAGATACAGTATCATGAACTTGGAGTATGTCTCTTTCCTGTATCTTGTTTTAAATGCAATGTCTCTTGCAAACATTTTAATACGGAACCTAGGAAGAAATATGCCTTTTCTTGCAGAACTGCCTCTGTCCCAGGCTTTGGCTTTGGTTACCTTTCACGGTATGTTTATTGCTCCACGCTGGAGGGATACAATGGATATAGCCCAACTGGCACAATTCCAGTAGCTGCATATGTGCTGGGGGCAGTAGCTGCATATGTGCCAGAGGCAGCCTTATTCTGTCATCTAGAGTAGAGTTTTCCTTGTGGTCTGTGGGAAAATATTTCAATAAACTGATGCAGTCTCATGGTTGAACTCCTATTGTGTTATTCATTTTATTCAAGCAAAATACCAGTTTACATGAGTGGGAATTCTGCCTGAGTGGGAGCTGAGTATTAGGACTTCAAGGTTTTCTGTTTGGAGAGTAGAGCAAGACGTTAAGCGGTAGAGATATCCTCTGCTGTTCATTAAAGGAGGCTTTTTTATTATTATTATTTCAATGAAAGTTCTATTCAAAAGGGAACATAAGTAAATGAGTAATTTTTTCATTGTTAATGATAATTCCTATGAATTACAAGGCAAAGGAAATCTCTCAAACAATGACAAAAGCAAGTCTGAATTGTAGAAAATCCTGTTAACAATGTTGATATTGTCTTGAAAAAAGTTTCCTTTCCTTGAGCAATCCCAATTTTAAATTTATCCCTGTGAGGAAACCCATGTATCTAACTTACACGCTGTTTAATTCTGTTTTATTCAAGCATAGTATGCTTTAGTCTTTTTAATTTAAATATTTCAAAGAGCCAATTTATGACAGAGGTGTTACTTTCCTTCTTAAGTACACATTATGCATTTTGTATTACAATTTTACTACAGCCAAATGTCTTAAAAGCCTGATTCACAAACCACTTCTCTAGTCTTCAAGAATGAAAAACAAAGAGTATATGCTCAGAACGTGACTTACCTTTTGAAATGTTATAAAGCCATAGAAATTAGAGTAATTTAGACCCAGCTTTTTTTTTTAGGTTTCAGAGCATTTTGGCATTTAGTTTATTTGGTTTGATGATTATCATTTGATGTAGCTGTGGTTATTTAAAAATGCTGTCTCCATGACAGCCTTGTAAATGAACCTTTTGACTCATACAGGCTCTCTTTCTTTTAAAAATAAATGTTATTCACAGGAAAAGCTTGCAATTGAAAATACTTACAATTTGTTTTACTGTGGGAATACCATGTGGCTGTTGAGTAAAAGTGATTCTGACACTGCATATTTTCATGTGATTCAGGGAGAAAATTGACCATTAAATGATGGCCTCCCAAACTGATGCATGTTAGGAAATGGAAATGTTTTTACAGAAGGACCGTGGTGGTTCAGAGGAGCATCCCGGACTTGACTGGTAACAGAAAGTAAGTGATCTACTATTTGTAACTGAGCACTTGTTGTTGCTGTTGGAAAAATTTGGTCACGGTGGACGGGACTGGCTTGAATCCCGAAATTCAGCTAAGCAGCTCTCTTGTAGATTTCTTACCCAGGATTCCAGACTAGACATTTCTAAATCTCTCTGGTCTAATACCCTATCTCTAGCTGGCAAGATCTCTATCAGTGCAGGTAATAAGGAACTGCAGTACAGTACCGGAATCCAATATCTGTTAAGCCTCGTGTAAGCAGCAAGTCAATTTATGTTTATAGAACAGGAAGCCTAAGCTGAACTTTGCCTTCAGGATATGCTAAACTAGCTGTGTTTCTCTCCACCAGTATGTATTATCTGCTAATTGGTTCACATTTACTGAGGCATAGTAGCATTACACTTTAGACAAGTCCTTCCGGTTGATTCACGTCCAGAACTCTGATGGAGTATACCGATTGTTTTAATTGGATAGTTAATATTTTATTGGATATTTAATATATTTCTGTCCATGTACATTTATAATTAACTTATTTTAGTCCTGCCAAACTCCAGATTTCAGGGAAAAGAGATTGTGGTGTTTTTTGTTTTTTGTTTGTTTGTTTGTTTCCAAGCATAGACTTACAGTCTTCCCATGCTTCGAGGACATATTAACTGACCAGATCAACAATCTAAACTGGAGACACTTCAGAGAGGTTAATGTGTTGTTCCCAAGATCGCATCCTAAGATATCAGTAAAAGAGATTAATTTGTGGCAGAAAATAGTGTATACTTTCAAGATAATATGCTGCAGTAGAAGAAAGGTTTTAAACACAGATGAAGGTTTTATTGTGAGTATGACTGTGGATTTTTCATATGATTAAGTCTGCTGATAGAGTCCATTAAGAACACGTGAAGGAAAGTGAAACAGTCCTTCCTTACTTCAGTAGCTTACTGACATAAAACTTCAGATACCAGAAAAAGATAAATAATTAGCCAGAAACACTCTCTTGTCCATATGAAAATGAACAGAAATAAAATTATAAAGTAAAATCAGAACTGTAGATCACTAGTGAAAAGTAGTGACTGAGATAGTACTGACATATTTTAAAAATGATTAGAAGGCTCAGAAACCATCTGGAGTTCCAAAACTGATGCTCAGTAGTTTGCTGGTCAAAAACACAAAACTTGTATGGGATCTCCTCTGAAAATGAAGTGTTTTAGGGGATTGTCTGAAATCTTTCATTGTTTGAGTTCTGTTTCAGGTTTAAAAGTTATTTTCTGAATGATGGCAAAATGATTCTTATACAGTTGTGTTTCAAGTATACTTTTGCATCTAGAGTGAATTGTCAGTAAGAAATGCAGAAAAAAAGTAACTGTCTGGAGGGCAGTCTAGCTTTGGAATAGTAGTGAAAAGGGAAATGTAAACTGAAAGGGAAAATATTAAAATAGTCATATTCTAGAGCAGTCTTAAAATGTATACATTATTGTCCATAAGAGATGTTTCTCTAACTTTCAAGACAGTGCTTTGCATATCATCAGGGTCTTTCCTCATTCTTCTCAACTAGAAGCATGTTCACTCGCTTCAGCTTTTCTTTACAGCAGGTGTTCTCTTAATTTCTTGGTGTCTTTGGTGCTTCTGCAAATTTGATCTATATCCTGGTTAAACAGAATGCTCCAAAAGGTACCCCTGTATGGAGCAGTTTGTACTCTTCCCTTACTGCTTTCAGACAGTTCTTCTAATTTATTGAGGTTGGTTTGAATTCTTGCTATCTTTCCCAGATTTTATAAATTTATTCCTTCTTGTATAACCCAAGATATTAATGAAAATTTTGAACATTGTCTGCCTTGTTAAAAGCTCCTTAGGAAAAGTATCCTAAGTATTAAATTTATAGTCCTTCAGTTGGTTATTTGCTCTTCTGTAGTATTTTATTTAGATCATATTTCCATTGGATTTTAGCTACTATTTTTTTCAAGTTTTCTGAATTCTTCTTTGTGACTTCTGTTACACTATTAATATTTACTTTTTTTTTCTTAAACATTTTTCAAATTGCCGTCTTCATGCAACTTTAAAATTACTTTTCACATTTAAATCTTTAAACAGATTAGAATTAACTCTGAAGTGGCTTTCTTCTTATTTACCTTCTCTGCATAAATCCGGATTCTTCACTGCTTCTTTCCAAGGAAATTTTGGACAACCTGTGTTAGCATTACTAATTAGCATTATTAATCTGAAAAAAATTGTCCTTGTTGACCTTCTGGGCTCTTCTTTTTTACTAACTATTCAAAAGATGTCTAATTTGCTTATTCTTGATTTAGTGGTCAGGTTAAAAATACCGGGCTACTTAGCTGTGTGTCATTACATGGATTTGTCAGTTTCCTGCATTATCTGTGTAAAAACTCTTATCAAGCCTAAATTCTAATTGTAGTCTCTCCCACTCCATAGCAGCACATAGTGTGTGTGCTGCTCCTTAAGTCTATCAGTGGTGATCAGATCTCTTGCCTGTGCTGTATGTGAGAATCTAGTGAGAAGATGACCGGAATGCTTTATACATACCATTCTTTCCATATAAGAAGGAATCTCACCTATTTTCACTGTATTAAAAGTAAAAGCAGGTTAGAAGAAACCCAGGAAAAAAATCTTGAGAATTATATGGGTTTGTTTCTGAAGGTCATGCGCAGGCAAACATCCCACTGGTATAGTATGAGGTTTTGAAATAATTAACATTTTCTCACTGTTGAGACATTGTGTTACTTTGACATAGTGTAGCAAACAGCCTCTGCAATGGTCTTAAAAATAATGACTAAAGAAATGATGGTGGAATGAGCAAAGATGATTTAAATTGAGCCTTGGTTGTGGGTGATACTAACAACATGTTTTCAAATAATCTTACTTTCATATAGCAGCATCAAGGTGAAAAGAATACTGAAAAGCTTCTGTTGACTAAAATTACTGAATCTGTTCTTTTCCAAGAAGAAAAAGTTCCCTCAAAGTAGCATAGCATAAGCTGTTTGAGATAGTTGGAAGCTAAAAACCAAACCTTATCAACCCATAAACACAACTTCACCACAAAAAATCTCAAATCTAGTTCTTTTGAAGAGCTGGCAAGCAAATAGTCATTATTTGTAATGCTTGAACTACAGGTTAAATGGATAATAAATGTGCTCTGAATAAAAGTGGACTTGATACATTCATTTTCATTACCATAAAAAAAGCCACAACAACAAACAAACAAGGTAATTTTTTATTTTAACCCCACTGAATCTCTTTTACTTTGTCTCTTTTTCTTTTAAAAATATTTAAATTAATGGTTACCTAAGTGGCCCTGTATGTTTAATAATATACTGTAACTGTTGTAACAAGAATCTATGACTGTTCTCATAACTGCCTCTATTATTACAAACAAATACATATTTTCAGTAGTTTAGGTATTCTGTAATCGTCTTCCTCGAACACTCACATCTTGCACCCATCAGCATTGTTACTTAGTAACAATGTTACTTTGAATCAAACTGGAAAAAAAGAATCCCCTAAACTTCTTCCTATTAAAGAATAATGTTAATTGGTTAGTGTATATAGAAGAAGGTTATATGGCCCATTGACTTTATATAGATTGAAATGCTAAGCAGGGCTAAGTAGAAGCATCAGTAGGGAATAGAGGGTAAGTGCTCATCAGTTTTATGTTCTCTTTCCTATTTACTGCTTACCCCTTACAGTGTTTTACAAGTAGATAAACAAAGTTTTCTTGGGTGCTTCATAACTAAAAATGTATTTTTGTTGTTCGCTGCCAGTTTGGTTGAAAGAGAAATAACACCTACAATTAGACAGAAACTATAGATATAATCAATCTAGTGACCGATTTCTTAGATTACAGTTTCCTTCTACCTTCAGAAGAATAATGGAGCTTTCACTCAAATATAAATATAACTCAACCACTGTGGAGTGTGGTTACCTGACTACAGGACATAATCTGTTGGCCGTATGCTATTGAATTCAGTTTGCAAGACATTCTTAGAATTCATAATAGTGTCCTGCTGGGATCTTCTGCACAATCTGTGGAGTCTCCATTTGGAATTTGTCATGTTTTTGTCCACAGTTAAAGAAAAAAAAGAAAAAGAAAAAGAAAAAAAAAGCTATAAATCTCAATCTTAAGAAAATGTCTTTATGTAAGGCTTTGTCCAGATCTCAGTGAGTCAGTGGTGAAATCATTAGTGCAAAGGAAATAGATCCTAAATCTTTTTTACCCTGCTGAAATAGAAAGCCATCCTTTGAAATCTCCCTTATTTTAACATCAGGGGAAACAAGTAAACAACCTTTTAATGTTGATTTCAGCAAACTAGAGAGGATTCTAACTGTCCTAAAGTCAGTCTTAGAGGAAGATGTGTTTCTTTCAAGACTAATGTGAGGAAAGACTAAATGCTGTTCTCACAAAGAGATGGCTGTGGAGGTTTTAAAGGACTTGAAACGTTATAGCCATTTGTAATGTCTAAAATGGAAGATGCAACTGAGTTTAACCAGTACTTGCCTTTTCCCTGGAACCACCAGAATTATCAAAGAGGAAGCACAGCAAATGGAAGTAGCCTGCCTAAAATTGGTCTTCCTATATTAATCTTTGCTTTTATTTTTTATTCTGTCTCTGTCCACAAAAAAACGTTCTTTGCCTTCTTGGAACTGTCCAGAATCAAGTTTAAGAATTGGTCGCTGCTTCCTCTGACGTTCCCTGTATTTTCTTCTTCTTCATTCCTAACTTAAGTGGCCGGTGCTGTGTTTTTGGACCATAACTCCCACTGGAGTATTAAGAACTACAAGAATAAAATACCAAAACAAGAAGTAATTGATGTTCTTAATAAACTCCTATTCTCCTTAATATTACCGAGATTTTTTTTTTTTTATTATTATTATGCTGTGTGACAAATATATAACATGTCATACTTTGGTGTATAATTGTTGTTTAATTGGTGTTTTATTCCTTCCATTGAAACTGATGTCAGGAATGAAATGTCAATATTCCTCTTGTAATTGACAGCTCATTTCTGTCATGTATTAAGGAGGATTAAAACATCAATTTAATGATGATAGTGTGACATTTTAGATATTTGACCTAGGCTTCAAATGATAGAACAACTCGTGGGTGGAGGAACTCTGTTCCTCTTATAGAAATGATGTTAATTAGTTGTAATATTTATTTGGAAAAAGGAACAAAAGAGAGAAGGGGAATTTATCCTGTCAAAATGTTTGCTATTTAATATCAGTGTTTGGCAATTGATTATTAAAAAAAAAAAAAAAAGAAAAAAAAAACAGATATAAGAGAGTTTGCAATAGTGGGAATTTATGTATGCTTTGTATAGCATTTGCAACCCAGAGATTCTTGCATTTTGCCCACCTTTGTTCTTTCAGGTTCTTTCCTCTGTTGTCACCATCCTCTGTTCTTTCAGGTGCCAAAGTTCACAGCTTTTAACCACTGTTTTCTTATTAGATGGAAGAAGTTATGTTAGTCAAGAGAAAACACTTTGACTTCTCTCATATCTGGTCTATGGATTTAATCTTCTTTGCAAAGCACTAGTGAACACAGCTTGAAACAGCGACTGAGCACCTGGTGGGAAGGCAGGACCAACCCAGGGGAGCTGAGGTGCATGCAATGCAGCTGAGTGACCGGAAGGGGGAGGATCCTGGATCCACCCCTTCCCAGACCTCGTTTAAGGGTTAGCAGTGGAGGCAAGGGTATCTTACTGGAAATGTCTGTATACCTGAGGTCTTCTGAAGGTAAGCATCTTCTTTCCTTTATTTCTGTGCTTACAGCTCTTGTATTTGAGCAAGTTCTCACTTGCTGCAGCCTGGGACCTTGCTGCTCTATGTTCATTGCTGTGATTTTCATCATGTTACATAGCTATTTTTTGAATATCTAAAACGTCCTATCTAGGCAACAGAGAAAAACTGGAAATATTGTGTGTCAGTTTAGCTCACAAAATATCTGGGTAATTTTTTTTTTTCTAAGGCTTTATAATGACTGAACAGAACTGGTAGAGAGGCTCCTGGAGAGGTTTCTATACTATCGTAAAGGTGGTGGAAGCATAGATGACAGAGAAAAGCTTGTAGTATTTACAGAAGCTAGAGTAGATTTACCTACTGATACTGGACTCTTCTGATTCTAAAATGTCAGAAGGCTGAAATATCTGCCCTGTGCTGTAACTGTTTCTCAGTTCCCTTTTTTTAAGTTACTTGAATTCCAAATACTTTGAACGTGCTTGCTAATGGTATTCAGGTGCCCTGTACTGTTAATTTCTTTCTTTCTTTCTTTCTTTCTTTCTTTCTTTCTTTTTTTTTTTTTTTTTTTCCAGATTCAGTATTTGAAAAGTCATTTTCTTCCTCACTGCCTAGATCTCATTTTCTCACCTTTCTTTTACTCCATCTTTTTAAGTTTCATATTAAACCTCCATGACTTTTCCCAGATGGCCTTCTCTGCATGATATGATCTCACTAAGTTCATCCTTACGCATTGAAATCTTTCTTTAAGGTATGTTTTTCTGTGTATAGTAAAGTCAAATGACCTAAGAATCAATTGCCTTTCACTGTTCCATTTCTTCAACTTCTATGGTGATCTTTTGAATGAAGAACAGTCTGGAAGAAGGACCGCCACTGACAGGGTATTAATTAAAGTACTTGTCCTCTCACAGGCACTGCTGTAACTCAGCATTCATTAACTATCAATGATGGAAGGAAGAATAATCTATTAGATGCCTTATCCCTCAAGTATAAAGTGAGGTAAACTGTCCTGCTCATGCAAATATCTCTGCAGATTTAAACAGAAGAATATAGTCATGAAAAACTGTTTTTCTTCAATGTGTTGTACGCCTAAAGCTGGATTCAGAGGTCACTGGAAACATTAAGAGGCTTTGTGTTGATACAAGTCCGTTCTGATATAATCATGATTAAACAAAACAGAAACAGACTTCAAAAGTTTTACTTAGTAATGATTATTGATACAATCAATCTGACTGACTAGCAGGATCTGAGCTGTAAACAAATGCAAATTGTAGATGTATAGTTCTTAGACACAGCCTCATATGTTCCAGTTACTTGTAACTTCTATCCTTAGTTGTAGCCCAGCAGGGCCCTGGATTACGTGTCTCAAGAAATGATTCCAGAGCATACTGCCACTGAATGGTTTTTTTTGGTTTTTTTTTTTTTTTTTGGTCATGTAAAACCTATTTTAAAGGTTTTGAGGTTCCAACAAAGAAGCTCAGATTCTCCTAATTGCTTATGAGCAGCGTACACAGGTGGTCAGACTAGATCATTACAGAGATCCTGCTTATCTCACACTTTTAAGAATCATTCCCTCTGCTATATTGCAAGTGACATCTTGGTAAAAGAGGTATCATTTTTCCCCTCACAGAACTCACATTCTGAAGAAAGCTTGTCAAAACATAATTGTAATTACATAGCACAATATTTTGTAGATTTAAAGATGTTTTAAAACTTACTACATTTCTGAAGCTTCCAGATTTAAAACTACAGAAATGCGTAACTGCATTGCTTTTGTCTTTTCTGTTCATGAGGTAACAGCTTAACCTGTTTAGTTTCACACCAACACTCATCCTCTGATTCTGCTCATAGTATTTTCAGTGAATGCTCATATCTCATACAGTGTTGGCAGTAGTGGACTTTGCAAGGTCCACTAATGATGTGCAGACTAAATCATCTCAAAGTTTAAGAATTACTTCAGTTACATATCTCAGCTCTTCAGTATGTGTACTGGAAAACAGCAGAGACTAGATGATAGCAGGCAAAAATTACTAAAAAGACGAGAGATACATATCTCTAGCCTAAACAAAACAGTGTATTTTTAATTGAAATAACAGTCAGTAGAACTGAACATCAAAACATTTAACTTTTTCAAAGTTTTCAGCATTAAAGAATTAAGATGAAACACAATTAGGAAACAGAAAACTGCAACATTGTAGAGGATGGTCACTTTTTGTATGTCATGTGGCTTTAAAAACAAGTCAGATAAATGATGATGCCATTAAAACTGAACTAATTAAAGAAAGCTTCTTTTAAGAACTCATTAACTGCAACCTCATTTGCATAATGATGCATATTAATTAAGTTTTAATGAATCTGAATTTGCACCAAGCCTATTCATGTTGGCTTTGAAACAAATTGAACAAATTAGTTAAAAGCTTTTTGGAATCTACTTTTCACACCAAACAGGATATGAATGCAATCATCTCCACAAAAAAGAAATATTTTTCTTTTAATTTAATTCAAAGGTATGCAGACCCATCTATTAATTATTTTTAAATGCAATAATTTCTACCTTTTCTTTGCAAAATCAACAGTATTACTCATTCTTGAGCGGCATATATTATAGATGTATGTTGTGGGATAAAATCATTACAGCCAATTTATTGAAAATAAGGTGGAAACATTTGACTTCAGGGTGCATTTAGTTTACTTAATACATGGATTTCAATTTTGTTGGTAACCTTTAGGCATTTTGGCTGTCTGCAGAACAACCACTAAAACTGTATTTTTTATGTTGCTATCAATTTTTCAAGATATATGTAAAATGCTAAATTGCTCTTATAATACCCGTTTCCTAATGTGAGATTTCACAGCATCATAAGTCTTGTAAGTATTATAGGAGGAAAATAATTTCTAAGCTTTTAAAGGCTGCATGTTCTTGCTTTGGTGTTGTTGATCTTTATTTTTTATTTTTTTTTCGTGCACAGGAACACACACATACAAGAAGCAGAATCCAATTTTACCAAGTTTGCTTTCAGCTCATAATAAAAACAAGAATTACAGCAGAAACACTATTGATTTCCTTATACTCCATTGTGTCTTCATCAAGAATGAAGAGATTTATGTAATTACTGCTCCATCTTTTGTTGTTAGAAAGCACTTTTTTGTAAGTCAGCAGATACAAAGGCTGGAATGCTTTTATTGTTGAGATTAAAAGATCATTTTTTTTCTCCTTCTGCTAAACTGTTTTTCTGTGATAGGTTCTTCAGGGAGGTTGACAGTTAGGAAGATGCTATACATTGAAACCCCACAGATTTTTTCTTTCAGTAATTTATTGTCACCTTATTTTCTTATTAAAAACATTTAAATAAAAAACAAACAAACAAAAAAAAAACAACACTTCCCCCCCCCCCCCCCCCCCCCCCTTCGGAAGCAAACCTCTGTCTTTAATTCTCTCATTTCATTGTCCGTGGTGGCATCCAGTGACACTAAGCTGATATCAGTGCAGATTCCCTGCAGCAAAGTACTATGAACGCTTTTAAACATACTGGTTTATAAAGAAAGAAAAGAAAAAAGAAAAAACACGGCAAAATCCATTGTATTAGCACCTGGTAATGATTTTCTTTTTATTTTCCTTTTCCTGACATCAAACTTTTTTCTTTCCCAGTTATTAATGAAGTTGAACATTTAATATCTGACAGGTTTGAGAACTGTGTCCCAGAATTGTGTTCCCAATGGTACGCATCTATCTCTCTTGAATGTCCTTTCCCCATCTGCAAACTGGCTGCACTATAAAACTCAAGGAACCTTCTGCCAGCATTTCAAGGAACTGCATTACAGGTTCTTAGAGGAAAACAAATGCTTTGGTATTCTCGTTATTTGCTTCACATTTAATAAAGTAACATCATGGAAAAGTTTCAAGTGGGTAAACAAACATGAGATTATTGTGGAAGTAGGACAGGCATAGTTTGATTTTCTTCCCATTTATTATCAGGAGTGCTAAAATATGACTCCTCTTTTTCCATAGAACACATTGTCTTAAACTGCGTTTCATTGCCAGAGTCAATATCATCAAAGCCAAGCATTCATAGACCTCTCTGTGATTTTTAAGGGCTCTGATTATATTCTACGGTCACTTTAAAAGAAGACATTTCCACAGTTTTAACCTTTTTTTTTTTTTTTTTTTATTCTTGTGCTTTTATAGTGTACTGTAACTTGAAAACAAAATGAAGCTATTAAATATTTTAAGTACCATCTGATTTCCAAATAGGAATAAATTTTTATGAGATCACAACCTGGAATAAAGAAAAAGAATTGCTGTAAGTTATAGTCATAATTCTTCTGAATTTTAGAAAGCTGGATTAACTGGTGAACATTAACACCATTATAATAACCTATAATTAAAAAAATAATAAAGGCAGTTGGGACCTTCCATTATGGTCTCCATTTAAGTAGACAGATATCATTACAGATAATGGTTCTGTATTTGCCAGATATGCAGTCACCCTAACCTACAGGCTGTTACTGTAACCTGTCATGTATCCCATCACTTTGTATGTTGCACTTAATATTCCCATTTCTAAAGTTAAATATATTTCTTAAGCTTCTTGGAGACATAAAGCACAATTTGCAAAGAATATATGCTTTTGTCCAAAATAATTTTTAATCTTACCTGATTGCAAAAGGCTTTTTCCTTTGGGAAGCTTTTATTTTATTTTATTTTATTTTATTTCATTTTATTTTATTTTTTTAGGGGGAGTATTGTGGGTTTGTTTTTTGTTGTTTTTTTTTTTTTTCCTTGTTTGTTTTGTTTAATACAGATTTAGTGTGCAGAGCTGGCTTCTTTTAGGGGAATTTTGACAGAAAGTGTCTTCCTTGGGGGAGGTCAAGAGTCACTGGTATTAAACTAGACAAGCTGGTAGTGCAGTGTTAATGGAAATGGAAAGCAGATGTTTGGTAATTAGGGAAGATGTGAATGACAAGGCTTGAGAGGTACGGTACATGCGCTAGCTGGCACAAAGCAGCTGTTGTTACCAATTTCACTGTCAGAAATGTACACAAGTCAGATCATCCCCTGTGAGTTTGCCATAGTGGTGACAATTAGAAGAAAAAAAATTGTATTTGATTAAAATAAGTAATATATCATACAAAATATTTTTTGTAATGTTTAGAGATGGCTTGGGTTAAATCCCATGAAAATAAGGTAGATGTAAGCCAAGCTTGCTGGATTTACAGTCCTTCAAAGTTGTGATTGTAAAGATGTATATTGACAGTTGATTATAAGGCTTTCTCTCCCAATAGAGAGTATCAAAAACTATTTCAGTTTTCTAGAGTGGAAAATAATGTATTTGTAAATTACGGAATAAATTCCTCTAGTTTGTCATATAGCTCCAAAAACTTCAGTGGCAGGTGCTGTGCAAACACAGAAAATCATACTCTCCTTGTTTTTATTCATCTCTTATACTGTTAGAGAGCAAAAGGAATAAAACCTAAGTAAGAAAGCCTAACCTCTACTCCGTAGTGCTGCTTTTTCAGTAAAGCCTGTAAATGAGTTGAAAATTAAGCCCAGTTTTTATGGGGTACAGAAGGGCCCCCATATCTGGGTGGCAAAGTTGTCATCTCATTTATCAGAAGAGTCCGGGCTCATCTGTAATTTAATACAGTTTTCATCCTTTCTCCATTTGAAGTGCACAGAGATGTTCTTGTCAGTTTTGGTACTGTACTAAAGGAACGTGCTAATTAGAAATCTTCCAGCCTTTCAGACATAAAGCTCATCAGTGGTGGCTGCCTTGAAGTAAGGAATATTGTTTGTTATCCATTAGTGTTAAGAGTGAAAGTTGAAACTTCTTCCCTTTAGCCAGTACTTTCCCTTTATATCTAAAACAAGGTAGAATTTTCTAATCCACTTTGTGGATATTTGCCTTTGCAGTGTCTGCACATAAATAGGATATTGGTTACTAAAACATTTAGTGGAAAAGTAGATGTTGGAGATAGAGATGTACATTTGATTACACTTAGTAAATAAATTCTATTTCCAATAGTTTCAATTTCCATAATTTCCATTGTGTTAAAGAAGTAAAATGGGCCGAAAAGTGTTAAAGATGATTTCTTGTTGCATTGTTGTTGACTTGATACTTGTGTGAGGGATAGCTGTGTGAGACCACTTTGAATATTGCAATTAAATTTAACTATATCTCAGTATATGCCTTAACTCGTGTATCCATTTGTGAATGAATCTTTCTTCCCATCTGTAGTAAATCTTATGGAAAGTAAGAAAGTAAAAGGAAAGTAAGAGATGTTAGAGCATTTTTTTTTTAAATTTGCTTAAGAATATAACTTCCTCTCTTTCACATACACCCATGCACCTACATGCACGCATACTTTCCATACAGTAATTTCACCATTTTATTTCAGTGATACCCTGGGAAACAACAAAAAATGCAATTTGAATGTTTCTTTGAGGAAAGGCTCATTTCTGAAGTTTGTTATAGCATAAAAGTTTAAGTGACACTAAAATATGTTCCCCAAGTGGAAAATAATCACTTTTCTTTGGATGTGTCAAAAAGCATAATGTATCTGTAATTGTAGATATTTGAATTCTGATAGAAACTACAACCTCTACTTTTAAATTACTTAATTCCTTATTTTAGTTTTTCCATCATCTTCTGCTATATAATTTTATATTAACATGTAAGGGCGAAATCTGCTTTCAGATGTGCCCCTGTAGCTTCCATTAGTTTAAATAGTGTTCTCTATCCTAAATCAAAATCATATTTTGGCCAATAATAGGAAAAGAAGTTATATATATGTTATATTCACAAAAAATGTAGTTTAAAAAAAAAAAAAAAAAAGGTGATGGGGTGGTGGGGAAGGTCATCAGGCAAAAATAGTATTCAGTTACTTTATGACCATTACTTGTTCAGTCCATGGCAGTTTTGCTTGAAAAAGCCTTCACTGTTAGATTTAAAAGTCTGCTTTTCATATGGTTGTTCTTTGTTAAACCAATTAAACAATAGAATCACAGAGATTACATCTAGAAGGTATGTTAGATCATCTAATCTTCAGCATGTCCTATAATCCTTTTTTAAATATATCTACAGATGATGTTTTAACACCTTTTCTTAGTGCTGGTTTAGCTGTTAGATTGTTCTTACTGCTGACTGAGCTATTCTGAGTTTATTTCCCTTTAATTTTGAGCTGTTTACTTAAAGAATTATTGGTCAATTTGAAATTAATCTTAAATAAGGATGAAATTGAAGTTAGAATATGGCAAATTGAAGCAAAATCCTCTTTCTCTACTCATGACAGCAGAAAGCCTGGAGTACTATGGGTTCTATTTACAGGTGCCACTTTACTTTAGCAGGTTGCTTGCACTAGCAGCTGGCCTCATCATTTGTAGCCTCTGTTAGGAAGAAGGCCATTCATATCTTGAATTCCCTAGGAAAATTCCCTGTGAAGATACATGGATATTTTATTTTGGCATTGGTGTATAATGTAGTTTTTGGCTTTTGTGAAAATGAACAATGGCACAGGGATGCAACTGAAGCATTTCATCCGTGACAATGGCAAATCAAGAGAAGTGTTCTGATTGAGCATTTAGGTTCTGTATATATGGCATTATTTCATTACATATGTTTAGTACAAATACAGTTGGAATCAACTGAAAAATACAGCTGATATTACTAGAGGAGGAGTAAAAATAGGAATTGTGATCTTTTGGTTTTATTTCAGTATTACTGTTTTGTAACTAAATGCTCAGTTGGCACAAAACAATTGTTGAGGGCCCTGCCTGAAGATTCGTTCTCTTACGTCTTTCCTTCATATTATAAAGGACCAAACTACTCTTTGGGTTCATCCATGAACCCTGGAAGAGTAAATTTGGACTTTAATGCAGTATTTTGGAGAGAAATGACTGATTAAAAAGGATTCTCAGAACAGTGAGAGAGGTGCCAGAACTCCTTCTATCACACGCTGATTAATTAAAAGAAAGATCCTCAAATGGATTATGGTTTGTTTGTTTTTTTTTTTTTTTTTTCTTTTCTTTTTTGAAGGATTTGGGTGAGGAGGGGTGAGAGAGGAGAGCTGAGGTTAGTACAGGAGTGAGGGATGCCTTTCTTTTGAGAACTGGCCACTCTGCCCTTCTGAGTTGGAAAAAAGCCAAAATGAATACGGTGAATTTTGAAAACAATCGCTCTGGTCAATGATAATAAGAGAGCTTACTTTCAGTGCATTACATGCATAGCAATGTTGGTTTTAATTGTTACTTTGAATTCATTCTAGTTACTTGTAATGGTACATTGATTCAGTTTTTACTGAAACCAAGCATTACATGCATTTCATGTATTTTGGCTTAGCATCTTTCTATCCAGTGGGAACCTAATATATTTAACGTATGAGATGTAGAAAAGAAAATGTAAAGAAGTGATTCTGAGTTGGCACCTATTGCTGTATAAATATAGTATAGTTACTTGAATTCCATAAGAATTAAACTCAGATCTTTTAAAATGCATGCAAATTCTTGCAGAATATATATGAAAAAGTCACTATAACTGTAGAGTCACTTCTGCTCCCTTGATAAATGGGACTCCTAGACCACACTTTATTGAGTCTCTGATTTTTAATAATTTGAATCCTGCAAGATTTAATTCTGCATAATTCTGGCTGAAATCAGCTTTTGATTGAGTTGTAATGGCTGTGTTATTGTAAATATCTCTGCATGCTAATGTTGTGCTGGAATTCAATAATATTTAGATGAAATTTCTAGCCTCAAGCAGTGTGGAAGCTGGTTTTAGGAAGCCTGAAAGTTTGTGTCAAAAAGTCATTTATTTTTGGGAGCCCATAACATGCAGTGTAATAAATGGTCATCCCAAGGACCAATTTAAATATATACAGTAGAATAGAAAACAGTTGATACAGTGTATTTTTCACACCCTTGAGGTGCTGGATTGAATAGTATTGAGTTAGAAGGATTTTGTAGCCTTAACTGATTTTGTACTGTAATCATCCACAGTGAGGATAGAGTCAGTGATACCAGATGAGCAGGAATAAATCATGCTACCAGAATAGATAGTGTATTGCACTTTACTGTGATGCTATACCAAAAATATTCAATCTCCAAAAAAACCTATTCCATGTGTGGCTTTTTGGTCACATTTCCTTGCTTGCTTCTCAAATTTGGATACACAGTGTATGTGCAGGGTAAAATTTATGTGGTTATTTATATTTCTGTTTATCAATATTAATGTTTTCTTTCTGTATAATAATGGAAAGCCTTAGCATTTTATTGGGGAAAAAGGACATTAAATTAAAAGCCAAGTGTTTTGTTGTTGTTGTTTGTTTTGTTTTGTTTTTAAGATAAACAAAAATTAGCAAATGTTACAAGTGATATATTTATACAGTGTTTGAGGTATGGCCTCACCAGTGCTGAGTACAGGAGGATGATCACTTCCCTGTTCTTGTTGGCAACACTGTTTCTGATACAAGCCAGAGTGCCATTGGCCTTCTATCTTCCCATTCTTAGTGTTGTTTAAATAAGAAATATTCCAATGTAAATGGAAAAAAAAAAACGTATATTTTGATGTACTCTAATTGACTGATGTTGCTCATTATTTCAACTAGAACTGCATTTTTTTTTTTTTTTTTGTCATCAATCTTGTCATAGTATGTATTGCATATATTTCAATGCAACTTCATCTAAGGAGTTTTTGTCCTTTTAACATATTCTAGCTTTGTTGGTTAGTTCACATTTTAGGCTCCTCAATCAAATACAGTGCATGCATGCATTCGTTGCTTCTTGGCTTGTTACCCAGAAAAGCAGGTCACATCTACTATTAAAATAAAGTTTTTTTAAAAAAACAATCTAAATAGATTCTTACAGTTTAGAAACACAGTGTGATTCAGCAACAAGATTGATAGTGTCCAAGGCACTCATACCTTGGACGGTTAAGGACATGCCTATCCTGAAATCACTGCCCTGACATATCCACGTACCTTCAAATTAGCTGCTTTGGCTGCTGCTAGTGATATAGCAACAGCAGCACACAGCTTGGCATGGTCTCTTAAAATCTGCCTTGCAGACCTTCAGGCTATTAGCAGTATTGAGGCTTGGCTAGGTATGGTAGATCCACGTGAATGGCTGTCAGGATGAGGACGGTAGTCCAGTTCTAGCCTTCAAATAACAGCTACCTTCGGCCCAGGCTCCTTAGCTGGATGAAAGGCATCTTTCACATATAGCTGGTTAAAAGTCAAGCCCTCATCAACCACTGCATCAGCCAATACTGTTTCTGATTTGATTAAGACAAACCATAGAAAGTGGTGAAATGCAAATGCATCTTCCTTATAATGGGTACAAATATCTCAGATTAAAACCATAATTAATATTGCAAGGCATGCCTCTCCTATCATTAAAAAATGTAACTATTTACTTCTGTATCTCAGTACAGGAACAGAAATAGAATATAGAATAGGAATTCTATATAGGAATAGGAAAATAGAATATAATAGGATATAGAAGTCCACTGCAGAAGCAGACAATGGCACAGGAGAAAAGTCGCTTTAATTTATGTAGTGGTCCTTGCATGGGAAAAAAATAAGTGGTTCTCAGAACTCCAGTAAACAGTGTTTACTGAGAAAGATAATCTCCCTTTCCCTATTTAAATTCCCTCCCCTTCAGACCTCAGAGGTAAAATAAATCTTAATCATCAGCTTTGGTTGTTGGTTGGGGGTTTTCCAAGCCAGCCAATATCTAATTTCCCTCTTTTTGTCTGAAAGCAAAAGGTGAGACTCTTTTCAAGACATCCTATTTCTCTTATTCCCTGCACCTGTTAGTCAGCCTTTGCTGATTATTTTTTGCTGTATCAAGCTACAGTATATTAAAAGTGCTCTCCTCTCAAATGAAATGTCTTACAATTTAAATCTCTTACTAGGAGTGTCAGCATTGCCATGGGACATCTCCATCCTCCCAAAGCAAACAAAATTGACACAGTTGATTTGGTGTATAAATGTCTGCAGCTTTATTAAATATGCATTAAAGTGCAACAGTCATAAATTACATGCACTCAACCCACTCAGAACATAATGTGTACAGCTAAATAACTTTCTGACTGTACAACCTAAGCAATAAGGCCAACCTAAAGACTGACTGGAAGCTGAAAGTCAGTTCCCTAAAGTGGCTGCTATTGGAGTATCATTTTATCATGCTGTAAGCACCTCACCTCTCGTGTGGTGTATGTATGGGTAAAGGGGGGAGGAAAAGGAAAGTGAGATCTCTAAATTACTTTTACTTTAAATTATCTACTTCATTTGCTAGTGTGTGCATTCCTTGACATGGAAGGATAGGCTATTTGATTCTTGGAGATTTCTGTTTACTGTATGGAAGGAAAACCCTCTCAAATCAGGAAATATTTGTTGCTGATTATACTAGTGTTAAGTTATACCTTGTTATTAAACATCAATTTAAACCCTGAATATGGTAACATCTTTCAAAAACTGTTTATATATACAGGGATCATGAGGGATATTCAAAAAGCAATGCCTCCTGTGTTATTCTGTTGGCCCACAAAAGCAGAGGCAGATGCTGGTGGTTTAGCAGTAGAGGTTGAACCTTCCCACCAATATTAAGTTTAATTTTGTTGCTGTGCAACAGATGGCAGCAAAGGGGATGTCTGACAAAATGGAGTCTGACCTAGAAGTGCAGGTGAAGAAAAAGTGCATGATTGAATTTGTTCATGTGGAAAAAAATGGCATCCATTAGCATTCACTGACACTTGTTGAGTGTATACTCAGACCAAACAATGGATGTGAGAACAGTGAGGTGGTGGGTGGTGTATTTCAGCAGTGACAACTGTGGCAGTGGATCACCTCCACTGGCGCAGATTTTGAGTGTGGCTTGCAGGCTCTTGTTCATTGCTGACAGAAATGCATATCTAATAGTGGTGATTGTGTTGAAAAATAGGGTTCTGTAGCTGAGAAGTTGCTCTATCAAATAGAAATGTTGTACTCTTTGTATCTGTTGCAGTTTCCATGGAAATAAATAGGAGGCATTACTTTCAGAGCTACCTGGGTGTTTGCTTCTTTCTGCTTGTTGTCACTGTAGTCTCTTTGGTCATCCTTAAGGTCAATGCAATTTTTAAAATTTTATTTAGAAAAAAACTTTTCAAGCATTTATGAGAATTAGCTTGTATTATGAAAAGCAAGATATCAAGATACTAACTTGCTGACAGTACCTGTCATTTGTTTATTTTATTTCCTGTTGATCTATTGCCATAAGTCTCTTGGCTTTCACCCTGACATCTTCTGGCAGCAGTCAACTAAATAAATTTTGTGCAGAAAAAAATTTACTAGAGAATCTTTTATCTACTTCCATCATCTTGCTAATGATCTCCCGCGTGCTGCTCTATACTTGGTTTGTTTTCTCTTACTTGGCAAATTTGAGAGGAATATCCTGGGATACATGCTATAACTAAGATCTTTCTTCTCTGTTTTGAGACCGCATTAAGTATCTCGTAATCTGCTGTGTTGGAATGGGTCATCACAAAATTAATATTATTCTCTGTCCTATATGGACAAATTCCTTACTATTCTGGGCTTTGAAGCGTGATTCAACTGACTTCAACCACAAGATGCCATTTTAGACATCTCTTCAATATTCTTTATGTGATGAAACAAGAGTTTCAACTGTGAGTGTATTTTTCAAAATTTATGCAGCTCTCTATTCTCTGAAAAAAATGTTCTCTGCACAATAGAAAAAAATTATGAAGTCAAGAAAAATATTCTTCTGGCTCATGACTGTTTTCAAATCCTTTCATTGCCAACATTTCGATTTCAACTGTTCAGTTCACAGGAGTTTATCTGTAACTAACTGAAGAAGACATCCGATAATATGTGGATGTTCTCAAGGAGATGACCCCAAAAGAGTTTATAACCATGCTAATTAAAACTAATATCCAAATGTGGAACACTGAACTCTTTGTGAAACAATATGCTGTAGTCAATGTAGTCAAGGACTAGCTATCAGTGATAGAACATCCAAATCTGTGCTCAAGTGAACTTTTTCTGCCGGAAGTCTCATAGTGATGAACTAATGAATTTAAACAGGATGTAAAGAATTTGTAGCAGAACCTCCAAATTTAGACACCTCATGTTCATGTGATAGCCACTGCTGTCAGCAGTGACCTGACATCAAAAGGTCTGTGAAGGCGTTAATATCCTCTGAGAGTAGTAAGGTAGGCTGTTGTGGGTTATTTTGATTTTTTATTTTAATTTTTTGTTGTTGTTGTTTAGTGTGTGGCACATGGCAGGAAGCAGACCATTATTTGACTGAAAAGCTTCATCTATTCGAACCACTGACCTGCCCTTTACTTTGTTCCCCACAAAGAGAAGTTTCTATCAGGTGACCTCAGCTGAGATTGGCAACCTTCTGATCACAATTTTGTCCTAAAAAATGTGAGCTAGAGGAGAAATGACTTTGTGTGCGAGAATGTATAACTCATATTGCATTAACTATATGAAAATAAAGTATTCTTGCTACACCGCTATCAGGATTGTCTTCTAGAAATAAAAAACATTTTTCTCCTTTCCTTACAGTAGAATTGCAATTTACGTAGTGTGTTTCAGACAATCTGTATTTCCAAACACGGCAAAAAGTCAACTTTCTCTCCTAGGGACATAACAAACTATTTTGATGTCTGGTATAGGAGACCAAAAATTTAGGAGGGAGAAATGCATACATTCAGGCTATTAGGTAAAGTCTGGCTATGATTTCAATCTCAGAAAAAAAAATAATGAAAATTTATTGCTCCTACAAATCATAAGTTGTTAGTCAACTAGATGGAATGGATAAGTGTAAAATTTTATAATTGATTATTTCAGTTTTGTAACTTGGATGGGCACGAAGGAGGCCCTGCAGAGTTTAACTGTATATTTGTTTCCACTTTTAGCATCATTATTAATGATTAATTAATGTGTGTGCGCAGATCATTCAAACTGGTGAAATTTGGAGAGATAGAATGGCAGATTACTGATGAAATATGTGTCAGGTGGAAAGATAACCACATGTTAAGATTACTGCAAGTTACCTTTCAGTGGCCAAGGACAGTGCTGTGTGTCTAGGAAAAAGAAATGTGGGATAAAACTTTGATCTGGGCTCTCTAGTCTAAGAAATAACTCCAGAAAAAATTTATTGGTGAATATGCTGATGTGTTCATGTTCTTAACGCAAAGCTGTTGTCCATAAGGTTGATGAGATCTGTAGATGCCCTTACAGAAGACCTTATTTAGGAATAAAGGAATAGATGAATTACATATTTGATAGAAAAGCAATAAATCCTGGAAGGATGTGTCCCTTCCTAACACTCACAATTGGAAAAAAGACACTACAGTATTTTTCTTCCATTACCTGTCAGTTGTTAGATCTAGGAAAAAAAAAATGTCAGTGACTGACTTCCAATAGCTGAAAGTGAATGGGAGAAGGCAAGGAATTAAATGCTCTTCTGTAGTGAGAATAATTAATTGTGGAATGGCTTTCACCAAGGAAGATACTAAACCAAGAGGAAATATTTTTGTCGAAAAAATCTGTGGATCTAGATAAGTGGATGTTTGGCTAAAGTTAAATGTATTGTTAGAAAAAATAATTTTGTACATTGGAAATAGTCTGATGCAAAGGTGGTAACCAGGAACAACATTGCAGAATGGCCTTTGCAGCTGATCATTTTCTGTACTTGCAAGTATTAAATTATGCTTTTAGTTTGCAATCCTAAAGTAAGTCACATACCATTAGTGAAATATTGAAGCCTATGATCACAAAAACATTGTAAATTCTGCTTGCATAGGCCATCCATGGCATTGATGTATCAATAGTAAAATAACATGGAACCCATTGGCATCTCGCATACTTTAACTTCCATAATACCTGAATGAGCAGATGAGCAAAAATTCATTGCGAATATTAATTATAGTGACTTAAAAGAACATAGATATGGTGAGCACAGAAAGTGTCAGATCTGCGTTGTAACTTGGGTAAGATTTCTGGGTCTTATCTAAGAAGCACCAGATAGTTGATATCGTCTGCTCCTAAGTTGTACGCTGCAGTATTACAGGACCTAAACACCTTCACTTTCCTGTCCTGAATCCCATTAAAGTTGAGGGTATTTAAGCATTTCTTGCAGTTATTCGTCCCTCTAGTTCCTCAGCATAATGTGCTTAAAGAAAGCAATTGTGTTTAAAGAAAATCTTCAGTGTGATTTTAGAATCGGGATACATTTTTGCCACAACAGATTCTAATTTTCAACTCCATTCTTAGCTTGGTTCCTGAGTTTAGTCCTTCACATATATTCACTGAGTGCTGTGCATTTCTGCTTAACAGAGATTAATATGAGTTGATTTTCTTTTGATCAAAGGCAGTTGGACATTTTTCTGAGCTATTTTGGGAGAAACAAGTCCTTGTGCTGCCTCTCTACAAAGAATATTTCCCATGAATAAGAATGCTGCCTATTTTTCACTAAGGCTTCCATGTTTCTAATCCTTGAAAACATAATTTAATGTTTGTGTGTTATCATACAAAATGTGTAATGTGCAGCATCTTGTTTCCACAAAACCCCTGTGGAGACAATAATAAGATATAAAGTTGCAATTACATGTATTATATGGGATCGATTAGACTAGCTAGAAACACATATCTGCATTTAAAGCAGCTCAACCTCATTTTCAGTGCCCTTGATAATGAAATTTCTATTTATCTTCAGCATTTTTCATCAATTGATTTCCGTGTACCTAATCATTTAGGATATCATGTTCAAAAGTGTACTAAGAAAATGAATCTCAATATAATAAAATCTCTATAGGAAAAGGAGATTCTCAGCTGATACCAGGAGTCAAGCCCATGGACACAACTCAAATCCACCTTCTCCACTTGTGCAGGAAACAAACTAAATGTGAATTCTCTGTAATGTTTTCTCTTCTGTTTGTTGCTTGTAGTAATCCTTGACTCTCCTTAGAGTTTTGTGGGCTGGTTTTAATTTCAGTTAAGTGTTTGCTTAGAGAAGGTAGAAGAGGCAGTGGTGTCCCTTGCAGTGTAGCTTGCTAGAAAATGATAATTCAGATATTTGTCTCAAAATGACTGCAAACAGTTGCCTGGTCTGTGTTTGTATTCCACACTGGCCATGGGACGACCACAGAACATTAAAACAAAGTATGATTTCTGTCCATAACTAGTTTTTTGTTTGTTTGTTTGGTGGTGATGTTGTTGCCTTTTAATTCAACAAACCTGCTGCAGAGTAAGGATTCTGATTAATATCTGGTATTTGTGTTGTGTGTTTTCTTCTAGGTAACTGGCTTTTGGGCATTCTGAGTGCTTAGACCCTCAATGCTGTGGTTTCATTAAAAAAAATAAAAATAAAAAAAAAGAAAATTAATTGGAAATTTTAAAAGTTACATGGAGAATACATTCAGCATTTGGCTTGACAGAGTTCAATAAGAAAGGTCTATTCCTTAGCTTGTGTTTTTTGTGTACTTCTGTTTTTATTATCATTATTACAAGTAGACAATTTTATTTTATTTTTTTTCCGATTTTGGTAAAAGCAAGAATCAGGATCACCTGTTTTAAGACAGGTATGGAGCTCATATAACGTGTTGAATATAGCTTTAAAGTGTATCTGAAGACATCTGGATATCTTTCTGATAGTACTTCCACCTGACGGACCATGTTGTTAGATTTGGGGAGCTCAGCAAAGGGGGTCGACAACATTTGGATTGATAAAGTGCTTTTGGATTTTCTTGTGTAGTGCCTATAAAGGTAGATAAGTTGTTGTTGCCATAATATGATCTTGAAACAAGTTGTATGTTTGCCTCACAATCTCTCTCAAGTAGACATTTTGTATGTGTTTGATTTGCTAGGTGTGGCTGTTTTTTGTTTTTAATATCTTCAAATTTCTTATTTTTAATAATTTCTCAAAGTTGTTATAGGTCCAAAGCACGGGATCAAAACTGTACTAGCAAAACAAATGGTCTGCACTGTACAAAGGCTTTGGTAACTGCACGTATACAAATTTGAAGCAGAATATTTTATTATTTGGAGCCTGATAAATGATCGGATATTAACAAAACTGTTTCCCTTAGTGGAAAAAAATAGGATAAAATGAATGTTTTATCTGAATGATTTTTTTTTTCCTTCTTTTTTTTCGTTACAAGAGCAGTTGTTCTTGTAACATAAATGACATATCAGTTCCAGTTTGTGACAAACAGCTAAGTTTATCTGGCACAAATATTCAAAAGGTCTTGAAGAGCAGACCCGCGAATATAATTTAAATGTCTAAAGTATCACAATTGCAAAGGTAGACTTCAGGTGAGATCACGTGTTTTACAGAGACAGTCTTTTTAATTAGCTGCATAGGACATAAGATATGCCGTAAAAGCTATATGATTATTTTACCAGACTGAACAGATACTTTCTCACTGGGTAAGTGGTTAAGTGTTTGGTTTCCCAGGGTAGCATAGAATACTGTTTGAACAAGAAGTTTTACAGGCATTATTAACTTATCTGCCATATATAACTGAGTCTAGAGCTATTAGTCCAACAGAATTACAACAATCTTGTTATTGATTTAACAAATGGAGACATTTGAGTGGCTTTTATAAAGTCACGTTGGAAAAGCAGAATTCCCTTTATAACAGGTAGTGTGGAAGTATCAGATGTAAAATGAAAATGCAATCTAGCAGGCGGGTCAAAATATTTCCTAAAAAGAATGGAAGAACGGGAATCTAAAAGTCATGTATTGAGTAAGTAATATAACAGTCTTTTATGCATTCCTATGATCGGTTTTTGTTCTATCCTGCTGAAGGGCTGAATTTAATTTATAGTAAAGTAGTTACTCCCAACCTACACATGTAGTGAGGTCAAATTGAACTCTCTTGTGCATCCTGATCTCCTATAGAGGGTTTCATGATAAATGGAGCATATATTTCTAATTAGAATCAATAAAACAAAATACTCAATCTGTCCCTGTATTATTGAACTGTATGTAATTACTTTTAAAATACTGTTGTGAAACTGGTATCTTAGCATGATTTGGGGTTTAATCAAAATCATTATTAGAGCAAATTTTTATGGTAATGTCTCATTTACTCCACAGTTTGAGACATAGAGGCATGCTATAAGGCTGAAGGTTACGTAACCAGGATCCTCAGGGTCCTGCTTCTGTCTCTGCCACCAGTTTTCAATGTGTCTAGGAAAGCCATTGCCTCTCTGTGCTTCAAGTTACTGGCCAGTGAAATATGGGTAATTCTACCCTTTCTTAATGGTTGCTTTGAGTGTGCCAGTGTGCCATGTATTACACTATCATCTACCTACATTCTGTGATACAATTCATTATAACATGGAAGAAAACTGTTAATCTATAATTAAGAAAGCTGTATGTGAGTATGCTGAGGTCCAAAGGAAGGCTAACACAGAAAGGTAAAGATGTTGTATGTTTGTGTCTAAAGATTTCTATCGATCATGCTGAAAATCTGTCCTGAGGCTGAACAGGATGTGATAGGATTTCTGGATGGCTCTGCTTTGACAACCAGAGATATATAGATTTGACAGTTCGCGAGTGTAATAACTTGTAGCTTTTTCTTAACCAAATTGAGTTCGAGATTCTTGTTTCCAACCTGGAAACTACTTGTAATGTAAGAAGTTGAAGGTGTGCATGTTAGGTAAGTTTTATATGGAGGTAAATGGCAAACTGAGTTTCACTGTGCTTCCAGTAGCTTTTTTTTTTTTTTCCCCATGTATGCTCTGTGAAAGGTCTACCTATTGTAGCAAATTCTCATTGGAGGGATAGTGCATAATCATACCATAACATGACTAATGTTATATCAATACATTAATCATTTACAGAAGACCTAGTCATGAGATATAATCATGAATGGAAGGACAGTTCATCTCTGAATGTGTATACCATCTTGTGAACAGTCAGCAAACCATATGGAATTTGTTACTGTGGAGTGAATGGAGTTTCAATGCTGTTGTCTGTGCTCTGGTACTACATTGTGATCCTTTTTTATTTAAGACAGCTGATGGATCCCACAGTGTCAGTGGTGAAGTGAGTCTCCTTCCCCTGGCTGTAAGGACATCATCCATCAGTGCTGTTAAAGCTATCATCTTGCTCCATGTTTCCGAAGGAGATACGTGAAGTGTTCACACCTTGTAGTTTGCCGGTAAATGACGATAGACATCAGTTTGTATCTCACGAGTTTGAAACTTTCATGAAGATGAATGGAGTGTGTCACATCAAATAAGCTCAGTGCCCTCCACTACTATACTGGGATACCTTCAGTACTCCCCTGGCATGGATTGCATTTCACCCATATCGAACATAGCTATTGAAATAACATAGCTATTTCAGGCAAAGCATTCATTATTAAAAGAAGATATTGGTATCATTTACTGCAGTCTTGTTTGCTTTTTATGGGTATTTATAATCTTTAATCAAGTGTAATATTAATAGTGATAAATGCTTTCTATATCCCTATGTCTACAAATTACATGTTGATTACCTCTTCAAAAACATAGAAGTCTTTATTGAGTTAATTTTCTTTTGCATGCATGCTTTCCATTTTTTTGCTTTTTCCGTTATCAGATTTTGGTCAATTTTGTGTTAATTCACTGCATTGGAAGTGAACACCAAGAAGTTTAAACAGCAGAACTAGCAGGACAATACGTACATACATAGAAATCTATTGCTTTTTTAAAAAGCCCTTGAATTCAGTGTAGCTTCAGTTTACCTCTGTTGTAGCAGAGACCACAAGGTCAGGGTGAGCGAAGCAGTACATGAACAAAAACAGTGATTTAAAAGAGAAATGCTGTTATTGATTAGCTTGGGTTTTCTATGTATTTGTGTACATAGGAAGCCTGGGACTGCATGTGATAATTCTGTTCCCATGTCCTGTTAATGCTTTCCAGGATAGGTTTTCTGCAATTCTCTGTGTTTAAAGCAAGAACACTAGTCAACAGTGAGACCTACACTGAGAACTGAAAACCATTTGGCTGCTAGCAGAAACTGAACAAAAGTGTTTTCCTTGTGTATCATGGAGAGCTTGCTAGCAACTTCTTTTCATTCAGAGTCTATCACCCTTTTTCATAATGGATTGTGAGAATATTTTAAGCATAGATTATATCTGCACATTTTCTATTTCCTTCTGGGGTATATCTTGCCTTCCTCAAAGTATAGCTAAAAACTTGCCCTTCTTCTTGTTCTGCTAACCCTGTTTTGTCTCACACTTGAAATTATATTATAAACTCTTATGCGGCAGGGCCCGTTCCTTCTTACTCTAGTGTGAAGTGCATAGTATAATTTCATGTACTGTAAAGCTAATGGTAAAAGTTGTGGGTTTTTTTAAGCCTTTTGGTTATATGCAGTTCTGTGGATTTCATGGTTTAAAAGAACAGGCTATGTGACACATTCTCAATTTAAATGATCCTAAAAGTAGGTTTTTCCATCCAGTAAAGCAAGCTGAAGGAAGGTAAGAGTGCAAAGAGGCATTTTAGTGCAAATAATAGCAAGAAGAATTTGAATTATGATAGGGATACCTTACCATGACCAAAGGAAGTCTGCAGCAGAGTGAGGAACAGAGCTCAACTTTTCTAGATTTCAACCTAGTGATCTTGTTCCTAATTCACAGTTTTATGTTTTGCATAAGAAAGCAGAAAAAGGTCTGAGAAATTTCAGTTTTTAGATCCTTTTAAGACACTCCTCCAAATTACCTTTATTAGTTTTACTGAAAGAAGGAATTTTGTATGGCATTTTTTATGTTTATGCAAGAGGAAACAAAGAGCGCTACAGTCAAGCAAAATCATGCTAGTGTTCATGAGTTTATTAGCAGTGTCAAGATTTCTTGGTTCAGCTTCTGAGTTTGTGTGGAAATGCAGTTTTGTAACTGTGTGGAGCATAGCCAAATACATAGCATTGAGATGTAGCCTAGCTAAGCGTGTGCATCTTGGGTCTGCTCCGTTAAAAACCTTGGGTTTGATTTCTGCTGCACCACAAATGACAACTCCTGAGTTAATCCATCTGCAAAATATGGCAAATGATACTTGTCTCTTTCTTAATGAGGCCTTGCTGCATAATAAGGGTTATGTAGTGCATAGAATTATTAACATCAAATGAAGAGCTGCAGCTAGAACTTGTGGCTCACTGCCCATCATATTTTTGCTAGGCCAAAGGGTGCTTAACAGAAGTAATTTACTTGTATGCTCTGGAGCTGTGTATGAGTTTTTGCAAGGTTTAGAGTACAATGGATGTGATTAGCATATCAGGAGTGCCATAGAGCTCCAGGCATAGCTCAGTGCAGTTAAGAGCTCAGTGTGGAAGAAAAACTCAGTGGAGTTGGCATGTCAGGAACTGTAGGGTTTAAGCACTCATATTACACATTTAGATCATTCGTGGGAATAACTGAGTTGTTCCAACTGAAGCTACAAGGAAAACAGACAAAAGGTAACTGAGGTAGAAAGTGTAGATGATTGTAGCCCAAAGTATTAATGTTTGACAAAATTAAAAGTAGAATTCTGTAACTAAATATTGATGTCTACCTATTGAAATGGCTTACCCTCGGTGTTTATTATGTGGATTCTTCATAGACAAAATAACCATGGCTGCTGAAGAGATTCTTTCTGTGTAAGGTGCTGGAATAAAATGTAGTAAATAAGGCCTATTTTGAATCAGAGATTGTGTAGGAGTGGTTGATTTGGGTGTGAAGGAAAATATGGTGATACAAGTCCCTAGCTAATGTTAATCACTACAATTTTGTTGAAACTGATTTGGATGCAACTTATGTGCAGTATGAGGAAGGAGTCCCATGAGAGACAGACTCAGGCTGAAATCTGCTCGCTGAGATGGATAGAAAGTTGGGGCATTTTCTTTCTACTTATATCTCTCTTGCATTACCTCCCCTTAGTTTCCCAACACTGTTGATAGTCCGAGGAAAATTGATGGAAGTTGGATCCTTTATCCATGGAAAGTGTAGAATAGGACTCATTTATATCGCTCCCCTTTTTCTCTGTGAAACAATAAATTGCTATCTAGCTCTTCCTAAAGTAGTGGAGTCTTAAGGAACATTTAACTAGTGAGCTTTCAGTATAGTTGTATCTGTGCAAATATGTTGCACATATTTTGTTTTCACTGAAGTTATCTCTAGAACACCACATGCTGTAAGGTGCTAATATAGTGTGGCAGAGTTAAGTATATCAGAGGGAGGGGGAAAGTTAAAGGACTGTCATATGTAAGCTATCAGGGTAATTATATTTTTAAGTGGTGCCTTACACTGGTTACTTGAACTATGATTCCAGTTTGTGTAGAAGAAACACTATAAAATAATTTATATGAAGTCCTCAACCTTTTGTTTTAGTCGTCAGCTCATAAAGCATTTTGTTTGCTTTTTTTTTTTTTTATTGTTGTAGTCCCATAATCTATGAGACACACTTGGTCATGAAGTAGCTTGTTATTAAAATATAATATCATGTTCATCTGTGATTATTATTTTAATTCAGTGCTTGGTTGACTTAAACAAAGCTGCCTGAACTCTTTCAGTAACCACTCTCCGTTCGCCTACATTACATTTAATTTATACCAAGATGATAAAAAATTTGATTTATTTTACAACAGATCAGTAATTGTGCTCTACAAATAAGTCCGTAATGATAATCAACAGCATTTTCATCATAATTTAATTTGTCTTCTCCCGAGAGGTAGTTAAATGCAGTAATAATAACACTACTGTTATGGACTCTGCTGCAGTTAATCATGGCCTGAATATGCAGACAGCCCCAATATTGTATTGACAGAAATTAAATTAACCATCAGCTTGGGCAATCAGTGGCTGTACAGCTATTAAAAGTAATAAAGGCAACAAACCTCTACCATAGCCAATTAGATTTTGACGTATAAACGAAAAAAGACAGATGCTTTTGATTTGAAATTTTTATTTCATTGGAAGTAAAGAAGACATATCTTTTCATATACATTATTTTCCATGCCTTAATTAACCAGTAATACACACCATAGACTAAGAATCAGACTGACATAATGTGATATCACAGGTATATTTTAAGTGCCTCCTAACCCAAACATTTCCTTTGCTCTGTGTACAGTGGTTTGATATGGTGTGCTGTTGTAAATGGTATAGATCAAAATGCATGAACAAGACAAGGTGCAATGAGCATTTAAAAACAATTTGAAGTGATTAGAAAAGGTAACTTATTGAGTTTGAGTGTATCATGTTTTTCTTAGAATCCTACTGAAGTGAGAAGTGAAAATGCTCAAATTTTCTAGAAAGATTAATGACTTGGGTTATGTTTTGAGGGGAGGGAGGAAGAAAGAGTTATTAATTTCAGTAATGTAAGCAAGTGATATACACTTCAATTTTTTTCTTATGTACAATGAACCGTGAAGTAACTTGCTCAAAGTTACTCGTATATTCTGCCTAAAAAAAGAATAGTTAGACCTGTAAGTGTATTTCAAGTGGATAGTTACTTATGTAAATATTAAACTACAAATTTATTTTTAAATATATGCACTTTTATATTTAATACAAAATGATAATATTTATGTATATTTAAAGAGAAATAGAATAGTTCATAGAAGATTTTTGGGTATTTTATCAGAAAACGAGATTTATATTAATAAGCTGTAGGAGTTAGCAATTAAAAAAATCTGAACATCTGTATTTTTTTCTTTTAGTTTACCTTATAGTAGCTTCCATAGTTTTACAACTTGAAAAGCATGTATTTCAGCTTATTGTAATTTATGTCTTATGATGAATACAGTACCTCAAAGTGCAAATGAAATAAAAATATTATTTGTCATTATTCCTAATGAAAATGAAGCCCAGAAAATTTACAGTGTTTTGAGACTTATCTGTCATTTTAGACAGCATTTCACAATGAGTTACCTGGTGTACCAATAAATTCCCAAAGAACTTGAAAACTTGGAATTTGTTTTACTGAAATCATGACTTTCTCAGACAGACAACAGAAGTCACTGTGTTTTAAAGGAAGAAGCTTTATAAATCAGCACTATGGTTGTATAGGCCCACTGCAATCTGTAACAGATTTAGTCCAGATCCAATGAAAAACATAAATACCTGCTTAATTTGACACGTTTCTGAGCAATTTTCTGGATAGGGACATTAGCCAGGAGATGACAATAATCCTTCACCTTTAGATCTTTCTATTCCTTAGACTTTTTCAACTCAATAAATTAACTTACATAGAAAAAGAGAACAATCCTGCAAGACCTATTTGATAAAATTCTGTGGCTTGTGTTATGCAGGTCAAGCTAGGAGCTCAAGATTTTTAGGTATTTCCTTCTGGCCATAAAAGCTGTGAGTTGAAATTCTTATAAAGTGGTTTGACCAAGGCAAAGGCAGATTCTAGGGCAGCCCTTACTGTACAGTTGGAGAGATAAAGATGATTTCAGTTTCAGTACAACAATGTATATTCCATGTAGCATGTATGTAAGTATGTATGCAATAATATGCCATCATGCACCAATGTTTAGACATAGGTTTGGGTATGTCTATGTAATCCAATAATTCAAACTTCCTGAAGTTGCACATTTAATTTAATTTAAAACTTTCTTTTCCAGTTATTTTTCTTTGATTTAATTTTCTTAGACTTTACAAATAACTCTGTTTTCTGAAGAACAGTGGTTTAGTAAATAGCTAGTACATGAGGGCCAATATCTATTATGACACTTCTTATGAGGAAAGGCAGATATGTCACTCATGGCTATTTCAGTGATGATTTCTCTCCCCTCTGTAGCCATGAAGATACATGTCATAACAGAGATCAACTATCATTGTAATGTAATTTTTCTCTATACAGCATGCTTTGCAAATGGTGTTGATTGCTGACAGAAACTCAGAGGGTGGGAGATGTGATTTCTGGTATACACAGGGCAGGAAATACAACTTAGGCAGATTATGTTATATTTGATGCATATTTGCATCCGTCCTCTAACTTTCTTACAGGCTGTTTGCAAGTTTTTGTAAAGTAATCCACCACATTAAAACTCAATAGGGAAATTCTATTCCCCCAGACACTAATATATTTTCACTTGTATTTATTGAGGGCATGCAAGAAATTCAACATACAGAATACCAAAGCAAGAAGCAAGTTACGACTGTATTAATTGTAAATTGATTCAACAGGATAGGAGTCCTATTATTATTATAAGGGTCCATGAGAAAATAAAAAATGATTTTAAGCTGGCATGTAGAATGAGTGTTCTCCTATTGCCTTCAGTTTTAAATTAAACATCAGAGTGTTTCATCCCTTACCATCTCTACATTCTAAAAAGTGAGCAACTTACCAATAAACAAAACAGCTGCAGCAGCAAAACAACTGCTATTTCTTTGTTCTGAAATCATAGTTATCTAGACCACTACAGATATATATATATATTTTTAAATACAAACAGCAACAAATTAGACTAAGCCAAAAGTGAACCTAAACTAAGCCTAAATCCCAAAGTCTTCCAGCATGCTCTGGAGTGTGCCATTTACACACTGCAGAAAATTCATCTTGAGTTTCTTCAGCCTTCATTCAAAATGGTCTGATCAAGGTAAAGTTACAAGGAACATCCAGAAAGGGTAGCTGAGAAAAACCTGAGATGCAGTACAGGAAAAATATAGGTCTCCTTTGACTTCCCTGACTTCTTGCACCAGGCAATAGTCAGCCCAGACACCAAGATATTTTATTCTCTTATGCCTCGTGACACATCAGTCCATTCCTCAGTCAGAGGTGGAGAGGAGAATGAGATGCATGTATGCTTTGCCTTACCGTTTTCTTTATTTTTTATTTAGGGTGCTAAGATTGAAGTGTCTTATTTGCCACAAAAGGATTTCAGCTTGTCTTTGTCCCCGATTGCCAGAGGCTCTTTTGTTGTAACTGTTGCTCTTCAAACTCTAAAAAATGGACCATAGCCACCATGAAACCCTTCTGTAAGTCTGCAGTGAATGTTTTTTACTCCAGTGAGTGTCACCAAAAATTGTAAAAAGCTGAGCAGTAAGTACTGTTCTAAGAATCCACATATATATAATTAGGCCAGTTCATAGAATCAAATCATAGAATGGCCTCGGTTCAAAGGGACCACAATGATCATCTTGTTCAATATTTGTGGAATTATATTGTATCAAAACCTGCACAATTTTTACAGACATTTGCAGACATATAACCCCAGAATTATTTCTGTGCCTTCAAGAAGACAGCACTCATTCTTTCTTCATTACCCAATTTCATATACTTTATTTTAAATAATGATTAGAAAATGAAAAACCCCATGGTGATATTATACTAAGTAAATAATTATATTAGAATTACGATCAGGAAATGAAAAGGATTAGATTCTTAAAACCACTTATATCAGCTATCTGATAGATAGCATTTTTCAGTCCAGCTTTTCTCATTGGACATGTAGCTTATTATTAATATTTATGGATAAAATAAAATCGGAAGATATTGACATTGAATAGCTGCTACTTTAAACTGTTAACTTTTGCATTACTTCATTCTTAAATTGATGATCTTAATGTTACATTATCTTCTATTTCTCTGTCTTGAATAAGTGACTATTTTGGAAGCGCTTATCAACAAGGATGAATTTTGAAATTGCTGTATTTGCATGCTTGCTACATAGAACTGCATATATGTATGTAGCTCTGCTGTGTTATTAATCATGATAACTAAAAATATTTGTAGAAATTAAGAGCAAAGTAGGACATACATATACAAAGAACAGATAGTTTGTTGTGCAGTGATAATTATAATTTTGAACTGAAAACTGTTTAAATGACCTGAATCTTGCATTGAAGAAGTGAAGCTGCTCTTTTTCCTTACTTTAGTGCAACATCAAATTTGTAAATGATACTTTAATTTGTGAGATAATAATGAGACCCAACAAATATAATGTCAGTGAAAGAAAGATTTTCTCTTTTTGTTGGGATTGTCCCTATTTTTTACTTTATTTTATTTTATTTTTATTCCTCCCAGCTTGTCTGGAGATGAGTGGTATTGACCATGTATCTAGATGTACTGTGCTTTTGAATTTTGGTTTCTTATCACAATTTAGGTAGACACACCTTCCTTCATATCCTGAAAGTTCGTAGGCTTGGAGGAAAAATAGATTCAGTATATGCAGTTTGTTCGTGTGGTGATTTCTCTCTAGCAATTTATTTTGATCTAACACTAATGAAAGCATGTCCAGACAGGTACACAGGGGAACTCAAAGACTGTGGACATAGGAGCTGATACTGGTATTTCGAACTGTACCCTACACAAGAGATAAGATATAGAACCACTAGTGTGTCTGTGGTATTGGAGTTTATCAGTCAATAACTTGGGGATTAATCGTTTATCTGCTTTGAGAAAATACAGAATCTTACCATACTTGCTTTGGAAGTGAATATGTTAAGACACATATCGTAACTACAGTTTCTGTTATCATGACATAGCATTTAAAATATCCAGTTATTTGATTAATACAAGCCTCTGCATGGTCACAACCACCCTCTTGCTAATGGGACGAGCTGTGGGAATGGGAGTTGGCACTTGATTTGCTCTAGAGCTGCAGGCTGGCTGCCCAAATACACTTGTAACTGAAGCAGTGGGAAAAATACTTCAGTTATACACAACCTTGAGCACAGAGCATCACCCTTGTTGTGCTGATATCATCTAGAAACCAGAGTGGCAAGAGATCAAAACAGGAAACTATAACTTATAGAAACAACCTGATATTTTGATAGAGTCCATTTGTACGTTAAGAATACAAGTAAACACAAGTTAGATTTTAAGTATGTTGTTCTAAAACTTTAACAGCTGAATGAGCTATTCTCTGGATTTTTTTATTTTTCATTTTTTTTGTACTGACTGTCAATGCCTTGACTTCTGTTCACTTCTAAAAATGTGAAAGGACATGTTTCCTTAGTAGTCTTCTATGGCCAAGTTTTGCTGGAGTGAACCATCTCATAAAGAAATCTGATCCTTCTCCTGTTTAAATTTTCACATAACTGCAATATTGTACAATCTGAATTAAATAGCACAAATGATAGACTTATAGTACAAACCCCATAGAATCTTTATAAATAAGAATTAGCAATTAGAAATCAAAGATATTAAAGGTAACCTGTTCACTGTAAGCTGCTACTTAGTTTTTCTGTCTATGAAACTTCACTGGGGAGGAGAAGAAATGCAGGAAACACCCTCTTATCATCTGTTTTGAAGCCTTTTATTATTTAAACAATTCATGGACATATTATAAACTGTCACTTTATCATGTTGTCTCTTCACTCTGGCTTTGCCTTCTATTCCATTGCAGTATTTCCTTTCTGTCCATGACATCATCTTAACCCTCAATAGGGAAAGGGGGGGGAAGAGACAGAAAGGGAAAAAACAACAACAACAACAAAAGAAAAAGAAAAAGGGAAAAAAAAACCTACCAAAAAAAACCAACACAAAAACCCCACAAACTCCCCCCTTTCTTGGCAACAGAAATACCTTTAAGTGTAACATAATTACCATCTCTCTGCCCTTTCTCCCCCCGCTGGGACTATTCAGCAAACCCTACAACATACACTTAAATCTTCAACTTCTTAGAGACACTACACGCAGATGGGAAAGATTTGATTAAAATTACAGTGCTTTAGGTTCAACTTCACCTATTAAGAAAAAAAAGGATTTGGTGCTGGACTTTTTTCCCTGAGAAATAACTAGGCCACAGTAATTACAGACAGGGCCCTGCTGTGCACCATGAATAGGATCCCTGGGGTGGTATTTTCCTGTTACCTGTCTATGTAGGGCTGTTGACATCAACATGAATGATAACTATGCCAGGTTCTTTTCTGTGTGTGTTTTTTTTTGTTTTTGTTTTTGTTTTTTATTATTATTATTTTTATGCTTTAGAAATATAAAAGAAGGAGAAAAGAAATGAAATAAGTTATGAGTGATGTGATTTACATCTTTCCTCTGTCAAGGATGCTTTTATGCACTTTCCCATACATTTGTGTGATTATTTTCTAAAATTATTTTTCTTGAAGTTAGATTTTGGCCTTCATACGATGAAGAGACTAACATAACATGGTTGGCCAGTGCAGAGCGTTGGACATTGTGGAAGTCTAAATGTTACCACTTTTCCCACACCCAAATTAGAAAGAACTTTTGTTTTTGAGCATTGGCCCTCTTTAAGGCAATTGACGCTTACAATCAGGTACTGTCCACAAAATTAATTTTGTTTTTAGGTCAAGCCATCTTAGACATTAAAAGCTGCTTATTTTATTGTTTCAGCTTATCAAAATCCTGAACTATCCAGGAAAACTTTTACTCTCTATTACACTACATTAATGACAAAGAGACTACCATTTACCTGATTTTTCCAGAATGTGTGTTAGAAGAGAATACACACATTAGAAAGTGTGTTAGAAGAGAATATCTAAGTAAGAAAGGCAAGGACATGGCAATAAGCAACTTGTCAGTATGTTAGAATGGGGCAAATGAAAAATTGTGGAAGACTAGATTGAACTCTGCCTGTAACTGGGAGGATGTATGAGAATAAAACAGAATTGTGAAGATATACTTTTTGGATGCTTTCAAAAAAATATAAGAAGTTTAAGACTGAGAAAAAAAAATAGCAGTAGAAGATGGAAAGGAATACATGCAAAATTTGTTGGAAGAAGCAGACAAAAGGCAGTAAGGAAAGAGTCCTTGCTTAGCCCTTTTACATCGTGTTTGTCTATGAAGCACTAAAATGTGTCCAAACTGAACAGCAGAGAGTCTTACCAATAGGAGCTTTGGACCCAAGCAAGTCAAAGAACCTCACAGCTTGGGAGTCTGAGGAAAAGGCAAGGTAAATGAATCTTTGTTCAGCTAACTCTTGACTGATATTTACCTTGAAAGTGACTACTATCGGCCAAATGCAGCCCTGAAAGAGCCTTTCTGAAAATCAGAACTAGAGTCAGTGTTGGTTGTTCAGGATTATCTGGGAGATGCAATCTGTTCCTAAATAAACAATCCTCATTCTAACCCAGGAGGGTCTTGGAATAAAAGAGAATCAGGTTGGTGCAACAACAAAGTAATTGTCTTTTGTGAATATTAAGGAAAAACATAGGTTTAAGGAGGGATCTATACACTGAAAAGTCTCTGAGAATATTAATAGGGAACTGATTCATAACAGGATATTAACTAGAGAAAGAATCTCACATAATGAATTGATCAGAGGTGGGAGCTAATAAATTGCTACTGATTGAGAAGTGACATGTAGGCTCTGCTGGTCCATGGAATTGTGTAGTAACATGGAGCCAGATGAATGGATATAGGAAGAGGAATGACACAGAACAAAAGCCTGAGAAAATAACCTTTGAGAGAATGATCTATGCAGGATTGTGAATGGATAGGAGCAAGACACAACTGAATTTGTCAAGAAGTGAGAAAAGGACCTTACAGATCTCTAGATGAGAGGTAGGTGCCTGGATATGTTTCTTACATGAATGAGATTCAGAAAGAATCTTAGCAAAACTTAGACTTCTACCAGTTAGATATAAGGAACAAATTCTTCGCTGTGGGGTTGGTGATGTGCTTGAAACAGGTTGCCCAAAGAAGCAGGGTGTACTCCATTCCTGGAGGAATTCTAGGTCAGGTTGGATGGGGACTTTGCACAACCTGATCTTGTAGGAGATGTCTCTGTCCATGGCAGAAGGCTTCAACTAGGTCATCAATAGATGTTCTTTCCAACCCAAACTATTCTATGATTCTAATTATTGAAAGGGTGGAGGCCAGAAGACCCTTGCTTGGAAGTCTCGTGTGACCTCACTTCCAGACATTTTGAGCTGTTCCTGCTTTCTCACTTGGAGAAGCTATGAGTCTGATTTATGCAGTGCCGTATTTTGCTTATGAGTCTCATTCTCCATGCTGTGGTTTGTTTTGTTTTTTGTTTTTTTTTTTGTTTTTGTTTTCCATTCCCTTTGTGCATTCATGCAATCTTCTTTACCAGTTTGTTTTTCTACTTACTGTCCTGAGCCCTCATTCTTCTGTAGTGTCTTTGTGCTATTTTCTGCCTTTTATCAGCTTATCTTTGGTTCCTAGTTTGTTACAATGGTTATCCCTGTCTTTGGCAATCAGAGCCTGTATCAGGCTCTGAAGTCCAGAGATGGAGTTGAGCATTGTAAAGGAAGAGCAGAGCTGTTTTCAGCCTGTTAGTTAGGTGAGAGATGGGCTTATGGACTTCTGCAGGACAAGACTACTCTCCTCCCTCACTCTTTTCAGCTCCCCCAGGCTCTGTACATCTCAATTTCAGGACAGCTTTTATATGTGCCTGGAAGCTTTTAGATATCCTGCGTAGTTACTTATTTATTCCACCCCTCCTGGCCAAATGTGAAACATAACCCTTCTTGTCATAGCTTGTCCTCCTTGCTGATGAAAACTATCTTGGTTCACAATACATTTCCTTTGATAGTAAGTCTTCAGCACAGTCAAGATACTTTTCATCTGCTCACCTGCTTTGGTATTTTTTGCAAGGAATTTACTTACCAAGGCTGGGTTTTCCCAAGCGCTCTCGCAGCTCTCATGACAATAGGTTTGTGTATACTGTAGAGTGATGCAGAGCTGATCCAGTCGTATTTAGTTCACATTAATCACATCCTTTTACTCAAAACAGTATTGCTCTGATCTAAACCAATTAAGCTGGTGATGTTTAGACAAAGAGATTAATATAGCTCGGGAAAGCATAACCTTTGTCAATAGAAATGTTGTAAGATAATGAGTTTTATTCAGTGGGTTGGATTTGTGTAAAGGTGTGTTTTGGATGTAGACATCTAATTGTACATACTAAATCAGCAGGAGAATAAGCTTTTGTAGCCAGACAAGTTTTAGCTGCATGCATGGGAGATATAAAGGTGAAATTATCTCAGTTTAGAGCCGATGCTTGAGAATGTGCAGGGAGTGCAGGATGGGACCCACTGAATGGAGGGATAGACTAACAAGTAGAACAGAAAAATATCTTTCTTTGTATTTAAAAATATATACATTTTCCTTCATGACTCATGTGACCTAAAAAAACCTACCAACAACAGCAAAACTTTGATTTCTGAAGTTATACTGAAAACACGCATTCTCTTCTTCATTTGTAACTGCATTACAGCCTCACCATGAACTAATCCTGGATGGTTTAGGAAATGATTTTTAGTTCAGGGAACAGATGAACCAGTTGAAATTATGTTTATGCCATGACATACATATGACAAAAATTGGTATTGGATTAGCTATCAATTTGAATTTAATAAGAATTTAATCCATTATTTTGAATTAAGTATATACTAATTAGATATTCAATAGATATTAAATCTATGTTAAAATAAGTATTAAGAATATGACCTGTTTTGAATGAAGCTTCATTGAGTGTTAGGTCAGTATTACTTGGATTATCATCAGTATCCCAGAAGCTCAATTTAAAGTCAAACAACTAATCTCGGTCCTAATTCTGTGTTCAGCAGGCACAGAACTGGAAAAACCACTGTGCTCTGGTACCTGAGTCCCTGGAAAGGGGAAGAGCTGGAAGAAGTAAAATGATCACAGGAGATTCCAGGAAATGAAACCTACTCCAGGCTGCAGGAAAATGCAGGAAGTTCCTGGTGTCCCTACCGGTTTGAGCCTCAAAGTTGTTCAAGAAAGATTTATCAATCAGGCATCTATAAATAAAAATTCACCTTAGATATATATTATCTGGCGTGCTTGTCTGCTGTCATAGTCAGCCTGTGCTGACTCAGAACAAGGCAGTTCTCTCCTGCTGCAGAGTACTTGTGCATTTAGAAGAAATAAATCTTTCTTGACCAACTGAAGCCCCGAAGTATGGGTTTTGATATTTCTGCTTGTCCAAATGCAGAATGTGTAGTAATTTAAAAGAACTACTTTATGGATCACACAGATGTACTGCCTGAAACAAAAGTCACCTTCTGAATTCTACCCTGCATCCACACTGGGATTTAAGATCTTGTCTATATACTTTGCTCAGTGATGGTTATTTTCCACTTAAAATCTTCTGCAGCTGACTCAGAACACTTCCCCTCAGAGCACTGATGTTCGTGGCATCCTGCCTACAGCCCAGGACCCCATTTCACCATCAGTCCCTGACCCAGCAAGGATGCAGCAGCACTGGTCTCTAGTTCCCCGCAGTCCTACCCTGCTTGGCAATGGGCCCTGCTAAGCCAGGCCCACATATGAGCCTATATCTTGCCCTTTTTCTGTCCCCACGGTGGTTCCCAATGCCCAGGGCTGAGGCTGTCCTGACTGCTCCTGGCTACTCTGCTCCCAGTTGGAGCCAGGTGATGCAACCCTAAGTACAGGCTTCCACGCCTGAGGAATCAGCATGTCCTTGTGGTATCCTTAACTTGCCTCCCACATGCCTAATTTTTGAGGCACTTGTATTCAAAGAGCGTGTGAAATACACAGTCAGTATTTGTTCTACTGGCCAGATAAAACTGGGGGCCTTGCTCCATCTGTCCTCTCATGATGTCTAAAGGGAGCACTCCTTATTCAGGATTGTCATGTTTAATGCAAATTGTAAAATATCTTACACTGTGATAATTGCATACTTTGCAAAACCACCTTACTTAGTTTTGGTCAGATCTGTGCTCAGAGGGCTTTCCTTTCCCCACAGTGTTTGTGATAAGTCCATTAGCCATGGAGGATCCAACAGACCAGGATGTGCCTTCTTGAGCTGGTGGGAGCTGTGGTGCTGTAGCTGTCATCTGAATCATTTGAACTCCTTGATGAACTACTTAGTGAGGGGAGGAAAAAAAAATCTCAAGTGATCTTTCCATTTGTTCAGTATGTAATATTTTTTCCTGTTATTCTGCCACTTACTGGGAGCAGTCACATTATCATTGTAACTCTTGGGTTATCAGGGTGCTGAGTTCCTCATGTTTGGTACTGATCAGTTACTGTTAATTCTCTTGGCTGTACTACAGTTACTTCTGTGAACTGCTGTTCACCACCAGTGGTACACAAACAGGTCAATAACAATCCATTGCTTTACAAATGAAAACGTGGATTTTTGCAGATCAGATGTATTAATTGCATTGGTACTGAGAGCAAAAAGTCCTGTTAATGTCCACATTTTTGCTGATGAACTATATAACCTGGTAAATTTGAATCTGATTTGTGCCTTTATAATGAGCTTAACTCAAGGGAAAACTAAGTTCATTTGAATGTGGTGCTCCATGACTTTCAGTGCTAAGATGTTATGCACCTGGATTCAGTATAAAAATAGTATGAATCCATTTTAAATTAAATGTAGAAGTTTTAGCACAACTTTATGCAAAATAACTTTTTATAGTACTATGATTCTGTACCATTTACTCTGTAACAGTGCTTTCAGGTAAGAGCTTAAAATTGGAGGTCATGTTTGCTCCTTATGAATATTAAATATCCCAGGATTATTTTCATAATCATACAGATTCATTGTATGCCCTTGAGCAGAGCTATCGTTCCTCCAGTGCTGGGTAGCTCTACACCTCTGTGCAATCAAAGGAGAATCTATAAGGTGACACAATACTTTGAGACAGTCAAATTAGAGGCACACTATAAATGTAGAAGAGTACATTTGGAAAGTGGAAAACCCATTGCAAATGCACTTACAGAGCGTAAATTTCTTTGATTCTGTGTATGCTCTCTTTACCCTTTCTGTATGTGGAAGAACTCTATATGCTTGGACTTGTCACTGCTTGTGAGCTGGATAAGGAGTTATATAGTACAGTTCCAAATTTCCCCTATCCCATTCCCAGGAATCTGTGGCTTCCAGGGTTAGTTCTTGGTGAAAATTGGGATTGTACCGGGACATTCTCATTTCTGTAGTCCTGCAGGGAGTTTGAATTTCATTTTAGCTTGCTTTCAGTAGAAGCTGGGCAAACAGGGAACCCAACTCTTTCAGTCCACGTGCCACAAAAAATTTTGCCCTGGGAAACTTCCCACTTTACCTGAAAATATGCAGAGATGACCCTATAGACATTCACCAAGAAGAGTGTTGACCCATAGTGATTATCTCATTCTTTAAACCTCTATTTCCTGCAGTCATTCTTGCTCCTCCTTACATCCTATTGCCCTTTAGCCCCGAGTCACAAGAATGGGGTCTGGTCTGGCCTGACTCTGGAGCCACCATCTGAGGAATTGTGAGGCCATGTTGAGGATTAGGTTGGATATCCGGAAAAGTTCCTTCAACAGAGAGTGGTGGGCATGGAACAGCCTCCGCATGGTCATGGCATCAAGCTGCTGGAGTTCAAGAAGCATTTGGTCAGTGTTCTCAGACATATGGTTTGATTTTTGGGTGTTCATGTGTGGAGACAGGAGCTGGACTTGATGATCATTATGGATCTCGTTCAACTCAGGATATTCTGTGGTTTTATGATGCTTTTAAGTATAAGTAAAAAGATTCTGCTGGTTCAGTGTAAAGCTATTTCTTTACTTTTTTCTTGAGTGGGATAGTAGGGAGGGAAAACGCAGAGTCATTTTCACTACAGAAGCAACTAAAAATCCTTTTTTTTTGCAGCATAATTTCCTTGTAAAATGCAGAGACTGATATTGTTTGGCACTGGAGTAAGCAGGCTGCGGACAGAATATTTGTGACTGTATCTTAGATGGTATCTTCAGAGCTCTGCATCTCAGGAGATTTTGCAAAACAGACCTAAAAGCATCTTTTAGGAGATATTAATGTAAACATGTTTAGATAGTGGTCATGTGCGTAAATTTGTCTCATTCATGTGCATGAATTTGTCTCATTTCCTCTCTGCTAACTGAGCCTACTACTTGTGACATATTAGTATGCATTTTGTTTGTATACAGTCGGCTGCCTATGAACATATACATATATATATACACAGAAAGTATTTGGTAGCTTTGCGACCTTGAGATATGAGCCATTCATCATTGACTAGTCTAAGAATACACATCCTGGTATGTTTTATTCATAACCTTATATGTGTGTGTAAATATACACATACATGCAAGTAAATATTCATTTTGTACATATTACACATTATAACGAGTGTGACTTATAATTTGAAAAATGAAAGCCAGTGAGAGAAAATCTTACAAGCGACTACTGTTTTCTCCTTTGATATCTTTCCAAATTGATGTTTCCATCTCATTGTTTTCGTATTTGTTTTTAACTTTATCTAAAAGATTTTAAAATGGGGTATTATTTAACAAAGAAGAAAACTTTACCACTTTCTCATGTAAAGCAAATGTGACAATAAAACTGTCAACAAGGAGGCAAGATCAGTCTCACAAAAATCTTGAAACCTCTAAGTGGAATTTGCATAAAATAGTTCTGGTATTATTATTCACTGTTCTTTCAGTGACAGATATGTCAAGGCCTTAAAACCTAAAAGAACAATTATGCTATTGTATCTCTCGGAGGATTCAAGGGGTGTGTCTTTGGTGAAAAAGTGCTATTAGAGCTTTGAAAAGCAGTAAAAAGACAGCCCAAGGGGCTCTTTAGCTAGTCATTTTAAAAAGAATGCCTGGGCTTTAAGTGTCTTAAAGTACATTTATTCAACTCTTAGTTTGTGCTTTAAAAAAACCTGCTAATAATTAATGGCTGTAACTTTTTTTTTTTTTTAACATTTGCATTAGCTATAAATAAAAACTCTTGATAAAACCATTATTGATTAACTTAAGCTGTGATTCTCTCGTGACTGCTTCTGTATTTCTGTCAAGCATATTGCAAATAATTATATATAAGCTTTTTGGTTAAGCTAATATTGAGGAAATCATTGAACAATTATGGACCAAAACAGGAACTAATCAGTAAATCCATTACTTGAACTAGCTAGCTTAACATAACATGTCTGACATTAAAAATGAGGGATTGATAAGTAATGTATCATTACAGCTGGATGTGCCATAAAAGTCAGCAATCCAAATGTAATTTTATATTAAACCTGTTCATGGTTTTAGCTTTAGACTTCTTGGAGTCTGAGTAAAAATATTTTAAAAACAGAAAAACGTATTTTGAAGATCTGGATTTTGAAGTAGGAGCAAGGCTGGAAAGCAAAAAAAAAAAAATCTATATATAAATAAATAAAAATACAAAACATAAAATAAGTGTAAAAAATGGATTGGACTCAACAATATAAAGCAAAGAGACATCAAAAAGAATTTAAATAGGCAAAATCAAGTCCTGAATTAGCAAACTTTAATTGTTGCAGAGACCAACCAGATAATAAATGTAGTTTAGTGTAAGACCAAATATGGCATGAAATTAATTTATTTCATACCATTCGCTGTAGAACAGTGTAATTATGAACTTGGCAGCCAGGTGCTGCATTGGCCAGAGACCAGGTTAATATACAGTATTTGATTATAAAATGATTCATTATAAATATGGCAGGTCTAGCTCTTCCTCTACCAGGATTGTCATATATCAAAATAAATAAACGAGGAGAAAGTGCTGGCCTTACCCAGCCATTTTTGTTATAAGAACACAAATTGTTATTACATATAGAGTTCAGTGAAGTGAGGTTCTGTTCCCCCAACAATACGTTCTTTACAGCTGCTGGAGATACATGGAAATTCTCTGGAGTTTAAAACACAGAAAACAAAGGAAATTATTATGCTTTCAACTTTATAAGAAACAGAATGCACTAATCACAGAATCATAAAACCCAGAGTAAAGCTAGCTATTTGGAAAAATTAAGCTGTAAAATTTTTAATGGTGACCACTTCAACAGTGTGAGTGGTTAGAAAATTTGATGAGGTATATATATGAGGTTATGTCCATATAATTTCAATTTTGCCATGCCAATATTTAGGTAAAGCTGGCAGCGATTGATATCTGATTCTGGATCTATACTTTATATGATATTCACTTAGTGTTTAAGTACCTACTCTAATTAATCTCAGTATGAATCTTGCAGGACATAGCACAATGTTATGCAGGACTTGGATTCTGAAATATACAGTTCATTCTATATTTACACTGCTTGAACTTTTGTCATCTTACAGGTGTGTAGAATTGGGGCTTGCTTTTCTTTTGTGATTTTGGTCACATGTTTGCAATATGCATACAAACACGTATTTGTGCATAGATAAATAAGCAGAGCTATGCTTCTGTATCAGAACTTAATTTATTGCGACATTCTGATGCTGGCACTTGGGCCAACATGCATTTTATCACACTATTATGTGATTTAAGATTCTGCAAAAATATATTATGCAAGTGTGGATGGATAGCACTTTATAAACATAAGACTGAACCTCTTATCTGTCCTTGAATTTTAGGATTGTCATTGACTTTGCATGAAAAATCCTCCCTAGCCTTCCTCAATGTACAGTAGTGTTGTCTTTTAAAGATTAGGATTTATAAAGCAGAACATAATTGTCAGATTTTAAAATACAGTTAGGCTTTCTCTACAGCTGCATTCTTTGTTAAAAGCTGCTTAAATTCCCATATATTTAATGATGTCTTTTTAATGACTTTTCCTGATTTAAACCCTTTCTCCATAATTTCATTTTTCTTCTCCTTTTCTTTTTGTCCCCTGCTAATGTAAGAGCATCCTGACAGGACCATATTTAATTAAGGAAACAGTCCAAATTCTGCCCGCACTTAGAAACCATTCAGTTTCAAAGCTGATGGGCAGTGTGGTGGTGAAGGCTGAGGTGGTGTTTGTCTTGCTGATAGATTTTGTGAAGCAGTGAGTATTTGAACAGAGACCTTGGTCTGCAAAGCCCTTGTGGACAGGCAGGAAGAGAAGCACTTGCAGTTTTTGCTCTGAATGCTTTACACAAAACTAGCCTTACAGTCCCCATTTCTACCCTAGTGTTCTTACCTGCCTTCACTGTGCTTTTTCATGTAGGCATTTTATAGAAAGAATGTACTGACAGGGAATTTTAAAAGAAAAATAGGGCAGCGGCCTTGCTATTTGGCTAAAAAGGGTAGCAAGGAAGAGACCATTATTAGTTTAACAGAGAAATAAGGAGTCAACTGTCAAAGCTGGAACTGCTGACAGGGTGGTGGAGAGGAGGTGCAATAAGGGCCAACCTGAATAAATAAGCAGAGAATAAGCTCTGAAATGGGGGAAATGAGCTAAAATGTCATAATCAAGGGATTGATGGATTCAAGGTGTTGGAAAGATACGTTGGGCCAGACTTAAAGGGAAGGCAGATGTTCCTTAGTTGTAAAAGACTGTGTAGAGAAGTAGGTGATATGAATATGTGGGAGTGTAGGAAGGAAAAGTTGTAGTGAAGGAGGTTATTAGGAAAGAAGAAGAAGATAAGGGCCTGACAAGTGCTTTAGAGCTATGGTCTGAAAGAAACATTTAACTATTGAAGGCATAATTCAAGACGAAATGGCAGAATTTGGATGCAGCCTGAGGGAAGAAAAGTGAACAGAAAGAAACTGAAGAATCTATCAAAGCTGTAGACTTAGCCAAGAGAAAAGGTGGTGATTTTTGTTATATACATTGAATGATGTCAATGTGATGTGAGAGATGCTCAGAATACCATTTCTGAACATTATCATTGCTAATGGGCTTGCAGCCATGTGCTTAGAGATGTTGGCCCTTTTATTTTTTTAATATCTATTTTTTTTCTGAAAGATGGTGGATTTATTTAGATGACAGAAATAGCTGTTGTCCCAGATGTACCATCCTAGTTCCCACAGAACTCTGGGAATGGCTCTTCTAGGTACCGATCTGTTCTCTGCAAGAAAAGTCTTCCTTTCTTTAATGTCTCTAGAACTCAACACACATCTCTAGGGCAGGCATATGTAAATACAGAAGTAGACCCTGCGTGTATTTCACTTTGCCGTAGTACACTTTTGATTACCGTTTGGTATAGTATTTTTCATTAGAAACAGAAGCAAGTATGGCAGCCCACGGGTTTCCCTCGGCTCCATGATGTCCAGTTCTTCTCAAAGTGGAAGAGAAACTGCAAGAAACCATAGTAAATCTGTCCTCCTTGCAATGTGAAGAAAAGTATCTTACAATTTGTAGCATTTTGATATGAATGAGGTATTTAAGTTGGTATGGAAAGTGTATCAAGCTATTTAAGGTGGTACTTCAGTTCACTAGTTTCAGAGCTTTGAGGACAGGTGCTGTTATTTAGTATCTACAAAAATAATTAGAATTGAAGCTAATAAATCAAATATAATGAGAGAGAGAGGTTTCCGAACACCGAGAGGCCTACTTTGAAGTTGAAGGCACCGCGGCTTGGAAGCACACCCACACCCGCTGCCAGGCAGTGAGAGAGAGAAAGAGAGCGAGCGTCACTTCCGTGACGTATTTTCCCTCTCTGGCCGCGAGGTCCCCTGGGACGTGTAGTACTTCTTCTCTGTGCTCCACATGATGTTGTGATGTGGAATACCAATAGCAAACATTACAAAACACAAAACCATGACACCGACACAATAAATAATAGTAGTTAGGAACAATCTGTCATTCTAACATTGCTGTTACTATTTAAGTTTAAAGTGAAATGAAAGGATTGTCTTGACAGTACTTACTGGTTATTGATTTTGTTGGTAGACATTGTCCTTATTAAAGTAAAAGATACTGTTTGTGTCAAGCCCTGGCCCTAGCAGTTGCTGAAAACCCAAAAATTCTAGTGAATGCAGGTGAACTCCAGGTGGTCAGCATCCTTCACGGCAAACCCCTATTCAAATAGATACATGCATGCAACTACTCTACACTGGACATAAGATTTGAATACCCATGAGAAACAATTACCCAGTGGTAATACCATCATTCTAAGGGAAAGCAATGGCTAAACAATAACATCAAAGTGAAGCTGGAAACATTGCAGCGCAGTACTCCTTGCCTTGTGTTGTTTGTTCTAATACAATTTTCTGATTTTTCCTTCATGGGCTGGATTGTCCACCTATTGCATTTCTTATGCTTGGCATGCCTTCATTCATATACTCCTTCCAGAGTTGAGAAAGCAAGCTGCATGTTTGGCAGATGTGGGAGCTCGAGCTGCTCTTCTCTTTTTAGATGAGAGCACTTCTCGCTCTCCCACCAGAATGAGGAACAGAACAGTACTGCTCTGCTTATGGGATCAGCTGTTAGTGTAAGGGCAGCTGCTGTTGCATTATCCATACCTCAATAGAATGCTGGAATTTGTTCTGTTTCCCAAAAACTGTTAAAGGGAAAGTGAGGAGTTGGTGGCTAACAATTGAAGAACACGCCTTCAGTTCTGCCTTCTCCAAATCTGAGTCCTTGCTCAAGAAGTTTGGTAGCATCTCTTAACTTGGTGGTATCTTAATACTTTTTGGGTGTCACTATTTTGAATAATTTGGATGGTGGCACCTATCATTAATCCTGCCTCCTCTGCCAGTCAGGATTTTGACATTGTCTGTGGGTGGGTAATAAGAGATTTAGTACCTAAAAAGTTTCATTGTACTCCTTGCTGTTTTTGATCTGAAGAAGGGCTTGCATATCTCAAAGTTTGTCTGTTCTTTTGTAACTATGTAAATTGGTTTAACAAATTCTATTACTTTTCTCTACTAATCCTGCCTCTAGTCTATTGCTCATTGCACTGCATTTTTCATCAATTGCTTTTAAATACAAACCCCTCCTCTTCATTTTTCTACATTTTTTGTCTTCCAATCTTCCTTTTATTTTTCCTTCTATCATCCCTTTTCATAAATTTGTTTCCCATATCTTATACCCTGTTTCATTTTAAAGTTAGAAGCATAAAACACAAGTCTAGAAATTTACAACTTCCATCTATGGTCATTATACTACTTTGGCCTGAGATGCCTTTCACACCTATTAGGCTTTGTCTTTTTCATTTCATTAATCTTTGCTTTTGAAGGCTTCCGCCTTCCACTAACAGCAGCCTATTTCAATGGATAGAAGCTTTGCAAGACTCTGAAAAAAGCAAGTTAAGAGTAAGATTTGTCTTGACAAAAATGTCAGTCAGAAGATGTTTAATCTGACAGTATTTTCATCTCATGATTTTGAGGAAAAATCACTTTGAAAATTTTCAGAGGAGACCATAAAATCATTCAGAAAGGTAAATATTAAAGATTTATTTATTTATTTATTTAATATTCATTGAGTGAACATGTCATCACTAACATAGGAATTCAAATAAATTATTCTGTCCAAACTGTATTGCAGTGTTCCTATGCACAATTTAAATCCTTAACAGAGAACATTATTGGGGAATAAAGTTTAGGAGTATGCAATGGTTTTATAGTTAGAAAACATTTTGTGATAATCTAAAGATCCACAAAAATGAAAAATTAGGAGTTAAGTTTGAATTTAAAAAATATTTAATATTGCAGGAGAGCATATTCTAGGAGCCTTAATACTTCAACTCTTCCGTTTGGGAAATAATGTCACTTGTCTTGTCCCATTTATCTTTTTATTCCTACTTTGTAAGATCTCTCTCTCTTTCTCTCTCTCTCTCTCTCTCTTTTTTTTTTTTTTTTTGTATTGAGGATCCATCTGACAGTGAGACTAGATGATCTTAGATGTCTTTTCCAACTTTATTCTATAGTTTTTTCCAAGCATTCTATACTTTTCCAAGAATATGATTAGGAATTCTTAAATATGAAATGTCACCACTCTGTGATCCTACTATTGCTATATTATTTAAAATGAAATGATTCCTGTAAAATAAACAGGTTCTCTAATTTCTTTATTTGGTCAAACTCTTTGCCTCCTGAGCTCCTGGGACAAACAAATATGTTTTACTATTTTCTCTGAGGAAGGAAGTTCTGTTTCTTGCTGGTCGCAGTAGGTTGTGCCTTGCTATATGGCTCTGGGGAGAATGTAAGCAGACTGCAGCTCATTCTTGCCATTCTATCATACTTCAGTATTGACTCTGAGGAAGTTTATTCCCTTTTTCAGGTGATTGAGCACCCTGCATGTCTTCTGGAGGGGCTGTTGTTTGAAAAAATTCTTGGCAGTGCATCAACTTATATGGCCACGAGAAGTGTTGGCTCCTCTACCTTCTGTAGTTGCAGTGAGACATTTCAAGAACCGGCAAGATGGAGAATCAAGAACAGGAACTTGCCATACAATCTTGAGGACAACCAAAACAGGTCAGTTTGGAGCATATTATTTTACTCAGATCTTCATTTCCCAAGAGATGAGTTGGTTGAAGTAGAAAAGAGGAGAAAAACTTATTTTGTTAGCATTTTTGGAGCAGTCATCAAAGAATGACTCCTTCCTGAGAAGACTCTAGATAGAATAAACCTCTTTGATGAGGACTGGAAACAAGGAAAAGAAAAAGAGCAGGTTTTTGTGCTTAGATGTGAAGATATAAAAATTATGCAAAGCCGTAACAGGCAGTTCATTTTCCTGTTTTATCCCCTGAATCTTTGTCTCTTATTTTGAGGAATGGATAAAAGGGCTTAAATAGGTAAGTTTTGTATGTCTCTTCAGCCAAAGTTTACGCTCCCACTAGTAACACAGGTGTAGTTTTACATACAAGTCTCCTGAAGGCAAAGTATTATGACATTTTCAATACATTCTTGAAAAACTTCCTGATTATTCTCTTTCCTGTCTCAAAATTGCTATTACCTCCCTAAGACATTAGACAAAAGTTAATGTAGAAATGACCTGTTGGAATATTACTGCGCAGCTGTCAAATCAGGCAAATAACTGAAGGTAAATTTTAACTATTACCATAGCCTATCACTTCCCTATCATAGTGGAAATATCTGTCAATGACTGTTCTGAAAAAGAGGTATTCAAAGCAACTTGTTGCTGTAAATAATATTGCAGCAAAAACAGTATTATCAAATTTCATGTGACCTTTTGAGAAAAGTGCTAATTTCATGGGGAGTTCTAGGAAAGAGTGCCAATTTCATGCAAATTCAGGAAGAAAAGATAGATTGGAAGGTCTTACTTGGAAAGTATAAAAGCTGTAATGACTGTAAAAGATATACAAGCCTAATAATCAAGAAAGCAACACTATTTTACTGGCGTATATTAATCACCTCATATCATGCTGGCAAAATGTAGAAACATGATGTTTTTAGTCCATGCAGTACAAAATTCAGCTGTACGTTAATTTCAAAATTGGTCTAAAAATGGATTCTTAAATCAGTTTCTTTTGGAGTTCTCTGCAGGCTTAAATAGTTCTGCCTCCTTGTCGTAGTCTAGAAGTATCAAGGTCATCCTGAGTTTAGATGTCTAGCCCACATGAATAAACAAGTGTGGCTGATTATTTGAACAGACTATATGAGGCTGAGCCTTGTTATTGCTCCTTCTCTTTTTACTCTTTGAGGTTTATGGGGGCATGAGCAGAGCACACTGTATGAAAGCAGCACATTCAGGCAGTGGTGGGAACAGTTTACTGTTGAATTTGAAATGAATGTAAAATAAAAGGTGAGAAAAATCAGAATAGGTTTTGTGATTATTTAGATTTTCAGTGATTTACTTGACTTTTCTGCTATAATGTAATCAGCAAGAGAGGTGAAAAATGTAATAAGTATCTTTCAAAAGTGCAGAAACTGTTGAATTTGGATGTGTCTATTCCCAAAATTTCATTCAGTCTTTCTTTGGAATTCTCGTCTGCCTCCTGTGGAGAATGCTAATAACCAGACTGAAACCATCAAAAGAATATAAATATAATTTTCACAAGGCGGGTACTGATCATTGCTCATATGTAGTATGAACATCTTACCACCCTCAGTATTTTAACAATTGAGGTTGATTCTAGTGGCAATGGTCAGATTTCATGTAGATTTAGGTCACTGTTAGAGCCTACTGGTCCAGATTTAGGAAAGCCACAAAGGTGCTCTGTGGTGTCAGTGCCAAACTACAGAAATCTCTAAAGACAAGAGAGTCTAATTCATGATGTTTGTCACCATGAGATGAAACTGCATGAAAATGATTGATATTGCATGACCTGGGCTATGCTAAAATCAGAAACTGTTTTTCTTTTGTTTGTGTAAGATTGAAACATTACTGAATGAAGGACTGTATTTACTTTATTCGAACTTTCTTCCCTTGAAGTTTTTTTTAAGGTTTCTTAAGGTACTCTCACCTATATTTACTGTTTATTCACCACTTCAACTGTTTGAATTGGAATATAAATTGCCTCTCCTATCCACAAACTAAGAGAACTCCATGGTGCTCCAATGGTTTCACTGCAGTTGCAAAAAATGAATATATGTCAAAATTTGTGACCTCAGCTGTCACCAGAGTAGTTTGAGAAGCACAGAAGAATAAGGAGAAAGACGTGGATATGGTGCAGAGTGAAACTGTATAGAGCCCCTCATAGTAAATGCTTAATAGAGAGACGATTCTTTGTGGAGTTATAGCTTAAAAAGGTAGTTTTATTGACTTACAGAGTACCAGAAAAAGATTAAGCATTATCCTGCAGAAGTCCGCTATAGTTTAGTGAGAGATCAAAAAGTTCTATAAACAGTGTGGTAGGAGGTTTTATGTATATATGTATGTATATATATATGGAGGAAAGTTTATGTAGCTCTGATGAAGCCTCCCTAGGGAACTGAAAGAGACTTGGTAGGTGAGAACTACAGAATAAGATAAAGGAGCAGGGTGATGGGTGGGCAATTATTGCCAGTCTAGAAGGAGGAAGCAGAACAAATTATTCTAATGGTAGTTTTTAGGAATACATCTTCAATGCACAAGCTGATAGCAATAATTGAATGTGATAAAACCCCAGACAGTGAACTATCTTTTAGCGCAAACATGTCAAGACAAAAATATCAAGTCACATAAAGGCCCTCCCCCCTTCCTGACATCATGGCTCAACATTAGTCATGGTTGGCAAACTTACTCTGAACTTACTGAAATTTTTTTTTAAAAAAAAGCTACAATGGGAAAATGATGAAAACTGTCTTCTATTTTTTCCACTGGTTGTTGTTGGGACAACTTCTGCAGGATTATCTTTTTTTGCAACTATTTATTGAAAAAGAAATAAAGAGATAATATTGGCTGTTCTAAAGTCATAGAAGTAGTGGAGAGTAGAGAGTCCAGCTGAGGCCATATATTTACTCCAAGAACTACTACGATAAAAAAAAACAAACAAAAAAACCACTTTTTGCACTTCATGATTGTTAGTTAAATTCCAAAACACTTTAGGATAGGGCATAGAAATATGGTCATCCTCTTCTCAGAAAGATAAAAGGAAAAAGAACTGTTTGAGTCAGAGACACCCTGAGTTGTGTTGAAATGTTGACAATGCTAGAAAAAATATTCCTGTCTTCTTTCTCAAGTCTCACCAACTGGACTGCCTTCTCTGCACCCAGAGAAGTGTACCATTCTCCAGAATCCCAGTTCTGACCTGGAGCCCCAAATGTGACAAAGCTGTTATACAAAAATGGCAGGGAGGTCCAGAAGAATAATTATTTTATTATCTGGAAGTAACCAGGAGGTACCCAGGCAGGGAGCAAGAACAAATGGTAACCTTTAAGGATTTTGTAGTCATTTGGGTAATCATAATTTAATTCAGTTTTGATACAGTGAAACCAATAGCTATTGGTTACTACAGACATGGCATACCACAATAACGGTAATGTCACACCTGAAGCTCATCACCAGTACATGTCACTGCTGATGAGATCTGGCCAAAGGCTGAAGAGGTGAATACCATCAACTGAACCTCCCTTGCTGCAGAAAATTTTCCTATGTCCATGGGAGTGTTCAAGGCCAGGATGGATGGGGCTTTGGCAAACTGGTCTAGTCCCTGCCCATTGCAGGGGGTTGGAACCTGGATAGTCTTTAAGATACTTACTTCTAAGTCAAACCGATTGACAGTTATAACTGTATATCTCACTGTTAGAAGGGAACTAATAACACCCACAATGTAAGATGAAAGGAATTTTAAATCCCTTTTACATTTAGTATAGATACTTCTAATATTAAACTACATGATATTAACTGAACATCAGTGTTCAAGATCTATACTTGCTTTCTCAGGCCTTAGAAGGTACATTTCCGGGAAACAATCCCAGTCCCCTTCCCCACCCCCCACCCCCCCAAAATCCCTTTCCCTTATGCTCTTACGCAGATCTGGAGGATATAATTTCCTATAAATTGAGTTTTGGTTTTAAGAAGGATTAGATTTTTTGGCAAATGAGTCGTATACCCTGCAGCATCTTTTCTTCCTTAAGTGGGTAGAGCCTAAGGCCTTGCATCAAATTGTACACTACTCAATTTTTGAAGTTGAACCAATTTTATTTCTAGTTCACAAATTATTTGATTGAGTCAAGTGCAGTCACAAGGTGGAAAAGTGGTGATAGATGACTATGATAAATGCACTTTAAAGAAAAGTGCCCCAAGAAAGCTGTGCAGATGTATTCAGCTGCATAATATCGGATTTCCATGAAAAGGGTAGCCATTGATATGCTAGAAGAACTTCCACTAATGGAATCATAATTAGTCCATGCTACTTGCATCCTGTGCAAAGTCAACTTCCTCTTGTCACAAAGAAAGTACTAGTATTTTAGTAAAGCTTTGCTACATTTTTTTTTTTTTTTTCCCAAATGGACTTTAAATTAAACCCCTTTCTTAGACAATAATTGGAGATTGGAATTGCCTACTAGAGCTGTATTTGGAATCGTGATTTCTGTATATGTTACTCATGAGTTGCTGAAATTAAGCTTTAACATTTAGTACTGTGAGTTGTCTATGGGCCCTGAGCTGTTACCTGGGCAAATAATACCAAGAAAACAAATGACACTGGTAATTTACCCTGAAAAAGGCAATTATTTGGTGGTGGTCATGGTAGTAGTTGCTTGGGTAGATTTTGGCCCAATAATTGTCCCTGAAATCTGAGGAACTTCACGGAGAAAACTCATTAGCTTAGAGTAAGGATGTTGTCTGCCATCCTAGAGCCTCCATCTCTGCAGTGAGGGTATAGATACCTGGGTCCCATGTCAACAAGCAACTTGGAATTACATAAGGCACCAGTATAATGAGCCTTCATTTCCAGGACAGGAAAATAGATCTGGTCATTCTAATGCCCCAAACTATTTGATTTGTTATGGAGACACACTTAGGTCTTAGCTGTACTACTGCTGGCTGAAGTCTCACTGAAGACCTTATATATTACAGTAGCAGGGCTGAGGACTAAATAAAAGATATTTGCAATAGATTCTGCAGGGATCCATGTATAGCTGCTATTTGAGAAACCTGTCTAATTTTTCAATACAATACAAAAAATATAAACGAAATTCAGAAAACTGGATTCTTTAGGTTTGCTATGATGCCACTGAAAGCAGTGAAGCTTCTCTGATTTATAGGAGATGAACATCTCAACTGTAATATTTTATTATTGGATTTTAGAGAATAATTGAATATCAGGAAATTGTTCACTCTATTTATTTATTTTGGTAGCAGAGAAACAGGATTTTCCCAAACTTTTAATAAGTCATCACTCTTTGTGTGTAAATTCCATTATTTTGGGTGAGTGAATGGGTAAAGCATGACTGAATCAATCTGATAGTCTTTATTTTCAACTGCTTCAGTATTAGTTATCAAAGCATTTTCTGTGTTTCACTACCCTGCTTAAATAGCAGAATTTGCTGCAATATTACTTTGGTAAGAAAGGGTTAAGAAGTGAAAGATAAAGAGCTCCAAGTGTCATTGTTTTAGTACCAGCAGTGTTATGTCTCTGCTACAGTGCATAAAGAAAGGAAGAAATGCTGACAAGAAAAAATATCACACTTTTAAAAACTTTCCCGAGTCTAAGGAAGATACTTTTAAATTTGTGCCTGTTACAGTAATTAGTAAACTTGTTCTTAATAGTGTTGTTAAAATGTAATTTTTTCACACTTTCTCTGACTTTGACACTGCTGCTTTTTAAACTTCATTTTGCACTTTGTTCCATTGTTCTTTAATCTGCTGCACTTTGCATTTAGTATCACTGAAATTTCGCACTTACTATGTCAATAACATCTGGCAAAATTGCCACCTATTAAGAGTAAGTGTTCTTTTTTCTCCTGTGAGAAATGTGATGGTGTATTATATTGGTTTCCCTTGAGAGGCTAAGGAGACAATTTTAAAGCAGATAAATGCATTAAAGAAATAACCTGAACTATGAGAGAAGGTTAACGAAAGTCAGAAACTTTTTACTTTTTTTTTTTTCTTTTTTTCCTTTAATAAAAGCATCCTGCACTTGTGGGGAGTGAAAAAATAGTTTGGTTATGCAATCCTTTGCACATTTGGATGTATGTTACCTTTCATCATTCTGCTGCAGAATGTGTTATGTTCTCATAGGCTTTTATCTGCATCAATATTTTTTCTGCACATGTTGGCTATGTGCTGGTTTAATGATGAATTCCTTTGTGGAAACACAGGAATGGTTTTCCAGAGGTGCTGTAGACAGACCAGGCCTGGCTTTGCATCTTCCACCTACATGGTCCAGCACTAATTCCAGTTCACCACGCTCCTTCCCACAGCACAAATATTCTACTGAAGGAAGGTGGGATGTGTTGGAATCACCTTTGCCTCCTCCAAACTTTACATTCCAGCTAGAAAATCTTAATGACATTCTGCTGTCACCCATACTTGAGTGATTGACCCACTTCAGGCATAATGCTTTCAAGAAGATCTTCCTGAATTAACATATACACACTTCCCAAACCATGCAATTTTTACATATGCATTGCTAGTAAATGAAACTGAATTTACAGAAAGAAGTTCAGTCTGAGTGATAGACATTTCCTTTGCCATGGGTAAAATCTGAGTGAAATTGAGCCATCCGTGTCATGCATGTGCTGAAATGTTGCAGTGTTTCCAATAACTGCATATTAGTCAAAGAGGGGAAAAGCCTCATGGAAGGAAATTCTGTAGCACTTTTTACACTATGGAGTCAATATTCACAATACTGCCTCCCATGGCATTGCAGGAATGTGAGCTCAGAAGGGCTGAGGGAAATACAGCCTGTTCTATAGACTGTCACAGCCATAGGGAATCTTTCTATTGACTTCTGGGGAGCTCTGATCTGAGCCCACATTATAAATACAAACTATATGACCTGATTGAAAAAGCAGGAGGAATGGGAACGTAATGAACTGAGATATGGGGATGTGGGATTTTGGTACTTTGGCAGATGGTGGAAGGGCATTCCATGTCTGCAAATCCTCATGTCAGGACTCTGTGTTGCAAACACAGTGATATTCTGCTTTGAACAAGGGACGTGAGCTTTATATCTGGCTACATGCATAGTTCCAGTTAGCATAATGAGAACTTAGCATATATTGAATCACAGACAGAATAGACTTGACCGAGAAAAAAATCTGTCCCCATGGAAAAGCAACTTAACAATTAGACTAAAGAAGCAGATTGTACTAAAATTGATATACTTGATCTTTATTCAACATATTGTTAAAGAAAAATAGCTACGTTTTTCATCTTCTCTGTACAGATACGAGACTGAAAAATACAAGTGACTCGAATCTGTATGTCTGAATTCAAATGAAATTTTACTTGAGTAAAGCAACGTAGGAATGAGTTGAATGCTTTAGTTACTTTGATGTATAAGGTTATTATAGAATACATCTCATCTGATATAATTAGAAATAATAATATTGCAGATTTGCTATCTTGCTATGGTACAATACATCTTCCTATGGTTTTTGATTTGCATGTAATATTTATAATGTCATTTATTAGATTGTTTCTGTATAAATCTACCCAGGCGATGTGTTACTACTTAAACTTTGAATGTGTGTCTTGGAGGATACAGAAATAACCAAATAAAGCATGCTTGAACATTGTCATTCTTTTCTTTCTTTCACACATACAATTAAGGCTCAGGTATTTGCATCTGAATTGATTCTGATATAACATGGGGTTTACATACCACTGGTTACAAATAATGAGGTGGTGAAGAACAACAATTGCATTTCTCCTCCCAGATTTTTCCTTTTCTAAAATTTCTCTTCATTCTTTTTTTTTTTTTGTCTGCTATTTAAAATCTTTTCTCTGACATTAACGTGTTTTCTTCTGACAAAGTGACTCCTCTGACACTATTTATTTTAAAATAATTTTATATAACGAAAGATTATTCTTAACAACACACAAATAAGACTCTAATGAGCACAAACATGAATCAAATACTCAAGTGTTGTCCAGTGTTATCGAGTGTGATACGGCAGGGCTCATTTTTAGCCTTCCTTCTAGAAGTGAGTCACTTCTAATTTCTTAATTTAGAAAGATGACTTATTTCCTTGTATTGAAAATCCACCAAGAATTTACTTTGGTGGTTCATTAACCTTTTCCCGCTGGAGACAGAGCTAGGGACTCCAGCAAGTTCTCAAGGTGACTGCATGACTAACTTATCCAAATCTTTTTTTCTTTTTTTTTTTTCATTGAAAGGCATCTTGTGGTAGATAACATGTAGCTAGCTCGCGTGAGCCTTGTTCACACTTTGTAATGCTGTTCTTAGTAGGTAGTTCCCATGATTTCCTGGGGAGGATTCAGAGAGTAAGTCAAGGTTTGGCAACTTTTCAAAGTTGAGGTGCCAGATGGTATTTTTCTTTCCCAAATTAGAAGTTAAGTGTGCTGTTAGAAGCTCAGCAAGAGCTGGGAGGTACTGCCTTTCACAGAAGCAAGATGCTGCCAATCACCTTATTGGAGGTATCGTCTCTCTGCACAAAGCTGCAGATCCTCAGCCCCTGCTGAGTGTGGAAGAGCCTCAGCCTCTCACAGGTGCCCCTCTAAAGATGCACTTTGTGTCCCAGCTCCTGAGCCCACATGAGCTCTGCCATGTCTCATCCAGTGGCTGCCTTCAGACCTTCTCTGACCTTCCTATATCTGCTCAGACATGAGCAGATAGCCCCCAGAAAAGAAAGCATATCTTAATAGAGCAGACATGTCCTCATCTAACCTAAGTTAGGGTAACTGGTTTGGATTATCACAGTGGTCTCCCATCTGATAGCTGCTTCTCTGCCTGCTTTCTATTTTTATTTTCCCCATATTGAGGCTATTTTTAAGTTTTTTGTTGTTGTTGTTGTTGTTTTTCCTACCAAATCTAGATTTTAAATAAGTGACAAAAAGCTCAGAACCTCTGCCTATAATATCTATCTTTAGGCAGTTACACTGACAACAGGTGCTTCAGGGAAAACACGTTTGTTACAGGTAGGCATGTGATTAAGCTGCCAGCACCCACTTTTCTGGCACCTGAAAGTTGGCAATGATCATAGTCTACTTCCTTGTTCAGCTGCAGCTTGTCATCTGAAAGCTGCTCTATTTTGCATTTCTGGGTCTCTTTTATGTTCGCAATGATCATAAACCCTGGAAGTCACTGAACTTGTTTGTGAGGGCCATCTTGCAAATGTAGCTTGCAATGAACTTCCACAGAGGTGCCTTGTGTCATAAGGTCCTCTAAGTCTTCTCTGTAGTGAGCTAACAGGAGCAAGAAATGTTAGAAAAACAGCAGCTGTATAAACTGTGTGTCTTATACTGCTAACCACTGAGTGTCTCCACTCAGGACAAGAGAAACAAAAAGAAACGGGAGTGAGTAAATGCAGCTCCATGAAGGTTTCCTGGCATACCTTTCAAAGCAAGCACAGGATTGACACTCCTTGGCTGTTTGAATGAGGGTATAGCCATGCTGTGGGTCCTGAGGTAACTCTTAATATGTGCTTTGTTACTGCTCTGGTGACAGTCTTCTCATGCAACTAGTAGGAGGCCTGTTGGGTTATCTGAATTGGTTGTGGTAGGAAAAGAAGAAACATCACAGCTTTGGAGGACCTCACTGGACTGCTTTGACATCTTCCATTTCACAAAACTGAGGACATTAGCTGATTCACATCTGTCTAGAGGGTGGGACATGTTGGAAGACTGTCATCAGAGATCCAGAATCTCCTTGCTACTCCCAATTGACAGCTCATCTACTTTCATATAAGAAAAAAGACTGTGGAAACCTAATTTGACTCTTTCTCCATCAACACTGGCTAAACTCTAGTTTTAAACAAAAAGGAATGCAGACCAGCTTGACATTTAGCAGGATTCCTCTGATACAACAAATATGCTGCAAGCCTGAAGACAGGTGCATCACCACTAAGAAGGATTTTGTTATGAATGTTCTCATTACAGTGTGTCATGGATAACTAACAGTGTACAGTTTGTGCCTTGAGGTTTAGATTTGCTGTTGTTACATTGTTGACACATATTTTTATTTTAATCTTTTAAATTAAGTGGTAAATATGGAAGTCTTTATTCAATTAAATAAAAGATAGTCGTTAAGAGATAGTGATTGAAGTGAAAAGGTGAGAAATTAAAGTTCTGTATATGAAAATACAGAATTCAAGTGAACAGTACGGTAAGTGAAGAGATAAAAACAGAAAAAAGTAAAAGCAATCCTGAAACCTGCCCCAACAAGAAAATGTTCAGAAATTGCTTAAGCTTTTTTTTACTGCTGTTTCATGTTACGGGTAATATAGTACCCTAAGTTTGACATTTACAAATGTAAAAGCTCATGTGAATATTCACATGCATAATGTTGGGTATTTACTTTCTCATTGATTTCAGAAGGACACAGTTTAAAGTTTTCTGCTGACTATAAATCTAATCTACCACTGCAGTTTGTGTCTGAAGTAAAATAAAGGACAGTTTTAATGTGTTTATCTATTTTCTTTCCAGTAAATGACCCAATTGAGGGATGAATTTTAGCCCTGAATCTTTCTCATAACCTCTATTTTGATCATATCTGACTGTAATAACTATCCTTTTTATTATCATTATTGAAATGATTTCAATAGACTTCTAATAGTAAACTGGAATAATGGAGCATGTGCATAACAGTATCAGTCAGCAAAGAAAAAAAGAACCTGCCTATGGAGCCAAGAGAACAAACTGCAGCCCACAACTCTCCTTATTAGACAGCAAGGAAATGTTCTTATAGCAGGTAGGCAGATATGAAATGTAGTAATTATCTGTTCCTTATCAATAATTAATATTTTTCACTTGCATTCTATTCTCTTCTTTCTAGTTACTACACCTTGTTCATCACCACACTCACTGTCTCACTCTGTGTATTTCCTTGTCTGTTATGCATTTGTTTTCTTGAACTCTTCTTGCGCAGAAAGGCACACAAAAAAATTTAGGATTATTTTTGAAAATCTGGAGATCTTTATGTATATATTGCTATATGTTTTGAAAGGAAATGAGCTCATGGCCTTTACTATGGGTCTGTGGGGAGTTGGTTTTCTCTGCCTTACTCTGGCAAAGGTATGTCAGCTACAAGCAAAATACAGGCGGTTCTCCAAGTGTGAGTCTGTATTGCTTTGCAGGTGTTAAGCTTATATTGGTACTTTTAATAGTCCTCTGACATAACAGTAGTTTTACGCGTTTCAGCTTCCCAGCACTGTGCAGGTATGTGCAGTCTAATTGTAAAATCCTAGCAGGACATTTAACTTAGTGTCTGATTTGTCTCATCCTCAGAACTCTGCTGAGTATCTTTGTCTTAACAGCAGCAGCAGCAGGACCAGGGCTTGGATTTACTCCACTTTCTGACACAGGCAGAAGCCACTGAGGAACCTGTGTGACTGGCTTAACTTAGTGCAGCTTGGCAGCAGCTCAGCGCTGCAGTCAGACAGCCTGTGCTGGCTGCAGATGGTACCCTGATTTCTCCCTGAAAATTGTCCCCTCAGCTCACAGCCAGCCTCCTGCTCAAAGTTATGGCCTCCTCGAGGACACCGGCATGAGTCAAGAAACAGCCTTCTAATCCAAAGCGTCCCCCCCCGACCCAGGTGTAGGAAGACTTTACTGAGTCAGTTTAGGGAGCTGGTAGGTGACAGCTGTGAGGGAGCAGAGAAGAGGTCTGCAGTGGAAGAGTGCCTGGAGTGTAGTGTGAGTGGTACCACAGACCTACAGGCCTCTGAGCTAGGGAAGGGAAGAGATCATCTGGACCCCTTTGCCTGAAACCACTGTAGCCACAGAAGTGGATTAAACGGTGCTAAAAGTTGTTTTTGGTAGGAGTGGAACAACTCTTATCCCAGTCAGTCAGTGGTTCCATTGACTCCGATTGCTTTTCCAGTTTGGAGGATAGGAGAAAGTAGTATCTCCCAGTTGCTGCCTTTGTTTGAGATCTGGTTTTATAAACTAGGTTAATTGATCAGACCTTCTTTTTCATTTTCCTTTATCTGGCTGATCTCTGAGTCTTATGCTTGTTACAGATATCTCACAAACGCTCTATTGTGAACAGTGATGAGCTCCAATCTCACTTTAAAGCTATAGATCCACTCAGAACATCAGCAGCAGTGGCTTTAGGAAAACAGATTATTATAGGAAGCGATAGACGTACTGACTAAATAGGTTGCAATCATCCCCTGCAGTAGGTGGTGCTCACTGCTTAAGTAACATTAAGTAGGGACAGTGTAGGGCATACCAGATTTTGGCTGAGCCTTTAAACCAGAGACTTACAGTTTATGATGGAAGAAAAAAAAGTGAAGCCATTTTTCATAGACTGTAGTCTATCTACCTAATCTTTTCTTTTGCATTTCTCTTAAAAAATACTTTAAAATTCCCCTGCTCTCCTGTTGCAGGGACACCTGGTATGTTTTATTGCAAAACAGCTGTGCTTCAGTTTAGTGAAATTCTGTGTGTGTACTTCAGGACACTTCAAGAATCTCTCTGAGTGTCAGAGATGTTAAATTTTTATAGAAGAAGTGCTATTTTTGGTGAGAAAAATTGATTGGTAGTTTATATAAACACGAACTTCACCTGTTCAGCTGCTGCTTCTAGAGCCCCATAACAAAATGGATTCAATGAGCATTGTTTTGAAAACCCACCTGTAAGTGTTGCAGGCACCAAAAATACCTTTAAAGACATTCTTCTCCTGTGTCACTTGCGTAGCTCTGAAGAGCTTTCATTTGCTCACAGATCCTGCTACCTGTGCACAGCCAGAATGCCCTATCAGGCTGCACCTGCTGCAGCCTTACCTGAAAATGCTGCTGCGCAGCTCTGCAGATGCTGCCCTCTCTGGATTTTCTCTTTTCAGCATCACTTTTCTAGTTTCTGAGCAAGCCCCTAGCTTTCACCAGCAGAGCAGGGGCTTCACAGGTGAGAGGTATAAGCTGGTTCAAGTCTGACAGTGAGAAGTCAGTTCGGTACTAAGTCTTGAGTAGAAGCGGTCGCAGACTCTGAAGGGAGCAGTGCATGTACTAAAACTGCAGTTCATAGTGGAATTTTGGATTCAGATCATCCTTGAATTTTTAGGAAAGTCTGGATCAAGATCTGAATTTTGTGATATTTCTATTGTGCTCCTAACTGGATGCCAACTTTGTAAGGTCTGCCCTGCCTAAATATTTGGACACTGGCCAGGTGCTTGGATGTCACTGTCTTAAGAGCTAAAAATAATTGTCTCAGTAGCAGAAACCTCTGTTTTGAGACTTACTCTTCAAAGCCTGTGTACTGGTTGGAACACCATGATGGAAAAAAAGGAATTGTATTAAACAACAAGAAATTTTGCAGTTTAATTTACTATTTAGAGATTCACAGATCATTAATAATGTTCTATAATAATACTCACCTGGCTATAATATATATTCATGCCTTTGTGTTTCTGAAGTGCTTTGAGAACCAAGTATAGGGCCATTATAATGGAGAAAAGTATTTTTAAATGAGTTAAAAATTCCAGCTGTTTTCCCCACAATAGATTTTGCCTAAAGTAAGAATGAATATTAAAGAAGAAATAGAACTTTTTCTAAAGTGGATCTTTGCTGGCAGTCTGATAAAAGAACATTTCTCTGTGTGCTGTCGCTTTTCTTGATGATACTTAATTTTAGTTTGGTTTAGTTATTACTTCATTACATATTTTCTATAATAATGAAAATTCACCAAGGCTGCCACTTGTCTCACAATGTACATCTCCACTCCAGTAAAAATGAAGTAAAACTCTACTTTTTAGGCAGCAGAGTATTGCTTTGTATTTTTTTTTTCCCCATAAATATAATTATAGTGTTTAACAACGTCTTCTGTATAGAAATCATGGCTCTCTTGAGTAATATGCTGGTCTGTGAGCCTCAGAGATACAAAAGTAAAATCCTTACCTCATTACCTTAAACCTGGCATTTTCTAAATGCAGTTTTCTGCATGGCTTGGATTGGTTTGTTTGAAACCATAGCATTTTGATTACTCTAGAACCTGTTGAAACGCAGGGTGTTAGAGAGCTGATGTAAATTATAAAAACAAAACATATTTGTGCTATTTTCTTAGGTTACATCCAAGGTTTCTTTTCACTTGAAAGAAAGAAAAGACCAAAACATTAAAAAAAATAAAGAAAAATATAACAACAGTGATGTTAAGGTCCATGAGTTAAACTGCAGCCCTCTATGTAACAAGGATAGAGGAAAAAAGCTACCCCAAATCTGTGTAAAATGTGTTTGAGGAGGCAACAATGAACTCTTTCAAAACAATGCTGTCACTGCTTCAGCACTTTAAAGTGACACTGTGATTTTCAAGTATTAATAAACATCCAGGGGGAGCTAGGGAGTAGCTTTTTCTAATGGCATATAAGGAAATATGAATAGAGAGAAAAGTAGTATAAATGACTAATTCTGCTTTTGGGTTTGGGGCTTTTTTTACTAGGAACTTTTGATGAGAAACTGGTCAGCCATTCTGAGAGTGGTGGAAAGCCTGTCAAGGTCACTGCCAAGGACAAGGGAGTCAATTAGTATGCAGATCAGAGCCAAGGAGTTCAAAGGTATTGTTCCAATTCAATCACATTAGCCAGGCCAGTAATGAACAAACGGCATGACCTTAATCAGGGAGCCTGAACCACTCACTGAAGGGAAGTATGTGTGTCTGTGTGTGTATTTGGGGGGGGCAGGAGGAGGGGTTAGGGTAGCAAAAAGGATGTGGTTTCTTTTGTTGTAGTGTTTTGGTTTGGGCTTTTTTTTTTTTTTTTTTTTTTTTTTTTTTTTTAAAGGGACAGCAAGCCCAGTTTGCTAGATTAGCCACCAGTAATGGAAACTTATTTCTGGGTCTCTGTGATCTGAAGTACAAAACTGCTTTTATTTTTGGCTGTTAACTGAAACAGGCTCAAATGGACAGGTGGCTAGAATATTTTAATAAATGCATTCAGTGATATGCTAAGGGTACGCAGGAGGAGGGAGATAACCTTATGTAAAACACCAAACAAAATTTTGCAATGACGATCGCTCTCACACAATGCTAATTTTATTAAAGTCTATACGTTAGATCAATTCTGGGTGATTTTTTTCCCCTTAGTTATAACTGAAAGTAATCCACAATCTGGTTAATAATGGAGAATATTTAGTTAGAACACAAAGTATTCCTTTAGCACTTTAAGTCTAAAAAATATTGTGCCATACATAATTATATTTTAGCTATCCTGTTTGCTACGTTGATTTGTAGGTTACTCAGTACAATATTCTGCATGTTTCAGTGTACTCAGCTTAGGACAGTCAAAAAGCATCGTTCTGTGTTATATTCACCTTAACAAATGCCCACTCTTATAAACTTACAAATTCTCTCTCATTTTTTTTTTTTTTTTATGTATACATATACATGCTCAAATACTTTCACAAAATGTGTACGTACAAATGACAATAATAAAATGACAGGATGTATCTGTACTCATTTATGTATTGTAATGTCTGCATGTTTCTCTAAAGTGGTTTTTGAATGCATACTTAGGACTCTATTGAAATTTCTACGTAAATCAGGACTATATTCCCTATTTTCTAAGCCAATGATTGAACTTTGTAGCTAAATATATTACAGTACCTCTTCAAAAGGTAACATTTTTCTGTATTTGAATAATGGATATTGTAAACACATGCTTTCTGCATGTGGAAATATAAAAACACTCTGCGAGAAATCAATATTAACTATTGAAAATGTGAATGATGCTTAAAATATATTCACATGGTTTACCTACAAGTTATGGTTTTGTGTTAGTAGATGCAATAGCTTACAACTTTTCTGTATCACTCTGGGTAACATTTGCTCAACAATTACATCAGCTGGAGCAGATTATCAAAGAAAGCTGCAGGCTTCATTGGGGAAACTGTTTGCAGAAATCACTTCATTTCTCTATAAATGAATCATGATAGGCAACTAAGATTTTAGGAATCAAGGGGGGTTAGGTTTTTTTTCTTCACTTTTTCCCCTCTCTCTTCCTTACTGGGGAGGTAGTTCATCATATCTCACTAAAACGGAAGATGCATAACAGAAAAGAAACTATTCTAGGCTATGAAGCACCCTAGGGGTTCATGAATGTTGGGGGAGGAACACTGATTATACAATGCAATAACATATTGAGACACTATTTCAGTTTTACACTTGGTATCAAGTAAATACAGGATATCTCACCCATGAAGGGTGATTATCTTTCATGAAGGGAGGAAATGAGTTATTAAGGTCTTTCTCAGGAGCAAAACAAGGATAAGAATCTTTATTAATGTAAGAAACAATCTGTTTTTTTGTTTTTCCCCTACAGTAATACAATTCCTTTTTAGCAAAAATCTGTTCCTTTTTTTTTTTTTGTTTTGTCTTTAAATCATCTATATCTCAGGAAGAAACCCATATCAGTTTTACCTGACACCACTGCACTGCTTGGGAATATTGTTATAAAACATGTGCTCATTGCCATTTTTATCTAAATCACAATTAATAACATTTTTAAGCATGAAATGTCTATCTAGTCTCATAAAAACACTTGTAAAGTATTTGATATTTTATTTGAGGATATTAAAAGATTGTTTAAAAATAAACATATACCAGCAGAGCAGAATTTTCACACAATTATTCAGATAGTCAATAGGTCTTCTTTGATCATATTATTATGATGCTTCTGCTGAATTTCAGTCTAAGACAGGCATATTTTTTTTCTGTCTCTCTCTCTCTCTTTCTTTCTCTCTCTCTGTCTCTCTTTTTTCCCCTAAACAAGGTCATAGATTTTTTTAAATGAGGACTAGAAGTTCCAAGTACAAGATTAAGTAAGTTCTAACAGTGTTATAAAAGTAAGTGCTTTTTTCTATAATAAAAGGTGTTTAAAAGGTTCGCTACAGCTTTAAACAGAATTACAATTTACTTCTTTCAAGTGTCCAGGCCATAAATTCTTCTCAATTCCCTCTCTCTCTCCTTGTCGGAATTAATGAGATCAGATTTGATCAGGGCAGTGATGTGTTCAGAGCCAAATCACACAACAGCGCGCGTGCGGTAATGGAATTTGCATCTAATGCATACATAAATCAAACATCTTTCTGGACATTTTCATATGCATAATGTCATTTCATCCAGTTCTCTCTGTGCAGAGGGGGAGATTTTTCTCTCTGAGAGAATGACTTTCTTTAATGCTTTCATTTTATTTTCGCTGACTACAATCCCCGAGAATGCGCTCGGTCGGAGAATCTTTCGGGGCGCGGTTGACAGTTCCTTTTCCAAGAGGGGTCCTTCACATTTATCATGCCTCTTCCTCGGGGGCTTTGTTATGCAAATGTGGCTGAAATTGATAATTCCAAAGTGCTTCATTTCGGTTCCTTGGCGGTTGGAGATGGTAGATAAAAAGAAACTGACAAGACACACTGATTGCCCTCAATGCTTGTAACTCTCTTGCTAACAAGGCTCGATATTGTTAAAAATTCCTATTGTTATCAGGGTGGCAGTTCCATTATGCAGGCCTTGCAAATTTCTCATTTGAATATTAACCCTTTAATCACCGCCCTCCCCTCCCCCCAGCCCCAAATCAATTGCCGTCGAATGGAGCAGAACACACAACAGGAAATTATTTCCCTATTATGGGTGAAATGTGTGTGGCGGTTCTGTGTGCGTGTGTACGAATTTTATTTATTTATTTATTTATTTTGGTCTGTTTGTTTCAAAACAACACTCCATTAATCCTTTTTCAACATAAGCACAAGAAATTTTTTACCTTAAAAAATGCTTCATCAAAACAGCTTTCACAGAGATAGACCCAACTGGGCTGTTTCAAGTTAGGGCTGGGAGAATATTTACGTGGAAATATGTGTTTGCAGAAGCCAAATTCAGTAGCTCTCAGAGAGTGGAGAAGTTTCATTATTTTTAACTTGTATGGACTTGCACTTTATGTTCTAACTTAGGTAGGCCTCAGGGAGGGGATAGCGTATCTTCATATACCAGAGCTTTTAGCTGTCTGTCCTGCTGGCTGCAACATCACTGTGTCAGGCTGACCAGCACCTCATTTCCAGACAACTGAAATAAAGGTGCAGAGATAAAGAGAGCTTGAAAACTGCTCAGACTTCCGGAGCAGTTTTGTTTAACCTTGAAGGACACGTGTCTATATCTTCGCTTCCACTGTTAGTCATTTCTCGTGTTGACCAATTTCACATAAATTCCTATAAAGTACAGTTAATAAGTGAGAGAGAAAAGATTGTTTTAGGCACCTGGTGCTGTAGTTTGTGCGATCTTTGTGTCTCTCTTTAGAAATCACTGAATCAGGCTCTGGGTATGACATATGACCGGGTAATGGCAAGTTCGAGCAAAGGATTAGGTCATACAGCAAAGGTGCATGACTGGATTCTAACTGATTTACTCACTGATTAATGAAATTGCAATGCCTGGAATTTCAAATATCCCTCTCACATCCACTGATGTGTGTGTCCAGAGAAGGTGAATTCCGTCTCACCCAGGATATGCCTCCAGGCTCGTATTACAATTATAGGATAATTTTAGTTTGTCATTTTTCTGGGGACACCTGACATGGTTCCAGTTAAAGTAAATCTTGGTGTGACAAAGGTAAGTACTTAAGATGCTGGAGGGAAGTGGGGAAGGGAGGAACCGTCTCTGCAAAATGAAGCATAGTTCACTGCTAGCGCCAGGCAGCTGCAACAATGTAATATTTCTCTACAATTATGAAGAAGATGCATCTCAACCAGCTCATGTCAAAGGAACATCAAAGTTTTTCACTTTCTTAGTTCTGAAGTCTTGCAGAGCTATGTCTGCCAAATTACAGTAAATAAAAAAGACACTTGCACAACAGTAACCTCTTTTATATTGGACCGAGGATACCTCTTCCTCCTTATTAAGGAAAAAAAAAAAAAAAAAAAGAATGAAAGCCCTCTCATGTTATTGTAGGAACACTTGGAAAGCTCATACTTCTTTCTTTCATTTTCAGGTGTGATGGCAGATTAAATCCCTGGCAGGAAACAGTGATAATGCCCACTGTAGAGCTGTGTGAGTTACAACAGCAAAGTTTCCCATGTTGATGCTTTTTCTTTCAATTATCTGAAAACACCCAGTTAATTTTTAATGTGTTCGTACCCTCATTCTGTTGCCAAAACTGCTACCTTTCCCCTCCCTTCTTACTCAGAAATAGATTTCACTAAACCTGGCTGCTGTAAACTCATTATACAGTTCTATCATTTATTCTGTCCATTAGAGTAACCAGTGTTAGTGCTTTTCCCCCCACTTGAGTCTGTCAAGTACTGTTATTTATGCTCAGTGGTATTAATATCTCTGGCTGTATTATGGTTGTGCACTCAAAACTGCTAATACAATCTAAACTTGGCAATAGTGACTGCATCAGCTATCAATAATCACAAAGCCTCATGCAACTTTTAAGTATTAATAAGAGTCAGTAATTACATAAATATGATGAAGCCCTTCTGCTTACTATAAAGAATCATCAGTAATTCAGATGGTTTTAAAAAGATCCCCTTTTTTCAGAATCAGAGAGCGTGCCTATGTTATGAAAAAGAGAATTAAAGATTTGACAGTATGTTTTGAATGTTTCTGATTTTCAGTTACCCTTGGCAATGACTCTGCTGTAACCTGACTATATAATGTTATCTGTTATCTTTAGGTAGAAGAGGGCTTAAAAGTTGATTTTTTTTTTCTTCCATTGCTTGATTTCTGCGGGCTAATTTCACCAACAAAAGGATATTCTGTTTTTCTGTAACAGGAAAACTTGTTAGGTAATTTGTGACCATAGAATTAGAGCAATGCAGCTATACTAATATATATGCAATGGCTTCATTATGCGTAAGAGCGGGCACTCTTTACTTTGCAGCCCAAAACACACAAAGCACCCATTAGAATGAAGAGGCCTGTGATGTCTCTTCATGTGCAGAGTGTAAAGGTACATGAATGTCCTTGCTTGTTGGCATTTAATTTACCAGTTGCCTCTGTAGTGGAGCCTTGGCAGATTCAGCTTGAATCTGAAAGACAGGCTGTCATACTGAGAGTCTGCTGCCTACTGCTGAAATTGAGAGGCTTGGCAGATATGCAAACAGTAACTGGGTTTGAGTTGTTTTGATTACAAGTTAAACAGAAAGTCATTGGCAGGGCCAATATAAATCTGCTGAGGTTTTTTTGGCAAAATCTGTGAAGGTATTTCTATAAATTCTGCAGGATTCTGTAGCACCTTGATTTCACTTCAGAGAGTGTCCACCTCTGAACCCATTCTGCGGATAATTGTGTCAGAAACGTGAGCGAACATGTTTAAGTCACTGAGAGCTTCCAGATTCAGCAATATAAAGCACATTAACAACATGCTATGCCACACCACCTTCTAGAGTTGTTAAATTCGGAAGCCTGGTGCTTCCGAATTCAAGCTAAGGTGGATTTTCAGAGAAGTAAAGGAAGCTCAGCTAAAAACTGTTAAAACAGGAAGGAAAACTTGTTTTTTCATGAAAGTTCAAAGAGAAAAAAAGATAGATAGATAGATATCTAATTCAGTAATGTGGCCTGAAATGCAGAGATATTCTAGCAACATGTACTTTATTAATCATGATTCCCTGAAGTTGCTCCCCTACTGTGTGTAGTGCTTTAACAGTGATTTGGACTGGAGCAATTTAGTCTGAAACTGGCTTTTTTCCGTCCTTCTTCGACAACTTGCATGAAACACTTTGTTTGTACAAACATCCAGACCTGATAAAATCCAAATGCTTATCCCAAATTTCTTTCCTGACAGAGTTCGTTTGTCCCTCTGACTGATCTGTGATGCAGAGTTGATAAAAGTAACCCAAACTGACATTGTATAAGCAAAAAAAGGAGTCTGTACACTTTAATTACATGTGCTCTTACAGTGCAACCTCTGCTTAATTCTAACTTAGTGTTTTAAACACTAACAAATCCTTTACTAAAATTGCCTTCAATTTTAAGGCACAACCACGTTAATTTTGGAGGGAAGGGAAAGAATACATATAATTGTTGCTCCTATTGTTTCTGTCTGGCTGGCTGTAGGCAGATTTCTGCAAGGCTGGCTGGCAACAATACATTGATTTACAGAGGCAAGAATATCTCCACAATTGCAATGGCTAAGACACCTTTATTTGAAAACTGAGAATATGCAAAATGTGGCAAAGTTCTTGGAAGGAATCCAAATGTATGGAATCCTTTTTCATATATTTTTTTCTACTTATATCTGCTACTTTGCCTATTAGAGCCTTCTAAGCAGGGAAAAAAAAAAAGTGAAAAAGAAGAGCCCTGAATTTACACATTATTATGTTGCTCAAACTAAATTTTACAAGAAACTAATCTGGACAAATTGATTAGAATACAAACACTGTTATCTAAATGTTCTTTATTTCCAGATCTGGCGAAGTGAAAAAAGCAAATTATTTTCCTGAAAGAAGTAAGGGTTTTGTTTTCTGTGGAAATTACGCCACCACTTTTCTCATGCTGAATGTCCTTTTCCCTTAAGCAAATGGAATAAAAGGGTTTATACGAATGAGTCATATTGCACTTCTGGTAAAACAGATAACAATAACATTTTAGGAATTTAATTTTTGGATCCAGATTGAAAATATACACTAGCTTTTTTGCCTCCCTTTGCTACGTTTCTGTTTTCTGTACACTTTTCTTGGAGGGAAAAAAAAAAAGAAGTGAATTTTGGAACCTTTAAATATGCTTTTCCAATACTGCAGCCCAATGCAAATTTTTTAGGGAATGCTTACAAATGTCAGATCTCTCTGAAAGTGATATACTTTATTACTGTTCTTTCTTATAATACAAACATTTCAGTGCAGCTCGGATCTTATTTTTTAAAATACACAGGATTTTGATATATGGACAACAGGAGAATATGTATTTTAGATATAATGCCATAAGTGCTTAAAAGTTATTTCTGAGCTGATTTAACATGGAAAATCTCCAGGTAGATTAATTTTATAGGCTGCTTTTATGGGTGTAACATTTCAAGATGAGAAAGCTGTGCTTCTGAAATTTAGTTTCGGCAGATTTCATTGGCACCTCCATCTCCATCTTTTATTACCTTAAAGTTGAAATTTAATCTCATTTTTTTTTCTGATTTTTACTTAATTTCTGACTGGAATGGCTGAAGCTGTATTTTTGTGCTCAAGTTCTGTTGGCTCTATTACTATCATCTCATTATTTACATCCCAAGGAAAAAAAAATCATTACAAAGGGACTAAATAACTGTGCTTAGAAATTGCAAGACCTCTGATGCTGAAGATTTTTACTGGGACAGACATCCAAAATGAGGTTAAGCAGATGTCCCCCAAAAGCCTATTTCCAAATAGCAGAGTTAATTCAAGCTGTCCGTAAACCAGTTGTTCTATTGTGGTGAACACAGAGCCTGAAACTGCATTCTTTGCACAGGAAAAACTTCCAATTGAAACATGACTTTGTAAAGAAACACCTATTTCTAACATTGCCAACAGAGGCTGTGTTGTAGTGAAGGGGAAAAACAGGCTCTATGAAAGAAGCATGCTTACTGATGTTTCTGTATGACTCTTAATGTGGATTCAAAACACACTGCACTGAAGATGTGTGTAGTGAATGCCTATGAACAATAGCATGCATTTGAGTATTATATACTTTTCTGTATTTCTGCAAGATATTCCAGAATGCATCACAACTATGTATGAAAAGTGGCTTTTATGCATGTCTTAAGAATACTTCATAAATTTCAGTACCTCAGCCATTTGGTTGGTAGTTCCTGTTGGTTTTTTTTTGTTTGTTTGTTTTTTTTTTGTTTTTGTTTTTGTTTTTGTTTTTGTTTTTTCTCTCTCTGTACCAAAGTACTAGCCTATATTGCTAAAAAAGAAAGAGGAATTTTAGGAATGCAGGTGACAGGGAGGAAAAAGGAAGCACTTTAAAACAGTAAGTGTGTGTGCGTGTGTGTGCGTGTTTGGAAATTCACGAACAAACTCTTTTATGCTATGGTCTCAGTTTTTATGACTGAATTACATATGTTAAAAAATTGGTCTCACTAACATAAATGCTGAGAAACCCTCAACTATTGTGGTGCCTGTTGTAGTTAAGAAAGTTAACAGAGATACAAAACACTGAAAAATAATGATTTCCTCGCTACCAACACGATTACATAAATTAGGTGTACATAAGTTTCCAATGATTTATAGCACTTGAAACTTACAAAAAATGATTCCATTTGATGTTTCCTCAGAAAATACAGAAAAGCTCATGTTTATTCACAGGGTGGATAGCAGAATCAGGAGCTAAATTTAGATTCTAGCCTCTATCTCTTCAGAAGATCTTTGGATACATTTTATATAAAGTATTTTACGTATTTTTTCCTGAAAGATAGATTAAATTAGACAAACTTATGTGTGTTCTATTTGTCAATCTGGAAAAAAATCCTTTTAGTTTTTCTCTTCTTGCCCTCTTCACCGTTAGCCTATTAAAGTGACATTTTATTGATTAGGCATTTAATAATAACAGTATTTTTCTGTATTTGCTCAAATATTTAACTGTTTGCCTGTTAACTGGTGTAAAGGTTCCTAAGAATGGTGGAACTAAAATGGGAGAATCAACAAATGTATTGGCTATGACAAGAAGAAGTAATTGCTTTTCCTCAAAAGATCAGATGTGGTATAGTTGTTTGAAAAACAATCTAAACAACATTTTGTTCACCACTGATTTTAAAAGCGTTAAAATTAGATTTTATGCAGCTATACTCATTAAGCTTTTATGTATACTGTGTAGGGTGAATAGTTAAGAAGCAATAAAGCATTCTGCAGTAAAATATACTTTGCCAGTTGTCAGGAGAAATAAAATACATGGATTGAGAATGTTTCTTTCCTGTAGAATATTGTGATATTTGCCATGTTAATTACAGTCCAAATAAAGCTATTTTATATTTGTATCTTAAACAGCCTTGTAGCTGTAGATGACTAATACAATTGTTATTGAAAGTGTTGTGTTTGCAGGTTGTGTGTTTATACAGACACAAGCAAGCACCAGACACATGTATCCAGCAGTTTTTACATTTTAAAATGAAATCTCCCATTAGAAATTAGTGTTCCAAAATATTATTATATGTAATTTTTAACCTCAACAACCAGAATGAAAGTGCGTTTTCATGCAGTTTTCTTCTGTAATCCCTCTAGTTTCTCATGTCTAATCTGCATTCATACAGAAACCAGTTCCTCTAATTTCACTGAAATAGTTAACAGCTAATTTAAAAATAAAATCTGGAGTACAATAACGGACTGGTGGCCAAGGAAAGGAAACTTATTTTGTTATTAATCATAAGAGCATAACCTTTTCTTTTGAATCTCAAAAATGAAGAGTGGAGTATGTGTACAGTACAACAATTTGCCATCAGAGAGAATAATGCATATAAAAACGAATTCCCGTTATTGTGTTCAGGTGTGTTTGTGAATAAAAAATGGAATTTTGAAAAGTCAATTAAAATGCATTTAAATTCTTTAACACCAGAAATCTTTAATGTGAAAGAATTTGCTAGACAGTTTGTCAGTATTGCTGTAAGCACTGTGCTGTGATCCTAACTAGCTTCCTCCGCCTATGACTTTTAGATGGCTCAGAAATGCATTACAGCTTCCTGTTCCAAAAGAGAATACTCTTGAAAATAAAGAAGTACTTATAAAGTAAATAAGCTTTAATTAAATATCATTGTCTAGCATTAATCTTTATAGCTCTGTTCCCTATGGAAATAAAAGTGGATATTCAATTTGTTTTGATTATGCATTAATTTTAACAGAAGCTTTATTTGTATATGGCTGTGTTCTTCAAGATAGAGGCATATTTGTGTCGGCCATAAGCCATTAAGAAGCAGCTTCCTCATTAATGTGAAATAAATGAGTCATTTTTTATTGTATGTAAGTAGATTGACATTTAAAAAAATAAAATATACATGATTTGTATATGGTTGGTGTAACTTTCCTTTCAGTCTGAAATCCCAATTACTTTCCGAGTGAACTACTAAGTGAAATATAAAGAGTTTCCACTGATAAATTAATTTTAATACCTGCTGGTTTGAAGGATCTTTGATCACAAAAATCAAGGAAAACTCTTCTTTATCTAGTGGGTCTGCCTGTCCATGCTGAAGAGGGATTGGAGTACATACTTAAATCCCATTTTCATAATGTCCCATAAACTAACTTCAGTAAACAGGGCATCGTCACTCTCATGAAATTTCTGTCAGTTTTATCAGCTTTGTATAAGAGCACCTCTTGACAACTGTGTCAGGAAAGTCCAATAAAGTCTAGCTAAGTGCTTAGGGCACTGTGCTACTCTTATAGGTCTCATCAATAGATCCTCTGCTTTTGGCTGAAGGACATTAATTCATTTTTTTGACAAAAAAATAAACAACAACAACAAAAACCACCACACTTTGATGCTAAGCTAATTGTGTACTCTATTTTAGTTACTGCTGCTGGAAAATGAGTTAGAAGGGTGGTCTTTCCAACTCCTCTTTGTTGAAGAAAAATGTGTGCTCTGGTCTCTAACACTGTTGTGAGGGAGGCAGTTTTAATGGTGAACCAGGTGGTAGGCCATAACATCTGAGATAATGAAGTTCTGCATCATGGCATAGTTTGAGGATGCTTGTTCTCAGTGCAGTGAGCTGTGCTGTAAGACTCACTTGGCCACTGTGCTATTGCTGTGCATTTGAGGAGATGTCAGAGAGTGTTTAAATAATGTGTAATGGCATGTTGCTCTTTCATCACCTTGGGAAGTGGCTCTCCCCTGTGACAGTCATTATATGCTCAGTGCTGAACCTTAGAAAACACTTTCTAATCCTGTCTGTTGTGCTCACACAGCTAGTCCAGTGCATATATTCAGTGCAGAGGCATTATCCCAGCATATAACAACATTTAGTGCTGAAGCCTAAGCAAGCTTCACCAGTACAGACCCTGGGAAACAACTGCAGTGGTGACAGAGCTGTAAGCAGCTCCGTAAGAGTGGAGATATAGATTAGATCCAGGAGAGGAGCTCTCTTCACCAGGGCAGAGATACCAACAATTCCTCCCCGCCTGTTTTCCTATTCAGCAAACAGTGTAGAGGGAAGAGGAACAAACAGGAGAAGTAGAACATCAGATAAAAGGAAGGACAGAGCAGAATGAGTATTTTAAGTGGAAATCAGAGAAACACCATTCGTCTCATTCTTTCACACATACATAATTTCCATTTTGGTTATAAGAAAAGAGTAGGGGCTGCATGACAGAATGTTTTTGGATGGCCATCAGACCATGTGTGGTTAGGATCTATGATTTCCCAGAAAGGGACGGGTTCTTAATGTTGGTGTTTTCAGAAGGTGCTCTGTCTACATAGGAATCCTTGACATCTATGTTAGGTACCTGAATCTGGACAACAGAAGTAGTGTCTTACATGGTTGGCATTGAGATTAAATTCCCTTGGCAACCTCCCTCACTTCTTTTTCATTTAATGGAAGGTGGAAAGCTTATACTGGTGATGTTGCCAGTGGAGTGACTATGTTGCAAGCATCACATCCACAAGACACAGGTGCATCCTTCTCTCCGCAGAAGTCCAACAGCTATGATTGGGTGGTATACACTGTTTTTCAGCTATCCAATCACAGTTGTGTTTGTTGTACTGGGGGAGAAACCGCCTTAAATCTCACTGTGCTCTTTCAGCGCTGTTAAAACTGTGCATCTGATTTATAGCTTTAGTCTTTAGCTATTGATTTTTGTAATGTCTTCTGCTGGATGAAGATACCCCTGATATTAAGCTCCTATTCTCTCTAGAGACATGTCTAAACTATAATCAAATTATCCCCTGCTTTTCAGTAAACTGTATACATTGAGTGGGTTTTTTAATGTTGTTTCAAGTCCTGTTCTCCAATCCCTTAGTTGCTGCAAAGGTTTTCCTGCTCCAATGTCTTTCCATCACTTCTTGGACTGGTCCTACTGCTATTAAAGACACATTAGTTTTCCACTCCTTCTCTGTATTCCTTTGTTTATCAATCTAAGGACCAGGTTAGTCCTTTTAGCTACAGTATCACAGTTTCCTACGTAAGTCAATCAAAGCCTACCTCTGGTTTGAAAGTGCTTATAAAAATAATAAAATAAAAAACACTTATTTTCAGTCTTTCCAAACTTGCCAGTATAATATATTTCAAAGAGTTTGTTCAGTGTTCAGTATGGTATGAATACAGGCAGAGGGATTATTAGCTGTGACATGGAAAATGGGTACAAACAGAAGCTGAAAGCTGACCTGAAAGCGTTCTGAGTTGAAATTCAAAATGTTGATTATTTACCATAATTTCTTTTCTAAATGGTAACTAACTGGTTCTATCAGAGGTGCTGCTTCTCAGTGTAAGTGAAAGTCTGAGGAATTATGATAACTTGCTGAAAGTATATGGGGAGGAGGGGGGGAGGGGGGAAAGGAACACAGTCAAGAGGATGTGGTGAGAGGAAATGATGAAAGACCATAATAACATAGCAGGAAATAGCAAAACATGTGGCAAACATACTGAGGACTGCATGCATTTTATGTGTCAAATTACCTCCAAAGACGTTCTTTGGAATTTAAAGCATAGTAAGAGAGCACACTGCAAAGCTCACAGGACCTAATTATGTGGGACAAATTACTCTGCAAGACCTTCATAATCTGTCTAAAGATGTGGGTGTAGGAGTAAGTTAACGAGCAGGTTATTATGACTGTCTGTCTGAAATTCCAGTTGTGCTACATGTAAAAGACCTTATGTGCAATAAACAGAAAGCTGCTGGAGGTTTTAATGCGTACCTGAAACAGCATAGTGACATAGAGGAAATAAGGAGAAGAGGATAGGATTCAGAGTAGTTTACCTGGGCAAAATGGGCTCAAAAATCTTTGTGTACTGGCAGAAAGCATTATAGAGCTATGGCTTAACAAAGTATAACCAGCAAATTCTAGACCATCATAATCAAACAACTTTTCCTTTGAAAAGTTACCTTATCTACTACCTTTAAAGACCTCAGGATATTTGAAAGACCACCAGCAGAACTAAGGTCTTAGAGCAGTTAAACAGAGCAGTACCTGCAATAATAACCTTCAGTCAAGAATCCATTGGTGACAAAAGTGAGTGATAAGCAAATGCAATGGCTTGTCTTATGTGAGAAATTTCAGATGAATGGCAATAAAGGTGTCTGTGAGATGTCACTAAACTTAGCAGGAACCTTTGCAACCCTGTTTATCTTCTTGCTGTCAAGAAATGTGAAAGAGTGGTAAGAACTGTAGCACGGAGGTAGGAATTATATTCGATTGCCCTTATGGTTATTTCACGCAAGGTTAGAAAAAGGAGCAGAGGGGTGTTTGTTATTCCACAGAACCGGAGTAAGGGGCGTGCAATCATTGTCCCTGGGGTGGACACAATGTTGAAGTGAAGTGGGTAGAATGTAGCTTTTCTGTCCTTTAATGGCTGGTCGGTGTGTTGATAGTGGCAGATATTACAACTATATTAATTTCTCAGGTACTTGAAGTAGAACAACCTTGTGCAATGATTCCCAAAACACTGAGAAGGCATGCTCTGGAGCAATATACTTTAGTTTTTCTCAGTGTTTAGTTAATTCAAGATAGCTTAAAGCCAAAACTGTTCTGGTTTTGTCATTTGAGCGTGACAGGATATAGTATACCAAAAATATATCTCATTGTGCTATATATATTTAAATGGATGAGAGAAGCAGCAAAATTCCAGAGAATAGTTGTCAAAAAAATAAAATTAAGATATCTCACTTTGTGATATCTTGCTGGGGATGTGGCAAGCTGGCTGGGTTATATACTAGAAAATCCAATTCTTATCTGAAGCTGAAGAAGTGTAAATAGCAAACTTTGAATCATTAGACCTCAGATCAGTTTTCTACATGGAACATTTATTATATTTGAAGCTCTCTTCAATTTAAACACAATGAAAGGTGGTTGAAAATATCTGTTCACATTGTATCTGTCTTCTTTATTTCCGCTGTTTTTCCTGTTTCCTTTATTCTGTGCATCTGGAGACGTGGCTGAAATGTGGTCCTTCAGTAACTCCAGTACATTTTTATCTTCTGGGTCAAGATGTTTAGCCAGTTTGCTCTAAGACGTAAATTGTTTGTAATTCAGCCTGACACACTGTTACATCTCAAGAAAAGCTCATGCAGAATACACTTTGAAGAACAAGTTTCAAAAAATACAGAGACTAATCTCCAACATTAGATCCTGCCTGGCTGGAAGCATGGGAGTGAATACAGTCCTTTCCATAAGTAGGACAACTTCCTCTTTAACAAAAAATACAGTTTTGATGTCCAAAGAAGAGGGTCTATCTTGAGAGATGGGTCTTAGTAATATTTTTCTACCTATATTTTTATTTTGTTTTAAATGTAGTTATTCATAATTGACTTAGAAATGACTTGTACTGTGCAGTGTTCAGCCGGTTCAAATAAATGATCTTTGTTCAAACAAATAAAAAGTGTTAATCACTGTTCTAGATATTGATCCTCCTCTGTAATTTCTCTTCACTCCATTGCCACAGAACTGTCTGTCAGTCAGGGAAACATCATTTTTATGCTTTTTTATCTGATTTTAAAATTAATGTTTATATAGGATGTACTTGCACTAAAAACATAAATAGGAAATTTACTGGAGTATCAATATAACTGCTCACTGTGCACCTGTAGTTACAGGTATCAGCATTCCTGTTGTGAGACCTTCTATTGAAGAGAGATTTGATTTAAAGTAAACAGCGCATATTTTTTGCATTGTAGTTCTATCCAAAATTTTAAAATATGTCTATAACATTTGATCATTTTTATCATGTGGGAACACACAAATATATATATATGAGTATATCAAGTTGCCTGTCTTTTCCTTCATTTCTTAAAGTGGCATTAGATTAGTTGACAGTCTTGAAAGATATTGCTTGTTTCATCTAACTTATTTGTTAAAATAGAAATATAAAAAATTTACAAGATATGAAAAGATGCATATAATGAATTTATGAAGCTCAAGACAGCAGAATTTCCAGTAAGTCTGAGAGCAGAATGAATACACCAACCCACATGTACTTTAGGCAGTTGCACGAGAAATAGAAATGGGAGCTGCTTTTATGAGTGACTATTGAAAATGATGCTCTCTTGTGTAGAGAGCACTAGTGCATGTGAAACCCTATGTGCTTTTTACATAACATGCCTCCCTAGTTAACATATAACATAAAGTGTCACGGATCTTTTAGAGCTTGATTCACTATGAAAGAAACACAGCCATCTGTAGTGTGAAAGTTTATGACTCAATTGTCCACACCTTACAAAGTGATTCAGCAAAGACATATCTGGGCCGTGGAAACTTTTTCTTCCCTTATTCCATTAGTTCTTGCTTTGAAAGACTAAAAAGATCTTTAAGATGTAGTATGCATTTTAACTCTTGCATAGTGGGACTCTGTGCAAATTTGACTGTGTGTTTTTAACTATTATTATAGCTTTTACTTCATAAGGCCATTTCCTGCTTCTGAGTCATATTTTGAATTTTCAAAGCTGGATTAATAAAATGTGAAAAATGGCAAGTCATTTTCAAAGTGATAGGCATTTGCATAGATTAGATTAGACAGAAATCTGGACAGACCGTTGGAGAAATGTGTTTAGACAAAACGGGACTTCTGCAATTACTTCTAGTCCAGTTGTGACCCATTTTGTAGAGGTTACATAGTGCTATTTTTCAGCTTTCTTTTTCTTACAAATGCAAAAACATGATGCAGAGCCTTGGTTATTCTCCTGCTCACATCTCCTCATACAAACTGACCTAGTGCCCAAAATCCTTTATCTGTTGGATTCTGGTATTCTGGTTAACAGTTTCTTTCTTTTTCTTGTTCTCACTGTATAAATAAAATGTATAATTTCCCTTTGATTAAAGGCAAACCTGAGTCAGCCTTGCTTTGTATTCTTTGCAGTCAAACAGCAATCATGTGGATAGGTTCCATTGACCAGCTGATACACACAATAATGGCAAGGACTTCTCAGTTTGCCCTCTTTGGCTGCCCGGGGAGGTGGTAGAGTCACCAACCCTGGAGGTGTTCAAGGAATGTTTGGACTTTGTGTTGAGGGACATGGTCTAGTGAGAACTATTGGTGATGGGTGGACGGTTGGACTGGATGATTTTGTAGGTCTTTTCCAACCTTGGTGATTCTGTGTGATTCTGTGCGTGATGAAGAGTTTCCCTTCAGGTCTTTCTGCACTTTTTCCTTCTTCCTATTTCTTCCTCAGTTGGGATGGCTCCATACCTGACATTGTAAGCATCGGAGCTTCAGTAACTTTAAGTCCTACTTCAAGTCTTACTGAGTTCTAACACTTCCTGACAGACTGGGGCAACCCTGTTATGTACCCTCTGGAGAACTGGTAAATCTTTTTGCCCTTCATGATAGCTGCCAAGTAGAAGGTGCTGAATGCACATCTAGCCTCACTTTGGAAATCACCTTTCCTGAGTAACATGCTATTTCTCTCATTTGATATTAAATCTTTGCCAAAATCCAACAGTTTCATTTGAGCCAATTTTCTGAGATAGAAGAGCAAGAAAATGTCAAAGGTATCTCCTTTTTTAAAAAAATTTCTTTCTTTTTCTATTCTTCCCCCCCACCCCCCCCCCACCCCCTATAATCTTGGCATTCTCCTCATGAAGAAATCTTTGTTGCCAACATGTCTGCTGCTTCTCCATCTCTCACCCTTCAGGTTTCTTAAAATAGCAAAGAACACAGAGTTTCTAAGCCCAAAAAACACACTTACTGGGAAAAAAGGTCTGTATGAAGTTAAAAAAAATATATATTTATACTGTAAGCCCCGCAGCCTGGCTTCCTGCCCACATTTGGGCATCTGTGCTGTCTCTGGATACCTCAACTGACACACACATGCCAGATCCAAAGAGGAAGAAATAAAGGACACTGCTGGTTCAATGCAGAGCCCATGAACAGTGCAGATTCTTTGAGAGGTGGTTTTTGCCACCACTACAGCATGTTCATTATCACAGGCCTCTGGAGAGAAGGGCTCAGTCTTCGTCATTTGAAATTAAAACTTCTTTCATAATATATGCTGTCACTTCGAGCAAATTTCATTCATTCCTTTCATTCTCTCACTACAAATAGTCTGGAATATGTTTTGAGGTGAGTGCATTTCCAAGTGCTAATCCAAAAAAAGACATGCAGGGCATGAGAAGAGAGAGAAGATTTGCAGAGATAAATTAACACATAAATTAAGGGATTGAGAGCTAGTACTGAATTCATGAAAGAAGAAACAAAAGTTTCTGAAAGGAATATAGCAATTCCTCAGGTCAAGGGACAGAAAGCAAATTCTCCTCAGAAAGACAGGGGTTAGATTTGGGGAAGGAAAAAATCAGATTGGAAGGAAGAATGCTGGCATACAAACAAGGAATGTAGAAAAGGAGGAAACATTTTTGTTATATGTGATAAGCTTCAGAAAAGCCCATGTTGTTTTTGGAATTGAAGGCAGGGCAGCTGAATTTAGGATCCAAAATACATGCTATTTTACTTCTCTGGACTACTTCTAACTTCTCCCTTTGAAACCACCATGGATTTCACAAATAATTTCATTTACAGTCAATAGAGCTGAATATTCAGGAACAAGCAAAGAGAAATAGTCCCAGATGGAGGAGCCTGACTAACCCTTTTGATCACCCTAACAGACTGTCCTAAATACCCCAGCAACAAATGACACAGGGCCAAAACAACTTCCAGCAGTACTGCATGCACTTGATCACTCCCTTACCTGGGAACACTTGACGACTAAAGCTTTCAGACTTCACAGGGTTCATGCATCACAGAACTGCAAAGCCATAAAGACAAGTCAGCTCTGGTGATATTTTTATCCTCTCTGCAGGATTCAAGGATATGCAAAGAGAAGTTAGCAGATTTATGATACTGAGTTAGAAGCCAGTTCTGCACTGGCTGAAGAGACTGTTGAACTTGTACAGTGCAGAGGGAATGGGCTAGGTGGGTTGTGCCATCTGCTTAGAAAGAAAAGGCAAGGGAGAGTTTTAACAGCTGTTTGTTGAGTCAGATAGTCATCCCTGATTGTTTGTGCCATAGTGGCAGATTACTGCCAAAGAAATGCATCCCCTGTTGCTTAATAGACCTGACCTGGATGTTATAAAGTTACACCTGCTGGAAACAAGCCTTGTGATGTACTGCTCATAAAATGCCAGTGATTCTGCTAGAGAAATGTCCTGAAATCAGCATGTTGAGTTCATCCTTGTTTCTCTTTGTAGCTAGTAGCAATATAGCAGGAGGCAGCAGGGGTACATTCCAGCTAATTCTACAAGGTGATTAGGGCCTGAGCACGATATTGCATGTTATATTTAGGTTTTCCTTGAGTATGCTCAGTTTTGTTGAGTTTGACATACTGCATGTGAGTCACTTGTATTCTGCATGAGTCATATGTTGAAGTGTGAAAGCAATGCTGTGTCTCTGCCGTTGTTACTCGTTGCTCAGCTGCTGCCATACCACATAGCTCAAGCCAATTGAGCTCACCTTCCCAATTTGAGCCAACACTCATCTGCTGCCTGAGCCCTCTAAACATGATCCAAAGTGTTGCCCGATGTATAGGTAACATGAACACCATATGTGTTTGGATTGGAGCTCTGAGTCTGTGGATTAGAACTTCCTTCTTCTGAAGGGATCACAAAGTATCCAGAAAAGTTGTAGGCATCTTTAAAAATCATTTTAAAAGGGAAAATAATTAAAGGAGTCTCTTATAATAAACATATCTGAAGAAGTAGCTAGCCGAAGTATGTTGTTTGGCTCCTTTGTCAAGCCAGCATTATAAGATTACACACTGCTGTGTTTGGTGGATTGATTAAAGTGCAGGACCAAGAGTGGTTCATACCTTCAAAGTCTGAGAAAGTGATGGAGTCATATTCTGGAGATCTTTACTCAGATATGAAACATACAATGTTGATTAACTGAGGTGTTTTTATTTCACTGATAAGAGAATAGACTTTCAGTTTGTAAGTGAGAAACAACAAGTTGCAAGGTTCATTTTGTCTGCAGCCATCAAGCTGCTCCTTTTTGTAGCTGTGGTCACTGCATAAGAGCCTTTAATCATCTGTGACATGGAAATTTTGTTCCAGTTAGGTGGTAATTAATGCTTCTGGATTAAATCTGTTTAACAAAGAATACAAAGCAGAGTACAATTATATTATACCTGTCATTTGTAAGTGTCCAGTGATCCTCCAACATTGTGTGATTCATGGAGCTGAAAGAAATGATTTGCCTAAAAAATTATTAGTGCTCATTCTGCCTGCAGAACCCCTTAATTCCCGTTACACATGTCAGCATATTATGACTGGGAGCTGTCAAATTCTAATGACTAAAATTTCATTTTTCTGTCTTTTCATGCTGTGTTTGAGAACTATAGGTTGGAAATAATTCCCTAGCTAAATTTCTTCTTCAAATGATAAACTCAGTCGTTTGTGCTCTCTCTTTCTCTCTATTTCTTTCTAAATTTACGTTTACATTAATGTCCTTTTCTTTCCTTATGTTCCTCTAAGAGAAAAGAAAAAAAAAATCATCCCAGTACCACTGTCCATTTTAAAGAACATAATCTGAGTTGACAGCAGACAGATTTGATGCAAAAATATTTTTTAACCCACTGATTTGATTAAAACATGGATTATTTAAAAGGATGAGGAAGAGGTGAGGCTAACAGGAAACAAAATACACACAAAAAAATCTTACCATTTCATGTGGGCAAATAACCTTGACACTGGAATATGTTTTTTGCCATCTTCCTTGAAACAGGAATTTGTTGACACGGTGTTCAATAGTAGAACTAGAGGACTAATGTTAACATATTGCAAATACTGCACCAAATAGTATCTATTGATCCACCTGTTATTATGCTTGTTACTGAAATGCTGTATGTAAAGCAAAGGAAACCTGTTTCCAATTTAAGTCATTAATAGATTGGTTTTGAAATTTATGTTACACATGTCCAACAAATCAAGAATAAAAGCTTGTGAAAGGCTGTGTAGTCTGTATTGAATTACTCATTCTTTCCACAGTAAAAGCCTTTAGCTAGAGATTGACCAAAGAATTTTAAATATCTCATTATATATATGTCATTGTTCAAAGTGTCCCTAAATGGGATTAAACAATAGTCACTCAAGAGTTTCCTGCAATGTCTCTTTCCACCTCTCCCCCCTTCCCCTCCTCACCTTGACTTAAATTAAGGCTAATGATATGTTTTCAGTGTAAGGTAAAAGAAGGATTTTCCTTGAATGACTTTCCAACATTTTCAAATCTAATTCATTGTAAGTACTTCTATCAAATGATTACTTACTTCATCTCATTGTCTTAGAGGATTTAACTCCAAAACATACGTTTGATGTGGACTTAATGACCGTTTTATAAACTGAAACCAACTGAGGCAGCATTCACCTACAAAATTCTGTTTGTGCTCAGAATTGAAAATAATGTTAGGACTATTTTTCAAAGAATAATAGATTATTTTAACTACAGCTTTTCCCTTTATGTGTACTCATTTCTCTTGGATTGTTCAATAGAAGGCATGAGGTTGCCTCATGGGGTGCAGGAGAGAGGGAAGAAAGAGGACAGAAGAAGGAACAGGGAAGAAGGAGGCTATTTTAAAATAACTTGTTATTTTTTGAATACCAATTATAATGATACTACCCATTTTTAAACAAAAGCCTATTTCACAAAACATTCCTCTTTCCTAATCCAGTGTAAAAATATTTCCACAACTGCAGACATAGTAACACTAAATATCTTTACAAGGAGGGAATGGGCAAATAGTTTTGGTTTCTCACCAAAAAAAAAAAAAAAAAAAAAAAAAGTCAGGATAATTAAGGTAGTGAACATATTGCGCTGCTATATTGGTTCAGTCACCTGATCTGTCTCTCCGATCACTATTTGCACGATATACATGGTTTTGACGGGCTTGTGATAGACTGCTGTCTGAAATTCTTTAATCTGGGTCTCCTGTTTGGCAGTGCAGCAGACTTTGCTATTTTGGGTTTTTGAAACTGAGCCATACTCTCGGAAGATAAGAGCTGTGACTGTACTGACTCATCAGTATGAAGGAAAGCCAGGTAAACTTAAAGCTGACAGTGGTCCTGTTGTGCTGGCACTTGTGCAGATGTGAAGCAGAAGTAATCCCACTGAAATCAGCGGTGTTACTCCTGTGTGCAATCCTGGCCATATTTGAGAATCAGACCCAAATTCTTTCTGTATAAGGATACCATAAGATCATAGAATATTGCTAAGACTGAGCTTTACATTAAAAAAAATACATAAAATACATATTCTGATTTTGTATGAAGAATAAGGATTCAAGAACAATTCAAATAGAAAATATGATTTAATCCTCCAAACATAATTTTGCCATAGTTATTTGTATTCTGACTTTCAGGTGAGGTTGGATATGGATTTCTTCTTAGATCCTAAGTCTACAGGGTACGTATAACTCTCCAGACAGGTCTCTTCAGACAGGTCTGAAAGATAAGGATACTGAAAGCTGGAGCAGACAGAGTGCCAAAAAGGGGACTAAGTGGTATGTGGAATTCAAGTTAGAAGGGCCTCAACTCCGTGGCCATGTTAGCTGAATCTGTAGAAGTTTCCTCAATACTTTTTTGCTGTGTGACATAAGAATGAAAACAGACTGTCTGGTCATCTATGCATGGCTTTGAAGAGCAGCATTACTGAAGGTAACAGCATTTTGGAGATGGGAGCTGTCAATTCCATTTGCAGATCTCGTCTGTACTAAGCATGTTTTTAATCTTTCCATGCAGAGCATTACAAGTGTTTAAAAACCTAAACTTACCTGGGATTTCTCTTTAGGAGGTGAAAGATGAATCTACAGCTAAAAATGTCAAGTGGAGTCTGCAAAGTTTTTGTGAACAATCTATCACCATGAGAGATCTCTAAATCAGTACATAAATGGAAAATGAACTTATTCTGTTATTATAATTTTGTTTCAAGTCAGTTACTTTTGGCTATCTCTACTTTTTGGGCACTAGGTGAATACAGAATCTCACTTATTTTAAGGGGGAGGGTGCAAGTCATATAATGGGAACACATCCTTTTCTACAGCATTGGCTGAAGGATCTGTCTTTGACGTTCAGTGAAGAGTGCAATCACTCAAATATTATTTCAATGACAAAATCAATTGAAGAAGTACCCTATTCCAGTTTGCTGCATTCGAGGCTGAACAAGATGAGCCATTTGTGGAGTTGCCCTGTGTACTGACTCTTTGGGGTAGCCTGTCTTTAATCCATGTTTGCCACCAAAGAAAAGAGCATAGCATCTAGATCTTGCTCACATCAGAGAAGCAATCAGAGCTATTTTTCCTTCTCTCTCTCTCTTAAATAAAAAAAACAAAATTTTTAAATAGAAAAACAAAATTTATTGCAGGATTTTTATTATATTGTTACCAAACAAGAATAAAAGACTGTGAAAGTCTATTGCCATAAGGTTGGGTTGTGATAGTCTCACACTTTCAACACTTCTTTGCTCCTATAGATTCTATGGGATTTCCCTAGATAATTGTAAAGAAAGATATTAGGTTACAAACCAGTCTAGGCAGGTTGTCATCAAAACAAAAACAATGGAGGGGAAAAAAAATCAGATTTAGACTTTACATCCTCCGAATGAACTATGAATAAAACTGCTGAGTTTGTTTTGTAAGAGACACAATTTGCTGCTTGTGAATGTGCACAGCAACTCCCTTGCATTTCTGAAAGTGCTTGCACAGAGTTTGCAATGAATGTTTCTCAAAATTTGCATGAGAGTGTGTAATTTGCCTCTCGTTAATTGTTATTTTCCTTCTTAAAATATTTCAGTCGAGTAACAGCAATGATAGTATGACATGGGTTAGCTTTACATATTTGTTTAGATTTAGTATTTATATTGCAGTCAAGCGTAGCAGCTCTCCTCAGGGACTGATGTCTGTTCACTGCCTTCAGTGTAAATTGCTGAGTGCTTTTGTATGAATCTGGTTCTTGCAGCAGAGCCACTCTCACACTTGGAGTTTTCTGCTGAATGGGAGCAAAGATGAGTAGAGCAGCACCTTGCAGCTTCGGTCTGGGATTCCCTGCCTCAAAAACTTCCTAGGAGCTCAAAGGCTGTAGTCCCACTTTACAAGTCTGGTTCACTGTATGTGCTCTGAACCACCCAAGAGAATTCAAGCTAATCTTTGCAGGATTAAGATTCTGAAATTTAAGTGACTAACTCAGGCAGCATGAATGGCAAATAATCTATATAACTGGATTGTGAACAACCCAAAGACTGAGAGCTCCCACTCCTATAAGTGAAGTAACAAACACAGAAGGTGGCTACAGTTCATAAAGATTTACTAGTTGTAAACAAAATGGGGGTGGTGGGGGATAGGCTGGTGATAATTGTGAGGAGAAATAAATTCTTAGTAAATAGTTTCATTTGCTCAAATATTTCTTTCCTGCCAGGGTGAAATTTAACTGCAAGGCGTTCACTTACAGAGAGACTGTACTACTACGAAAACATGCACACGTGTGCTCTAAGGGCAGCAAGCAAATCTGTGAAGAAATCATAGCCCTAATGCAAAATTTATAGGAGCTTATTTCCAAGTAGATAATAGTGTACAAATTCCTCAGGACCAAAGATGAGCTAAAGGAAAATGTCATGCAGGAGGACACTGTAGAAAACAACCCATCAGCTGCTATCCCACGTGACAGACCCAGAGGCAGCTCTAGAGCCATTAACACAACTGCCTGGGGAGTTTGACAAGGAAAAAGATTCTGACACTGGAATAATATCTGCCAGCACTTGGCATCTGTGTCCTGTGATGGCCAACCATCCTCCATGGGTACTGACTCCACTGCTGGAAAAAGGAGAGCAGTAGTGGAGAATCATCTTTTCTCATATGAATGGATAATTTTCGTAGTAAGTCAGAATCATAATGTGGAAATGTAAAGTATTTTGGCAAAGTTTATTTGCAAAAAAAAGAAGTATCGAAAATGTGTATTTGAAAAATACTCTGGGAGCATTTAACTTCATATGTATAATATAGTGAGTGATAAAAAATCATTGAAAAGATATTTTTACAGGTCCCAAGCTTCACAGAGCATATGTATCCTGACCCTGCGTTGCAGCAGCTGTTAATTTCTGGGGTGAATTTTTTTTTTATTTAAGCACAGTATTTGGTTGTCATACATATTCTTTTCCTGTTTGCAGTCAGATTGATAATATGAATATCAGACAAAATATGACAATAATCAAGAATCAAATCTGGCAGTTCCTATGCAGTCCTTGACACCATTGGTATGTGGGAAACAGGCAGGATGAGAAGTAATTTCTATTTTGAGGAGTGGCCTTTCAGGCTGGATGTTGCAAACAGCTGAAGTTTGGACACTGCACAGTGCTCTGAAATGCTTACTTTATGGAGGATAACTGAAGCCCCTTGAAAATCTGATCACTTCGCAGTTTGAAAATTGTAGACCTCTTTTTTTTTTTTTTTTTTTTTTTTTTTTTTAAGTATGCTGGCTATTCAAAATCTTGATCAAGCACTTTATTCCACTATCAAACTTTTTATGGGTATTTTTTTACTGCTACTAAATGAGGCCCCATGAACACCCTTTGGGAAAGGATTGGTTAATTCAGCTCATTCTATTTCTGACCCAGCGTGTATGGCTGGTCTGGCAGGTCCAGCTCTGACAGACTCCTGCTGAAGCATGTTCCTCCATAAGCTTCCTGTAATGTTGTTTGTGAAAAACAGCAAAACGCCAGCAAATGGCCTTTGAGCCAAACTGCAGTTTTTGTCTGAATTCACATATGAATGCCTCCTCAGCAGCATTTGTTCAGCTCTGTTCATCTCAGCAGGATACAGCCGTAAGAAAGGGTATGTAGCATATTCGTCCTTGCTTGAGCCAGCATCCTCTTTGCACCTTATGTTTTGAAGAGGAAGCCCCTCCACTCCCGACCATTTGTCTCGCTGTTGCTCCTATGGCACTGGCAGAGCTCCACGTTCCTCCTGGCTGCAATTATCAGTGGGGCTGAGCCACCGGCACTGCAAGCAAGACCCCAGCCCTTGAGAATAGAAGGCTATAGCCTCTAGCATGTTGTTCCAGTCCACTGGCATCTTAACTAGACAGCTTTAGTTTTAGCATAAAATCCACATTCCTAACCGTATGGAGAAGCAAGACAAATTCTGTGTTCTTTTTCATTCTACAGAGCACATCAAGCAGCCCGACACAGAGTTCACAGGACTGAGGGCTGTTTTTCTATCAGATTTCTGCCTCCACATCTGCACAGTTACCTGCACCCTGCGAAGGGGAGGCTCATGCTGTAAAAGCGAGAGGTAGTGAGAGAATAACCCTATCCCTGAAAATAAACTGAATAATTTATTATTTAAATGAGATTTCGTGAGGTAAAATGATGAATCCAGTACAGCCCCCTTCTGAGTTCTAAACATTGTTTCTTCGAAGGCATAAATTTGCTTTGCAAAGGTTTCTTGATCTACCGTAGATGATATTCCTACTTATGTTACATGGCGACAAAACCTAAAGAGGGAGTCAGATGTGTGCTCTACAGTACTTGAGAATTTAAGTTAAATCTGTAATTTTTCCCCCTGCATTTCCTCAGAGAAATTAGCTATTCTATTCACTGCATAAATTTTCAGGTTTTGCTAGCACGACACTCAGGGTGTTGAATTTTTTATGACAAAAATGCTGTAATAATTGTTGAACAGATGTAAGTGTTGGAGAGTGGGCTCTGGCAGACCTCATGAAACCTCTATTAGCAATTTAACCCTATCATTGCTTGAATGAAGTAGAAGCAGAAAAGGATGGAGTTTTGAACTGTTTCATTCAGACACGCACAAGGGGTTCCCAGGTGGGGGGTAAACGACCTTTAATTAGACACAGTCTTGATGAAAGCAGAGATGCAAAAAAATCTTAGTGAGAACTCACTCCATATTACTGTGCTATTAGGACTGAGCTGTGTGGAGCTAAGAATAATTCTGGACGGAAATATCTCAGTCCAGAGATCTGTGATATTCACGGAGCTAATCCTCGGATTTCAGGTCTGTCTCTGTAACACGCCTCCCTGTCACTGCTGCTGAATTAGCAAATGATGACAAGACAAAAAGTTTACATTCAAGAAACTAGGGAGGCTTTAGATTTTCCACACCTACCATATTGAATAAGTGGCTTTTGAAGCCTTCGGGATAATGCTTAGCAGTTACAAATCAGAAAAATAAGTGTTTATAGAAACACCCTTGATTTGCTATCCAAAAACAGAGATGCTGTTAGGAATTGCCCAGGACTTTGTCTTTGCAGTGATTAAAGTGTTGCAGATACCTTAGAATCAAGGAAGGAACTGAAAAGGGGAGGGCAGCCCATCACCAGGGCAGTCACAGGGCAGGGCTTTTAGTACCCCAAAGTACCTGCAAGCACTGCCTGGGATGCAATGCAGAGCAATGACTTCAAGAGCTTTGTATCTGTAATTGTGCACAGAAATACAGACGCCCTCTTACAAACACCCACATAAACACATCCATTCCTGAAAATATGCGCACATATATAGCTAGTCTTGGTGATGAAACCTTATCTTGAAAAAATTACTAGCATTTGATAGAAGACAATAACCAGTAAACTATTACCCAGTGTGCTGGGTTGGGAGAGCCAGAACTAAACACTGTGCCAGACATGGACAGCAGAAGAATACACAATAGGTATTGTGAAATACTTTGGTGTACGGATATACTGTGAATTTTTAAAGTTAACCTGTAGGTTTGGTATAGTGAATCCTACTTCTTTGTTGTAATCCTAATTAGAAAGAGTGTTATCGAAAAAAAGAAAGAAAGGAAGAAATAGTATGTTCAGACCTATGACACAGGTAAAGATGCAGAGGCCCATCCTGAGGAATGTTATTTTTCAGGAGTTAAGTTACTCCTCTATTTTTTGAGTCAAGTGAGCAAAAGGATAAAATTTATTAGGATTTGCATATGTGTTAATATATACATATAAAATGTATGCGTGTGCCTGCTCCAACTGCTTTTGTTTTACATGCCCCCATGGTGCTTTGTGAGGCATGGGGAGCTTTAGTGCAGTGGCTCAGAAGTTTTGTGGATAAGAACAAGCAAATTACATTCCAGCCCTAATTTACTACATGATATCAGACAACTATGGGCAAGATGTTAAAAGAATTTGTTCAAAACCTTGTGTGTATTATGTGTGCTAAAGAGATGCTGGAAGATCTGACTGTTTCTTTGCAAACATTTATCCAACCAATATTGTATTAATGAGCATAAACTGAGATATTTCTGTGCATTTCAATGACATATTCAAGCATTTGTAGGTGGGCAGCTTCAAAGAGATGCTTTTGCCACCCACCCCTGGGAGTGGCTTATTTGCAACCTAACATTTTTCTTTCTCCTTTTTATCACTGCTTTTTAAGCTGATTTCTTAGACCTTTATAGGTAAAATGATATTAAACAGAAAGCAATGTCCAGTAGAAGTGCAGGACAAAATAAGATAATAGTGTAAAGAAAATGTTGTTAGTGGCTAGGAATATGTTTGCAACTTATATGCTGCCTATTACCCACATATATACAACTCCGAGCATTTGTTTTAAATAAATTATAGGAGATTCTGTTCTTATCCCCAAAGCACTGCATTTCTGGTTATATTTTAATTTCAGATTTATCAAAAGAGTTGCCCTAATTTATTGGGTGCTCAGGGTCGAAATGGGCATGGTCTTTGTGGTATCACTCTGTAAATCTGATGCGGTGATGGCAAAATTAGAAAAAGTATGCAAGACTTGCCCCACGTTTAAAAAACATCCCCTGCAACCACAAACCCCAAATCAAGGGATGCTGTGTTTCCTGAAAGGAAAAAAAAAAAAAAAAAAAAAGGTTGATAAACCTGCTATTTTGCTGAGAAACTCTGATGTCCAACAGCATCAACTTGTCCAACAGCAGGAACTGAACAGATGATGTTAACAGCAGAGTCTGTACAGTCAGGTGGACAGCACAATCTCTGCAGTTACTGCACCATGCACAGGAGATGCCACACACAGAGCAGTGATTGCATAAAGAAATAATGTGACTTCCGACAAAGCATGATATCTTGTGTCTTTACAAATTTGGATGGTCAGGTTTCCTTTAGAAAGTGCTCATTTGGTTTACTATCCATTTGTCAGTTAGTGTTGAAATCTGGCTTTATTTTACAAGCTTTGAAGTAGCTCTTCATCTCTTGCAGACTACTAGACAGAACACATTTTACAGCTAATTGCATTATTTGTTTTAGCAAGAGAATAATTAAAAGAACATGAGCGATTTGAAGTCGTCTACCTTAAAGGAAGTTGGATATTTGAAGAATGGAACTTTGCAAATTTGAATTCAGTGCTTCTAAATGTGCATTTTCCTTCCTCCGATTTTCTGGACTAGACATAGTGTTTAGCAATGTGGTGGAAATGCTTTGGGCTAAAATGCAGAATACCTGCATATTTGAGCTGCACAAAAAAAGGGAGTAATATCTTCAGTAAATGAAGCAGGGAATATTGCCCTTTAGAAGCCTATGCATGTATTTTTATTGCACAGTGCTGAACTAGAAATGTTATCAGGAGTTAACATTAACAAAATATATCAGGAGTTAACTTTATAGATATATTTTAATAATTCTTATAGGTAATCAAATGTATGAAGAATTCATAGGAATTCTTTAGGTAGAGGTAAATAAAATTCATCAGATGTTTATTTTTGCTACCAAGGTCATTCTGAGATCACAGTTGGAAACTGAAGAAGTAGAAAGAAACTGGTGAGCAAATGTACCTGCCGCTGTGGCAAGGGCTAGAAAACAGATGCTGTTGTATGACTTTGTGTTGTGAACAGATGAAGAATGACTTGGTTTTGCTCAGAACAATAATGCCAGGCAGGTGCAAAGCCAAAGCTCTGCCCCATGCTTCTGGGTCATTTCTGTTCCTGTGAGTACAGTATGGTGGTTGGACACCTGGGTGCTGAAGCAGCTTGTTTGTTCTGGGTTTGTACTCTGGAAATGAACTTCTTGACATGTGACGCAACCCACAACACATAAGGAAGGGTATAGGAATGTACTAGATGAATGAGGAGCAATTAATGAGCTGGAGGGATTTTGCCAGTGCCTGAGACCTGAACTGGTTATACAGGAGGAAAGACGGCAGCAAGGGTGTGACCATCAAGTACGCAAAATCCAGTATCTTATACATTCACAAGCTGGATGCCAAAGTGGAGCAGTCCTTTTACTTTTCTGTGTGCCCCTTATTCTAGGACTGAGTGAAGGGAAACATACCATTAATACATTCCTGAGGCCAGGTCATTACAAAGCTGTAGATTAGAAACTGTAAAAATAAGAGTCCTAAGGAAATGGCACTTAAGTTAATGAAAACTAGAAGACTCTTGTCATAAGTCAGAGAAGGAGTCTACAGAAAAAGTTCAAACTTCATTTTAATCATGTCATTTTCTTACAAGCATTGACTGAGTGGCTAATGCAGAAAAAGAATATGTTCCCAGAATTTCAGCTGTAATTCTTTCCAACCTAGATGGAAAGTGACCTGAACTATGATAAACTTTCATCACTGGTTTGCACTGTTTATCTTTGTCCCATAAGAAAGAAATCAAAGTGAGATTCTCATGTGTAATAATGGGAAATAAATAAGGTAAAACAAAGCCCAGTCCTTAAGGAACTTTGCCAGTGGAATCATTCTGTTAGACATAAATGTGAGTAGGGCATTGCATGGAGATAATGTCAGCATCATGCCTTGTTACCTGAGACTTTTGACTCTGCACTTAAGTAAGAGATCAGTTGTCAAGCACAGCATTTACATTGTTCTTTGTACAGATATGGTTAAAGAAAAGGGCATGTAAGTAAAATTATTTTTTATTTGGGAGTGTAGGTTATATCTATTTTTCCCACATCTGGTGAGTTTTCTGTTACTTTTACTTACTGTGATTTTATGGCTTGTATGGTTATGATCTTAAATTTTGGTCATTCTGCTGTCACTTTGGTTCTCAGTGCTCACGCACTGACTTTTCCTTTGGACAAAATACTTCAGCTGTCATGGGCTCAAGGGCAAAAAGTGGTCTAATTTTTCTTCAGTGTACATGAAGCATGGTTTGCCTAAGCTCAGTGTAAATCTGGGGTCAGTTGTAAAAGCTTTCTTTATACCATTGGTGCATGTCTGCATTAGAAGTTTATATTGCTGTAGTTACAACAGCGTAACTTCACCAGTTCAGGAATCAGTGCAATTAACACTGGGGGCACAACTACCCTACTGGTTTTATTTGTAATGAAGACTAAAGATGGAGCTTTCAAAAGTGCCAAAGTGACTTACAAGTGCAACTCACATTGTATGGCAGGTTGCAGAATCATTAATCACTCTTAAACCACATCTACACAGGGAGATTTTATCCCCACCAGACAGAATACTGTCTTCATATACTAAATTTGTAGTATGGCAGTAGAGCTGTGATTTCATGTAAGAAACTCTATCACAAGTTTTATTTTATGGGACTTACCTAAATAACGTATGCATCCATGCTGAAGCTGTTGCACCTCTTGAAGTGATAAAGCACATCTCTCCCTGTGAACAAGTTCTAGGGAATTTTGATAATCCCACACCTTAACATTGTTGTTCGTTTAGCTAAATAGTGAGGGCTTTAGATATGGTTGTGTTTTGTTGGTATTTATTTCATAGGGATGAGGGAAGAATCTATAAACCTCTGATGGCTGAAAGAAAGATCTTGCCTGTTGCTTTTCTCTACAGACTAATACGCAGTTGGCCAACTCTGTCCTCATCAGCAAATGTCACTTGAACTACAGGGAATCCATACCAGGTTTCAAGGAAAGGGAGACTTTTTGCAAGGAGACTGCTTTATTTCTCCTCTTACAGTATTTCTGCTAGCAGTGCTAGAAAAACTAGATTACGGTGTGTATGTGTCTAATACAAAATGTAGATTTGCTGATATAACCATTATTTGCACTGTTTATATTCAAATGTCCTTTAAAAAAAAAAACATCATCAAAATTTACGGATGCTAAGAGTGTGCAAATCAGAACACTTATCTTCTTTTTATAGACTAAAATCAAATTATTTCTTACATTTTTCTCAGTTAGAGAATATTAGATTGCAGTGTCTGTAAGTTACTCACTTTTCGAGAGAGGTATATTTTAAAAACAAAATTGAATATTACATCAAGACTTTTTAATTTATTTTTTTTTTAAACTCTCAGCAATCATTATGGTATCAATCTAGTGTCATTCCTACTGTGAGCTATGGCAAAGGAGAATAGTTCACATCACAATCAGATCCTTAATTAATTACTGTGTAGTCTGCTATCTTAAAAATACAGGTCGAAAAATGGTATGTTAACCTTTTAATTTTTCTAACCTAATAAAATAACCAACTTGCTTTGTGACCTGTAATTCTGAATCTGATTGAGTTTTCAATATACTGTAATTCACAGATTTTCTCCCCTCTAGCACTAGGTTTGTATCTGTCACATGGTTTTCAGTGTTCCTAATGAGCTGTTAACAAGCTGTCAATTACCTATGCAAATGAGGCAAGCAGAAATGGAGGGGTTGCTGTACCTAGAGTTAAAGTGTGCTACCTCGGATTGTTACGAAATAAATCATTTTGGTTTTAATAGCTGTCTGTGCCCATGTGGCTTGTGTCATGTAGGCACTTTTTCATTATATTATTTACCCAGCAATAAAATGCTGCAGGGGACTTTGGGGGTGATTAAAATGTTGAAGGGGGAGGGGGACTCACACAAACAACTTCATTCCTCTGTGGTTTGCACCTTCTGCTCCTCTTGGGCTGGGGCTCTAAGGCTCCAAGCTGTCAGGTGCCCTCAGCCCTGGCGAAATCAGACGAAATTTGTGACTCTCGGCCTGATCCTTCCAGATTTAACCAACATCCTCGCCTAGGTTCATAACGGAGTCTCGGGAGCGTGTAAAATTAAAACAGAGGAGGTAAGAGTTGAAATCTTGAATTTTGGAGAGAAAGATACATCTTCTGTGCATATATATATATATATATGTTCAAATATATATATACTCCCAGTCTCCTAAAAGCTTTCTACAGAAGGGCCTGCCAGGAGAAAACTTGCTGTTTTATTTGTGCTACCCTGTAAGGAATTCTCTCCCCTTTGCTAAAGTCAATAAAATGTCACTTTTAAATTCTCTTTCCCTTTGCTTTAGCTTACAACTGATGCTTACTGTAAAACATCTTGTGATACTTTGTATGAAGAATGTTATATAAAATGAAATTGCATTGTATTTATGACTGGCACTGTAATAACGGTCTATCAGTATTTCCATTACAAACCCCTATTGTCGAGGGCTTTAAAACTTGCCCATAAAGATTCACTCAGGACTGCAGCATAGTGTACAAAGGATTAGCAAACCCTCTTGGCTATTTTTGAATTAGAATAAGTAAAATTAAGAATGCAATTTGGACTTAGACTTCTAGAGGTTGCCTCTCTTATTGGGGTGCATATATATATCTGTTTACATTTTAACAGGGTGAAAAAGAAATATTTTTTCCATTATTTAAGAATGCTTTTCCATAAAGGATCTGAAAAAGTTAATGGATTGCGCTGTTTTGCTCCATTACATGCCTAGGCAAAAATGCTGGTTAAATCCCCTGACAAGAGCAGGCCTAGAGCCTTGAATTGTTACTGATTTCACCAGGGCTGAGGGCACCTGACAGCTTGGAGCCTTGGAGCCCCAGCCCAAGAGGAGCAGAAGGTGCAAACCGCAGAGGAATGAAGTTGCTTGTGTGAGTCCCCCTCCCCCTCCAACATTTTTATCACCCCAAAGTCCCCTGCAGCATTTTATTGCTGGGTAAATTTGCACATTCAGCTGAAAAGTCATTGGCAAATGTACTTTTTCTTCTGTCCTTATGTCCATTATATTTAAGATTCAGGGACCTGAAACTGTATACAGTAAAGTCAGAAAGCGTGGGATGTAGCAGAGAGAACTACTCTGATAGGAAGCCAGAAGGAGTGAGGGTTTTGGGGTCTGCAATCTAGAACACACTTTTAATAGATCGGACATGCTGACATTGGATGGAGTGTAACTGACCAGGATGAGCTGGTCAAGAATATGCTGAGCTGCAAGCTGACTGGGCTTATCACCAGAGCTTTAAACTAAATCTGATGAGGGAAGAAGATTCACTACTGAGTGACGGAGGAAAGTCAGGAAACACTATCACTTTAGGAAGCAGCAGGGGAAAACCTCAGATTTGTCCCAGAGAAATTTGAAAGGCCTCTTCCAAGAAGATAATGCATCCAAAAGCCCAGCTGAAGTGCCTCTTCACCAATGCATGTAATATAGGAAATAAGCAGGAGGAGACGGAAACTGGTGCAATTAGAAAACTATCATAGAATGGGTTAGGTTGGAGGGGACCTTAAAGATCACCTAGTTCCAAATCCCTTACATGGAAAGGGTTGTCAAACAGTAAATCAAGCTGCCCAATATCTCATCCAACCTGATCTTGAATGATGCCAGAGATGGGGCATCCACAACCTCTCTGGGCATTCAGTGCCTCACCACACTCTAAGTAAAAAAATTTCTTCCTAACATCTAACCTAACTCTTTTAGTTTAAAGCCATTCCCCTTTGTCCCATCACTATCAGACCAGATAAAAAGTTTCTCCCCCTCCTGCTTGTAAGCTGCTCCCTTCAAGTACTGGAAGGCTATGAGGAGACTTCCCTGGAGCCTTTTTTTCTCCAAGTTAAACAAGCCTAACTCCCTCAACTTTTCTTCATAGGAGAGGTGCGCCAGTTCTTTGATCATCTTCATGTCCCTCCTCTGGACCCGCTCCAGCAGCTCTGCATCCTTCCTGTACTAAGGGCCCCAGGCCTGGACACAGTACTTCAGATGGGGACTCACAAGGGCAGAGTAGAAGAGTACAGTCACTTTCCTCTCTCTGCTGGCCACCCTTCTTTTGATGCAGCCCAGGATACTGTTAACATTCAGACTGTAGGTACACACTGTTGGCTCATGTCCAGCCTTTCATCCATCCTCTCAAGTAATGGAAGGCTGCAATGAGGTTCTCCCAGAGACTTCTCTTACACTGGGAGGAATTTTGCTCCCCCGGCCCTTACTTAGAAGTTCAGGGACACAAGAAGTGCAAGAATCCTGACTGGCCATGAAGACTGACAAAAAGAATTCATTAAGTACCTCAGCCTTCTCCAGTATGAGGCCAGCACTCCCTTTTCATTCACCAGAATGGGTACACTCTCTTCTCCCTGTCTCTTCTGTCCAATGTATCTAAAGAATCCCTTCTTCTTGTTTTTCACATTCTCCACCAAGTTCAATTTCATCTGTACCTTAGCTTTCCTGACTCCATCCCTGTACATCTGGACAGCATCCTCATATTCTTCTCAGGCCACCCATCCCTGCTTCCAGTGCTTATACTTTTCCTTTTTTTCCTCTCAGCATATATTAACTCAGCCACACTGGTTTTCTGTCTTGCCTGGCCTATTTCTTATTCTGGGGGATGGAAAGCTTTGCTGTTCTCAGAAAGGCATCCTTAAAGTTCTGCCAACTCTGTTCTGTTCCTTTGTCCCTGAAGACAGTTTTCCAGGGGATCTCATCCAATGATTCCTTAAACAGTTCTCTCTCCTGAAGTTCAGGGTCCTGACACTGCTCTGTGACAAACCAACATTCAAGGTCACAAAACTGACCAGGGCATAGGCGCTGAAGTCCAGACTGCAGCCAACCTTAATTTTTTTTTATGGTATCTTCCACATTGGTGAGCACCAGGTCCAGCAGTGTTTCATTGCTGGTTGGTCTGTCCAATACCTGAACCAGAAGGTGGTCATCAATGGTTTCCAGGAACCTCCTGCACTGCTTGCAACTTGCCATGATTTTTTTCCCAGCAGATAGTTAGATGGTTAAAATGCCCCACCAGGATGAGAGCCTGCAAGCATGATACCACCTGAAGTTGAAGCTAGAAGGCACCATCAGTAGATTTCCTTTGATCAGGTGGCTGCTAGTAGACCTCAACCACCTGATGCCCTTTACTGGTCTGGTCCCTTATTTTAGCCCACAAGCACTCAACCTGCTTATGTCTGCTTCTCAGGGGCAACACTTTGCAGTCTATCCGTTTCTTAACATAGAGGACAACTCCCCCACTTATTCTACCTCACCTATCCATTCTAAAAAGCTCATAGCCCTCAATCATGGTATTTCAGTAATGTGAATCATCCTACTATATTTCCATGAGAGTAATAAGTTTGTAGTTTTCCAGTTGCACCACAGTTTCTAACTTCTCCTGCTTATTTCCCATGCTGCATGCACTGGTATAGAGGCACTTCAGCTAGGCTTTTGGCTGCATTACCTTCTTAGAGGAGCCCTATGACCTAATGGCTATTGCAAAAACGTGGTGGGATGAATTGACAACTTTTTTTCACAATCTGGTAGTGATAGGACAAGGGGAAATGGCTTTAAGCTAAAGAGAGGAGATGAGGAGATGATAGATTACATATTAGGGAGAAATGCTTAGTGGATGATGAGGCTGCCCAGAGAGGCTGTGGATGCCCCCTCTCTAGAGGCATTCAAAGCCAGGTTGAATGGCATTCTGGCAGTTTGATCTAGTGGGTGGTGTCCTCATGCATGGTGTGGGGTTGGAACTGGATGATCTTTAAGATCCCTTCCAACATAAGCTATTCTACGATTCCATGATATGATGATGTGAAAACCAGTAAATGGAAGTGAATTAAATTAAAATAAGACATGCTTCTTTAGATGGCAGAAACCCCAAAGAAACAATCTGTGGGGGAAATTAGAAAGCTAAATCTTTTACTGATCAGTCCTGATGGAAGCTTTCTGGTCAAAATGTCAGTGGTAACTTTATTTTCTGCTGGTATGTACAATAATCCTTTTGTTCCATCTGCAAACACTAGGGGGTAAATTTTTAGCATGATGCTTAGGGATTTAGCTGTAGGACTCCCATTAACGATAATGGGAATCATGTAGCTTGAGCACTCTGCATCGTGCTGAATATTTACCCCTCAGTTCAGAGCACTCTCTCGTTGAATTTTTAATTATATTTACAGATAAATTCCATAACCAAATATCATCAGCTCTCAAGCAGATTGTTTTATTAAAAGGTGCAGATTTCTAACTTCATTTTGAGCTGCAACCTACAGTGATTGGTTTAGCAGCTGAGCAATTTCTTTTTTTTTTTTTTAAAGTCCATTTAATAATGCTTGATTTGTCAGCTTCAGAGCATTTGGGAGACAATAAATGTTAGGAAGTGGTATACCCTGCATACATGTGCCAGGCAAATACAAAATGTGAATATTCTAATTTGAACTGAGCTTTCAAAAGGTATGTCGTAACACAGCTTTGCTATAAGCACTTTCTCAGAAAGCACACCTCTGCATAAACCTATGGTAAAAATCAATAGTAGTATGCAAACATTCAGAGCTAGTGTGGCGTAGCTGGTGTAGTTTTATTTTCATTTGTGAAGATAAATGATAGGAGTCAAAGAAGTTAGAAGATCTGCACAAGGCCAAAGGGGTTAATGTAAGAGAAGATATTGGAATTTAAGAGTCCCTTGCATCTGTGTTGAATAGCCTATGCTTTCACCAGTCAAATGCTGTTATAGACAGATTTGGAAGAGACAATGTGCATACAGATCTGCTTAGCTCCTCCCTGAGGCACACTTCCAGTTGCTTTTGCAGCTCCTAATACTTGAAATAGATACAGCCAGCTCTTTTTTGACCCTACTGAAGTCACCTGTAAAGTAAGAATAGTTCTGCTGCCTTAGTTTATGTTTGTCTATCTGAGACCATGGAGATATCTTTCTTTTAAGATGTGAGTGAGATTAACCTCTTGTTCCAAGTGTTTAGCCAAAGAGTCTTAAAGATTACTCAGCTGGTTGTGGAGGGCTGCAATGTAGGTGAATTTTTGGTGCAGCTATTCTAGGTGTCCCCATGAGAGTTCTCAGCTGGTATCAGCAGAGGTTGTGAGTAGGAGTACAAACCATAACCGCTCTATAGTGCCACTCATGACTGAGAAGTTTCAGAATTCACTTTGGCTTGTGCCCAAGGACTGGACTGACACAGGGCAATTCCCAAATCAAAAAGGCACAAAGACATATTGAATGTCTCTGTTGTCCCACCTATTCTTTCCCAGACAATGATTAGTTGAAGAGCCCAACCTCTCCCAGCCTGTCCTTGTAGGGAAGGTGTTTGAGCCCTGTGATCATCTTCATGGCCCTCCTCTGGACTTGCTCCAACAGCTCCATGTCATTCGTGTGTTGAGGGCCCCAGAACTAGACACAGTATTCCAAATAGGGGTCTCGTGATCCCATGCAGGACAGTATCAATTGCTTTGCACAGGTCCAGGTAGATGACATCAGTTGCTCTTCCTTTATCCACTGACACTGTAACTATTGTAAAAGGCCATAGGTTTTGTCAGGAATGATTTGCCCTTGATAAAGCTATGTTGGTTAGCATCAGTCACCACCTCATCTTTATTTTCCATGTGCTTTATTTTGGCCTCCAGGGAGATCTGCTCCACAATCTTGCCAGGCACAGAGGTGACACCAACTGGCATGTAGTTCCCTGGATCTTCTTTTTTTTTCTCCTTCTTGAAAATGGGTGTTATATTTTCCCTTTTCCATTCAATGGGAACTTTACCAGTTTTCCACAACCTTTCAAATGTGATGGATAGTGGCTTGACAACTTCATCTTCCAGTTCCCTCAGAACTTGGGGATGGATCTCATTCAGGCTCTTTAGATGGTCTCGAACCTGATCTTCACTTACAGCAGGCAGATTTTCCTTCTCCTGGTTCTTACCTTTGCTTTTTGCAGCTTGTCCAGAGCCCTTGCTGGTGAAGAATGAGGCAAAGAAATCATTGAGCACCCCACTTTTCTCCATATCCGTTGTGACCAGGTCTCCATTTTCCTTCCGGAGAGGGCCTGCATCTTCCCTGGCCTTCCTTTTATCGCTGATATACCTGTAGAATTTCTTCTTGTTCCCCTTTATGTCCCTGGCTAGATTTACTTCCATCTGTATTTTAGCTTTCCTAACCTGATCCCTGGCTGCTCAGAGAACTTCTTTGTACTCCTCCTAGGTAACCTGTTCCTGCTTCCACTCCCTATAGACTTTCTTTTTGCATTGAAGTAAGTCCAGGAGCTCTTTTTTGACCCACAGAGGCCTCCTGGCATTCTTGCCTGCCTTCCTTTTTCTTGAGATGCACTGCTTCTGGGCTTGGAGGAGATGGTTCTTGAATACTGACCCATTTTCTTGGGCTCCTTTCCCTCATAGTACTTCCTTACACTTTCCTCACTGCTGTCATTTTGGGCAAAGAAAATATGCTGTTGGTAAACACTGACCTACATGGTGTGAAGTTTGTAGATGTCATGCCTCTGCCCTTTGTGTGTAGATTAACATTCAAAAAGCTCCCTCCCCACTGGACTTATGCTGGTAGAGTGACCACTTAGTAGACTGAAACTGAGCATCCATCTCTATTCATGGTAGCAGCCTGTAATTGAGGTTTATTCCCTCTCAAAGTCAGTGGAAATCCCCATTATGGTCAATAACTCAATATCAAAGTAGATTATCCCTTGAAAAAGAAGGAATGGTGATCAATCTGTCTTCCCAATGCCGATGATTGGCGGGACAAGATAAGGAGAGAACCTCTGCAATATTTTCCCCCCGAAATGTTATTTTCTATATGTAAATCTAATATCTGAATATGTAGCCTAATCCTAGTATTCATATCTTTGCCCTGAGTAATCATCAGCCCATCTTTAATGTTTCTTTTGTTCAGAAAAGGTAAACTCTTCTTACTGCTCAGAAGCAGATTACACAAAAGGAATTTTATGGTACATATTACACTCACAAAGCAGTTTTCTCCATCTTGCAATCACTTAAAAAAAAAAAAAAAAAAGGAAGAAAGAAAAAAGAACTTTCTTATCTCATCTTCCTTCCTGCATGAATGTCTGAGATAATCAATGAAGTTCCTGTGTAGAGAATAAATTGAGCTCGAATGGCTCCTCTTAAACTGTACAATCAAAGAAAGAGGAGGTTTTTTTGCTGATGATTTTGATACTCAGTTTAACTTTCTTCACCAGACTGTCAGCTCAGTGAAAGTGAGGTCAATCTGACCACACTCTTCCTAAAGGATCCTCTTCTGAACCACCTACTTGAGTATACATCTCCTGACAAATCAATGGCAGAATTGAGAGGTTTTTACTTTGCCCAGGAACCTGGGGAGTGATTGTCCTTTGCCTGTGGCCATTGAGCCAGGAGTGCAGAGTTGGCAGAGGGATACTACCTGATAACGACTGTAGCGCTTTGCGTCTGTGTCCCAGTATTGTAAATGCCCACCTGAAGATGCATGACAATAGACAGGGGTGTCTGGTCCTACAGTGCAAAGGAATGCAGATAATAGAAAGTATTGGGAGGGTGCAGTTACCCACACACAGACACAGGAGGAATTTTTCTGTGAAAGTGTGGAGAATGGCTGGCAGTTTTAAATGAGAATTCTGGAGGAGCTGATTCAGAAATCTGATATATTTTCATTACAGATACGAGGAAGTAAAGTACCAGAGGGGAAAAAAAAAAAAAAAATAGGAGCTTGGAGAAACTAAAAAAACCATTTTCCTCCCTTTCAGGGTAATTTGGCATTTTTTTTGGCTCAGGCTCCAGCTGCAAGCTCTGGGATAGAGGCTGTTGCACTCCTGCAAACTTATAGCATGTGTGGGTTGATGCACAAGAGATGCACAAGTGTAAGAAAAGTGACTGAATCACCTAACATTCTTTTGTTAAATTATCCAAATCCAGACAAATTTCTCAGGAGTGAATTGGTTATTTCAACCAATTCAGATTTGTCCATAGGGTTATTTATTGCCCACAGACATTTACCTGTATGACACTTTCCACATTGAGATGAGAAGGGAGTTTAGAGAGGAGCAACAAAACTCAAAGGCTGATCTGGAAAGGAATGCTGGAAAATTTGTTAGCTAGAGAGAGTTCCTTAAAATTCACACACACTGCCTCTGAATCTGTCTTGCTCTTGGGCCTGAGAGGTTTCTCTAGTGAATCAAATGTATCTGTTCACAGACAAACTCCCATCCCTCATCCTCCCCCTCTCCTCCCACAAGTTCTCTTCTGAGCTTGTCTGCATTCTGATGTGAAATGAGGTGGTATGTATGAGAATAAGGGTATTACGTCCTGGGTAATATCCATTATGTTGCTCTCTATTAGCTCTCAATTCTTGGGAGTGCATTACTGCATTATTTCTTTTGTGCCAATGCTATTCCATCAAGGCCAGTGCTGGTTTACTCAGTTTTATCAACGATTTCTTCCAAGACAGCCTAGACAATCTGTTGTAATGTATATTATACTGTGTGATTTTTGAATCATAGTTGCAAGTACATTCTAAAAATTTTGTGGCTCTTCAGACAAGTCTTATTGTCCGTTACTTATGATGATGTCTGATTAGCAAAAAAAAAAAAAAAAACAACCAACAACAACAACAAAAAACAAATAAAGGGGTAATTTTATGTACACAAAAAAATTACCTCCTGTCTGAACACAGTTCTTCAGACAGCTTAGGAATGAGAATTTTGTTATGACCCATATTGTAGAAAGCTTTTCAGTTGCCTTGTAAAAGAAGAAACAAAATACATTAAATAATTTTGGAATGGAACATGTTACAATACAAAAATGTCACAAAGTTAAATGTGAATTGAAACATATTTTCACTTACTCTGAATTACAATTGTATTCAGATAATTTTTTCAGTTGAATACATGAATTAAAGTTTATTTCTTCCATTTTAAGACCATTAGAATAATGCTACATTTCTCTTTTGTTAACACATTTCTAGATAGCTAAGATCACATTTCTATTCTACAAATGTTGCAATGTTTTAAAATAATGTTGATATTTAAGATCATTTTAAAGTTTTTTATAAGAATCTGTTTACCATGCTTGTGTTCTTACCAGGAAAAGTTGTGACTACTGCTGTGCTTTTTAAATTTCTATTGTGTCCTTCATTATCAGTGCTAAAGTCCATCTGTTTTTCCTAGCAGCATGTATAGTATAGTCCTATATATTGTTATATACTTGCTATGAATGGTTTCTGAAACTCATTGGCCTAAAATACCTTAAGCCAACAAAGGGAACAGGGCAATTCAAATTGAGTATAGCCAGGCTGTCACTAACAAGCAGAAGGTAAGTCTTAGTCTTAGTCAGCACACAACCATCACACACAGCTCCACTTGCACTGTTTGCAGCTGCCTTGCTCTGGGGGTTGCTCTGGCATATGCCAGATAACTTGGTGTGTATAATATAATAGTTGGAGAGGCCATAGCACATTATAGGTTCCTGTAGTGCTTCCAGCTCCCCATGTGCAGGTGTGTTGTGCTCCAGCTGAGCTTCCTATGTTGCCTTACGCCTACTCCCTGCACATTCCTGAAGAGAAGATATGCAGAACTCAAGTCATCATTCCCCACTGCTGGTTATACTCTCTCCACTCTGAACAGGTGAAGTTTAGGATGTTTCTTGTAGTCAGAGCCCTGATCTCAGCCTGCCCAGTATGCCTCTGTGATGGGAGCACCATTCTACTTAAAGACAGAGCTCCACTGCCTCTCACGGTGATTTTTCCCAATGTTTTTTTTTTTTTTTTTTTTTTTTTTTTAGCTAAAATCATTCTGCATGTTTCTTTCAGAGGTGAAAATTCAGAGTAGAAGTGTCCACAAGATAGGGGAGAAAAAAAGGGCAGAAGGAGAGTGGACTGATGCTGGAAAGTATAGGTGAAGAGCAAGAAGAATACAGGACATTTATCAGAAAGATGAAGCTGAAAGGCATGTAAATCCAGTTAGCAGCTTGAAAACAGGTAGCTACATTAAAGGAAGTGGAAATAAAGTAAATTAGTGGCAGGAGGCATTAGTTGGGGGTGTCAGCTGGTGAACGGTGACTAATTTGATATAGGCTAATCACATAGTTTGGTCATTTGATTACCAAATTGAGATCCAAATGCCAGTCCTTCTAAGGCAATCACTTCAGTTAAGAGGATAGCTGGACTAATTGTGAGATTTGAGCCGTTCCTTAATTGAAATTAGTTGAAAACATCTACGACATGTGATGTAAAACAGAAGAAGCAAGTAGTTGCTAAGACATGGTGTTGTGAAATATGGCTGTGCTGGGAAGCTGAGGATTCAGCAGGAAGGTCTGGGCTAACTAGGAACATACATGGCAGTCACACACAGTTGCACCAAGAGCCTGTGGAATCCCCTTCCATTCTGTTGTGCTCCGAGCTGGGAGATAGTTGCAGTTGAACTCTCTAGTGATAGTTGTTTCTGTTTGGATGAAATGGGAACAAGAGTGCTGGAGATCAGGTCACTTTCCAGTAGCTAGCCGGTAAAGTTGAGCTGATGCAAATCTGAGGGTGTGTATACCTGATATCTGTTCATAAAAGCCTGGGAAGTGCCTCTGGCATTGTTTGCTGTATTGAATTAATAGGAATGAACAGTTAGAGGAAAAACAGGTTAAACAGGAGGCACATAGTGATTTTTTTTTAATTTTTTTTTTTCTGACCATTGATGGTTTTGCAATTTCCTGAATCAGGGGTTATATCTAGACTTAAGAAACTATCCTTCTCAAATTTGTCCAATCTTTTTTATTTTTCTTAATTCTACAAGCATTTTTGGCCTTTTATAACCATCTCACAGCAGAAAGTTGTACAATTACGTTCCCTGTGGAAAAAATCTCTTCCTCTGCTGTAAATGTTGTCTTTACTTATTTGTTCTGGTTCCCCCTGATACTGTAGGAATGGGAAAAATCAATGTCTGCATGCTTTCTCTTGGCCATTCGTGGTCTTACATGTCTCTGTCAAGTTCTCCTCAATCATTTATCTTATTGAAAAATGTTAATTTTCACAGACATCCTTTGTTCTTATCCATGCTTCCCTTCTCTGTACCTTTTCTAGCTTCTTTTAGACTTGATAATATAGAAATATTTTTCAAAATATCTCTACCTCTGTTCCACTTCCTATCTGATCATTGCTGGTACAAGAGATGCATAAAAAGGAAGGATTACCTACAGAAGAGGGTTTCTCCAGCTTTTTTGCCACTGCTTTCCTGAAAGAGGTTTGTCAGTTTGGAGCTAACCTCAAGGCTGGACACAGCGAGAGCTCTGCCCAAACCATAGGCATAATTTCAACTGTCTGTGATCTGTTAAGTGGAATAAGACAGTGCGGTGTGTATCTTCTTTGAAGGACCTATTATCTGTTACATTGTCTGTAATCACACAAGCCATGAATTAGCAAGAATTTGTACACTGTTATGAAGATAAACAGCTACAATTAAATTCTCTGAGTCAAGCATATGCTTAACTGTTCTGCTAAACTCTTAAACCACTGACATGAAAGGTGGACAAGGAGGCAGAGGGATAGGAGAGGTTTAGATCCTGCTTGCTAGTATGTATCATAAGAGCAGAAAATGCCAAACGGAAAATCACCTTCAAAGCATCTCTGTATGTAAGGCTGCTGCTCCTACTTACACCAGAGCTGAAATATAATCTAATATCTTTCTCTTCTCATGCAGGAATGAATATCAGCTGGGAACAAAAGTAAAAGTGGAGAAAAAAAAAAAAAAAAGAAAAAAAAGAAAGAAAAAAAAAGATCCTCAGCAATTTTTGCAAAGGCTGTATATTTTTAAGTTGGTCTGGAGATCATCAGGATGGAACCTTAGCACCAGCAACCTCCAACAGACTGCAGTGTCTCAGCCTTTAATATACTTCCACCCCTGTGTGTTATACAGCCGTGATACTGAACACACAAGGCAGACAGCTGCCCTGAGGCATTCTCCGTAAAAACTTTCATATCACAACGGAACTGAACGCACCATTATAACACCACATCTCCTCTTCTTCACAGTAAGAATTGTTCTGAGAACCAGGCAATGCCATGGAAATGTTATAATAGACACATCCAGAATATATGGGTGAGTTAGTTGTCCCCAGTGATATATTTGAGCTGTTCCTTCTGCTATACATAGAGCAGGTTAAATATAATTAACATTGGTCAAAGGGTCCTTTTACTTTACATACTTCATAAACGTATTACCTCAATTATCAAGGAAGGAAAAAGGGAAAGTGTATTTCTTAATATCTGCTAGTATAATATCTGCTAGTATAAGCTCCTCTAAGTAATTTCCATCGCAACATGAATTTTTTTCTCTCCAAGAAGCATGAATATTTTTTCTCTCCCTAAATCCCATAATTGTTTTATTGCTACATTAAAAAATGTAAATAATCATTCCCATCCCCATAATAAATTAGACACAACCTGTCTAGCACTGAAAATGAACATTTCAATATCTTCAGACACACAATGACATCATATCAATATTTAAAATCATTTTATGCATGTATTCCAGGTTGTCCAACTTCATTAAGGGCATTCATCAGCCCTCCGGCTACAGTGTATTCCCATCGGAGTTGTAGGCCTCAGGCCCTACCAAACAGAAATTTAAACTAACTTGCCTTTTTAATTCACATTATTCTCAAATATTCTCTTTTTTAACCCCCTGCCATGACTAAGGCATTTAGACCTGGCTATGATTTTGTGCACATCGACAGTTAACAGACAAAATCCCCATTTTTATGTCAGAACTCAAATACAAGAAAATAATAGTCTTTCCCCTTTAATTTCCCTCCTTCTCTTTCCCCTTCCACTTCCATTTCCTGGGTGCAGTAACAGCTGGACTTCTTTTAATACTTATGCCAAGTTAATAACTTGTTTTGCAGGTTGATAGGATGTGGGATGTTGGGTTTTTATATTTAAGAATTTCTAAGCATTTCAAACATGTTGAGTTCCATTATTTTCCTCTCTATTTCCAAAATAATAATAAAGAAACCCTTCTTCATCTATATTTTTTTTATACTGCTGAGGATCTGCAGCATGAATATATATCCTTGCTAGTGGCATCAAATGCTGTTGTATTAGTACAGAACTATTTTTTTTTCCCCCAAAACAATATGGACAATCTTTTCGTTGTTCTGCTCTATGAGATGGCCGTGTATCAGCTCCCCAGTGACTTTCAAAATTCCAGAGTAAAACTTTCACACATTACACAGGGCAGGAAAGATAAAATTGTGATATCATTTTTTTTTTTTACTTTTATTTCTATTTATTTATTTATTTATTTATTTATTTATTTATTTATTTATTTATTTATTTTGCCATTGGCCAGTGTAGATTTGGCTTCAGCCTCTGATTCATTCTTCCAGACTTGTGTGAAAAGGATTTAAATATCCATCACTTGTTACAAAAGAGGATGGAAGCATATGAAACTGGCCAAAGCTAATATAATGTGCATCTGCGGATGGAGCATACCTGGAAGAGATACTGGAGATGGAAAATTTAAAAACTGGCTTAATATTGGTTAGTGTTTCTAGGTGTCCATCCAAAATATTCTGACTTTGTCATAATATTATATGTGGAGAATACTGAAGGGCTTGTGCTGATGGGTTATGACATGTTTGTTTCCAGAACAAAAGGGGAAAGAACAAGGAATTAAAAGAGAAAGAATAAACAACTACAACAACAACAAAACCAGTAACTGCAGGACCAGCTTTTGGTTCTTTTTTTCCATAGGATGCATTTAAAAAAAAACAAAACAAAACACTTAAACCCTCAATTTCCATCTGATCTCTGCATCTCTCTTCCCTCTCCTGCTCTCCCTTATTCCAGTGCTCCTGCAGCCACTTTTTCTTTATGTCACTCCAACCCCTTTTTTTTTTTTTTTCCTTTTTTTTTTTCTTTTTTTTCTTTTTTCATTTTCTTTCTTTGGCTTCTGTTTTGAAGACCTCTCTTAATTGAAACACACAATGCTGCCTGTTGAAGTAAGGGAAGTTTCACATGCCCCAGTTACCTGGGGTTCCTTTGGCACAGATACAACTAATGAAGAGCTACATTTTATCCTTCTAGACGAAGCAAATGCTATTTATACTGTTGAGGTCCCACCCACTGAATCTAGGAGGATCAGATTCTCAAAGTCATAAATCCGTAGAAATATTTGGCTTCCTAAGGCCAAAGATGGCTGTCTGAACACACTGTTTAGCTCAAGGCAAGTGGTAGCATGTCAGGGGAGACCATAAAACCATACCTTACCATGGCTAAAAAGCTGCCAGAAATCCTCCTACTGTAACCCAGAAAGTTCCACAGTGGTGTTTTTTTAATTATTTGTTTGTTTTTGTGTGTGTGTGTGTGTTTTTTGTTTGTTTTGTTTTTTAAATCTAATTATCATCAGACTTACTTCTTTCTTTAAAAATACTCAGGAAGATGTTCAATTTTTTAGCCAAGGGATGCTCTGGATCATTTTGTCTTCCATCTCTTTCTCTCTCTCTCTTTTTTTTTTTTTTTTTAAATAATATTTATTCTCCTTATGGTGGAGTCTGCTGTGCCGGGCATATGCAGGCAGCTTCCCTTGTAGGCTTAATCTTGAGGACAGTCCCAGAGATGAGCATTTCTGCTGGTGACAGCCATCCAGTCGGCAAAGACATGATGGAGTCTTATGCTGCCTTCTCAACAGTCACTAGCCAACCTGATTTTCTGAGAGTTAGAAATATTAGAAGAGACCACGGGTGTTCTTCCTGGAGACCGTCCAGTGGTGTGGCCCCTTCTCCACAGCAGGATGTCCTTGTAGCCAGAGCCTATTTTGCTAGGACAAGCTAATCGTAACATTTCCACTGCCAACCAAACTCAATTTGAGGACAGTGGATGAAAAAGAGGAGGTGTTTGAGATAGAGAGCATTCCTGTCTGTTCATGTAGATCATTGGGAAGGGTGATGGTGGTGAAGAGATAGATAGTGAAGATGATTAGATCTCTGGGCACTACTGCAGTGAGTTATATGAATAATTATAAAAACAGAAGAGGAGAAAGGGAACAGGACTTATGAGATGATTACAATAAAGAATGGGATGTGGGAAGAAACCTTTGAAAACATAACTGGGAAGGAAAAGAATCATCATCAGAAGAGATAAAGCAAGGGATAGAAAAGAAGAGATGTAGGGAAAATGCAAACAAACAGGTAAATAATAGAGAGGAGGAGACACAGCAGTACAAAATAATGAAAAGAATTAGAATACTAGAAAAAAAAACATTAACACAGAGATTCAAAACCAAAAATAAGTGAGAATAAAGATGATGGAAAAGGAAAGAAGACATCAAAAATAGAAAAGGAATCAGTAAAGAAAGAAATGTATAATATACTAATTAAAAAAAAAAAAAAAAAAGTAATTCTATGGAGGTGGAGAGAGAATGAGAGTGAGAAACAATGGGAAACTTTCAATTTTGTAAAGTACTAGAAATGTATGCATAAAAAGTGCTATATAAAACTTTTTATTACTGTTTATTATGTTTTTCTTGCCTGCTTTTCTTATGTTGTAATAAATATATATATATATAAGTTTTGTTACTGTATACAATAACTATAATGAAAGGAAAACCAAAAGACACCCATAGTTTACTAGTTATTGCCCCTTTCTCATCAGAAAATCTTCAACCCAATGATGATATAAGCCCTAGAAGAGGATGAAGCCATTTGTGATACTCTTTTATGTAATGAGGTTATGTTTTATGTTTGCAGACTCCTATTTTTCCATATCTCTGCTGCATTCTCATAAATGAGACCTACATAGTGCAAATGAAAGCAATTTGGATGATGAAGCAACCTTTTCCTCAGAGCCTTGGGCTCCATGTCCGCTGTGTGTCAGGAAAGGTATGTCCCACAGTGGTAATACCCGTATCAGTTATTGACAAGCTTCTCTCTCCATGAGATTGCTTGCACCATGGGGAGCAGCATTTTGGGTCAGGCTTGGGGTACATTGGCAAAGGAACATGCATGGGGGAGGCTGCAGTACCAGACTACACTGTGTCTGGCCAAGGCCAGTGCTTTTTACTCTCTCATTTTCATGAACATATAATTCATTCATAAATTTTTAAAGGAGTAAGAATCATGGTTTAATGAACTTCTGCGAAGAAAACGGAGCAAGGGACGAAAGAAAAGAAAGTCTGTGAGCTACTTACTCCCTAGACTTATGACCTGCATAACTCCAATCGTTGTGTTATTTAGATGCCTTCGTATTTAACCAACATTAAATTTGTATGCTCCCTCACGGTTGAGTTGCTACTTTTATTTTTTTTTTATCCACACAGCTGGGATTCTCTGAGGGGACATGATGGGTCAGGAGGAGGAGGAGGGGTGAGGACAGTCATCTCCAAAATGAGGTGGATGTGCCTTTCCGGCTCTACGCTGGTTGCACTTAAGCAGGTACAAGATGACAGGAATCAGTGGTGGCAGCCATGCGAACGAGGTCAGAGTTGGCTCCTTCATGGATTTTTTTGTGTGCTTTTTTTTTTTTTTTTCCATTTTTTCACTGAGCGCTCTGAAAATGTGGGTGTGCATGTTAAAACTGCCCTATGAGGCAGCTCTGACATGTGGGGCTGCCTGGCACCAACACAGCACATAATAACACGAAGCATTTGGCAGCGTTACAGGGCTAATCTTTACGTAACTGTTCCTGAACAACTTCTCTAGTGCACTGAGCACAAACAAGCTTTCCATCAGCCTTCAGCTGCTTGCAGATTGTCTTGTGTCACCTGCTCTTCCACTGAGCAAACACTGACTGTGGTCTCGGCAAGGAAAATCTTGTTTTCCATTTGTAGTTGTCTCTCCCTAAATTATATCTTTGTTTTCCAAGGGTATTCATGAACCAGAGGTGAGTTTGACAAGAACATCCCCGTTTATAGAATTTTTCCTCTTAAGCGTAGATATATGTAGGAAATTTTGTTGTGGATTGTTTTGAGAAGAGCTGTGGAAGAACAAGGTTTCAGTTTTCAACAATTGCTCCCCTGTTGACTTACATCTTTGGAGGAAGGACATCTTCTATAGTTAAGACAGTGGTGAGAGTGTTGGGGGAATTTAATAATGTTTCAATCCTTCTGCCCTTTGTCCCTTTTGTCAGATTTCACTGTAAGCTTTTTTGGTTATCTCCTAGGGTTTTGTTGTCTGTATTGGTGGGGCTTGGTGCTCACTAAGGTTTCCCAAGGAATGAAACACCTCTCATATAAGGACAGGCTGAAAGAGCTGGGGCTGTTCAGCCTGGAGAAGAGAAGGCTCCAAGGTGATCTGAGAGCTGCCTTTCGGTACCTAAACGGGAGCTACAGGAAAGAAGTGGACAGACTCTTTAGCGGGGTCTTTGATGACAGGGCAAAGGGAAATGATTTCAGACTTAAAGAGGGTAGATTTACATTGGGTTTAATCAAAAGGTCTTTTAAAGTGCGGGTCATGAGGCACTGGAACAGTTTGCCCAGAAATGTGGTGGAAACTTTCAAGGACAGGCTAGACCGGTCTCTGAGGAAACCTAGCTGTGAATGTAACTGTTCATTGCAGGAGAGTTGGACTAGATGGCCCGTGATGGCCCCTTCCAACTCTAACAATTCTACGATTTTGTGCTGTGGGCAGCGACACTGGGCAGCAGGCTGACGACAACAGTATCAGTGTGAGGCCTGGGCCTCTCAGCCCCTTCTCTGCCAGCAGCACTCCTCCAGATGGGTGCTCTTTTCTCTCCACGCCACACAGCCACAACACATGTGCTGCCGCACAGCAGAGCCATGTGGCAAATACATAAAAGCATGTACGTTTCTTTATGCTGGAAGACAGCCCCAGTTTTGCTGGCAGTGATGCTGACTCTCCTCCGTTCCTCAGAGCGAGACCTGCAGTGTTCCTCAGTCCCACATCCATGAATCCCTTCCTGGATTCTTATCAGGGTGCTGGCCTTGATATGTGAGGGTGTTGAATTCCAGTGGGCTCCTGTCCTTGCCAGGTTCTCCATTTCATTTCATTGCAAAGAAGTTTTTGCACACTGGGAGAAAGGTAAAGCAAAAGGAGACCACCAAACCAGCATGTTGTAAAGTTGTGAAATTGGTTTTCGATACTGATCTTTAAAGTAATTTGGGTCGCACAGAGAGGGTAAAAAGGGAGGGATCTATCTGCCTGCTGGGATTTTGAGTCTGTATCTTCCCAAGGATGCCTTTCCAAAATTTTCTGATGGACTGGAGGGAATGAAAATTCACTCTCATATTAAATGAAAGCTGAAATCCTCCCAGATCTTACACACTGAAGATCTGGAGCCTTAACCCTGACTAAGTCACAACAAAATCTTTAGAACTGGTCTGTGCAACGTATCTTGGACCAAAGGAAGAAAAAATCCATACAAAAAAGTTGTTAAGCAGTTGTGGGCAAGTACAGCTGTTAAGGGAGCAGACACTCAGATACAACCAGGAAGGAGGAGAGGCATTTTCTGTGATGTGAAGGAAGTTCTTGTAGCCAAAGGTGAGGAGATAGGGTTGCCATGGATTGTTCCCAAGACCATTCTGTCTCTCCAGCAGTGTATTGATTTGTGGATGTCTGCAAAGCATACAGACCAGGTCAGAGATGTCCCTATGATTCCTTTTAATCCCTTAAACTATGGATTTTTTCTTGTTTTGTATGTTTTCTCTTCCATCTCTTTTTCAGTATCAGTGGCTTTCAGGGCAGAAGGGCATTAGTGTTGTTATTTTAATTATCCTTCCCCTTTTGTTTTACATAGGGTTCAATTTTTAAATCATTCATGAGTTTGCCTACAATGATAGAATGCTTTTTGATTCCCTTCCAAAAAGAAGTGCATATTTAAATAATAATAATAAAAAAAAAGTATTTGAAGTGCTTCAGTAATTTTAAATTGTTCTACATAGGGCATGCCCAGAGCTCTGATCCTTTCCAAATGCAGTGCTTCACTTTTTTTTTTACTGTTTTTTTTTTTTTTTTGTTTTTTTTTGAGTGCACTTCATTTTGGAAGTGAATAGGGTGCTCTGGGCACGGGCACTGTAGACCAATTTAGATTTCCTAGATTGCTTCAATAATCTGAAGAGTACTCCAGTCATTTTTAACTATTCTCTACCACATGCCTGCAAACCCATTCATTTTTGAACTGAAGTGACTATACTTAGGACAAACTCTGCTGCTCATTTGAAATTGTTTCATTCTGTGTATCCGTAGACCTCAAATTCCTTTACAGTAACTCAATACAACATTTTGCTTCAAGAATACACTATTACTTCGTGGCATAACATAACTGATCAATCTTTTTAATGCATTGTTCCATGTTGTCTGAGGCAATGCCATGTCACCGTTGCCATTTTGCTGGGGGAGGCATTCCCATAATCAGTCAAGCCAGTTTTTCCCTCCCCACCCTCCCCACCTCCCCCCGTGTTTCTCTTTTATTCCGCCCTGAGATTCTCTTATGGCTTTTTAATCCACAGATCAAAATGTCTTTCCGGCAAATACGTTTTATTTCCAGTTTTGGTAAGAAGTTAAAGTTAAATACATTGCCAAAGATCTTACAGAGCATCAGCAGTACAACCAGGAAATAATAAAACACAGGCAATGCTAGTCCTTTTCCTCCTTCCTGTTGCACTCACTACACTCCTGTCAAATAGGGTATGGCACTTCCCAGTACTTATATAATTGCGTCTATACTGCTACTTACTGCTTTTCTTCTGGGAGCACTTCTATTTCAGCTACCCTGAAGAGAAGTCTCATGAGCTGTCCTGTGTGGGTTTTATGCCCTAATTCCCTCCCCTGCCTTTACCTTGCATTTAAAACCCCTTATTCTTAATTCATATTTCTATAAAAGATTGTCTGCATTTCTAAGAAATATGAGCATCTTGTTCCAGGGAGGCTCTCTGCTGCCTTAACTAATTAAAGCTTAACAGTAGGGCAGCGTTACACAGTCCACCTTAATGTCTTACTCAATCATGATCCAGCGTTAAAATTATTGGAAGGCAGCACAATGCATTGATCTGCAGCAGCATAACTTTTGGCTAAATGAGTGTACATCTTTTACAAGAAGTATTAAAAGGGCATGGAGGACACAAAAACACACCATGGATTACAACCTCTGTTACAATAGTCCTGTGCTACTCCTGGGGAAGCAGCTACTGGTTTTGCAGTTTCTCTCACCGAAGCCTCTCCCTTTGGGATGCTTTAGCAAGTCTGTTTCTGAGACACTAACTCTAGAACAATGGCTTCTTTTCTTTTCTTTTCTTTTCTTTTCTTTTCTTTTCTTTTCTTTTCTTTTCTTTTCTTTTCTTTTCTTTTCTTTTCTTTTCTTTTCTTTTCTTTTCTTTTCTTTTCTTTTCTTTTCATATTTTTCTATATTTTATCCCTGGAGACCAAAGACTTGCTATTTGAATGAAAGAGTTTTTGGGATTGCTATGGCATACCCCAAGAACAAATCTAGAAACTGCTCAAAGTCAGTTCTAGTCTGTTTTGCTTTTTTTTTTGCTATTTACTTCAGCTGAATATTGCAGTTCTCAATTGCTACAGAGAATTTTAATGAGGAAAAACCATTTGTTAGAATGTGAGTAATTGATGGACAGAGAAAAATATTGTAATCATAACAATGCTGTTACCGCTTGGTAATTACTGATGCACTAAGAAAAACAGCGTAGAAAACTCATGCTCTTTTCAGCATAATATTGGTTCTTCCATACCAAATGCTCCCTACTCTTACCTTACAGGATATTTTTCTAAATTCAGTGTTTGAAAGAAAGAAGTTTCTTTAGGGTCAAAAGAGATGGAGAATCCTGGGTTTCAACTCTTGCAGTATTAAAATTTCAGTCAACTGTGCTGTTGACTGCTTTGCTGCGGGGACTGTGCTGTTTGCAAGGTGCCACTGTTTGAATAAAATGCTAGCTTGGTTCTAGCTCGTTACAGACACTATGGGTCTCAGAGCTGAAAGAGTGGTAATTTCTGACTGGGTGATCACGTTCCCCCCTCCCTACTTATGTCCCTTGAGATTTCAATTGATGCTGTCTTTTTCTTCACTTACAGTTGTCTTTTTTTAAGGGTTAAGTGCTTGTTCTGTTTCACCACTGATGGAGCTAATTTTTAGAGGTTGCTAAAGGACCTTCATTGTCTACACAGAACACTGTGCTCTTGGGAATGAAGTCTCTAATGTATATATACAAAAGATGATATGTTATTACTACAGTGGTACAGTATTGTGGCATGAATAAGAAAAGCAGAAAGCAAAGAATTATTTCATATTATTCAATTTATTTTGAAGAAAAATCAAGATTTTCCCCTTCTCAAATAACATTTACCAGTTTGGGTGACCAGACTGGTAGACGAAGGAAAGGCTGTTGATGTAGTCTACCTAGACTTAACGCACCTAATGGGTGGTGGTTAATGGAGTTCAGTCCAGATGGCAACCTGTTACAAGTGGTGTCCTCCAGGGGTCAGTACTGGGGCCCATCTTGTTAAATATCTTTATTGATAACCTAGATGAGGGGATTGAGTGTAACTAAGTTTGCAGATGGCACCGATTTGGGAGGTGGTGTCGATCTGCCTGAGAGTAGGGAGGCCCTTCAGAAGGATCTAGATAAGCTGGATTGCTGGTCTGAGGTGAATGGGATGAGGTTCAACAAGGCCAAGTGCTGGGTCCTGCACTTTGGCCACAATAACCCCATGCAGCGCTATAGGCTTGGGGCTGAGTGGCTGGATGACTGTGAAGAGGAAAGGGACCTGGTGGTGTTGGTTGATGCTCAGCTGAACACGAGCCGACAGTGTGCCCAGGTGGCCAAGAGGGCCAATGGCATTCTGGCCTGCACTAGAAATAGTGTGGCCGGCAGGAGCAGAGAGGTAATCATCCCCCTGTACTCAACACTGGTGAGGCTGCATCTTGAGTATTGTGTTCAGTATGGGCCCCTCACTACAAGAAAGACATTGAGGCTCTGGAACGTGTCCAGAGAAGGGCAATGAAACTGGTGAGGGGTCTGGAGCACAAGTCTTATGAGGAGAAGCTGAGGGAGCTGGGATTGTTTAGTTTGGAGAAGAGGAGGCTCAGGGGAGACCTCATTGCACTCTACAACTTCCTGAAGGGAGGTTGTGATGAGGAGGACTTACTTTGGCCTCTTCTCCTGGGCAACAAACAGGACCTGAGGAAATGGCAGCAAGTTGTACCAGAGGAGGTTTAGATTAGACACAAGGAAAAACTTTTCCTCTCAGAGAGTGGTCAGGCACTGGAATGGCTGCTCAGGGAGGTGGTGGAGTCGCTGTCCCTTGCAGTGTTCAAGAGGCATCTGGATGAGGAGCTATGAGATATGGTTTAGTGGCTTGTGGTAGCAATGGTTATGGGAGGACGGTTGGACTAGATGATCTTGTAGGTCCTTTCCAACCTTGTGATTATATGATTCTATTCTTTGACTTTTTGCAAAATTCTAAAAATGATGGGTAGTATTTTCTTAGCCAATTCCCGATATAAATATTATGACTGTTATAGTTAAGCTTTATTTACTTTTAAGATGAAAAACATGGTTCCAGACACAGAAGACAATGTTACTCCCCTATGCTTAGCTGTGTAAAACTTATTTCACCTTAAATCTGCCTTTTCTGAAAAAAATACGGTATACCTCCATAGGTATCAGTAGAGTGACTCTAAAGTAAACAAAGCATCATTAGAGACCAGTTTCCTTCAGAAATCTGAACATGAAGGCAACTTTTGCTAATATAGTGATATATTATCATTCATACTTGCACCTGTCCAGTTATCCATAGATCCATCCAAACATAAGATATAGTGTAGGAGGATTCAATTCTGCAAGATTAAATCTTCAGTTAAATGAACCTAAAGTGGCTTAGGGTGGATCTGGCAAGCTATCCTGTCGAAAATAAGTTAAAGAAAAGGGAGAGGAGGGGATAAGGATGTCTTCATAAGCCTATGCCTACAATCTAGAGAGAACTCTTTGTGTTGAATCTGTGCTGATTTACTTGTACTTCTAACCAAATGGTATATTTTTTAATCTAATTTTGTGGGATTTTAGGATTTATATATAAAATGAGAATAAACTCAGTCTACTCAGTAGAAGCATGTGACTGTAAATTTCAAACGATAATAGGAGCCAGTCCTCGATAGACCTATTCGCATCCTCAAAAGTATCAGTAAGATTCAAACCCATTAGGGGTCAAGTAGCAACCTGAGTACAAGAAAGAGAGCACAGCCTTCCGATTACTTAGAAGTATGCAGAAAGACTGAAGAGGAACTGCAGAAAACTAATATGCATTAAACCCATCCAAAATACCTGCTTTTTAAATATCTCTCCTCCTATCAGAATAACCCCTCCAATACTATTTTTTTTTTTTTTTTTATCCTCATACATCTTTTCTGTCTCTAATTCTCTCTCTACAAGTTACTAGGTAGTGGAACCACAGGAGAAAAAAAGACTCTTAATTTTGCAGACTTTAAGGTGTTTTTCATGGGGAATGGTTTAAATGATGCCGTGTTAATACTGGTTCCAATATGGAGTTCCGTGGCGTCCATCCTCGGAGGTATTCCAAACCTGACTGATTAAAGTGCTGTGTAACTAGGACTTGATGATTGTCAGTGATAAGAGTAAGAAATCCAAATGGTCACACAAAGCCTCTCCTTGCTTTTGTTTTGACAGGCTGTGTAAGTTTGGATGGGGATTTTTCAGCCAGTGAATTTGGCTATGACTAGAAATGCTGAGAGCTCTAAGATACACATATATGAAACAGATATACATACATGTAAGGATATCTGAGTGTCTCTAGACAGAATTGGCCCCATGAACAATAGAGGACTAGAAGGCTGTAGGGTGACAGGGCAGACACTGAAGCAAAAAGGAGACAATGTGGAGCTGAAAGCCCAATTTGGAAGAGAGGCCTGGATGCAAGGAAAAGATAGACATTGCCAACTTTACCAAGCAAAACTCAACTACAGAAAAACTGGGAATCATTTGTCCATGATACACAGGCTTTGTTGGCTGAGTGGTGCCAAAGGAAAAACATATATTGGCAAAAGGAGTCTTTTTTCTCCAACTACCTTTTTGAGTGACATAAGCCATATCAGCAAAGGGATTCTTGCATCTATACAGAGGGTGTTGCTGGCGTATCTATATCAATTAAGGGTGTGATTTTTTTCATGCTTGTGACTGAAACAGCTTTGTCAACAACACTTTATAATTTAGACCTGGCTTGAGAGCTGTCCTGGCTCTCGAGCAATCACAGAGTGTCGGGGATTTTAGAGTGAACTCTTATTGCTGGCAAAGAAATAAAAGGACACAAATGCAGCACAGTCACTTTGAATAGATTTATTTTTTTTTATTGTTATTCACAGCACATGCAGAATTCCTTTTTTTTTTTTTTTTTTTTTTTTTGAAAGGTGGTGACTGAAGAAGCAAAAATAGCACCCTCATAGCAGCTGCACAGCCTCATGGCAGGGCATCCACTGAAATATAGGCTTTCTTCATAATCAAAAGCCCAAAGATTCCTCTTATGACCATATCCTAGCTGCAAGAGGTTTGTCATACAGCTAGTCTGTCAGACACTTCCATTGGAAGCTAAGTTTACACTGGCACAAAAAGCTGATAAACTGATACAGCTTCCTGAACAAGATAAGTACAGGGCAAAAGTACTCTTTTGTAGATAAAATCACATATACATCAGGGGAGTTGCTGCCATAGTGCTAGTTAGGAGAGGAAAGTGTGGTTTGCTGACTCTTTGCCTTTTTTTTTTCCTTCCTCACTATCTTAATCAGCATATCAATGCCAGCAACACTTGACCACCAGGTTTGTGTATTTCTCTAATTTATTTCCACCCTGAAAAAAATATTTGTTGTTTTTGTCTAAGTTTTGTCTTTTCTTCTTACTAGATGTCCCTGTATTTGGACAGAATAATAGCTCCAATAGAGACAAAACGGTAGTTCCAAGTACTGTGACCTAGCACCATTTAAATGGGATGGTGTCCCCTGTGGACTGAGTCATCCTAAAATCCTGCTGATTTTGTAAGGAAATAAGCTGCCCTCTTCCTCCTTCTCATGCTAGTTCTGGAGCTTCTCTAATACACCTGTAAGATACTTCAGCTCACAACAGAGACAGAAAACAATTGCAGTAAATAACAATGCTTCATTTTCTACTTCTTTGGTGGTCTAAATCAATTAGAATAGAGCTCAAATGAGCACTTGTGTCTATGCAAAGCAAACATAGATGTGCAGGGGTAGGAGCATTAGGTAGATTTAACTGTCTTGCAAAACTACCTAACGCTGCCTTAAATGTGTGTCACAAAGTTACGAACTGGTACCAGAATGTCCATCGCAATATGCTTATGTTTAGCTGAACAAATATCATTTATTCATTTATTATCAATTTATGCTTATGTTTAGCTGAACAAATATCAGTGTTCTCAGGCTTGTCTGCACACTTTTATTGGTATGGCTTGACTGGCAAACTCCCATCCCTCTGAAGAGAGGCAGTTTATGACAGTCACCTTTAAGGTAGCTGAAACTTAATTCAGGAAAAGGACTTCCTTTTGCTATCAGCTTGCCAAACTCTGCCTTAGGATCCTTGTTGCCACAGCCATTTTGGTCAGAAAAGGTAATTTTTTTCAGACTTGTAATCAATGGAAATGATTATCATACTAGTAAAAGATGGAAATGGAGACCAAGTTAAAAAGCAGTGTACTTACAGATAAGAAAATAGCTGTGGACCGTGCATCAGTTTCTCTTAGAGCTACAGTTACAGAAAATGACAGTTTTTCTGCGTGCAATGATACTAGCTTCATTTTTTGTTTGTTAAACTGACAGCCTGTTGACCTTCAGATCAGTGAATACTTAAGGATTTTTTTAATTGCATGCATGCAAATGGAGAAAGAAAAGTGTTTGACTAGAAGATCAAATGGTGGGACAGTGTTGGAAGACTGAACATAAAACTGTTTGGAGACAGAATGGTGGAAAGTTGCTTTACTGAGAGGCAAGGAAGGCTCTTTAGTTGGAAATATTCAGACAACTGCCCCCATGACAGGGTAATATTTGTGGATGCTGAAAGTTGCACTGATATTAATACGAATCACTGCACTTCTGCAAATTTCTCTCTATAAATACCCATTCTGTTGCTTATTATTAGTTGCTATGTAATATTCTTGTGTCTAATATCATCCAGCACAGGAGGAGAAATAATTCCCTGGGTTTGATCCATTTCTCTGTAAGAGCCATGACTAAATATAGTGGATAGTGAGCCTGCCATAGAGTAGAGGTTGAAGTATTTCTTACCTGTACCTGAGGGGCTCTTTTAACAGTACTTTGTGTGTCATAAATACTTAGTGCTTAGCACCAAGATAGGAGTGACTAGCAAAATGCTGAAGAAAACAACCCATGAGCTGAAATGATTGGATGAACTATTCAACAAATACCCCTGACAAATAGAAACAAAATCCATTTGTAAATGATTTCCTAATCAAAATGAGCCAAATCCTTAACTGGTATTATTTGTAGCTAAGAGTTTGTGAAGCCCTAACAGGCAAACAAACACTTGAAAGAAATGAAATACCATGGCTGATTTTAATTAGATTTTTTTTTACCATTAATGCACCCAGAGATATTAATTTGCTTCTCATTACGAGTGAATTAACTGAAAAAATATCAGGCCATGAAACAATATATATATATTTCAGATTACAGACATCGGAACAGCCACAGTGAACAGGAACTTCAATAATTTTCAAAACACAACAACCACCTTAGCAATTGTAGCATACATGATTGATTCCTGGGCACTCACAGCACCTCCCCAAGGTATTTGGGACCATACTTACCAAAGCCCTTTTTCCTTATCAGAGCTGGCAGAATGTCACCAAGACAAACAGTGTGGCAAAGCCAAGCACTATCTATCTGTTCTTTTGGCTACCTACAACCTAAATCAGCAGCTCCCAGCCTGTAGCCATCACCCTGTGGTTTCGCACAAGGCTAAGTCTGTAGATGATTGCTGAAAGTTATCAACTCCTTACATCTATGTGGTTACTCAGATGGCAGTAAGTTGGTTTCACAGGTTTGGAAACCAGTAGACACAGACTTATGTCTTAGTCTTCCTGGAATTTGAAGAGTGCTGTTGCAACTACCTAGTGTGTGTATGTGCTTAAATGCTTGTATTGGGAAGCTTAGAGGAATGCTGAAAGAGGCAAATATACCCTTAGTAATATCAAGGTTAGGTGCTATTTGAACAAAGATCTGCATGGTTATCTGGCATGTGAGGTTTTGAGGTATAATTACTGCTTGACTGTAAAAGCAGAATTTTGTTTGGGTTGGAATGTTTGGATCAGAACATGCTCTTTCAAGTTTTGTTGATTATTATGGGGATCTCTATGTCTTTAAAATTTGCCCTAAACTATTTTTGAAGGAGAAACCAAATTGGAATTTCTCATTGTAACTTATAATCATTTTATTTTTCACAGTCTCTTCAGTTTCATTTTTCATGTGTTGCTTGCTAGATGTATATGTGCAGCATGTTTCTCAGATATGGATAAACTACAAATAAGAGGATAAGAGTATGAACACTTCTCTTTGTTGTTTTTTTTCTTTTCTTTCCTTTTTTTTTTTTTTTTTCCTTTCCTTTTTCTTCAGGTTTCTGTGAAGTTACAGTCACAACACTTAGATGACAAGAATTTCAAGACAAGATAAAGGACCTTGGTGTGATTGGACACTGAGAGGTGCACCAGACTTCCTCCTTTTACTTGGCACTTCTCTTTTTATTCTTTGATTAAAGTCTTTTTCCTTTACTTACATCCTCCATTAAGATGTCTCAGTGTCATTTAGGGTGTTAATTGAGAGGAGGTTTAAGCTCATCAAGGCGATTATAAGTGATAGTTAAAAATTTCTATATATGGCCTATGCTGGAATCAGCACAGTAGGATGCCATTTTTCTTTTATCTAACTGACATTGGTAATAATAGATGAAATTATTACTAAATCGCAGCTGCAGAGATGATATCATGATTTTTTTGTGTAATCTTTGATGAAAAATTAATTTTTGAGAGGGATAATTTAAAATGATTTAAATAGTATTATACTGAAGTCCTTACTGGTAATTAACACCAATCTTGTCAGAAGTGAATCCACTTTTGCAGCTGTTTCTAAAGATACCTACAGTATTTGTAACTTTTCTGGGAGTGAAATTATAGTGTTTGGACTTTATTTTTACTGCATAAGGACCATTAAGAGAAAAAGATGCTAATAGAGAAGGCTTTGTTCTCCATTGGGGCCAAATTCTATTTTACATTTACAGTGTTTCTCTATGTATGCCTTTAATTAGCTATGCTCAGCATGTAAGAAGTGTTTAAGCAGAGTTTAGTATATGCAAAGCAGACTTTACATGGTATTTATATGTATGTCTTTGCATGCCAGTGTACACATGGATATGTATATCTTTATGGGTTAGCTATATAAGTATACACAACTTTATTTGTGAGAGGTTTAATTGGTTGAACAGATGGCTGATCAGAAATGCTTCTTCATCTTCATCAGTGACTCGTCTTTCTTTCTTTGCATTGACTTTTATCACAGTGGCAAAAAAGTGCTCTAACGAGAAACAGCTGAAAATAGATCTTTCTTTGGTACTTTCATCATGCTTTAAATGACAGAAGTGGATTTTTTTTTTTTGTCCTATATATAAAGACCTGCAGGAGAAGGTTAAAAAAGGAAATATAGTGAAATCTAAATAGAAAAATTTGAATGAGAATATGGGAGAGCCTCAGATTATTCCTCTTATCTTCATATTTTACTTTCTTCTTTTTTAAAGTACATGCTGATTTTTGACAAGATATATAGTCGTGGTTATTCACACCAGCTACAGTACCTGCCAATCAGTTTTTCTTTTTCTCGAGTTTGGTGCAGAAAGGGGGAGGGAGGGACAGGAGTTGAAAGATGACACAATGGCTTAGAGGACTGTTACTTTAGGTATTCATTAAAAAAGGAGTTACATGGCCAGCTTCTGCTGTTTCTGCAATTTTATTATATTCAAATCAAAGTCTGATTTCTGTAGGCTGTATAAAAGAAACAATGTGCCTTATAAACAGAGTGCAGTGTTCTTGTAGGCGTGGTTAACTTTCAAGCAGATTCATGGTTTCAGTTGATGTTTAGATATGCAAATAAACTATCACATTTTGAATTTTTAGTTGGAAAGAATAAGTTTTCCAATATTTTCTTGTGCTGGCACTCAAGTCTTTTTGCAAACATTTTATTTTAGTCTTTGTATTCCTGTGGATACGTCACTGCTATTGTAGTAACTTTGCAAATTGGTAAGCTGAGGGACATTCTGACAAAGGGAGTAAAGAAAATCATACTGCTGGCTGAGAGTCAAAAGCAAAAGTAGAACTTAACGTAAGGATTCTGATACGTCTATCTTTTTAATTCCGGCAGAAGACAAAAACCAGTTGAAAAGTATGATTTACAAAAGAAAAAAAATACTCTTTGCATATTTAGGTATGTTTGAATGGAAAATGGAAGAACGACCAAATGGTTTCATGATTGTGGAATAACCTTAGCCTTTTTTTACATGTAGAGCCTACATTTCCTTGGCTTTCTCCTCAAGCTGAGTTAATAATCTATCCTCATACTTAGTGCAGCTGAGGACCATGGTCCTTGACAAAAGATCAGTGGGCCCAGAGGAACTTTTTTACTACAACAAGAGGTAAAACTTGGGAGCTGAAAGTGGAGATTTTTCTCAGCAAATAGGGAACAGCAAGAAAAGCATCACAGTACCGAATAGGTTAAAGGAAGATTAAATAAAATTTTCTCTTTTTCAGCAGAACAATTCCTGCAAGATGAGAAAGATGTTTGTATGCTGGAAGGAGAAAGAAAAGATGCTGGGAATAAGAACAGCAGCTTCAGATTTTTTAAGCTTTTCTTTTCAAATGGTGACCCCTAGTTTGCAGCCTTTGAAATCCAGATAGAATGGGAGTGGGCTTAGGAGGAGGTAATCTTGGCTCAGGAGGTCCAGCAGATGGTGTTGGCAAATGGCACTGTGGGCTCCTGCAGTGTGGTGCAACACTCTGGAGGTGGGTAGGGGAGAAACAAGGTTGTGGGAAGCAGCTGGTGGCAAATACAATCAAGATGGCTCCAGAGTGCAACCCCAAAAAGCTTAACTGGGTGGAAAAGGAGCAGAGGACAGCTCAGAGTAAATGAGCTAGTGCTGCATCTACATCCTACTTCAGGAAGGTACATGAGAGATGAAGGGGGAAGCTGAAAGAAGGGAAGGATAGCATTGCTATCCTTTTGACTATTAAACTCTGCAGAGTAAACCTTTCTTAATGTAAGCTTAAGAACTGAGATCTTGGAAAAGTTGTCATTAAAAATATATCTTCATGATTGGAAGCACTCAGTTCCTATCCATAATGAAGCAAATTCATAGCTCTCAGTGTTAAACATAATGAGAATAATTAAGGAAATACATATCAAGTACTTATTTCTTCAAAGCGATTAGTAGCTTGAAATAAGTAGTGGGCAGTCCTTCCTAAAGTATTGCTACTAATATGGATTCAGTTAAAGAAGTTTTCAGGTGGTTGGGCACTTAAGAATAAAGCAATAACATCATTAAACTAATGCAAGTAAGAAGCGTCGAATTCCATCCTGATTTGTTCAAAGTACTTAGACAAGTAAGAAGTTATCTGTCAGCATTTACCCAGCAGGTAGCACCAGAACATTATGAGCACGAGTTTACACAAAACAGCTTCAAACAGCTTTGCCAGTACATTTCCATCCAGAACTGCAGTACTACTCAAAGCTGTGGCTCTTCATCAGCAGAACCTTATGAAACTGAAGATCTTAACAGTTTTATATATCTTGCAACAAGGGTTTCCTGTGACAGTGAAGACAAGCAACACTAGCGTGTCACTGGTCCTTCATTGGAGCTAAGCTGTCTTCTTCATTTCTCAAAGCCTCAGGATCCCTCTGGATATTATTTATATAACTTCACTTCTTAAAAACTTATCATGTCATAATTGTCTTTCGCTTCACAGGGACATCACCCAAAGTATGGACTACACGTTCAGGCCAGAAGGTCTCAGGCTCCCAACTGTAGAGATGAGAATGGCAGACACAGTGCACTCTTGTGTCGTAGTAACGACCGTACGGCCCCGTTCGTTTTCCCTGGAAGACCCTGGCTTGGCCACTTACCGAGGTGACACCAATATGGTGAACAGAGAAAATGGCAATTTATTAAAGCATGGCATACACTTATATATCCTTTGCCCTTCGTGTACACCCCTTATGCATACCTTAACCCTTCGACACCGAGCAAGGGGAGAGTCCTACCACGTCACGTCCCGAATCCTCGCTGTCGCCTACTACAACACTCTTGGTTGGTTAAACAAGACCTCCTCATTACAGTCTTTGAACTAGGGTCCATACCAAATATGCTGTTCTGTTGCTTCCAAGATGAACAAATGAGGACCTTATAAACTATGACAGGATGCTCTTTCCTTGCTAATATCCAAGCATGGTCCCTCCATACCTGTTCCAGGTGTTGATGTAAAGGAGCTGGGTGACTCCTTAAGACTTTGTTCATGACATGCTTGGTTAAACAGAATAGAAATAAATTTTCACATCTTTTACAATTGCAAGTCAGAGCCCTAAATCTACAGTCCAGTCCTAAATAGAAAGAAGGACTGTTGGCTAAAATATTCCTTAGATCTGAATATCTTGAGATTCTATCTATATTTATTAGGTAGTAGGATTGTGTTTTCTAATGTAAATTAAAGATAAGAAAAGAGTGATTGAGTTAAATTTTAGCACTTTATTTAATGCTCAGTGGCTTGATTATTGTATTCCTTCCCATCTTAGCCTGCATTCCTCCTTTTTCCTGTTGTATGTCCAAGTCCATTTACTATGATCTATACCTGAATATGACATCATATGAGTCAAAAAGATGGAGGGAGGAATGAATCAAGAAAAGAAAGGAACTTTAAGTGATAGTTCCTGTTACCGTTTGTATTTTTCTTTTGTTAACACCACTGTAGATGTACTGCAGTACGACCTTTTGGAAAAAGTAAGTGTAAAATATTTCTTATTTCCACATCCTCACAAACCATGGTGATAAGGATTTTTTTTAAAATCACTAATTGGTTCAGTGATTAAAATGCATGAAAATGAAAAGTGACATTTAAAAATATCCTAAAGAAAAAAAAAAGGAAAAAAGCAACAAATACATCATGCAACTAATAAGAATAAAACAAACATTTTGCCTGTCTGCATTCTTTCATTATTAAGTATGAGCTATATAAAGCTAATTCCTGATAAATTATTTTTAGGTCACCTTTCAACAAGCTCCTGAGATAGTAATGCATCCCTTGAAATAAAAAGACAAATAGTTTTTCTGTTCTTTGTACGAGGCATGTTTATACTTTAAGAACATTTTACATTGTGTTTAAAGAATGATAAAGATGTTTCGGATGTATATGATGTTTGCAGTCATTCACAGCATTTCCTAATGATCTTAAATACACACACACAAATGCAAAAACAATCTTGAATGCTTTGGCAGACATGTTCACAAGTTAATCATTTCAAAATAGTTTCAAATTAATTAAAACTGTACAATTGTTTCTATATAAATGCCTCACTCTAGGGTAGAAGTGAAATTTAATGTAGTAGTTCAGAAAACAATGGTTAATATTTGTATTTATTGCCTGAAATGGCCCCCAAACATTACAAGTAAAGGTAACTTTACAAAGTACAGCACTTGTTTCCCTGCTAATAAGCAGCACTTAGGCATCTGAAGTCAGTCTTTCTCTTCCTCTCCCCTTTCTCTTGCCAGAACAATTGTGATGCTGACTGCAATGCCAAATTCATATATGTGTTGTTTCTTGTTATGCCATTAAGATGACTCATTTGCAGTTAGACTATATTAGATTCCGTCTTTTAAAATGTATTTTATTTCACAGTTGTACTTCACTTTTTAACATACTTTTACTTGAATTATATATATTTTTAAACTCCAGACATAGTGCTAAAACCCTTATTTATTCTAAGATGTTCATGAAGTGAATTTAAATTCATCACGGGAAAGGTAGATGTACTCAAATTCTCATAGTCAAATACATTCAAAAATATTATTGTTCCCACATTTGATTGTTCCCTTCTACATATTCAAGAGATATTTGATCCAAATGTATAACAAGTATGAAAACATAGAAAAGCTTTGAATTTTCTATGAGGAAAAGAAAATATGGAAAAAGAGTATGATATTGTACTATACTTAGGGGCACTGGTTAGGGTGTTTATGCTGGAGAAAGCAGCAAAATGCAGCGAGCCTGACTGGTTTCTTGGAATCTCATGTTTAATACTTCTTCAGTATGGAAATCATGTAAAATTACTTGAAAATGGCTGTCGAGTGTTTGATCATATAGCGGTGTAGAATCTCCCAGAAGAAAGAAGAAAAAAGAAAAAATCACAGTAAAGTTTTAAGAAGGTTTGAATATCAAGTAACAGACTGGGCTGCCGTCTTCATACTTCTGGTGCGTTTTTAACTAGGCTACCTTGTGTTCTTTTCTTTCCTTTCCAAACCCAGTATTTAAAAGTTCCATATGGCAATAGATATTGCTGGAATAGAAGGCATACTGTTCTGGAATCAATTTGATCTGAGTTAACTTTATATGTTTTAAAAAGCAGCTGATATTTTAAAAGGCAGTTGAAATATTTTGCCTTCTCTAAATTTTCTTTTGTCCTGGTCCTTATACGCTCTCCATTCTTCTCTCATCTACAGCTTTCCATATGCATGTTTCAGTAAGATACAGAACTTTCTTTTTCAGTCTCTTCAACCCTGAGATTGAAGGGGGAGTTGGGTGAGTAATATAGGAATTCTTCTGCGCTGTGACATATATGCCTAGATTACAGACGGAAGGAGACTGAAGGTGACGTACTCTGTATGCGATAATATCAGACCAGGCACATTAAGTATGTGCACTTCATCATTAATGGGACAGGGATGGGAAAGAATGTGAATAATAAAAACAGAATGTTATTCGGAACTCATTGATGCCAGGAGCATTATTTAACTTTTGAAGAATGAACTTGATGTTTAAACTTAATTTTCCCTTGTGATCAGGACTGATGACTCTGGCTTTTATCAGCAGACCGTTATCATGGGAGTTAACTCATACTCAAGGTCAATAAAAATCTGAACTGGAATACTGTTAGGGAATAATCAAAAAAGGTGCTTGTTTTAATTCATATCCTCTTTAGCAGTGACTTCAGTGTTAGTGACTGACAGCTCTTTTCAACTATCAGAGATTTTGGGTCAATAGGCCAATAGATTTAATATCCTGGGGATATCCCCTTCAGATTGCTGATCAGCACCTTACAACAGCCAAAGCCTTGACCTTGGACAATTTGGAGATTTAAACTGAACTATGTGGATGTCAAACTAGGACTTTGGGAGCGTAATCAGTACAAGGTGGATATTCTGGTAGTACAGCCATGATCTGAACTGGGCAGATGCTGAGTTCACAAGGATCTTTTATTTGTATAATAAAACACAGAAGAAAAAAAAAATCATATATTCTCGTGCTGCTCTTTTCTTGGCAAAGATATTTGTGAATATGGACTAATATCCTCTACTACACAAAAACTGCATAAAATTGAAAAAAAAATGTCAGTTGAAAGCTACTTGCTTGTTTCTTACTGTACTTTGTAACAGTGTTTTTTATTGATATCACATGTGTCACTTGCTCACTTTCTCCTTGTACCTGGTGTCATACAAAAATATGATATTACTAGTGACTAATGAACCACAGAAAATTTCATCACGTACCTAAAACTTCAGATCCTATCCATACATTTTCAGAATATTTAGAAGATGATTATGACTTCTAGTTTTCCTGGGAAATCTCTAGTCTATCCAAATTTATATTAGAATCAAGGCACAGGAACAGTTCTTCATCAGATTTACTTCACTTTTTTTCTTCAAAGTAGCTGCTGCCTCTCTGCCTAGTAACTTCTTACCATCTGGGGGTGATTTCAAGATATGAAGACATTGCATTCCATGCGTTTTTTGAAAATAGGTGGAAGAACAAAGAAAGGGTATCCAAAATCATGTCCTTACTGAGATAGGTATATCTTTGTCAGATGAAGAGCACTGTTAGTCAATGAAGAATATGTGTGGAATAGAAACATTACCAAGCTTCAGACTCAGCTTGAACTCAGTTAGATAAAGATAATACGATCCCGAATCGGGAAACCATAGGATTCATGAGTTGTATACCACAGAGTTTCCTTTCCTAAGTCCAAAGAAAGGTCTTGTACAGGGTCACCAGAAGCTCAAGGATGTGTCACTGACAGCTTGAGGGGAATTGGAGTTGTTAGCAGGAGTAGCACTGTCACAGGAGAATGTTTTTTTTTTCTGTTCCCAATGGATCTCCAGAGCTTCCATACACTAATTAATGATGGAGGCTGCTGTTGTGGGAAAAGAATATAAAGGCCCAGATTTTCTGCTGCAGGCAAGGAGCAAGGAGTGCTAATTGGGAGGGAGGTGTGAGCAAAGATGCCACCTTGCACTGACTGATCATTAACCAGCTTTTGTCCCTTGCCATGAGTTAGAGCAATACGAAGGTAACTGTAAATTATGTGGACTGCTAGTGGCACCAGAGGACCATTATTCTAGTTAGACTTTGCTAGTGTGTGAGACATACTCACTATAGTCTATACATTACCCATTAGGAAGCAGAAGTGGAGAATGTCATACTTTGATTTTCATACTGAGCTGAGGTGCTTTAACAACTAGTTTGAACAAGTGGGAGAAAGCATCATGTCAGAACGTAGGCTGTTTGGGGGGATTTTTGCATTAGTGTAAGTCTTCATATAATTCTGATGCTTAGAAAATGGGCCCTTTGCAGAAGTTATGGATGAACAGCAAAGTTTCTCTAGATGAACATATAGCAGCACTTAGAAATCTGGTACTGCCTTAGTGGATTCAGCATCTGCTGAACGTCCCGTGCAGTGCATTAGGATGTGACTCAGAGCGAAATTAAACTTCTGAGAAATTCCACTGTTGAAAATCTCTTGTTGTCTCTCTGATGAGGACCTACACACCTTGGTTGTCTTCCCCTGTATCTGTCTTGCAAAGGCAGGTGTGACAGGATTTGTCCAATATGTACAACCAAGAATGATAAGTCAAAGATGATACAAAGAGGGAAAAGGCAAGGAAGGGACAAATTAAGTGCTCTATGTCTAAGAACAACAAAAGCCAGACAAAAATATGGAACTCTTTCTCTGAATAGATTTTATGAAATCCAGCAGAAATGTGAGCTGTCATGTCAGTTTTGCATTTGATTTTTTTCTGTCATATTTATCACAAAGAGTCAGAGCAGAGACAGAGTCATTACTGTTCCTGCACGTTATGGTACTTTGGCACTAGGCCATTCTGTGCATACATGCCAAGATGCTTTTATAAAACCATTAAAACAGCAGTACTAATTAGATATTTAGAGGAACAGAAATCCTGAAGGTTAAAATACCACCACAAGTGGGTGTTACATAAGTAAGCCCGTAAAGGGCTTTCTTCACTGGTGAAAGCAAACACAATTAACCCAACATATATATATATATTTAAAAGAATAATAATGTAGTCTATTAAATGTGCTTATATTTGTGCTGCTATTCCATATATTTGTTATCACTATTTGTTATCTTTGTTGCAGTCCTGTACAAAGACACCACATCGTACCTGTTATTGCACCCACAAAGATACAGTCTCTATCTTAAATAGTTTATAGTCTCTTAATCTTCATTTAATCATCACTTACACCAAGGCATATTTTAAAATAGCAAATGAAATCCTATCCATGATGTAAAAGAGTATGAATATAGACAGAAGGGGAACAGTCTTTAATTTTTGTGCTTTCATGTAACAGTGTTAATTTCTGCAAACTTCTAAATGCACTAAGCTATTTAACTGGGCAAAACAAAAGATAACCAAGGAGGAATAATCTACTGTGTCATGAATGGCTTGGAGAAGATGAAGACAGAAGAAAAATTCAAAGAACAAGAACTATGGGACAATCGGTGAAAGGACAAGGGAACAATCTAAACAAAACAAACAACAAAAAAATCACTACTGGTACTTTCTCTCAAGGAAAGCTTGTACATCCTCAAAAATATTGTGTCTGGCAGCCAGAGGATATTGTAAGGACAAAAAGGAAAAATAGCTTCAAAATAAGATTAGACAAAATTGTGTAAAGCAAAAGGCACTTTCTCTTCCTTTGGGACTATTAGATGCAATATTCTGATGTAACTCCTTACAAAACATCAGTAAGTTGTCAAATTCTGGAAGCAAGGAATGTGTATTTAGGGAGTGACCTTTCTATTACATTGCTTCCCTAAGCATTTGATACCGTCGATGGTCCTAGATAGGATATATAGTCTGATCCAGTTTAGTAGGTCTTACATACGTGACATGGATCCCTGCATATACTCATTATTGACAAGCCATATGAATAATAGTGATAGGATTTAAACCTGATTTCAGTAGGATACGTTTTTAAGACTCAAGTCTGAAGCTAAGGAGTGAATTCAGGATAGTAGCCCTTTATTCCAACTGTGAAGTGCAGAAAATACTGCTGCAACATGTTATGAGATTGAAGTTGTAGTTGTGTCATCCATCCTTCTCTCTCCATTTGAACCATCCACATCCATCCTTACCTTCTTTGCTTCATAGTAGATGCGACTACATTTTGAAGCATGAAAATCAATAAGGAAAACTGGACAAAATGTTTCTCTGTGGCAACGTGTGGCCACGCATTGTGTCAGCCCATTCTAACAAGTTTGTATAGAATCACTGAATCATAAGGAGTAGAAGCAACCTCTGCTAAAGCAAGTTTCCAGCAGGAAAGTGTTCATGCATGTTTTGAGTATCTCCAGAGGAGACTGCTCAACCTCTCTGGGCAGCTTGCTCTACATCCTCTGTAACCCTTACAGTAAAGAAGTTATTTCTCATGTCCATATGGAACTTCATACGATCCAGTTTGTGCCTATTGCCCCTTGTCCTGAGCCTGACCCCATTCACTTGACTTCTGCCTGTTAGATATATATAAGCATTGACAAGATTCGCTCTGTCTTCTCCAGGCGGAAGAGTCCCAGGTCCCTCAGCCTTCCCTCATAAGGGAGATCTATTCAAGATGAGTATAGAGAAGTAAGGGTGAGCATATTTCTGTTATATCTCCTGATTTGTCTCTCTCTGCCTATGGTTTGATAGTCTGAACTTGCTGGTTTTTTTTTTTCCCCGAAGAAATTTATTTATTTACAGAAATATTGAGAGGGTCCTCCAAACAGCTGCAGAAGATGCCACATACCCTGAAAAGAACATAATATCAATCTAAACGTCTGAAATACAGGGTGAAATGATTGTGCTGTGGTGACTCAACCTCACTGTATTTGTACTTACAGATGAGTAAGTACACATGGACACAAACACACAGACACACATACAAGCACAGAAATCACAGGGGGAAAGGAAAGAAAATTACACAATTATGAGACTAGCAGAAAACAATACAAGAGGGTGGTGATATTGTGCCTACAGTGGTGTTTGATTCAGAGATTCCGTACACTAAATGACATATATTATCAAAACTATCCTGTGTGGATCTCTATTTTTATTCCTTGGATTTTGTAATCCTCTTTCAGCTTGATATCTTGTTTTTCTTAGCTGTAGAGAATAATTTAATAAAGCAAGTATACAACCATTTATAAGATGCACTTAAGTTGATCTGTTCAATTGCATGTACATACACATAATATTTTTAGATAATATATAAATGTGGAGCGTATCTATAAGCATACATGTATATATGCACACACAAATTAATACTTTGATATATTTAGCATTTTCAACTAATTATACCTTGCAGTCTCATGTTAATTCCCATTTGAAACATTTGGCACTATTCCTCCTAATTCATTTATATTAATGAGGGGAGGATCCTCTGAGCAATAATCAGTTAAAAATCATGACTAGCTTTGTTAATAAATACCAGATTGGTACATGATACTGTATTGGCTTGTCCTTAATTAGGAGGCACTGAAAGGAGTACCAAGAGGGAAATGCTCATAAATTTTTCTTTTAAAGTCTAACTGCTCTCTTTCTGGAATTTACATCTTTGAAACAGAGAGAAAATGGTAACTTTGAAATTTTTTAATTTTCCTGCATTTAAAACAGCTTATTTTTAATTAAGATATACGTTTGATAGAGAAGTTTTTTCAACCCAAGTCCATGTAGGAAAAGGAAAATCAAGAGAAATACAAGCAACATTGCTAAGTATTAGGTAATTGAAATACTTAATTTAAATATTAGAAATCTAGAAGTTTTATGAAGCATTTGGGGAGGCTGGATGGCTCAGGGAACTCGTAATGAACTAGTGAAGCCTTCATTTCTAAGTGATTGATTACAATTGAATCTAATAAAGGCCAGAAAGTCATTCCTGTAATCCTGTGTGTAGTAATAGCTGGTTCTTGCTTTCATAGGTCAGCTCTTCCTCTTAGAAGGAAGAACAGAGTGGGCATCAAAACTGATTTACAGACGTTAGGAAGGACAGGTATGAGACATCTTTGGAGCTTGAACGGTCTAGAATGGTAGCAGGTTAGTTGTCGCTATAGGAATAGAATTTTTTCTGTTTTTAAATCAGAATCCTTTGAAGAGGTAACTTTAATTCTGGCATCACTTACAGTGATTCTTATATCTTCATGTCCTCTTAAATACCGAAAATCACTGTAGGTTTGCCAATGTGCAATCCACTGGTGCTTGTTTATGCCAAATACCTCCAGCATATGTATGCAGATTTTATTAGTAATCTATGATGTGAGTTACTAATACATGAAAAATCAATTAGTACTGCTTGCTTTTGAAATCTACAGAACAGAACGGCAGCCACTGGTGGCCCTATTTTATGCTATGGTGAAAACTGATGTCACCACCATTTAAAATCAGTTTCTTTCCAATAGGTTAGTGATGTGAAGACTTAATTGTGGTGCTGTTGATATGGAGTGCAGCTGCAGCGAACTCAGCTCCTGGCAGGACAGTGCTGCTATAGAGGATCTATAAACATAAACTTTGGTTTGTGTTGTGTTTGAAGATGTTCTAACAGGGAAATATAGAGTTATTGCCTATAGATTCATTTTATCTGAAACTCATTTTTGTCCATACATATCACACACTTTTCTGTATGACATGCATGTAAAGGTGGTAGTGTTACTCATGGCCAAGCACGTGGCACAGTTCTTAGTCTGACCGGTAGCTCTGATAGCATGAGACCAGGCTGAGATACTTCTTGTGAAGTTATACCTCTGTTTTCACCCTCAACCTTTGATTGTCTGGTCTGTTCACACTTGAAGAAGCTTGAACCAGAGACTGTGTGTGTCTCCTAGCACAGTGAACTTGATCTCTCTTTGGATCTTAAATGCTGGAGAAATAAGTCTGGCAATGAATATAGGAAAAGAGAAAACTTCAGGGGCACTGTATGGCAATAAGAAACGTGAAAGGAGACGGACTGTAGGATGTAATTGTGGATGTGAGGAATGACTTTCCAGGACAAGGCAGGACATGACCGAAGTTGGATGGTGTAGTAGAGATCACTTGGGATGACCCAAATGCTTTGCTTGTGTCATGAAGTGACAGACCCTGGGTAGTGTGAAAATGAGTGGAGGGCTGTTCATAAGAAGGCAGAGTAGGGATGGAGGGAAAATAGATATGTCTTGAGAAACAGTTGTTTTCAGAGTCTTCCCTGTACCCAAAGTATTCTGACTATCTCTTCATTCCCACCGTACTTCCTCCTTTCATGCCTTTTCAACATTTACGTCTGTACTCACCCTCTATTTTCTCTTTCAGAACTTCTCTCCCAAATCAAACATTTAGAAAAGACTTTGTTTGGGATCAAAGACACCTGATGACATTACTGACAAAAAGCAGAAGATCTCTTGTGGGGCTGCTTTGTATTTCCTAACCTGATCAAAACTGACCTGGTCTCCCCTTTCTGTGGCACTGAGATACAACATCAGTTTTGACTTGAGCTGAAAACCAAAGGATGAGGAATCTGTGACTAGGATGGATGCTTCACCGACCACTTTGCAGCCAAAATATCTGGTCACCTGAATCATCAGCAGTGTTTATGACTAAAGAAACAAACATCAGTACTATACCAATTTCAATTGCTGTTTAGCAGTTCTGAGGAGCAAGTCTCATTGTTTGTCAAATAAGAATGAGAAAAAAAAAAAAAAAAAGAGACATTATTTAATTTTGGCTGTTTTTAATTGGTTTTAACAAACGATAAAATATTTCTAAAATAATAATCTGACAACTGTTTAAAATTCACTTGACAAGATCCTTTTAAATTTACCCATGACACTGTGATTGCAAATGTATATCAAACAGCTGCTTTCATATGCAGGTAAGCTGCTATTGAAAACAGATTTAATCCTAACTGTTTATGCCTGCTTTTGATGATAGTGCAGTAGAGTATTGTGTTATTTAATAATGTATTCCAGCACCTGTTTAGAGAAGGTATATTCCACTATGGTCCAAAATGAAAACAACCCCATTACTTGTCGAGGTTTCATTCATAATTCTTGTATCATGCTCTGATTAGAGCATACATTGAACCTCAGATGAGCATTACCTAAGGCACATTGAGTTAAATGCACTGTATAAACTAGGCACAAACCACAAAGCTACCTTTAACTTGCACTAAACAGTAAGTAGAAATTGATTAAAATATTCATTCTACTAATATAATGGCTGGTCTCAGTATAGAAATTAATTAATGCTAATAGTACACAATCAAAACAGCTTTTAGAAATCTTCTTACAACATTAACTAAAATGTTCATCTTTTTAATGCATTTGACTGAACCTCTGAGACTAAAGGCTTTGCTTTCTCCATGCAAATGTGAAAAAAAATCACAGCCTGAATTTTCAAGTGGTTATTTTATAGCAACCTCCCCCAGCCATTTGCTTTTGGATTTCTTGTTAACCTGAGCCTGGTCCCAGGCCATGTGTGAGGTTGTACTATTAGCTACTACAGATTAAGGTGGCAGCCCTGGGAATCGAGGCCAATAACATATGCAGATTGAGCCACAGAGCAGAGAAGGAGATAACTAAATGAAAAAAGGGGAAAGGGTATTGTGTTTAAAGAGGCAGCTCAGCTATATTCTAGGCTTTTAGCTCACAGTTATTCTCAGCACAACATACAAATATTTGTCAAAAAAGACTCCAGGGTGATCTCTTTCTAACTGTTCTGGTTTGCTTGTGGGATTTTATCTATTTATTTATTTATTTATTTATTTATTTCCAATTGGGTAAAGAATTTTACTTTATTGGCATGAATTTTCCTTAGCCAAATTCATTTCCAAAATATAAAACTTTAAAGAGCCACTGCTGTGAGCACAGTGAGGGGTCTGGTCCTGCAGCTCCCATGTATCTTGTTGAGAGGTTCTTTGGACTGACCTTGGACTTTGAGCCTCTAAAGCAAGAATTCCCTTTGAATAGTGTTGGTTCTGGCAGCCTCATTGGTGCATATTTCTATGAATCTCAGGATAAAAAAGCCTTCAATCTGGGGTATGAGTTATTTAATAATAGAAGTGTTTTTGATACATGTATTTTATATACTCACACAGGCACACACACTTATGCACATATATATAAATGCCTTGTTATTCACAGGTACTGAGTTATTCCCTTTCTTCTTCTCACTACTTGACCTCCCTCCTTCCCATTCCATATGTCTTTTCCTCTCCATTTTTCTTCTGCTTCTCAAAATCCACCCCCCACCTCAAACTTTTCTGACTTTCAGGTCCTTATTTTTCCTTATTTCCACAGGCAGTTCTGCCTCTTTCTAAAACACCAGACAGGTTTGAGACCAAAAATGACTGGCCTCGGAAATGTAATAGCAAAACCAATGGAGACAATAAGTTTATACTGTGAAATAGTTTTGAATGGATCTTTCACGCTTGTGCCCATCAGACTTCTTCCCGTGCACTTTTTACCAGTATGTGATGATGTAATTTGATGGCATCATTTAAAAATCAATCTTATTTGAATGTTATAAACATAAATAACTCCCCACACTGTTGGTGTGTTCAGCAATTCAGGAAAACAGGAGCACTGGATTCAGAGATATCCAGCTTATAGAATCATAGAATCAGAGAATCACAGAATGGCTTGAGTTGGAAGAGGCCTTAAAGATTATATAGTTCCAACCTCCTGCTGTGAGTGCAGCTGCCAACCACTAAATCAAGTACTAGATCAGGCTGCCCAGGACTCTATCCAGCTAGGCCTTGAACACCCCTAGGGATATGGGACATCTGCAACTTCTCCGGGCAACCTGTTCCAGCACCTTATCACCCTCTAAGTGAAAAATTTCCCCCAAACATCTAATTTAAATCTTCCCTTTTTCAGTTTAAAACCTTCTGCCCTACTGCTTTCCAACTGTGTCAGAAGTCTGCTTTTCTCTTGATCACAGAATAATTTGAGTTGGAAGGGACCTTTAAGTGACATCTAGTCCACCTACCCTGAAACAAGGACACCTACAGCTTGATCATGTTGCCCAGAGCCCCATTCAGTCTGACCTTGAATGTCTCTGGGGGCAGAGTATTCACTATCTCTCTGGGGAACATGTTCCAGTGCTTCAGTACATTCTCTTTCAGTTTGAAACCATTCCCCTTTGTCCTATCACAGCAGACTCTACTAAAGAGTCTGTCCCATTCTTTCTTATACCTCCCCCACCCCACTTGAAATACTTAAGAGCCTTCTCTGCTCCAGACTGAACAAGCCCAGATCCCTCAGCCTTTCTTATTAGAAGAGATGTTTCAGCCCCCTGATCATTTTTGTGGGCCTCCTCTGGACCCTTTCCAACAGCTTCACATCTCTTTTGTGCTGGGGGCTCCCAGCCTAGATGTATTCCACAAGAAGAAGGCTCACAAGCGCAGAGCAGAGGGGGAGATGATAGTTGCTTGCACACCTTCTTTGTCAGCTTACCCTATTAAAAAGAAAGGACCATTACCAATTTCTCCGTTGCTCTATCCCTGTTTAGTTGAATTAATTTTGATTATATTCCTCATTTTCCTGTGGAAACTCATGGAAATTCAACCAGAAGAAACCACCTCCTAACTTAAACACCCACTCTCCTTGGATACTTAGTTTGTATCACACTACCTAATTTGCCATCTTCTCAGCTTTGCCTTGGATACATATTTTTTCTGCCTTATGGTTTCTTTACAATTACAGGATGTTATCAGTTTTTCCCTTCTAAACTCACAGTGACCTGGCCCATCTCTACCATGAATATCTGTTACTGCTGGCAGAGATCCAAAGTGCTATTCCTCCATGGAGAGCTACACTCAAAGCAATCCCCAATACTGTCCATGCCATGACTTTTCCTGTCTTTATACATTTTAATAACCAGAACATTAACGTACAGAAACATTTCATAATAAGCCAGGTGAGAGCCAAATGACTGGGTTGTTTTTTTTCTTTTCTTTTTTTTTCTAAGTTTCAAAGAGAATTTAACATTGCAGAATCTGAACAGATGACTTAAGGAGTCATTATTGATGGAAATATTAAACAATTAAAATCAAACCCTAAATGTAATTGAACAAAATGTTCATCTACTCTGCCAAATGGAGTGAGTAGTTATAAGTTTTGAGTGAACAGATGGATGTGTGGTAAACTATCTAACTTCTCAGGTAGCTAGATATATCAGCAAGCTACATAGAAAGACATAATAACTGGATCTGTGGGATACTCAGGGCTAAATGACACTAAAAGGAAAACAACTTTCTTTCAAAGATATTTACTATCAAAGATTAGAAAATTTAATAATCATTACAAAATTATCTATAAGGAGAAAATACAATCCATGATTAAATACTTGACAGTTTCTATCTTAAGATGATGAATTATTGGTAATCTTGAGAAAATCTGTTTCTTTTTTACTACTTCAAAGTAGACAGATGTAAAGTTATAAGCAAGGAATTTAGCTGAAAGATCGGTGGAAATACATTATGAAGCATGTGAGCAGCATGACTCCTGGATTTGGCTTGAACCTACCTGAGAACTGATGGGAGCTTCTCTGGATCTTCCAACTTCATTAATCAAGGTTGCTAAGAAATACTTCCACTTAAGCAAAACTTCATTTCTTCTTCAAAGGGATTGCTTTCAACAGCACTGGTACAGCTGAGTAAACCTTTGCTACAGGTAATCCTTGTACGATTTGGATTTTGTTTGAAAGTTCTCTTTGGTCATATCATAACAAATTACGTTTAAAAAAATCTAATATAAAAATGGATGTATCAAAGGTCCATTGAATCAAATCTATGTCTTTAAAAATCACCTGCAATGGTTGTTTAAAGAAACATTGTCAGACAAAAACAGATATAGATATTTCCCAGTACATTTTCCAATTTTCTATCAAGGAAATTCCAAGTTGAATGTGACATCAGATATCTCTCATGAGACTTTTCTTTCATGAAGTCTTCAGGTGCTTTTATCAAAACTATTTATACTTTTAGAGTCCAAAGCATATCCTGGCAAGGAATTCCACTTTAAAAAAAGATGCATACCTGGGTTTGTCTTAAAGCTAGTTCTTGATGATATCATGTCAGTTTAACAATCCATATTACTTTGTCTTTTATTTTATTTTATATTATTTTATTTTTAATTACTGCTGCAGGACCTATTTTATTAGCTGGGTTTACTTATGAGTTTTTTCCTTTGTATACACTTTTATTTTTATTTTACCTACTCTTTCAACACAGAGGTACTCAGCAATGAATTATTTTCACCCTAATTTAACTCTCTGAACACCAGATATCTAGGCTAAGCTATATCTGCCATGTGGCAGGCATCTAAGAGAGATCAAATGAATCATTGGCTGGAAACACCTTGCTTTGTTCACTGCTTATGGTATCTCCATTAATTCATTTATCCACAATCTGCTAATTCTTTTTTATTTCATTTATGTTTTGCTGTATTTTTAACCAGAGATTGAGTTTACTTGTCTACAGTTTGCTGGATCACCATCCCCGCTCCAAAATGCTTTGAAAAATTTGTAGCATATTTCCCGCCTTCATTCCTTTGGCACTGAGGCAGTTTAAGCTCTAGGATGCCCACCACAATAAGTAGTTTGGCACTTTCATATTTTAGTTCCTTTAGAGCTGATTCTGACGATTTGTCACTATTCATTTTATCAATTTGTTCTTAAACCTCTTTTACTGACACTTCAATTTAAAGCAGTTCCTCAGACTTGTCCCCCCATAAAGAATGGTTCCAGTGCAGAAAACTCCCTAAGCTCTTCTGTAGCAAACATTGATGCAAAGAATTCATTTAACTTCTTTGACATGGCCTAATCTTCCTTGAGTGCTCCTCCTACACTTGTAGGCCTGATTGACTTCTTGGCAGATTTTGTATATTATTTCTATGCCTTTAGCAAGTTATTCTTCAAAATTTTGTATCCCTTGTCTTTTTGTTTTATTTTGTTTTTAGGCTGCTAGAGATTATCTTCTTTTCCATTTGTTTTGTAGGAATACACATCAGGAGACACAATAAATAAAGGAAGCAAAGTTATTGGGAGCAGAGTAAGAGATACAAAGTAATAGAAAGACCAGCACATTCTTAAAAAATCACAAAAACTATCAAGTATCACTGCTTGCCTGTCCTCCTCCAGATGTTATGACAAAGGTGAATTCTACTGAAGAGTTAGAATGATTGCTAGCATTCATTTGACAGGTTCGATCTTGGAAAATTTTATGTTTTTCAAACTTCAAATTTTGATCAGGTTTGAGAAAAGTCATTTGATATTTCTGAAATCCTCTAATTGGTTTCAAAACCATATCAAAGAGCTATTGCAATGAGGCTCACAATTTATTAGTTGTAAACTTTTATTTGTTGACTTCTAATGTTTTCATCTGGCTTTCAGCTCAAGTTACAGTTGTGTGTGTATGTTCTCTCTTCCATTTCATTGTCATCCTAGGTTTTCAAGAAGACATTCATTACTGTCAACCTCTTTGTGTGCTCTCTTTCTCTCTCTTTCTGTCTTTTATTGGACAGCTTTTATTTAGCTGAGTGTAAGTGGAATTTTCTCCTCTATATCTGATTTCCATCAACTGAACAACAACATGAGTTCATCATGGGAAAGTCTTGCCTTAGTAATTTGATCTACTTCTATGATAAGGTCACTCCCTTGGTGAATGAAGAGAAAGCAGCAGATGCAATCTTTCTGGATTTCAGTAAGGCCTTTGATACCATCCCTCATGTCATCCTTCTGGGCAAATTGTCCAGAGAAATAAACAGATTCCTGTTATGTTGGGTGATGAACTGGCTTGACAGCAGAACTCAAAGGGTTGTAATAAATGGGGCTACCTCTGGTCAGCAGACAGTGACTAGCAGTATTAGCTCAATTCTAGGGCCAGTTCTGTTCAACATTTTTATTGGTGATCAACATGCAAGAGTGAATCTTCAGCAAGTTTGCTGATGATATTAAACAGGAATGTGCAGTTGACTCCCTGTAGGGACCAGATGCTTTGCAGAGAGATCTAGATACACCGGAGCACTGGACAGTTAACAATAGCATGAAGTTCAGCAGGGTAAAATGACGAGTGCTGTACCTGAGATAGAGTAATGTCTGACACAGATACAGGTTGGGAAGCGAGTGGCTGGAATGCAACTCAGCAGGAGGGGACCTGGGGGTGCTGGTGACAGCACAGCTAGAGCCAGCAGTGTGCTCTGGCAGTCAAAGGGGCAAACCCCTTTTTGGGATGGATTAAAGGCAGCACAGCTAGACAGTCAAAAGAGGTGATTCTCATCTATGCTTAGTGTTGATGTGACCAAGCCTTGAGTATTGTGCCCAATTCTGATCTCTATAATAACAAAAGGATGTTAAGGTACTTGAATGCATTCAGAGGAGGTCAACAAAACTGATAACAGGACAGAAGGTATGTCCTGTGAGGAGAGGCTAAGGACATGGGTTGTCCAACCTGAATAAAAGGGGGCTGAGAGGTGATCTTACTGTTCTGTTTGGAGACTGGTGGCCCTGCATGGAGGTTGGTGGCCCTGCATGTGGCAGGAGGGTTGGAGCTTGATGATCCTTGAGGTCACTTCCAACCCAAGCCATTCTATGATTCTGTGATTATTCTCTCCTCTCCTCTCAAAATAAGGGGAAGGACTACTACACGTGCTATTGTATATTTGCAAATGCAGTGAAAGAAGATTTAAAAAAGAGGAATGAAAGAAATAGAAAAGGATAAGGGAAAACTGAGGAAAATTTTACCATGACTTCACTACTGATACATCTTGCATGCAGTAAATAACAAGGAGCAGGATGGAAAATTGGAGAAGAAGGAAGGGAAATGTCTAAAAATGTGCTCACCAACAATTCTGCTCATACTGCTCATGGACTTCATTATGAACCTAAGTCAAAGACAAAAGGCCGGGGCAAAACAGTGAGACATAAAATAAACATTTTTTTCAACTCCTTTTCTTTTACTCAGTGTAAAAATGTAGGAATAAATAATTTGAGCCACAAACCTGTAAGAGGTGGCCCACATCACCAAAATCTCAGGAGGGCAGAAGATGCTGATCAAGGCAGTTATGGTCTACTATGAACACAGGAGGTCCAGCTGGTCTTCCACTGGTCATATCTTCAGCAGAGTTTCTAATAAACAGAATTTGTTGTTTGTAATAATCTGTTATGCTTAAACTTGAAAGAAAAATAAATCACTCCTTTTTTTTTTTTTTTTCCTTTCTGTTACCAGTTCAACAGTAAGTAACAGCCCACAAAAATATTATTCTTTTTATATCTTTGCTCATGCAAATTGCTAGACTTTCATGTCTATTTTAATTGATTTAAATGGGGCTAATTACATCAAGGAGGTGTTCTCACTTCTGAAATAGTTTTCAGGATTAGATTTTTTGATAACTTAGAGAGCAAAACCTTATTTTGGACATATCCCTGGGGCAAGGCTGAGAATCGTATTTAAAAATGTAATTCTGGTTAAAAGACTGGTGCAAAAACATTTTATTTCTTCTTCAGTATGTGGCAACATTTTAAAATCAGAGGAAGTACTGGTTGCTTCTGTGTAAGAAATTCACCTTATCTAGGCAGTTACAGGGGCGTAAATCTCTTCAGTCATCTTTGAAAGCAACAACAACAAAAAAGTCACAAAAAACTGTATTCTGGGAAGGTATCATTTGGTGATCAACTGTTCTCGTTGGTCCTTTCTAACAAATTAATAAGGATACAAATGAGAACTAAATGCTCTTTTTGTTTTTGTTTTTGTTTGTGGTTTTTTTTTAACCTGTATTTTCCCAGTTTTTCTTTGAAGAATGTGTAACTTCCTTGCATATGAATCAAGTATCTTTCCACTATAGTGCAGAAAGATATGCAGATGGTGAGGAATGGTGCCAGCTAAGGTGACTCTTCTGCTCATACAGCTCGTTCACGGTCACACAGCTGTGCAGAACTGTCCATCCAGAAGACATTACTATCTATGTCTGAGAGAAATTGAGCTATATACTGGTATTTTGTCATGCTGTGAACAAAAAGGAGAGTCTGTCATAATTTTCTTCTTATACTGCCTTTAAATTATAAAATTACACATTCACAGTTAGTTAGTGCACAAATGTTTGAAGTATGTGTAAATGCTCCTGCCCTCATCTGAAATTGTGGGTACAGTCTGACATGGCAAAAAGGATCCTAAGGAATTTAGTGTTTGCAGTGCATTTAATAATTCCCCCCCCCCCCCCCCCCCCCCCTTTCTTTCTGTTAGTATTTTACTTTGCTTGGAAATGTAATTAACCTGTCATAAAAGCAGATAAAATATACATAGGTATATTGTTGCTGTTGTCCCCATACTACCTAAAGTTCTAGAGAACACCTAATTTTTAATTTTGTTTCTAAATAACAGTGTCATTAGTGTTGCAATATACAGCGTGTCTCAGTGGATTATAAGTATAGTTATAGGTCTCATAGCCAGGGGTAGCAACGTTTGTGGATTCAGCACCACAGTATATTTTTTTTATGTAAATAGACATAGGTTGCTCTGAAAGTAATGTCTCCTATTTCCTTTGCTTCATATGCACTTCCATATCAGACACCATTTTGTCAGACTGCCTCTATGCTGCCATCTGTCACACAACAATAAAATATAATGGAATATTTGTGTGAAGATTCAACCCCTACTACCATACCACCAGTATCCACCTCTGACGTTGTGGGTCAAAATAATAAAAGAGAAAACATTACTTTCAGAGCAGCCCTTACCTATTTACATAATATCTTTTACATTTCTTCTCCATCTCAGATGCTCAGAGTCTGGGGAATACCATGATATAGCATATAGGTTTGATGAGTCAGACATCTCAACTTGGGATGTATACCCAAGTTACATTAATTTAATTATTCTGAAATTTCATAAAGAGATTATCAGACAAACTGAAAAACCTCTATTATCATTTGTATCAGTCTGACACTTTCACTTGCTGTAGTATATCCCTGAGATTGACTGCAAAATCCAACTTGGATTTTTGTTTATCTACACTGTTTTACACCAAATAGAAATATCCTTGGAAACTGCTTATTAGAAATACAAACAAAGATATCAGACTATTTAATAGAATCCTTTTCGTATACTTCAGTTTATTTTTTAATTGTTGAAAGCTAGCTACCATGAAGTTATACATAACTTCAAAATACTTAGAGAAATAATGATGGCTCCATATAGAGAGCGATACTTGCACCACAGTTGCTTAGTTAATATAAATCTTGTCTACTTCATAGAGTTCCTATTTAATTCTAGATAAATGATTTTAAGAAGACCTGTTTCTAACTTTAGAATGTCTACAATGTCTTTCAAAGTCTAGTTTTGCCAGCTCATGTTGGATTGTTTGCAAAGCCTGATGATCTTATTTTCTCACCTGTTCCACCAGTAGATGTAGGTGAATTTGGGTTGGCAAAAATACACAGCACCATCAGTCAGTTTGATCCATAGCTTTGTGTGATGCAGAAATCTCTGCACATTTCACTACATTGGTAGTGACAGAGACATTAGTAACCCACCTCAGGTCTGGCCAGTGATCACTTCATTGAAGCGATCTATTATTTGCAAGCACTTTCTAACAGAAGAAAGTTACAGCTGCATTGTATTAACAGAAAGCTCGCTTATCTTATTTGTAGCCTTGCACTCAGACCAAACTTTTCATTTGCCCTCATCTGCAAGGTAAAGTTATCGTACTGGAGGCCACCAGCAGGCTAAGATGGGAAGGAATTTAAAGGTACGGGAGAAAAGCATGTCAAAATCTGTTTAAGACAGTATGAAAAACTGCTCACGTACATACAAATAGGTGAAAATTCTTTTTCAGCTTTATTTACCTGAGAATGAATTTCAGTTTGAAGAGGCCTTTATGTCGTTTCAGGCAAAGCACCTAAGATATAAGCAATTTTCAACAAGAGTACTACACATTTGTCTTTATAACAATTTGTATGTAACAGCTTTTATGCAAATGACACTAAAGTGGCACCTTTTTTCTAAATTGGACATTTTTATGGTTATAATTTTCTTCTGTAATAACAGAAAAAAATGGCTGTCCCAGTGGAGTCGAGCATTTCATCTTTAGCACTGTTTCGTGAAGTTGGAATGACAAGTTTCTTTCATTTGCTCAAAAAATACTTTTTTGTCATTCTTGTCTGACTTGGTTGAGGCAATTACACTTGGAAGCAGCACCAGTCCCCTGACACCAACCTCTTCTCTGCCAGCAAGAATGGTCTCATAAAATCATAATAAAACTTGAAGGAACTAAAAAATATTGCATCCTATCTCTTTTTGCTCTTAGAAGAACATAAATTACTTTGTTAGTTTCAGCAGCTGTTGCTTTGGTTTGGTCTTTGGCATTGATATCCACTTGTTCTACAGATGTCAGACAGGAAACTTTTATAAACTGTGGTCTTCAATTTAATTAACTACAATACAAGAGCATTTATTTATTATTTATTTTAAGCATACCAAGGCATTATTATAATATACCTAGTGAAATAGACAGGTTATTGTTGCTTAATTGACTACGAAGCTCTGTAACAGCAATTTAGCAGAATATGAGTATTTAACAATGATTAAAATCTATCCCAGTTACCAGCTAATTAGTGGTCTGTAACCAAAAAATTTTGTGATGGATGACTTTACCCCCACAATCTGATAGACTGGTAGACTTTAATTGAGACGTACAGTTAAGTTAACAAAGTCAAAGTTGAAGTCTGATACTTCATCTCATAAAATAGAATCTCATAAAATGTACTTAACTGTAAAAAACCCACAAATGTTTATTTTAATGAGAGCAGCCTATAAATGCTAAAAGGCTTTGTGCATTTATATATAAACTATGTATGTAATATATATACACTTTCTATATATAATCTAGTTTAATTCCAAATCTTTTTTAGCCATTTTTTTCTGCTAGTGCTGATTTTAATTCCTACTACTCAAGAATTGCCAGTAGCACTAAATGCATTGGCTTTGGTAACTAAGGCTGGCTTAGGAAAGCACCTACATACTTGAGTGCAGCACTTCTTTCAGAAATACTGGGTCCATGAACAGTATATTTTGGCATACTATCCTAGGGTTGGACAGAAATAAACTCATGGTTCAGCTGCACCCTGAAGCCTCAAAGCACAGTATACACTGTCCCTGGGAGGTAACTCTTTGCTATCCCCAGCAAAAACCATGGAGGTTCCTATCATTATGGCACGACACTGTACAGAACATAAAATACCAGTTACAATCCTTATCTTGAACATGAACAATACACAGTAGTTACCCAAGATAATATATTTCAGCTATTAAACACAGTGTTATATTTTAAGGAATAGAATTTTCCACTGCTTACTTCATCCTTCACATGAGTGGGATAAAACTCCAACACAAGGGAAGAAACACTTAGAAGAGAGCTCTCTGTTTCTCTTCAGCTTGGACTGAAGGCAAGGGATGAATACTTGTGGACAGAGGAAGCTTTAGTGGTGAAAAAAAAAAAAAAGGAACCTGTCATTTTCTAAGACAAAATCTGGCCATTTCTAAGTGAGGCAGAAGGGACATCAGAGTCTGATCTTCCTGTAGCTCAACAAAAACTATATGCTGGTTGTGGTTCTCTGTATTTGGATCCTGGTATTCTGATGTTAAAGCTGTTGTAATTGCTAATCCAATCATCCTAAAAACACAAGGCACAGCGGCTGATCCTTTTCTCTAAGACTCAAATTACTGTACAATTGCTATCAGTTAGCTTTTTGGAATATGGCTATTTAGTATAGATAACTTGCTCTACTTCTATTGCAGGAGGTACAGTTATCTTTGAAACAAATATTTTGGGATCCTTAAGTCAGCCAGTAAAAGGGACATTTCTTAGAGCTAACTGTAGTTATGTCTATAGCTTGAAATATTTTGCAGTAGAAAAATAAGATTTTCTCTGTCTTTGAAGTTGCTATGTTTTTTGCCCTACCTTCAATTTCAGCTATACAGTATTTATGTATATGATTGCTGAACCATCAGACTCAAGAGTGACTTGAGACATCTAGTATTGCAGTCAGGCAAAACTTCAAAGCAATTAAAGCAATAACTGTGTATGCAAAAGGAATTTCCTGAGAATAACAACTAAGGGGAGGAGTTGATTACATTAATAAGTATATTAGAATATTAACCCTGAAGTTGTGCTTCAAAATGCCCAGAAAAAGTCCTATCGAGAACCGTTAACATTCCTAAAGGAAAATACTGGGAACCTCTATCCTCCTGACTCCTCTCCTAAAAAGCAAAAATGCAGCATTGTGATCCAGCTGAATAGGTGAAGTGGTGTGTATGCTGGGGCAATCCCATGCCAGAAATTGCATGTTTACTTTAATCATTTGGACTACTGAAATAATTTCTCCGTACAGCATCAAATTTATAAATATCTGCTTATGAAGAAACACTTATTATAGAGGGGTTTTAATGCATTATTTACATTTTAGAAGCACAAATGTTTTTGTTTTTTTTTCTCAGCATAATATTAATTAATAAATAATTATTTGCGCATTTAATAGTGCCTTTCATCTGAAGAGCTGAAAGCATCTCTAGACTTTTACAAGTGGGCAAACTGAGGCAGACAACTGCTAGGCTGCGTTCTCAAGGTTATTCTATATGTTCCTGGTGGAGCTAGCTATGGATACCCTTGTGTGTTGACTATGAATCCCAAAACCAACCCCCCTGGCCCACTGCAGTGCAGAAGCAACACTGTGTGTACTAATAGATTATTAATGTTCTGACAATCTAATGGTTTACTTAGCTTGACGTACCTTTAGGGCTTTGTAATTAAGGAAATATGTGTTAACATTAGTATTAAAAATACTTTTTGTTGTCAAATATTCAGTAGAATCAAGTTAACAAATGCTCCACTTGCTCTCCCTGAAACCTTGTGATGAAAACGTTCTTATGCTGAACAAAAGGGATAATTTCACAGAAAAAAAAATAATGTATTTTTACCTCTTCTAAATAAAATGTTGAAAAGAATCAGAAGCTCTGCATTGTCACTCAATCAGCAGAGCTAGGAAAGAAAACAAATTTTAAAAAATATATTAAAATAATTTAAAATCCTATCTACCTCAGGCCTGATTTTCATTTGAACTAAGGCCACTTTGTGCATTTCTGGCAATGTAAAGGGACTTGGAAATATATATTAAAATACTCTTCCCCAGCAGTATAAAGAGATTTAAAGAGTACGGGAAAAATATATTGCTTCATTGTCACCTTCTGCTAAATTTCTCATTAACTCAGTAGGAAAACAAAAGAAATATGAGTTCTTCTGGTAATGGTTTTAGTTTGATGTGTCATATTTACCTCTGACTAAAAGGCTTTTTTCCTGGTACAACTGCTGCTATCCAGAGTGATCATTGCATCATGAATAATCAAATGAGATTAGCCAACTGTGTCCAGGTCCAAATGCCCTATTATTGTCTTCACAAAAAGCAACCTTTGGTTTTAGTCTGTTTTATAGTCTGCTATAATCCTTGTTAGCCCATCACTGGAAAGCCACTCGAAATCTCATTTATTTATTTTTTTTACCCCTGTAAACATTGAGTGCTCCTTATCTATTTTCTGTTTATCTTCTATCTGTAGCATGCATGACAGTTCACTGTTCCTGTCATCCTGGTGTGTTTTGTGCTTCGTTAATTATGAAAATCACATGGTGATTACATAGCCTTCATGTGCAAATCAAAAAACACACAGTTACACATAGCCCTGGACTGTGCTTGTCAATCACTACAGGATTGCAGAAAGAAGGCTTACAATTCCCCTAACACCATTATTTCTCATAAATGTTCATTTTCTATAACAAGGTAGTGGACTGAGGAAGGGGACAGATCTTGATCTCTCTTATATTGGTGTAAATTAGGAATAACTCTTCTGAGATTGGAGTGGTTACTCTGATTAAGCAATTGAGATCAGAATCTGGCTCAGGAACTTTGCATAGTCACTATTAAATTTGGAAGAGGAAACCCCTGTCTGTCTCAATTTCTCAAGTGCTATCTGTCTGTTACCAAGCACACAAACATTAATTGTGTGTTTTAAAACTTTGTTTGGTTGAACCTGTCATCCTAGGCTAAAATTGTGCGACCTAACTTGTAGTAGCTTTTGCAGTGAAGGTATCATTTACTGTTGAGTATATTTTACTGTGCTGTTATAGATCTTTTCACTCAACCAGCTGTCTAACATGTTGAATAGTCTTTCATCTTGTCAAACACTTCCATTCCCCTTTCTACAGCTTTCTCAGCCAACATGTACACACCTAATCAATCTAATGCCACTGTCTCCAGACTTTAAAACCAAAAAGCACTGCCCAAACTACGTTTTTAAAGAGACAGTCGTCCTTTTCCAGTAAATTAATCATCAGGAGAACTGATAAATTGTTAAATGAGAGGAAACACTTCTCTGAAACTGTTACTCTAGGTCCAGCCTTAGAGCTCCAGTTCACCCTCTGAATCTGTCATTTGATAAAGGCTGTTGGGGGCTTCCCTTCACACCGATTGTGTATATGTTAATGTAATTTAATTTAATAAGCAACTTACCCATGGAACTGAGCTTAAATCCTCTTGTTTTTGCTTACATATACTTTTGTTGTTGTTGTTGTTGTTGCCATTTTTAGGCAAACAAGATTAGCCTGCCTCAATCTGCTCAATGCCATTTTTCTTATTTTTTTTTTCTTCTTTTCCTTCATCAATGGGAACTCCATTAGTAGATTGATATTTACATCATATAAAAGGCAGGAAAAAAAAAAAAAGCCATTGGCACTGCTTTCAGGTGGCCCCCGCTATGTGATAAAGTATATACCAAACGCAGTATGGAGCATTCATTAGGGTTGCTTTTATTTTTATTACTTTTATTTTTATTAGATATATTACCTCCTGAGACTGTATGAAGTGAACCATGTCACTGGGTGAGATTACTACTCAGTTAATAGCAGTTCTGAAATCAGTCAATTGGGAACAGGCTATGTTGCAAGAACCTCTAAAATGCGCATATGTGCACTGGGGGACAGGGCAGCTCTCTGAAGGGGAAGGTTTTCTGCTGTTGCAGGATTCTCCAGTGGAACATTTTTCAATTGCATGCTCATTTCTATATGTGCTTTTACTTAAAACAGATAACAACACCTGAAACAAACAGTTTTATAGCCAGCAGGTACACATGAAATAGAGAGGCCTGAACAAACAGGTTGAGGTGGGTGCTTTGTATTTTCTGCTTGGTTTTGAATTACTAAAGATGGAGGGAGGTAAAGGCACTTCAACCTTTAAGCCCCTTTGACATTCACAAAGTGCTAAAAGTCAGCTGGGGTCTCAGCTCTGACAAATTTGCATCTCTTTGAATATGACGCTTGAAAAGCCAAGCCGCTAGATTAAATTTTGCCATGGAGAAAATGAGAAAGGCTTCCATCTCCCAGGTCTACTGGGAGGATCTTTATGGTTGATTTACTTTTTTTAAATAAATGTTTCTTTATGTGTTTTCTCTAGTTTGTGTCCAGCCTTCCTCTATCAGGCATTCTGTAACTTCTGCCAGTTTTTTCAGCTCACAGTAAGTCAACCTGGGCAGAGTACAAGGTGAAAGAATATTTCAATCCATACTGCATATCCCTTCTGTGTATTCTGATTAAAATTTGCAAGCAAACCCTGGAATAAACTATTCCTGACATGTCTTCTAAAATAATTTACACAGTTTATAAACCAGGGGCTAAATCCTCCAGCCCCTCCCTATGTGCTATTTGTATGCAGAAGCAATGTAGGTTTGCAGGAGCGGGCCCAGCTATGTAGTTGAAACCTTACTATAAAGGACAGCAAGCAGAGTAATGGTTACAGTGAACCCATAAAAATAATAAACTGATTGCCCATTGAACAAAATCTTCTAAAATATGAATTATCTAATGAGCTGCTGTGGTTCAGGCTGACTTATCCTGCATTAAGTCAACAGTGACACCACTGACAAGTGGACTTTCCGGCAGAGTAAGGGCAGGATTTGGCACTGGTTTAGGTGCGGAGTTGTTTCAGTTAATGAGAAATAAAAGATTGTATGTATAGACAATTGGTTCAGGGTTTATAGAAACTTATAATATGGTCCCTATTTATTTGCTAAGGATTTATGGCAACTCCCTAATTTATAGCCATCTCAGGAAAAAAACTTTTCACAGATATTGAATGTAAACATTATTTTAATGCTTATTGCACATCCCAAGTACATTGCTGTTGTACTTGCATTATTAAAGAGGGTGAGTGCTTGAAAACAATTTAGATTTTACAACAAAACATAGTACCACTTCCTTGTATCTACATTTGCTACTCTGGGAGACTCATTATTTTGGGGATTTCTAAAGCAGAATAAATCTTTCTTGTGAAGTAGGAGAATAATCCCTCAATGCTCTACTTTACCCTGTCTTTGTATCTTATGTATAAGTGAAAATGTGCATAATAGAGAGCATATCCAGAGCCAGAAGGAGAAGCTGTGTGTGAAGGTATGCTGTTTTTACCCCTCTGTTTGCAAGCTTGGTGAGTTATGAAAAAAATAAAATATAACTTGTTTTTCCTTCTTTATTTTTATTTCCTTGCTGGGTTCTTATAATTTTCTGGAAGATCACATAATATTAGAATGAAATGTAGTCTGTAGTTAGGACTTAGCAACCCTGCAGTTTTAACTCAGTCACTTGAGTTCCGATTTAGCCCAATATGTGTCTTGAAATAACTCATGAGAGCAGATTGATGATATAGTTAGAAGAGGAAGAACAGCACTGGAGACTGGCAGTACTAAGCAATCTGGTTATTAAATGTATTTAAGCATCTGAAGAAGTCTAACTTTCTGGGGAAAAAAAAAAAAAGAAAAAAATCTAGGAACTCAATAAAGCTCCTGCTGATGTTGAAGGAATTGATAAGGTGTAGGGAACCCTTTTTTTGTGCTTAAGTGTATTTCCAGCTACTAAACTGATCCTGAGCATCCTGACCTTGGTAAGTAACTGTCAATTCAGGGTCTCATTTAGGTCTGTTTGCTTAAGTTAACATTGTGGCATTCCAGCTGCAGATGGCAAAGTATTTTCTTTTCCAAAGAGGAAGCCCTTTCCAGCAACTGAATGATTTAATGTTTCATTTATCCACCTACATTTTCTTTCACCTTTCAATGCCCATTACTATTAGTACTTGGATTTTCCTCTGTGTTCAGTCGCTGTTGGTACTCTCAGGCCCGCTCCCACCCATGTTTGCACCTTTGTTTACTTCATTCCCTGGTCTTGCACACCCAACAAAAACGTAGCATTTTGTTGGCGATCATCATCACCTCCAGGATTGCAGCACACAAACAGCGGTGGTCTCTGCCAAGAGCACTCTTGTTGGAGGAGGAAAAGCACTTTGCTCCCAGACAATTACACCTTCCACAGAACAGCGAACCTCTTGTCCCATGCCCAAACCATCTATGGGATGGTGACTATACACTGCCTAGCAGATACGGTGCAGTCAAGCAGATACTTTATTCAGAATTAGGGCCCTAGCTCCTGACAAGTCTGCTTCCCAGCTAGGCTAATGACTTGGATGCCTTTTTTAGAGACAGAAAAAAAAGTGAACGATCTGGGAGCCTCTGAGTAAAGCACTTCAATAGCTCATTTGAATAGAGTCTTATGCGATGTATTGGAGTTTCTAGGACAACTCCTTTACAAATGGATCATTACAGAGGTAAAAGCTAGTTTATTATTTAACAAATTCAGGCTGAGTGGAGACTGGAGAGTATTAGCACTTGCATTGATTGTAAGTAAGAGTCTAGTAATTAATGATCAGAGTTTTCAGCAACAGTGTTGAGGAGAGAGTGCCACGCTCCCAAATATGTATGACTGAGGAGGTGGTAACTGAATTGAGAATTAGCCAGGAGACAAGGGCAATAAAAAGCAGGTCATTCCTGTAACTGATTGCCAATGGTGTGTCCACACATCACAAGCATTTCTCAGTGATTATTCATTATTACACAGTGAGTGGATTAAACCATGCTCTTCGGATCTGGATCGACACAATTGTTTTCACCCTTTATATGCTGCTTATCCCCAGTGGAATCCAGAATAATTAACAGAGAAAGTCAGTTGACTCAAAAGCTTCCTGGGAATTGCTGTTAGTGGTCCTAAGCCAAAATAAGGGGTAAAGAAACATCTCCAGTAGCCAAAGGCTGAAGATAATATACAGATGCAGCTTGAAAAGGCCACCTTTTTCTTGGTCCTTGTCAGAAATGGTCAGACTGTAGCTCAAGTCTTTGCCAGTTCGTTCAGTAAAGAGCAGCTCAGAAAAAAATGATTAGATTTTGACAGCAGTTTTTGTGTTCTGCTAAATTCTCATTTCTATATAGGATATTTCAGGAATTCTTCCTTTAAATTTACTCAGTGGATACAAATTTGCTAGAACCTTGAACTCACTTTTACTCTTGAATAATGCACTTCAACATTGTTTTATGTTTAAGATCATAGAACAATGTAGATTGTTCATATACATACAGGAGAAATACATGGCTTGTAATCAGCTATTTACTATACTTTCCTTTGAGGTGACCTGCTAATTTTAAGACTTTCCTGTGATTTACTGTGGTCGCATTTTAATGTTTACAGCAATAGGCATATTTATTTATTTAATGAAACGGAGATGGATAAAAATTCACATGACTCTTGGACTTCCAGATTTATGAAATCCTCCTTTTTCTTGCAAGATTATATTCTGAAGGGACTCTCACATTTACAACACATCTCATCCACTCTATGACCATAATTACAAATGTCTTTCCGTATATAAGATGAATTTTTTTTTAATTCCTATGGTAATGGTCAATAGTAATAACTATATAAACCCTTATGAAATAATAATTATTAAAAATTATATCCAATTAAACGACAACAACCTTCCTCCCTAGCCCTCTCCAATCATTTCTGTGCTTGATTTCTAATTGTGTTATGTATGTTCTGTATTTGTCCTTCAGATGTCACGATCTTTACAATACCAGCCTAATTTCTCGCTCATTCAGTGAGACTACATGGTCAGCATATAGCAGAACACATAATAGCACACAGATTTGAGATAGGTGCAGACACACACCCAGGTGCACTTCCTCAAGGCTATAAATCTGAATGCATATATGGTTACTCACACATTCAATATCATGTATGTAAACAAATGAGGACAGACACATTTACATGAAATGTTATCCTCACAGCACCCATCTCAAGGTAATGCAAATTGATTTTGTTGTTGTTGTTTTCTTTTCTGAAGTACAAGCAGGTACCCATGATCTGGAATTTACTTTTTCCAAATAATAACAATGTTGTTATTAAGAAGGCATGTTTAAATCAAATTGGACAAGTTTGTGTTCCCTTCTGCCCCTTTCTCTCTCTCACTCCCTCTGCCTCTCCCCCTATCTCTCACTTTACCTTCCCAACGGCACTATTTTATTTCAGAAGAAAACTTATGAAAATTGTTGAAACACACACTACAAAGCATTTGCTTTTTTTTTCTCTCTCTCTCCTTTTTTTTTTTTTCTTTTTTTTTTCTTTTTTTTTTTTTCAGCAGATAGCCCCCAAAAAAGGCAGGGATGTCAAAGGCTTCGAGTCCCCCCTTTGACATTCACGCAGTGCTGAGAGTCAGCCGGGGTCTCAGCTCTGACAAATTTGCATCTCTTTGAATGTGACGCTTGAAAAAAGCCGGAGCTGCTAGATTAAATTTTTTTTTTTTCCGTCGAGAAAATGAGAAAAGCCTCTATCTCTCTGCCGAGTCTACTGGGAAGATCTTTATTCTGATTCTTGTTAGAATTGTTTATCACCCTGACAGACCAGACTCGGACGAGATAAAGGCGCTGCTCCATCACGGGGCCTGACAGTGGTAGGACATGCAGAGAAATGAAAGGAGCAGGGGAAAATATTATTAATAGATGCCGACTTGATTTGCCTCTATGGCACGTCAAGGAAGGAAAGGAGGGGGGAGCCACGGCTTGATTGCAAGCCTATGAAGTTCTGTCCAAAAAAGAAGCTATTTTTCATTAAGTGATAGAAGGGCTTTTTTCATGTTCTTTCCTGAGGAGCTGATAACTTATGCAGTTTATTCTAACCCTGCTGATTTCTGTCAGGGAAAGAAAACTCCTGAAAGATGGCTCCAGCTCGTCCTTTTCAGAGAAGGAGGCTGTCTTGTCAAAAATGGTAGCAAAGCTTTAAAGCCCTGGCCATGACTCCTGCAAGGTCCCTTGGATGTGATTGGGTGCGCATATGTCAGTGAGCATGGGGGCCATGAGAGGAAGGCGTTATTATCTGCCCACAATGGCTCTCCCAAGGGAGGAAAAATACACATGTATATGCAGAGTGGTACTTGCACACATGAACATACATGCATGAACTGCATGCACTAGAGCTTTGTTTGAACATACATGCAGAAATGCTCATTCTGCTGCCTAATTACTCTGCATTTAGAAAAAATTAGTCTGATATGCTCATGTGCTGAATTTGGGAACAGGGGGCTGGGTGTAAACTTAGAGCAGCCTTGTATAAAATGAGTGTTAAAAATGATAACCAGCTCCCTGCTCCCTCCTGCATGTAAAGGCTCTCTTAGAAACCCGCCCAGCAATGCCAGAAGAGGGGTCCTGCAGTAATGCTCACTCTGCTTGGACTGCCATGTGCGCTGGAGCAACAGTGTCCCTACATGATTGCTATTACTCTTAGATGGGCTTTATTTTTACAGGGAAAGTAGGAGTGAGAAATACTATTTGTGCACATAATAGCCACATTATTGTTATTCTTGAATCTGTTACATCTGCAGCTCTGACCATTTGGGGCATTCACCGCAATCGCAATGTTACATGAATGCAGTTTCTTATCTATAATTTCATTGTTTTTCTCCTGAAAAGATTGTGTGTGATCAATGCTCTAACCTGAATTTTAATTCAATTCAACTACTGCAGAAAAGTTTCCTGAGGACAATAGGATCATAAAATAGCTTGGGTTGGAAGGAACCTCAAAGATCATCTAGTTCCGACAGCTTTGTCACAAGCAGGGTTGCTGACAGCTTGATCAAGTATTAGATTAGGTGTTCAAATCAATAGGATAGGTCTATTTTTGTGTACCTACTCTTTGAGATCACTTCCTACTGGATCAATCCAACAGTGTGTTGAGCATCTCTGAAGAAGACATGAATGCTGCCTGGCTCTAAGGAGTGCCAGGTTTTGGTAGGATGGGACTGTTTGCAGATCTTTACTCGTCACTGGAAAGGAGAATAGTCTTTTTCTGGACAGCTCATGGACAATCTCAGTGCTAGGCAGGTCACTTTTCCCTCATGTTTCAGATTTTTCCTAATGAATTGTTCTTTATAGTAAGAATAATAAATACTTGTCAAAACCTGTATCTTTCCCATTCAGTTTACAATAAAAGATGAATAACTGACTTTGTATGTGAAAAGTGAAAAAAAATTAAATGTCATGAGGTACCATGTCCCCACAGGAGTATGTCCTTAGAATTTTAATCTTCATCTGCTATTCCCACAGTCATTTGTTTCCCATGTTTGTTGTGTCATAACCTGAGCTAAAGCGGAAATTTTTCATTCTTTTTTTTCAAAGAGCTTAAGAAAGACCTGAGGCATCTACCCAGTTAACTAACTCTCCCACATCTCTCCCATAAAATCAAGTCTGGAAATGACTTTCACATGTAGTTCTAGATGGTAAAGGTAGAGTCTGCTTGGGGAAGTCCAGATAATACCAAGTGTAGAAATGTATAAATATTCAGATTAAACAATTCCTTTTTTTAAAAAATATTATTATTATTATTATTATTATTATTTTATTTTATTTTTAACAAGGAAGATTTTTACCACATTTTCAATTACACTTTTGGTGATCTTCCTGATTTCTCCTGAACACCCACCCTGGTACGCTGTTCATTTTATATTAAAGATGTCCTAAAACATCAGGCAGCCTGATGTGCCTGGTGTTATACTGGGATTATGGACTGCTGTGAACTAAATGTACATGACATAGTTAACTATGCTACTATATGAGACTAGAATATTCAGCTATCCAGTTATCCAGCTATCTGTTCCTTCCTATGCTGGATCCTCATTCAAATTAATCTATTTACACTTGAATTTAAAATCAAGGACATTTTAAACTACTTTTGAATTGTACTCTAATTATTGTGACATAATAATTATAATACATGTAAAGATGCTGGAAAACGTGACCAAGGTTATGGAGGGAGAGTGCAGACTTGGCTCAGATCATCTTATGGTAAGTCAAGAGGACCTGTGAGCTGAAAAGAGGCAAGCAGCTACTGTAGGTTGATGTACTAGTGGTATACAAAGAAAGACACTGAAATTTCCTAGTTTTTGTCCTTCATACATTTTCTGTGTTGCTTCTTTACCAGGCTGGTGTCTGTGAATTACCAAGAACCTTGTGCATGAATGGTTAGTTCTGACTTCATAGGTTACATGAACATTGTGAACAATCCTGTGTTGTCTCGTTGTGAGTAACAGTAAGGTAAAACACAATGATCAATTATAGGAGGTAGATCCATTTGTTGATGGCGAAATGATACAAGTATCTTGTGAACTCAGGGTCATGTTATACTCAGCTCTGTGCAAAGCGTGTAGCGAAGGACTGTCTACACACATCAGACAGCCAAAGGTGGGAGAAAAGAAGCATAACGACTGGCTTTTCATAGCGTGGGGTCTGAAGGATATTGACACTGAGTAACCCAAGATCACACAGAAAGTCTGGAGAAATGTTGAGTGGTTGATTTGAGATCTTTAGTTCCAGTTCAATTTCTTAACAACATCGCAGCCCTTAGCCCAGCCCAGAGTGGCTCAGGGCTGTTTTGGCTGAGCCATGCTCACTGTATCATGTTCCACTGTATTGTGGACATGTGAAGCACTTTAAAAAGCATCCCTGTTTTATGACTGGATATAGTTTAGCCTAATTCTGTGAGAAAGTATCATGACATAGGTAGGGATTTGCCTCCTTTTAGCTGCACTTGTTTACATTGCTCCAGTGACAAGGAGTGATATTGCTAATGTGACTTTGAGAAAGGAGGATGAGTTGTGCATCCCGCAAGTCCTCTATTTGCATAGTTTTAGAAAGTGGATATATTTGGCAGGAGTTCTCTTTATTCAGCCAAGGTTTTGGCACATGCCAGAGTACAGAGGCTGAATGAGCATCATGTAGCAATTTAAACTGGGAAAACAGATGTGGATTTGTGTTTTGATATGTGTGGAGTCTCTACCCTGAGAATATCTTTGGGTAGTCAGCACATCCAAACTGCTCTGTTCTCATGTACCATAACCTTACAGTTACTCTACAAAAAGAAATATTTTACTAAACTTTGTGCTGAACATTTTTTTTAAATTATTTTTCCGTTGCTGTTGCTGTTGCTTCTGTTGTTTTTATCATTTATTTATGGTTCTCTATTTTAACTTGTGTATTATTAGAACTTAATTTATTGGGATTCATTTTGTGTCAGGCAGTCATCCAGAAGGTTGGGTCCTTATATGTACTATACAGATCCTTGGATCTGAAAGGTAAGAATGAGAGAGGGTGATATCATAAGATTTTATTATTATTATTTTTTTAATAATAACTCCATACAATCAGACTGCAAAACCCTAAAGAAATGAGTTTTCTTCTGGTATTTCATCACTTCTAATGCTGAGTGGGAGCACAATTTACACTATGTGCAAAAACTAATGAAACAGTGAGTTAGCTAAGCAACATTGAACAGAAGAAAAAATACTTGCTTAGAAATGAGTTCAAATTTAGACTAAAGAGCTTGTAAGTGGAGTGCAAATTTAACAGAAAGAATTTAAGACCTGATATCACATCACTGGCAAAATTACCTTGATTTAAATGCACATCAGTTCAGGTCAATAAAAGGCAATTTTTTCATATGGTGATAAGTATGAAATTTTGAGTAATGTCTGGAATGTGTTCATTGCTGATTTTTCTGAATTATGTGGGGAAAATAGTAACTTTTGCATTATTTTACAATCTTTTATTAAGTAATCTCAAGTGTGTTGGTCTCAAGTTGCAGAAGTATGAGGTCAGGTCTACTAAATCACAATTGCTATATATTTAAAGAAAACACATTGGTACATTAGCTACTGGTTTGCTAGGTTTTTTACAAGACTGCATAGAAACAATACTACTAGTATGTTCATAGCACTAAATTTTCAACTGAAAGTGCAATTATAGTTGATTCAGGCCAATCTCCAAATAAGACTTAAAAATTTGCTGTACTTACTTGTTGGGTGAGTAAACTACCTTCATTGATACTGACTGTCCATCCAGCTGTCATTATGAGCATTCCCTCTTTAGTTTCTACTTTCATCAGTCTAATTTGTTTTCTCATAGGAAGTTTTGCATATGCGGTACTAATTTGGGACTGCTGCACTAGAGGCACTCATTAGTGTTGTATTTTTAATATCATTTGTTACACTTATCTACAAATCTGACCTTTTTTGTCTCTTTCTGAAAAGGTCTTCAATTAGCCTATTTCTGGTATTTGGAAAGAAGATTTCAATAAATGTAACAAATGTAACTGTCTGTCATGATTGGTTGCCACATGGCTTCAGCCAGGATGAGGGTCAGTTTTAACAACACCACTTCAGGGAAATGTATGTACAGGTCCACCTATTTCTGCACAGCCTACAAGAAAGATCTCCAGAGATATCCTAATTGTTCACCAGACCCTGGATAAAGACTTCATTCATCTCTTCTTGCTCAAGAACTCATTGAAACTTGTTTTAAAATTTGTTTCTCTCTACGTATCAGAGCATGGAAAGCTCATTCATTTGTTTCTCAAAATAAGCATATTAGGATATCTGAAGAAACTTTTTAATGATTCCTACAATATACACTCTCCCACTCCAAAAGTTGTATGAATAGAAGAACTGCAAAAAAATTCTTTTAAAACCACTTTTCAGTATCCAAGTAACTCCTCATCTTAAGTCATCAACTTTAAGTGAGACAAGACTAACAATGGAGTGCTCTTTTTTGGGGAGCAAAAGAGTGGGGGAGAGCTGTCCTTTGATATTGGTTCATATTCAGGGAACAGCCTGGGTTAATAATTTAAAGGTAGGAAGTTAATTTATGCATCCCTGAAAACCTCCTTTTGTGCAGTTTTAGAAAATGCATACATATGACAGGATATCTCATTGTTCTCGGGATGTGTTATCTTGTATATGTGGAGTAGCTTTAGTGCGATATGAAATGCAAATTTGCCTTACTTTGTTCTTGCCACTTTTATGAATATTAAAAATATGGATAAAATAATTGTGAACACTTTTGGAAAAGGTCTTTAGCTCCTAATTTCAGCGCTATAAAGTTTTTATATTGGTGCAGTAGAAAAAAAAATTGAAAATTTTACCTGCTTATATTGGCATGAATGTAAGAAATTTAATTGAAAATTTGCATTTTGAGTGCACTCTGAGTGGAATTTTATGATGGCATGAAACCCTAATTTCGATAAATTTCACAACAGCCTCTTAGGAGAAGACAAAACAAAATAGTTCATTCATGTTAAATCAATCAAAACATCAAAATTTAGGTGTGTTTACATCAGTACCCAGTTTATATTACAGGAGGGGTTTGGAAAGAGCTGATATCAGACACATAAGGCTGTTAGTTAGCAGAATGTGGGGTAATACCAGTACCATCGTTCTGTGTGTTTAACAAATAGATCCCTCATAACATCACTCCATCTTGATCCTCCCTGCTAAGTGGAATGACTTGATAAGAAGACTTTATGTCGTACAGCTTCTACACTCAAGCAGCAAGGGTGGCTCTAAGGCTGACATGTATGCTGTGTTTAACATTAAGCACTACCTTTTAAAGACATTTCCAATTTTATGTATATGATGAGTAGTGCTGCAGAAACTGGAACTCTGTTAAATCAGGAAATAGACTTGTTTAAAATATTGTGGGAGACCAAAAGGCCAAGTCATTATTTTTGAGTATGATTCTTTAATGTAAAAATAAAAAACCACAGACTTTGCTATCCCAGCATTCATTGATGTTATACCTGTACATTAAGTGCAGACTCAGATTCCTCATATTTCAAGACAAAAAATTATGGTGTAAGTACTAGAACAGATTATTGCTATGTTGGTCCTTTAATTTAATAGCTGTGCACCTGGAAAGCTGCAGACACAGAATCATTGCTCTTATTTGTTTAGGTTATTGAAATAATAATGTGGATATAATTCACAGCTTGTGCTGAGATTCTTTTCTCCTTAAATCTGCTGAAAGCTGGATCCATTTCAGGAACCAAACACCTTCTCTTCAGTGTGTCTTTTAGGCTGGAGTTTTAAAGATCTTCAACAGCAAGTGATTTTGCTCATTTCTTGGACAAAAGTCTGAAAATTTCCACTAATGACTTTGCACAACTCAAATCTTTATACCTCCCAAATGACTTTGACTGACACACAGAGGAATATTAGTAATATGAAAACAAAGGTTGACCACGGAAGGAGATGGACAAGTATGTTGGGCCAGATCCCATGTTTCTTCCTTGAGAGTTCATTTCTTTCTGATATTGGACTTCTCTTATATTGGACTCCTTCCTTTTTCTGCAAACATAAATTTTCAGACCCTAAACTGCAATGCTCATACTTAGAAGCTCCCCTTTAGAGAAGTAGCTCTCTGGATTATGTTTTCTCAGACATAAAGTTATTCTTGAGCATGAACAGACTCTTCCATCCAAAGGTGAAGGTCTGAAAAGTAAGAAAAATCTCAGTTTTCCTTCATAAAGCATTCACATCCAGGACTTATATTTTCAGCCACTTGGCTAGTCACCCACTTCAATGGGAAGAAGAAGGTCCTTGGACTGTTCCCTTTGTTTGTCTTAATTTGGTGTTAGTGCTCCCAGGAATAGTTACCTTCTGAGTTTCTCTTCCATACTAAACACATGCAAAAGCTCATACAGACAAATTATGACATCCACTCAGGCATCTCTCATAGACATCAAGTCCTGTACAAAACTGCCGTTTCTGACAACAGCAAAACTGCATGTGAAATGTACACCACTGCCTCTTATGGCATGTATTGTCATGAGAATACATACCCTGAGACTTAAAGATTAAAATGGTGACAAATTCTGTAGTGTAGAACTTGTAAATCTTGTTATATAAATTTATGGGGCATGATAACATACATCAAAGAAGAGGAAAGCATTAATAGTCATCTAAGATGCACCTACACACAAATTCAGAAAGACAAACACTGGATGAAACTAGGCCTAGCGGGTGAACTATTCTTGAGCAAAATGGGTGGATGTTAAGGGGGAGGTTTTGATAGAGATTTAGCCAACATTTAAAATAAAATTCAACAGAAGTGAAACTGAAATATAAAATTCTAAAATAACTTCAAGTAAAAATTTAACATTTCAAGTTCAGAAAAGAGTGTTTGGCTTCCACAGGCAATTAGAAATGACGTAAGGGGATAAGAGGACGGCATGCAAATAAGCTATGGTTTTATACAGAAAATCTTACCTGTGTAAAAGATAAAACTTCTGCTTACGTACTTTGTGTGTATTTGGTAATATATCCTTTTGGTTTCTCAGTTACACAGTGTTGGGTAGAGAGGCTGGTTTTATTTTGTATGTAAACCTCTTTCACATCTAGGAAAAATGGCTACTAGTTGATGTGAATTATTCTTTTGGAGGTTTGCATGACAGGGGCCTTCAAATTATACACATTTTTTTATGTGTATAAAATATTTTATGTTGGAAAAGTATATTATGTTGGAAAAGTTGCTCTGTGAGATATTTCTCCTTGTTTTAAGCCCAGTTCCTCTTCCAGACAAAGCACTGTGGTCATTTGTACACATGTGGGTCAGACAGGTGTTTAAGCTTGTCTCTAGTTTATTGGTAGATGATTTTAAGGAACAGTATACTTGTAATGACAAAGAAATAAAACATTAAAAAAATCCTGACTATAAATACCTATCTACCTTAAAAAGTTAAGTTTTACATGAAAACCTCAAGCCTTTTGAGAGTAATGAGGCCCATTTACTTCCCATTCCATTTTAAGCCTTTTCCATCACAAGTCAAATCAAAAGGCTGTAAACTTCAGCATGAGAAACTGAAAAAGAAATTGTTAGAAAAAGTAAAAAGCCTATTACTGAGCTTGATTAGAATTTTGGCCTGTCTAGAATTAGATTCTTCCTGTCTTTTCCAAGAGTTGATGAGAAGAACTGGAAGGCAACCATTCTCTCTCATTTAAAAAATAATTGGAGGACAGAAAATCTCCCTGTATCTTTGTGGGTTCCGGTACAATTAGATACAAGGGCTGCTCCAAAAGTAATACACCCCATTTTATCATGTTGTCTCACAACATCAGAGGTGGATGTGGGTGGTATGGCAGTAGAGGTTGAATATTCCTACCAATATTCCATTAAATTTTGTTGCTGTGCAACAGATGGCAGCAGAGGGGCAATCTGACAAAATGGCGTCTGGTGTGGTATTGCGTTTGAGGCAATAGTGTGCCACTGAATTCCTTCATGTGGAAAAAATTGCACTCGTTTACATTCATCAAGACTTGCTGAATGTTTATAGAGACCAAACAGTGGCTGTCATTGAGGCAGTGGATTGTGCATTTCAGCAGTGGTGACCCTGGCTGGAAAGACAAGCTATGATTTGGATGGCCACACAGACTTTTATGAGCACAGCAAGGTAGCTCTTTTTCACTGCTGGTGAAAATGCATAGCTAAGGGTGGTGACTACGCTGAAAATTAGTGTTTTGTAGCTGAGAATTTGCTCTATCAAATAGCATTATTTAGCCCTTTTTATCTGTTGCATTTTCCATGGAAATACATCACTTATGGACAAACCTATGTACATGTATACATGTAAACATAAAAATCACATGATGTTACATATAAGCTTACAGAGATGTTATAATATTGCATAGATGGAAACATAAAACTGTCAATTCAAGTTTTATTTCTAGGAGTGCCAAATGCTTTGTCCAGGAGCTCACACATACCAGTCTATGCCACCAGCTCAAGTGGCCAGTTCATTCCTCTGTGGTTTTCAGTTTTTGCACTTGACAGACTCATGTTCCCACACTGTAAGTGCCAGGGTATCCCTCTCTGGATTTTTTTTCCCTTTGATAAAGAAGCTATTGTGTTTCTTGGGGGTTTCCATATCAGCTGTAAGAAACTCCTTAGGTGGTGACTTAAAACAGATGCCATGAATGCCCTTTTTTTTTCTATCACAGAATGATAGAAAGTTTTATATATTTTAATTTTACCAGTTGTTTAGCCTCCTCACTACATGCTCTTTATCTCTCTGTTGTCTACAGGGGAGACATGGAGAGATAGCTTTTCCCTTTCACTCTTTCCAAACTCAAACTAAAAGAAAAACATAGGAGAATTTAGTAGCCATGGTGACTATAGGAAACATAGCTTGCTCTGCTTTGCCAGGACCTGTTTGCTCAGTTGCAAATATTGGATAAGTAGGTTGTATTTATGTTGCTTTTATCCTGTTCAGGAAAGTACAGTGGGCTCCAATTCTTTGGATGTAACTGTGAATGTGGTTCAAGTGATCATGAACAAGGCTGATAACATGATTTGAGATCCAGAAAGGTGGCTGAATATATAAAATATATAAAAATTTCTAGATGGAAATAAAATTAAGACATCATCACTTTCTTTCAAAAGACAGTTCCAACAAAGAGATCAAATTTGTTTGCAAGTAGATTAGAAAGATGTAAGGCCTGTAGCCTAGACTCATGACACTATTAAATATTACCCAATGCTTGCACAATTTTTATCACCTCTTCACAGTACTTCAGTGCAGTCTCAGAATATACAATGAAATAAAAAACACATGGTGGGATTTTTTTCACAGCATTCCTGTAACTTTTCAAGATTGTCCACTAAAATTTACATTGACAACTGGCAGATAGTTTGATGTGCCATATAGATCAGTCTTCTTGAGTCACAGAAACTCCAGAGGAGTTATCAAAAAATTGTTTTATACACATTACAGAAAAGGAGGAAAAACAAAGCCCATAGACACAGTCAAATCCACTAGGCCATGAGAATTTCACTTCCACTCAATGACACTGTTCTGCAACTGTGGGCAGCAGATTGTGTTTGGATTGTCAGGGAAACAGTCAGTCCATTACTGTTGTTGTTTAATTTTTGATGCTTTTTTTTTTTTTTCCTTTCTCCTAGCCAAAGTATTTAAAAAAAAAAAAAAAAAAAACCAGGAAAAATAAAGTTGATTTCTTCAACAAGCAGCTGCAATGACAGATGGCTGATGAATGCACTACCAGCAGTTCCAATGGAACTCGACTCCGTGGGAGTCGGGGCACTGCGCACCTTCCAAAGGGCACCATGGTAGTCGCTTGGGAAGGGGAGTGAGAGTCGGAATTTCTAACCATGGTGAAAATGTACTGAAGGAAGAGAACATGATGACAAGGGGTGAGAAAGGGAAGGGAGTGATTGAGATCCATCCAGCTGAGTCTTTATCCCCAAGGATGAATTAAGATGAAATAGGGGCCTGGATCCATAAAAACTTCAGGAACACTTTCACATAATGTCTCCTCTGATAAAATGTATCGTTTTAGCCTCCCACTTGCCATTAGGCTCTGTTGCTCTTTCTTCCCTAGCCTCCAGATGGACTTCTCATCTATCTATTCAATACAATTTTCTACTGTCTTTCCCATTTCTCCTTTTTCCCATAGCCGTCTCTTCCCAGCCCTATGATCACATGTGATGGTGAAGGAACTAGCTGGGCTGTTCTTCTCAAGACTGTTACAAAACTAGACATTTCCTCATGCCTGTCAGGTGTCCATTCACAAGTCTTCCTTTATACCCGAGCATCAGGTAACCCCTGATCAGTCCTACCATGTGATATGTGTGCTTCACCTGCTGGTCTGCTATGCATTGCCCTTCCCAGAGTGAAAAAATATGTTGGCCGGGCTGGTTATCATCTCATTGTCCAAACATGCACCATTTAAATTGATAGTCAGCAAAGTTTAATGGTGCTTCATCGTGACCCTCCTCTTATTACTTGCAAATTTTAATTTAGCGTTGTGGCAGAAAATCAACAGGGAAGGAACAGAGTCCCTACACTCAAACCAGACAGCTTACCACATCAAACAAAATTTCAGAACCTGAAAGACCCCCCAGCCTACCCTAGCCCCAGTACTAATGTCACCTTCTTCACATCTCTGTATGCAGAACAAAGTGAAAGGAAAAGAACTGATGGTGGATGAAAAAGCAATAGAAGTTTGCAACAGGACAGTGAGTATATGAAAAAAACCCGAACTCCTCCAGCAGTAAATGTACTCTGTAAACATAAAAAAAAAGCAACTGAGACACATATTCCAAATCCATCTCCAGTGAGAATCAATTATTGTACATACAAAGAATTGAGAGACGAGGCTGGTGAGAGAGGAAGGGCACCTATTATTATTTTCAAGTCAAGTCAGCCATCCAAGTTTGCATACAGAAGCATTTTCTCTCTGTTTTGTTGATAGCCTCCCCTTGCCTCTCTTCCTCGGCATATTTCCTACAGTTCCCCCACCCAGCAGTAGTTACATACATCTGAATAACGTTGCAGTTCAAACACTAAAGGAATGGTTTTCCTACGGCTTCTAAATGTCTTTTCTATTTCCTTGTATTTATAATCCTAGCATAAGCAGCGCTTATCGAAGGGTGTTCTATATCATAAAATGCAAGTGTAAAGACTGTCTGAGTGTGTGTGTTTCTGTGTACCCATGCATGCATGAATACACGTGACAAAGGAGGTGAGAAAATACCACAGATCATTAATGAAATACTTCTTTTATACCTGTGGCTAAAAAAAGAAAGGATAGGTTTTATTCTGGAATCTGCACATCACTCACTAGTGTTAACACACAGAGATATTTTGCTGTACTACCAAAATTACAAAGTGGGAAATGAAAAGAGGAGGGGGAGAAAAAAAATTGCTGGAAATGATTGTCTCGTAGGGTGTTCTCTAATAATGAGAAAGAAGCCCCACTTTGAACTCTTGATTCTTTGACAGAGAACAAAAACCTTACAGCATTTTGCTACCTTTAATTGTATTACTCTTCTAGTAATCAATAAAGATAAAAAAGGATCATTCTATGTACAATATGAAATCTCATGGAGTCTGACTATGTGGAGATAGATTCCATTTATCTGTCTCTAGGGGTAACTTCTCTTGTAGTAGAAAACTCAATTTTTATTTGGATTTTAAAAATGTTTCAAATTATCCAGTCAATGCTACATGCATATTAAAAGATTTATTACCAAATATTCTCATCTTGATGTACTGGATCTATGCACCCAATTCCCACTAATGTTAATGGAACTGTGTCTGCAGATCCCTGTACATCAAAGCAAGACAGTACCCAGAAGTACTGCAAAAACAGAGGTACCTGGATAAACAGCACACAGGTTAACCACCCCGAGCATTGCTGTTTTTAATTCTTTATGTAAACCCTGGTCTCATCTTTCTAAGGACTAAGAATTTGACATAGGAAACTAAAGGAACCTGAGCCACATTCCTTCACACTTGAGCTGGGGTGTTTAATGGTGACACTCACATTCAGCATGGCAGCACCTACTCTAATTGGTGGGGGAGGGGGCACTTCCACAGCATGATTTTGGGAGTGCTGAATCATCCTTTCTTCTAACTATCAACCAGGGGAGTAAAAAGAGCTGTTAATTTAAGTACTTGAATGCAGATAGGTTACATCAGGCCATGTAGTTAGTAGGAACTCTCATTCTTGTCCTATGTCAGGGGTGATTCAGAGCATCTAGCTAACACACTGGTTCTTAGGGAATAGGCTGCTGGGGACTCTGTTAGCCCTTAATGTTAAAGGTGAGAGGAGAGATGGAGAAAGAGCAATCAAGATGTTCAAATGTTTTCCTGGAGTCTTAAACATAAAACCCCAGGTTGGCTTCTTAATAATCACTTCCAAGGTGATTATCTAACCTTAGGCATCCATGCTTTGTAATACTTGGGTCATGTTTTAATATTAAGTGAAAACCCATGTATTATTATGATTATGATTAACAGTACTATTAATTAAAGTCCTATATATTTGACAATGTAAACTGTAATTAAAGGAAGTTAAATATACTAAAACAAAAACAAAAAAAAAACCCCACATACTGCGTTAGGATTGAAAATAAACAAATGCATGTTTTTAAAATGAAAAAAAAATATATGTTAGAAAAATTAATTAAAGTGGTGCCAATAACCATACTAGTTGTTAGAAAAGGATAAAGCTGCAACACAGTCTTAAGGAAGACACACTCCTGAAATATGGATGTGGCAATTAGAACACTGATGGGCTAACAAATGATTATCAATAATACCTTGTCTGAAACTTCACTTTCTTATCCCTAGATCAGCAAATATGTTACATTTGTATGTAACATTTGCCCCATTTCACTGATGTATGATGAAGAGAGAGTACAGTGAACAGGGTCACCCGCAGGTATGACCATACAAACAAGTTACTGCAAGTTAAATTAGGGTATAGATTAACATAGTCAGCTACTCTGCTTTAACTTCTGTTCTTCTGAACAGACTGTTCTTCTGTCTGTGGTAAACAAAATCCAACCTAGCTAAGGTCTATTGAGAGGCTATGCCCTCACTCTCCCTGCAGGAGGCTAAAGTGAGGACCTGCTACTCTGATATCATGATGTCTAGCTCGCTGTAATGGCACCTCCATTAAAAATCTGGCTAATTTGTGTTTGTTGGATGGAAGTGGTCACTTAATGAGACTCTGCTAGTATTGGGATGAGAGTGGAATATAAATAGAAAAGGTTGCTGGGAAAGCAGTGATAGAGGGGGTGAGATATGTCAGGCCATCCAGTACAGAAAAGTAAAAATCTGGTGCAGTAGGGTTCCAGCTAAAACAGGTGGTGTGGGAACACAGCTCGCAATTGACAGGGCTCAGAGAGAAGGGGATCAGCCATAGCCAGGGCCTTTATTGTTTAAGGCTTTAAGATCTGAAAGAGCCAACTTAAAATTAATCTGCTATTTTGGACACAGACAGTATAAATTGTGCAACGTGGTGTAATTTGCTCCTGCTGGCTCAGAGGGCTGAGCACACGTGCTGCTGTGCTCAGAGTGAGTGGCGAGCAGCACTGAGGAGCCTGGCTCTAAGCTCTGCTGAGAGAGTATTAGAATAGTTGATCTTCCTGGTAACAAGGTCTGACTTGCTGCATATGTGATAGGCATGGGATAAACTAAGCATGCAGCTGGTGCATGTAGCCTAACTGGAGGGGTAGTGAAGAGCTTGATGCTTGAGTAGGAAATCTGACTTAATCACTAATCTTAATCATTGGCAAAACTCCATTAACTCTGGTTTGAGCCTTTGTTTGCCAGGTACTTTTCCAGCAGCACTGTGGCCCAGGAGAGTACCAACATGCATCCAGCTCTCAAACTCTGAAACGCATTTCTTCAGTGTGCACAGAAACATAACAGAAAACACTCCAGCTGAGAACACTTACCTGAAACCTTCTTTTACCAGCTCAGCCAAGGAACATCTCCTGCTGTATGAGGACACCTCTTTCACCCTCTATAGGTGAAATGCAAATCAGGATGTTGATAGCATGGGGTTATGCATGAATTTCACTGATGTATTTGATCCATATTTTACTTTTAATCTGTTCCAAACTTACTACATCTCTCATACTGTAAAATCTGGGAGAAGATCCGACACTGAGACAATATTCTCCTACATGTATTTTCCTGTGGCTCATTTTAATTCCAAAAACCCTCTTCATCTAAAAACCCAAACACTTAGTCCAATTACAGCTAGTAACATGAGATCTGAGTCAGAAAAATCCTTGGTTATCACTACCCTCCCATATGTCTTACATTCCTTTGCATCAGGCAAATGTCTGAACACTTAGTCAGTAGTGGATGCTGCAGGGACACAGCCTTTTCCCGGCTCTCTGCAGACCATCTCTCTTTCTTTCAGCAGCTTTCTGGTTTTGGCTTGATGCAGTAAGGGCATTTACAGAAATCCAAAGGGCTGCAGAGGAGAACTATTCTGAGGGAACACAGTCCTGACAGATCTAGGCAGGCAGCTCCTCCATATGGCCAGCAGAATGGCCTCCTGGGCTTTCTGCTTACACTTTGGGAAGACCAGGCATCTCCAGAGCTAGGTCAGCATGTTGGAGACCTGCCATGTGCCCCACCAGTGCCTGCCTAGCTCTCAAGAAGCTCCATCAGCTGCACTCATCCATTAGGCTCTTCCATCAAGCTTCTCAGCTAAGATAAATTGTTCACCCAGGTACCACTAGTGGCTTCAACTAGGCACTAAAGTGCTTTAGTCTTGCTAAGCTTAGGTGGAAGTGAGCTAGGGATTTGAAGATCAAAAAGTGTTAGACAGGATTTAAGTATGCAAGCCTTCTCTGTATCGAACCCTCTGTCTAACCTTTTTGGCTAACATCATTTGCTGTTAAAGAATAGGCATCTTGATATTCTGTAGTCTGCTGTGTCTGCCACAAATTAGAAGTGAAAAATACATGAAAAGAAATTACTCATAAATAGGTGTATTATATATATAGAAAAGTGTGTATGTGTTAGTGCACGTTAAGCAAAAGGAAAGATTTTTGCACAAGTAGAAAAGCATTTTTTTTTTTTTTTAAATGAATGTATGATACTCTGTGTGAAGTTTACAGTCATAACAGGAAATCATGCAATTTCTGCAGAAAGATTTTATTTAAAAAAACCAGAGTGCATCTCATTGACCTACATTCAGCTTCCCCCGCATACATTGTACCTGCAGAACTTTTCTGCAGAGATACATTGTAGATACAGATCAAAGGGAAATGCTGGTGTCAGAATTGTCTAAATGTCCCTTTTTGGGTCTGAAAACCTATATTATGCCATGCATTTGCACTGACTTTGTAACTTTAATCAACCAGTAAACTATTTCTTGGACTGCTGTCTTTAAAAGTCTGAATGTGGGGATAATGAATATCTGTACAACAGACAAATGAAGCTCTCTGTTGCCCCACAATGAAAACACCTACTTTTTTAAAGGACTATCTAAGATACATTGCAGTATATAAAGGCAGCAAAGTAAATTTAGCATCTGTGTTAAGAGAGCTATAATCTGCTACCAGTTAGATTCTCAATGTGTACACTAATTGTTTTACTGAACACTTGGTCTCTTTATAAAAGGCCACAGAAGTGTTAAGCATCACATGCTGGAGGTGCTGGATTTTATTGTATGCACATCTGCCTGCTGTGACTTAGACTGAGACCTGTCAATTCATTTCTCACAAGATCACACTATAATGAGCCTGGATTCATAAATGGGTATGTGCGTATGAAGAGCAGTATTGGGCAAGAAGGGGGCTGTGCAGTGCAATACTGACTGCTGTAGCACTGAGCTTTTAGGCACCACAATGCCAAACAGTGCCATCCTCCAGACATCCCACATGACAACTAATTGGGTATGAAAGAAAGCAAAGCTGACAAAAAAATAAAAATAAAAATAAAAACAAAAATAAAAATAAAAAATAAAAAATAAAAAAGCATAGAAAGAGGTGAAGAGTATATTCTTCCCCTTAGAAGAAGGAGAGGTATATCCTTCCCCTTAGAAAATATGAAGCATCTAAATTAGAAGTCTTCTACCCACCAAGTTGGTGTCTATATCCTTACTGAACTACAATGTAGTTATAGATTGTAGCTTTGTCAAGCATGTATGCTTCGTTAACAGTTAATCTCTGCAAGACTGCCTTTTCCTGTCAGATAACTTTGTTAACTTTGTGTGTATTTTTTTTATTTCCTTAATTCTGACATCCTAAATATGTTAACACCCAAGACATTCTCAAAATTCCTACTGAAAAAGTAGTTTTTGTCTGAAATGGAATGTATTCTCTCTGTTTTCAGAGAATTTCTATTCAACTTAAACAAACAAACAAAAAACAACAACAACAACAACAACAACAACAATAACAAAATAAAAAAGCATAGCATAGATGAGGAAAAGAGAAAATGCTGCCTCCTCTTCCAAAAATAACTGCTTTAGGCTTTATAGATTATTTTAAACATTAAATTTTAGGAGAAGTATATGTCAGAAAAGTACAATTGAGAAATGACTTTATAACACAAACCATAACAATTTTAAATTTGCTGCAATTGCTAAGAAGTTTCTAAACCTGTAAGATGCTGGGAAACATCCCTGAATTGATCTGCTTGGAATATTCTTTTAGGAAATATTTTGTCACTTTAGCTTCCTGTATGCTCAAAAGTGGACTTATTCTCCAAAATCTCTCATCATCCCTTCTACAAAATCACGATCTGTTTAACAGAAATTATTTTTTGCTGCTAGTGGATGAATGCTAAGTAAAGTCAATTCCATTTATAGCTCTCTTTCTATACCAAGTACTACATATTCCTCCTCCTTCCCTTTTCTAGACGTCTCCAATTTCTGTTAATTTCTGATGGCTATTCATCAGACAAGTTTTAACCTTATGAATGAAGCTTCCATTGAACCTTATCATCAGCCTCATTCACAAAGCTACTTTGACACACTGTAAGTTTCTTCCAGATCACGACATATTTTATGGGATTTTCCTTAAGTCTGCCTAGCTCTCAAGAAGCTCCATCAATTGGTTGGTTAGCAATGCTTTATAATTTTATGATTTTCACACAGTCATTTGTTACTACCAGATTTCCAGTATGAAGTCTAGCAAGAATTTCTGCTACCTCATCTCAAGATAAAATTCTTCACAATTTGGTCATCCACATTGATAATGCAGTTTGCTGGAATATCATAGACACAAACAGGTGACCCAAAGACTGTATTCTTTTTTCTTTGATGTACATAAAGAAAATACTCTACCAACATGTAAATACACATGCTTCACCTGTACTGAATTAACTTAAAATCAGCCAATGGAGAATTACTTACCTTAAAAAAAAGGGAGCAGGAAGGACACAGCTGCAGCAAATGGGGGATAGGAATACTAACATAGCAAATATAAGTAGATAAAATAGCAAATTTGGGTAGGGGAATGAGGGAAAGGTAGGAGATGAAAATCATCCATCCATCCATCCATCCATCCATCCATCCATCCATCCATCCATCCATCCATCCATCCATCCATCCATCCATCCACCCATCCACCCATCCACCCATCCATCCATCCATCCATCCAATCTTTTTTATTTTTTTAAAAAAGGCAGCCTGGGGAGTCTTAAAAGGTATGTATTTTTAAGGTTGCATGAACATCCTTTAGCACTCAAAGTTACAGCAATGAGAAATCAGGCTGTAGAAATTTACAAGTTGCTTAAAAAATGGTTCCGGTGTTATTACTGTCAGGTAAAATGTTATACGTAGTCTTACTTATTGAAAAGAAAGAGGAGAACGCTGTAGGGTTCAATCCTTCCCTATGTTTCTACTCAATTAATGTTTGTTGCCCATTGTGCTGCAATAACACCCAAGTTTTAAGGGAATGGGGAAGTATGATAGGAATGCGCCAGTGTCTGCCTCCTTGCATTTATTGCTTCTCTTCTTGCTTGTGAGTCAAAAATTGTGGTTTTGGGCCAAAATCTTTCTGCTGAGTGTTAAAAGGGTCACAGGTAATGCTCTTGTCAGCAACATGTAACTGACTGCCACTAGAGCTGGGAATATTCTGTCCTAATCAGATAGTACTTTGGGATAAACTAGTAAACCCATTTAAACTACAAACGACATTACTTGTAATTAAAATTTTTAAATAGGCTCATAATGTATACTTATTATGCCTTAAAAATTCCAAAGTCCCATGGATTTCAGGAGAGAACAGCTGCATGTCTCTCAGTCCCAGAGCAATGTGCATTTTATTATTCAGAAAATGCTCAAATGTCCAACATCTATATGCCACAAATTAAATAATAACTTCTTGTTTGGAGAGAAGTATTCCTATTTCTTTTAAATTATCAACGAATCCCAAATAGCTCAAATGCTCTAAAAAAGAGAAACGTATTCTTCAGAATCTGTTTAATGCTTACTGTCTGAAAAATGCTCACCAAAATCAACCTACAGTTTGAGTACCTAGGAAATGAGGGCACCTGAATATCATTACGCATTCTAAAAATTTTGCTTTTAGGTACTGATTAATTAAAGGAAAATGGCCTCTCAAAAAGTGGTTAAAGTCAGTGGATTATAGACAGTGATTTCAAAGGACCTTGGACCACATGAGGGAAGAAAATTCAGCTTCCAGGAGTCAAATTCCCTTTTTTTTTGGTGCATTCTGCAAGTGATAAACTTTAAGAATTAGAGCACTGTCAATATGTGCTATAAAACCACATGTCCTTTAAGAGGATAATGCTCCACTAGACCTTTTGCCACAAATTACTCTGTATAATTGGACCTAAGATCACAAAGAGTGCACATTTACAAGATAAATTGAAAATTAATGAACAAATAATATAGTAATTACCAAATCCTTATTATTTGAAGAATATACACACTATGGGGTCTATTTCTTCCTCAATGAGCATGTGTAACCCCCATTAATTTTAATGGGAGTTAAGCATGCACATCAAGGGAAGAATTAACTCATGATTTTAAAACTGACTACTAAGATTAAGACCTGCACTTTTGGCTTTGAGTTGAAAATGTGGCATATCTTTTGATATTTATCTTTTTTTAATTGTGTATTTGTAGCTGAAGCAATTTGCAAATCATTGTTATCCCTATCAGTACAAGGCAAAGATAAATTGCATTATATACTCTACTTCTTGGACTCCTTGATGTTCTTTTCTGATTAAATTGAACCGTACTAGCAGTATCATAATTAATAATCTATGCTGATCAAGTTGGCAGTACTAAGGCTGTTTGGTATCTGATGGCAATGAAAAATCACTCAGGCAAGGTATGTTGTTCTTTTTTTCACTAATGTTAGAAATGTACAATTTATAACACTGAGTCATGGATTGTCAAATAATATGAAATCTGCAGTTTAGGTTTGGAGAAGGAAAAAACATTCACCTTAATAAGACCTCTGAGGCAATTTGCAAACTATGATGCCAAGCCTATGTGAAAAGGATGTTATTCCTTAGAAAGAGATTTTAAGGCTCTCAGACGGAAGCTCTTCTCCCAGATGAATCATATTCTAGTACCAGTAGTTTCTACACCTCTACTCAGGACAGGGATGTTTCCTTCTGCCCTGTTGCAGTTGTCCACTAATGAGTATTAGTTAAATTACATACAGTTGTTCACAGCCTTTTTTATATTGATCCAAGCGTCACTCCAACTCTTTCAGAGAGTGACATCTATGTCCTTTAGTTATGTGCAAAAGAACAACTTCCAGTTCTTCTTTTTTTTTTTTTTTTTTTTTTTTTTTTTTTTTTTTTTAAGGAAAACAACAGTGAAATCTAGTTAGTGTTTTGTTTTAAATGAATTATCCAGTTCAATCTTTACACTGAGACGTAGCATTATATTAGGGTTAAAGAGCTCAGAAATATAAATAACAAGCAAGTGACCATTGTAATCTTATTGTCAGAGCTGAACGAACTGTAAAAAATAAATAACTTCTTTCCCCAGTTCTTTTTTTAAATCTTCAAGATTATTTGCCTTTTATATAGGCCACTTTCCTTGGCATAATTAGAAAACTAACCCTTGGAGAAGATTGCATTAAATAAGTTTCTTTATCTATCTGTTGGTCTCTAAGTCACTGCAAAGTAGAATAATTTTCCTTTTATTTGACTGTGTAAAATTACAGCTAAAGGAGTGCTCTTGAAAAACATTTGTCCAGAGATATAAACATTGAAGAGCTATTTGAAGTTCCCTTTTATGTTGTTCATCTATTCGTTTAATACTAAATGTTTTGAAATTTTGCAACTTCTAGCCACCTTCCATGCTACCTCAATCATTCATGACTGCAGTTTAGTACCATTTTGAGCTGGAGAGAGTCAAGTTAGGGGCAGAAAGCCCTAAGTCTCAGCAATAGAATCCAGCTGAAATAATTTAATTTGTACCAGCTCTATATTCTCAACAGCCTTATAGAAATGTTCTCCACATTTCTGCACACACAATAAGATGCCACCGAAGGATTGTTATAAAGCTTTCAAATATCTGAAGTAGGGGCAGTGAATAACACTAGTCACTTATTTGTCTCATGAGACAAGTCCCTTTTTTGTGTCCTCTGGTTAGTGAGATTATATTTGGTACAAATAACTGTCACTGTTTTGCTGTGTCTGTTGATTAGAAGATGACAATTTAGAAACTGATTAAAATGAGAACATTCTGGGTGACATCTGTGGTAACATTTGAATAGTGTGTAACGTGAACAGAGTTCAGAGAGAAGCCTCAATATTTTCATGAGGGCAAAAATAATTCTGGACTATCAAAATGAGCAATACATGCAACAACAATTAAAAAAAAAATCAAAAAATAACTTCCAAAGTAACGAATGTATAATAATCATTTTGAAATAGGCAGGTCAGGATATATGATTGTTGTAGTGGCAACTTACACTTGTGTATTCAGTTAAGATAAAGTTGCAGAAAGGAAAGGAGATGTTAAATCTTCAAGTTACAAGGTATATATTTTAGGAAGTGATCTTTTGTCCTTTTTCCATGGATGACATATTACTAACAAAAGAAGATATTAGTGAATCTCTGAAAATTTTGATATAAAAATGTCCCTTCTGATTGGCCCTGAAGCTAAGAAAACAGCAAGTCTCTTTCTGGGTTGATTGTTGGTTATTTTCATTTTGTTTGTTTTTCCTGTGTATATGATTTAGAATACATCAAAATTTTAATCTTGTTCAGATGTGCTTGTTTTTATTTATTTATTTATTTATTTATTTATTTATGATGATAATTAGGACCCTGAATGATGCAGCATTTCAGAAACTTCTCAGCTCCATTGCTCTGAGACACGGACTTTATCATAAATGTAATGTTGTCATCCGCATGTGCTGTGTTCTTGATGCTCTCTCAGAGCTGGTGCTATTGCAGTGCACAGTGAATCTGAAGGAGGAATCTGTTTGCTGATGTCTACATAGACATTTGAAAATGTATCATTCTAAGATAAATCAAATATGGCTAATATTATTGTGAGGCTGCTCTCTAATATCATTTAAAGGTTGCAACAATGTATGGAGGTCTTTGATTACTGGAAAATGGCAAAATTCATAGTTAGCTTAAGAAAAATAAAGAGGAAGGAGGAAGAATCTGGGGGACTACAGGCTGGTCAGCTTCACCACAATTCTAGACAAGTCTATAAAGTAAGTCCTCATGGAAGCCATTTTTAGGCACACAGAAATAGAATAGTCATCATGTATTTACCACAAGCAGTATGTTTGTGTTCTGAGACAAAATGACTTCTGTCTTGATGAAGAGAAAGTGGTGTGTGTATATATATATATATGTACATACATGTACATATATATGTACATATATAGTTTATATATATACATATATGTATATATATAGTTTACCTTGGCTTTAGAAAACTTTTCAGCACTCTCTCATAGCAGCCTGGTATCCAGACTAGGCCTATCTGAAAAGGGTAGGTTGCTTAAAAATTTAATTTTTTAAATTAAAGTATCAGGCTTAAAGAATAGTGACTGGTAGTTTGAAATTTAACTGGTGACTTGTTCCTCAGTAGTCAGTTCTACGGATGTTGTTTAGTATCTTCATGAACAACTTGGATGGAGGAATGAAACTCACCTTCATCAAAGTTCATGATGGTATAAAGCTGAAGGTTCTGTTTAGCGCAGTGAATTATGCAGCTTTTATTCAAAAGGATCTTGAAAATCTTGATAGAGTTGATAGCAATATCATGATATTTAGTAAATGTGAATATCAAGTACTGCGTTGTGGGTCAGAATTACTCTAGGCTGAAGAGCAGACTGACTAAGTAGGGATAAAATTTTCCAAAGGTCTTGGTGGTCCATAAATCAAATGTGAGTCAGTAGTATGCCCTCACAGCAGGGACAGCCACAGACACTGTGACTACATGTCACTTTCTTGGAACAAGAAAAGGGATAGTGACCAACAAAAATGAAGAGAGACCAGTAAAGGACCACTCATCTGGTTAAGGGGTTGGTGATGACAATGAATGAAGAGAGGCTGTGTGAGTTTTGGTTGTTTAACCTGGAGAAGAAAATTCTGAAGGCTCAGCTGCAGTGAAAGAGTGTCTGTAGAGATCATTAAGTCTTACTTTCCTTGGGATGTTACAGAAAAAGGGTGAGAGAGAAATGGATGTGAGCTCACAATTTATAGAGAATCCAACTGAACAGGAAGAAAAAAGATTTCACGACTTGGAAATCTAACTTGCAAGTTAGCCTTAAGTTACACTAGTGTTTGAACAGATTTCAGCCATCGCTTTCAACCTAAATTACCAAAATTATGATTCTGCGATTTCATAATGAATCAATTTTTTCCTTCTCTTAATTTTTATCTCCTGATAATAATATATGTTAAGGTGTATGGCTCAAGAATTTCAATTTTTAGAATTAAGATCCATTTGTTTTTTCAGTTTTTCTTCTTACAGGAGTTTTGGTTGAGGCTGAAAGAAAAAGAGAAATACATATGTATTCATGACATGTACTAACAATTGTCTCTGCAGTTATCTATTTGTGAAATAAAATAATATTTCCATAAAAATAAATTTGAAGCCCAACTTCTTAAAAAATACCCACAAAAAAGCCTTTGAATTCATGTCCATCTGTGTACTGGTGAAGAAGTCAGCATTTTAACAGTGAGATCTGTGATCTTCGGAAGTCAAAACTTATATATAAAAGGAGTGTGTAACTTAGAAGGATCTGTGCAAATATGCTGAAGCCTTTAAAACTTCTGCAGAATTACTTATTGTGAAACTCATTATCATCAGTATTACTTTTCAATGGAAATGCCATAAGGTTATTTCTTTTTCACCAGAATGTGAATGGTATTTAGTAAGAATAGAAGTAAAATTCTAGTTTTTGTGAAAGGAAAGCTGTGTCCTGTATCAGAAAGAAGAACTGATTCTTTGCTCAATTTTTATGCTGGTTTGTGATTCAAATAACAATTTGCTGAGAATAGTATCCAGTGCCTTGTATGTTTATTTGGAGATCTGGGTGAATATCCATATAGAATGTTTGCTTCCAAAAAAATCTTGGTGTCCTTTTGAAATATTTATAGTTCTGACTGCCTCTGGGTTTGTAAGGAAGGATTGCATGTATTCTGGTGAAAAGCACCTCCAAAGCCACTTGAATTTTCAAACTGGGTCCCTTCAGTTCTTCAGATAATGACTTGAGTTTCTGAACAAAAACATCCAGGCTTCAAAATGGCAAATCTCTAAAATTGCCCATCGATGACTTGATTTAGTGCCACTGAAATCATTTGGCTCTTTGCCATTGTCTTCATTAGGCTCACTATCACGACCCAGAAGGTCCCTGCCATTAGAGGGAGAAAAAAGAAATCTAAAAGAAAAATCCTTTTTTTTTTTGTTTTCTTCAGCAAAGATGTTATTCATTTATTTATTTATTTTTGACAGCATGAGCTTTCTCTCTTTTTCTCAGCGGTTTGTATTTGGGGATCTGACACAGCAAGTCTGCCATAGCAATGCTACGTTACACAAGCATCACTGAAAACACTGGGAGAAGGCTGTTATAAACTTCCCCATTTGTCTGAGCTGTGCAGCTCTTTATTAATGACACTGTCAAAGTTTGTATTGTGCTCATATTGGAAGGGGAAGCTTTATCCTTACAAAACCAATAAAAGTTGATTACATACATATGAAATCTATGGATTAAGGGCAGGATTCTTGGATCCCTTACAAAGGAAGTGTCATGTTTCATCTTCTGTAGGGGGGTTTATGGAAATGTGTGTGAAGCTACAGAACTCATATAGTCTGTTTCAGTAAAGATCGTGAAAGCAGTACCAACTTTTCTTTAAAACACAACTGCAGGATTACAGATAAGGGGGGAAAAATTCTTCTTTTCATCTTCAATGCCATCTGAAGGCTGTCAACAGAAATTAATGTTTATGCTTAGGGGACGAAATGTGGTAGATATTCCTATTTAATAACAATACAGCAATAAATTATAATAGTCCATGCATTTCAGCATGGCAGTTTTTGAGGAGAGGGATGGTGCCAGCACTGTGACTGAAGGGCCACTATTCTAGTGGGATCACTTAAACATCAAAGTCAGATGTTAGATTTTCAAAAGGAAAGTGAGTATTATGCTGAATTCTCTACCTGTTACGTGTTTGGGGAAAAGTTTTTGATTCCCTAAAAAATTACTATGTTTTCAAAACTTTTTACAATGTTTACTTTCAGAATTTCCCAAATAAAGGTGCTTTGCTAATATATTGCTGTTGCTAGACTACTTCAGATTATCTCAGAGAGATAACATTCCACCACTTATTGCCGTCATCTACATCCAATTCTCCTTCAGAAATTGATATTAACTCCACAGCTAGTTGATGAACTGAATTAAACAAGAGGAGAGTACCACAGAGTAAATTTAAGACAAAGTCAAACAGAATAATCTTTCATAACAATAACAGAGGATTGGCGAAAGCAGCATGTAATAACCAAAGCCATAACATATATCAGATCCTATAGAAACAAGTATTTCAGAAAGATATTTAATTTGATTGTCACATTTCATTAGCTGAAGGTAAATGTTGAAGTACATATAATAATTTCATCTGTTGCTATTTATAGGTTACCTTTATGCAATGTCCTTCCTGTCTTCTACAGAAAGTGTGGCAAGGAGCAACAGGTCTTCAAACTGAAACGTGGTGAACTACAGGAAAAGAATGAAATCCCTTTTTTCGCTGAAGCTGTAGACTAGTGATGCTGTCCTTAGATTACTGCAACAGTAACTAATCATCTAGTCTATCCAAATATCCATTGCACACTCCCCTAAGATGCCTTAAGATGTTCAAGTATGTTTAGACCTTCTTACAGTTATTGTTAATATAGTAATTCTCTTTGATTTTCTTGTATGAAGTTTATGAAAATGTCTCCGGTATGAAGACTGTGGAAAGTAATTAACAAACACTTTAAGATATCTGTGCTTTTAATGCTGTAGAGGGACAGTACTTGGTAATTTTTTGCAATTAAAATTGTAATCTACATATACTATCCACAGCTTCCACGATTTAGAATTAAGTTAGTATTCTAGGTTAATGAATACTTGAAATAAGTATGAAAATTGCTCTGGTCCTAGTTTTCCAATGAATTACCACTGAGTCATATTCCTGGAATATCGAATAGACGAGTGACTGTGAGAATAAACATGTTTAGCAGTTCTGTGTGAATCTGAAAGCTTGCTGTGATGCAGTAAGTCTATTCTGCTCCCTGTAGAAGGAGAATCTTCTGACATAATATGTAAGATATCAGAATTAAAAATCCTTGACAAGAAACCCTGAGAATCCTTAATCCGTAATATCTAGAAATATTCACTATTACTACGTTGCTTCTAGTCAGATTTAGTTATTTGTAGCCAACTCCTTGGAACACTTTTTCCCACTGGTTTTAAAGCATTTTTCCCCTTCCTGAAAAGGTATAGTTCTGAAGTCCAGCCCATTAAAGCAAAAAGTTCAAATACCACTACAAAATATATTTGATGATAAAATATTAAACATTAAACGAGTAATAAAGGCACAGAAATAATTGCATAATACTCTAGGTTAAACATGACCCACTTAAACAAAAAGCTAGGGCTGAAAAGGAGAGTTTATAAAAAAAAGTGTATTTATTCCCAGAGGTTTGAATGACATGTCTGAATTGATATCACAAACAACTTGTATCTTCTTCAGCACAGTCATCTGATACCTATTTAAATGAATCTCAACTTGAAGGGTCAAAAACACTCCTTGGTGATAATTCCATTGCACAGTGGGACATAGGCTGAACTCAGGGAAGAATTCTTGCTGATCTTTATTTCAGTATGGACAGGAATTTGCAGAATTAGAAAGATCAAACTTTGAAGAGGAAGCAATCTGTTAAGAACTTTGTGGTCCATGATTTCAAGTATAATCCTCCATTTTCAGGGTCTATTTTAACTAAGATAAATAAGGTAAGTAGAACAGAGAATAGAGTAATCCTGAGATGTTTATTCAAGGGAGAAATAATGATGAAAAGAGATAAACAATGAGGGATCAGAGGGAATTGTGACTTAATTGGATATTTAAAATATAATTAAAATACATTAAAAGATGATCAAATAATTCCATATATGTAAATATAATGTATCAAGCAAGCTGTAAACATTGGCTCTATTTCAAGGGCACGTTCCTGCTCCTTACTGCGCATAAGATTCTGCTTAAGTGCTTTGCTTGGAGGGAATGGTCTTAAGCTTCTATTTCAGATTTCTCTTGAAATCAGGCCAAGGGGTAACTCTATGCCCTTTTCACTCAGACACTTTACCTTTACTCACTGTATTCACTTCTTATTTCATGTCGAACCTTGTGAAACAAACTTTTCTTGGTGGGATTCAAGGCTTTACATTTATTGGTAGAATACATTCTCATTGGCTGTAAGTCCGGAATGGGATTTTCTGGGTGTTCTGGTGTTTCTTCATTGTGCTGTTAATAATAGTAATACAAATAACAGTTAATAAATCAATCTGTTTCTTCCAGGAATTTTGCTAGAAGGCATTAACCCCTTCTCACCATCTCCTAGGCCACACCCCTGCACTCTTTACAATGAGTGCAGCATATTTTTTATTTCTTCAACTGGCATTTGCAATCTGTCCTGACATAATTTACACATTTACACATTTTACAGAGCAAAGCACAGTCATGCAATTTAATTCCAAAAAACATAAGCATAGGAGACTCGGCACACTCGATTAGCAAAGCATATGATCGAGTTTTGCCAGTATGATATCAAAGGCACACGTTTGATTTGAATTTGTGTCAAAATGTACCTGCTGCTCTTCATTTCAAAACAGACATGTGCTGATGTGTTAGCCCACATTCACACGCAGGGGGCTTTTATATGCTGCTAAATGCACGTGTAGACCAGTGTCCTTTATAAATGCACTTTCTTTCCCTTCTTTTTCTCTTATCTCAAGGCAGCTGGTCTCCACATCCTTAGGGAGAGGGAAGGCCTGTCACTGCCTGAGAGACAGAGAAGAGGAGAGCAAGAAATCACTATTCAACCTAATGAAATAAAGTTCTGACCCAGATAAAGTCATCTGGGTTCTTCCACTGATCATTGCCCTATTGAGCCACCATTCCAGTTCCATTATTTCTTTTAAATAGGGATTTAATGCTCATGAATGGGAGGTGAATGCTTGAAAATGAAAGGTGATCACTGCAGTAAAGGACAAATCAATACAGAACCAAAGTGCTTTACTTATCCACAGGGCAAACTAAAGTGAAAGGAAATGTCTTCAAGACCCTCTCAAGCAGTTGTACTAATAGAAACGATGATTAAATTCCCATAGTATTACACTTGGACTTACAAAAAAATCAGTGATTAAACATTTACTAGAAAAGGAATTGGCAGCTAGCTGGATGGTGGGCATTTGTTGTTCATTTTCCTTTAGTGTGATATAAATAAAAATATTTTGATTGAATTTTGTGAATTTTTAATTAATAATGATTGATAGCTGCAGAGAGCATTCTTAGAAGAACCAGAAAAAAATAAAAATAAAAATCCAAGTAAGTCATTTAAAGGTCAGTATCTAGGGATGCAAGGAACTGAGTACATGTCTTGGGTTCTGGGTCACACATGTATAAATAAATGTATTTGGAATAATAGCTAGAAAGTTTTTTCAGTGCGAATGAAATGTTTTTTTAAATACTGAACATGATTACTATTTGAAGTTGCATGTTAGCAGTGTAAATAACATGATGGCAAGAGAAGTGCTCATGCACACAGGTATTTTTGAATTTCATAGAAATTGTAAAAATGAAAATAGAATTTGGGCCAGGAACTTTCTGTAATAATCTAAGACTGACATTTGGGGGCGTTGGTGTCAAGAGATTTTGGTTTTGGGTCATTCTCAGCAGTAGAAGAAACAATGAAGGATTCGCTTTCTTTGATCCTCCAGCACACGCGGATTGGCTGGAAGCAGGGAAAGACAGTTAACTTCACAAAGTCAATAAATGTGGCCATCTGGGAGAATGCAAATTTAGACAAATGTGATATATGTGGGATGACACTTTTTGCTTAGAACATGCCACACCATAAAAGCATTAAAAATACATTCATATGACCCAGAGCATTTGATTAAAGCCTTTAATATACAATAAATTCAGCCTGAAGCAAACTAAAGAGTACAAATTACAGATCCAGATCCATTCAGGTTTAGTCATCTGCCTTCTTAGCCTCTTCTGTCTTTACTCTGTTTCCTTTCAATTCAACCAACTGAGTGGAATCTCTGTCAAAACCGCAATACATTGCACCACAACTCCTTCTTTATGTAGAAAATTGTTTTTCCTCTTTCAGCTCTTTACATTTCATCCTTTTGAGCCACTGGCTTGAAAAAAGTTACGTCTTTACACATGGGTAGTTTTTCCTGGGAGAAGTCACAGTGCTCCTAAAATGAATAAAGCTACAGGACCTGATACTCATAGCTACTGGTAAGAATATTATGCTTTGAACAGCATGTCCTTCCCCACCTTATAATATACTATAGCACAGCTAGTCCCCAGGCAGAAAGAAATCCAAAGCTGCTCACAGTCTTTTTCCAAGTAGTAAAGCACGCAGTGCTGCTATCTAGCCCCTCTTGGATAGCTACATGCACAGTAACTCTTATCTGCCAATACATATCTAGATCTTTAGATCACCCACATTGCACTCTGACGTGATATATGTATTTTTTTTTTTTTTCTGTTGACTGGACCATATCTTGAACACGCTCATTCAAGCCAAAATGTTCCTACAAGTCTGCTTAAAGTTGTGGGTGAAATAACTTGATCTCAAGTGGTAATGTCCTTTTTAGTTATGACCGAATACCTATATTGTTGGTCCCATGGCAGGCAACTAGTTAAAACTGGGGATCATCATTTGCCTACAAAGTGCACAGCTGGGCAGACACATGGTACATCATGATTTGTAGCTGATGCAAATACTGTACCCGAGATAGAGAAGAAGTTAGTCAAATGTGTTAGGGCAGTGCACCTGTGACACAGCACCTCCTGGAGATATAGCTGATGTGGTGGAGTTTATTTAACACTTCAAGTGGAAACTGAAAACTCAAATCAGTCCTTACCTGAAGGTTTGTCATTTTTTTCAATACTAGCCTGAATAAGTTTCATTTGAAGTACCCGTGGGACTTTTTTTGAGAAGGAGGAAATGCTAATTTAAATTCATTTTATTTATTTATTTATTTTGTAAAATATATGGCAATTTGCATTTTAGACAATAACTGCATGGACAAGCTTGCGGTTTCTATTTGCATGTAATAATTCTTCTGCCAGAATTAGCCACACGAATAAAACTTCTGTAAGTAAGCCCATATTTTGCTTATTTTGTGTGACAGGTGATATAAGGGAAAAAATCATGCATCTCAAACTTGGGATCAAGAATGTAGTGGAAGTCAAGCTTACTTCAACAGTAAGCTTGACAAAACTGCTCCTGTTTCCCAAGGAACAGCCTTGGCTTTGTGGTAGATGATTAGGCAGCCACACCAAGAACACAGTTGTGCTAAAATGAGAGGGCAAGTTGAATGGCATTTGCATACAACTGAGAGGCTTACTAGTGGAAAGCCAAACTGTTAAGCAAAAAGCAAAGGAAATGCCTATTACTATCTGTGTTTTGAAAGGTGAAACAGATACAGAAAAAAAAAACAAAGGGTTCTGAGGAGAAAAGGAGGAGGGGGACTCTGACTTTGAAGGTGCAAGTGTCCAAAGTCCATTTTCCTGTGAAGTCTCTTGTTATCACATCTGCTTGTAGTTAGAGAATGAAGTATCCCAGATCTGACTGTGTGCTCATTTGCCCGCACTTTCTGTTCATGCTTGTCCTGTAAAGGCTCTGTGAAATAAAGTACACGGTGCTAATCAACACAGCTTATTTCATGTGCACTTCATCAGACTAACATTAGGTTGAAATCTCCAGGACAATATAAATTAGATCAATAAATAGTGCAATCAATCTCAGATAGTTTTAAGTGTCCAGAGAGTGATTCACACAGAACTCTTCTAGCCTGATGTTGCTCTAAAGCAACACGGGTGTCCAACCTTTTGGCTTGCCTGGGCTGCATAGACATAAGTTGCTCCAAAAGTAATATCTCCTATGTATTTCCAAGGAAAATGCAAATGTTACAAAGAAAAAAAAATAACAGTATGATAGACCAAATTCTCAGCTAAAAATCAATATTTTCCAACATAGTCACCACCATTAGATATGCATTTTTGCCTGAGATGAACATATGAGATGTGCTCATAAAAATCTGCACCAGCAGAGGTGACCCACTATTGCCACTACTTAAACACTCTACCTACCTCACTGTGCTCACATCCATTGCTTAGTCTCCATAAACATTTAGCAAGCACTGATGAATGTCAATGGATGCCATTTTTCCATATGGAGGAATTCAGTGACAAACCTTTGCTTCATACATACTTCCACGTCAGACACCACCTTGTCAGACTGTCCCTCTGCTGCCATCTGTTACATAGCAAGAAAATGTAATGGGATATTGCTGGGAAGGTTCAGCCTCTGCTGCCACATCACCAGCATCCACCTCTGTCTTCATGGGGCAACATAACAAAACAGGAGGCATCGCTTTCAGAGCAACCCTCATAAAATATGCAGTATCATTAATATATGAGTAACAAAACATTTTCACTTTTTACATTTGTCTTAAGAATTTTAAAAAAGGGAGGAATAAAAACATTAAACTAGTGGGATATTTGACCTTGCTTTTCTGAAATTAATACATCAGGGTCATTCAGTGGAAGAGGTTACAATTCTTAGTGAGTTCTCAAGGTGTTCATCAGAGATTTTTGATAGAATTTTACTCTTCTTATACTTCATCCTTGATATTTGTTCACAAATGTGCATATTGAGTTGAATATCTGATTGCGACTCTATACATTCCATTTTAAAATTTGCAGGTAATGTATTTATATCAACTGCAAATGGTGTCACAAACGTAAATTGTTGTGGTTTTTTTTGCAATCTTGAAACATATTTTTGAAGTCCTTCATCAAAACATAAACCGCAGTTGAGCATTCTTCACTGTTCAGAGCATTGCGTTTAGCCAGTGCATCAAAATGCGTACAATTATTTGCCATTGCTTGAGTCAGCACTGCACAGCACTGCCCTCCCTGTGCCCTGATTTCAGTCGACACGGTGTTAATAGAACACTGAGGATTTGGTCTTTGCTGAGTGATAGGTGCATAATTGGGGCCACTCCATAGGGAAGATCCTCTGTCTTTACAGGGCTGGGCTGGGAGTGGGCTGCATTGCCTGCGTTAGCAGAAAAGGCTACCACAAATTGTACTCACGCATGTTGCTCCTCATGAAGCTTCCTACACTTAATCAACAAATCCAACAGGACTCTTTCTGTTGACCTACTGATGCTTCAGAACAAGTGTTTAGAACATTGTTGAATTTGCAGTGAATAAACAAACACGTATATACATTTTTTTCTTTGCTTTGAATTTTCAAATGCACTCTCTTTGGGTTGGGCATTACCTTGTTTAGTACCACTTTTCATATTTACCAGGTGTTCAGACTGGGACTGAAAAACTGTTCTCCAGCTCTGAGTGCATTGACATTGGCTATGGAATAATGTGCTTTTCCAGGATTGTTTACCAAGGAAAAAGGATAACAATCTGAAGTGCTCCATATTAAGCAAGAATACACCACTCCTTGATTCCTGATATTTGAAAGATCAAACAGTGACAGCACACTTAAAAAGCCAAAGCAGCATAGCTCAGTCACAACTCCTGCAGATAAAAACGAAAAAGAAAGGGTTTAAATATCCATGCTGAAAAAGTATTAAAAAACAAACAAAACAAACAAACAACAACAACAAAAAAAACACAAATAAAAACCCCAACCCTATTTTCTGAATGGTGCAGACTTGATAGTATTCTTCATCATTTCATCTTCCTTGCATACTTCCTTTCCTTTTACCTTTCTGTGACCCCCTAAGAAGTCACAGTCCTCTCACACTCTAATCAGCATGGGGAATTGCAGAATGAATGGGCTGGAAAATTCCTTTGAAAGGCAATAATAATATTTTTTTCATATATGAATTCCAGCTTGGCTTTTAGGAGCTCGACAAATCGAAGTCACGGTTCTTGTTTTTTTAATTTTTTCCCCCTTCATAGAGCTTTTCAAAGGCACTCATTTTTGCATAAGTTGTAAGTTTGTGTTGGAGTCCTATGCTAGTTTGTGTTACATGGTTTTAGTGCGTTCTGTACTGCCCTGGGAGCTAACCCCCTCCCCCAAAGAACTCCTTCTCAGCCCCTTCATCTGTAACCTTTCTGCAAGTAAATGCTAATTGAAAAAGAAAGAACACCACTAATCTTGGAATTTAAATGCATTTAACAAAACCAATCTCAATCTAAATTGTTGTTTCACCATTCCCTTTTCCCCAACAGATGTCGAGAAACTGCAATTCCTATTAAGAACACTTGACTGTTTACTCAGCAAGAGAACTTCAGGCTCAGGCTGCATCAATCTAAATGCGTTTCAGGACGTCAGTCTTTTGAAAAGTGCAGACTGTTAGTTAGTTATTTTTAAATGTAATCTTCACATAAAAGAGTTGCTGCATTTTTTTCTTTTCACTTTGTCATCTCTCTCTTCCTCCTCCCTGTTTTTGTTTTTAATGATGGCATCAAACATAGATGTCCTGAATTTTTATGTCCAATTCCACTTAAGTTTCTCTCCATGGTGCTTTATTTCTTCCTTTTTTTTTTTTTTTTTTTTTTTTTTTTTTTTTAAATCCTTTCAGCTTTGGCTGAAAGGGATATTAGTGAAGATTGTGAACATTATTGCAAGGAAAAAAAAAAAAATGCCAGAAACGTTGTGTAGTAAGAGTGTTAGACATCAAAAGGATGAATATGTTTTCTTACTGAGCTTTACAGTAAAGCCCCCGTGGGCTTTGACCACAGACCTATGTAAAGTTATCTGTGCAGATAAAGGCGACTCTGTGTGGTTTTGTTGTTTTGTACCCTGGGCGTCGCTACTTTAACATGATCAGGAAAGTAGACATGTGTCTTGTGTTTGTTTTCCTTTCTTTTTTATCGCTTTTATCTCTTCATGCAATCCCTCAGTTAGTAAATGCAATATTGGTATTCGTGAATATCTCCTGAACTGATAATCATGAAGTGCAGCTCAGGCCGCATTTCTGCAGTTACAGTCTGGCTGTAAACCCACATGGTGATGCTGGTACAACTCCTATTTAGCACAAATCCTTCGAGCCTATTTTACCTTAGAACACATTGCAGTGGCTTGATTCATCATGTTTGGAAACATAATGGGTTATGTCTTCTCTTTGTTACCAAGGGAATGGCACAGACTGAGACCTGCAGGACTTACCTTGCACCTGTATTGCCAGGTACAAGCCTATGGTGGCTGAGGCCCCCAATCTCCAGAAGTTTGTTGCCCTGTGTGGGGCTGCTACTTTTCTGAGGTATTTTGAATAGCCAAGATTTTCTCTGGCAAAAGCACAACCTGCACCATGTAAGTACAGGCCTGAAAGAACAGCTCATTCCATCACAGAAGGCCACCAGATTGGTTAAGCACAAACTGCCTATGGTGAAGCTTGTACTGGCTGTCTTGAGTCTTCTCAGTTCACATGTGTCTTAACATAGGCTCCAGGACAATCTGCTTCAGTCCCAGGCACTGAAGTGAGGCTCACTGGCCTGTAGTTCTCCAGGTCTGTCTTAAAAATGAGAGTGATGTTTCCCTTTTTAAAGTCACGAGGGACTTCACCTGACAGCCATGGCATTTCAAATATAATGGAGAGCATCTTGGTAACCACATCAGCCAGGTTCTTCAGGATCCTTGGATGCGTATCATCTGGCCCCATAAACTTGTACATTTTAAGTACCATAAGACAGTCTCGGGCTTTCTCTGCTCTCATGGTGGAGGGATTTTGCTCACCTGATTCCTGCCCAGAGATTCAGGGACATGAGAGGAGTGAGAAGCACAGATTGCCAGTGAACACCAATGAAAAAAGGCTTTGAGTCCCTCAGCTTTCTCCATGTCAGTTGAAGCCGGTTTTCCTTTCTCATTTATCACAGGGAGTATGTCCCTTCTTATCAATGTATCTAAAGAATCCCTCCTTTTCTTTTTCACATTCTTCACCAAGTTTAGTTCCATCTGTACCTTGGCTTTCCTGATCCCATCTCTGAGTGTCTGGACAGCATCACCATATTCTTCCCAGACCACCCATCCCTTCTTCCCCTGCCTATACTTTTTCTTCTTGTCCCTTAATTTGACCAGCAAGTCCTTGCTCAACCATGCACTGTCTGCCTCCTCTGCTTGATTTCTTACGCTGGTGGGTGGAGAGTTCTTGTGCTCCCAGAAAGGTGTCCTTAAAAAGATGCCAGCTCTGTTTCATCCCTATGTCCTTAAGGACAATTTCCCAGGGGATCTCATCCAATAATTAGTTAAACAGCCTGAAGTCCACTCTCCTGCAGTTCAGGGTTTTAACTCTGTTCTTTGTCAGGCCCTCATTCCTCAAGATCATGTACTTGACAAGGGCATGGGCACTAGGGCCCAGGCTGCCTCTGATCATAACCTCTATAATGATCTCCTCTGCATTGCTGAGCATAGTCCAGTAATGTTTCACCTCTCGTAGTCTGTCCAAAACCCAGACCAGGAAGTTATCCTCAGTGAACTGAGAACTCCAGGAGTCTCCTAGATTTCTTGCAGCTCACCACGTTATTCTCTCAGCAGATATCTAGAGAATGTGAAAGACCAAACATTCAGAAGTGTTAGACTTGATATTGACTTCCTCTTGTAAACTATGTGAAATTTTTAAAATATGCTTAGAAGGGACAGAATTTCATATTTCCCTGATTAAATTAGTGAGAATGGAATAAATAACATTATATACAGACCTAGCCTTACTGTAAACCATTAACAATTTCTGTTTTATTGGATATCCACTGTGAAACATAAATATGTGCCCTCTCCGGTGTAGACTATAGCACATTCTCCTGCAATGTGCTCTGCAGTAATCTGTCACAGAGCTGACAGTGTTGAATAGACATATGCCTTTACAGTACCATTTCAATTTACTGCCCTTTATTGGGAAGAAGAGTGAGGCAGAATTGTTTTATGATTCTTTTAGTTAATTATTTCATATTTTTTCTGGGATGTGAAGACCAGTTTAGAGGAACATGCAGTACAACATGAATAAGGAAACAGGACTTTAGTATCAAGTGCCTTCAAAAGGGCTCCCTGCTGTTAAGGGAGTCATGAAAAGAAAATCAAATTATTAAATGTATGAATGCTTTAAAAGTACGTGAACCTGTAATATTATAAACCCTTTTACCAATGAATTATTTGCATGGATGCAGGGGATATGAATTGTATATAGTTTCTCAAAACAGCCTTCACAATAGACTAGGTTAAAGCCAAAATGAAGAGCTCTTTAGTTTCATTGGGTGCTTTCTAAATTACAGTAATACAAATGGAAACTCTAACAGCCAGGGCAAATGCAAATGTCTGTTCAACAAGGGCAATCTACTTTTGATACACTGCTACTTATATGACAATTTCTTAAATTCAAAAGCAATATTCAAAATCACCAGCACTTCCATTAATTTTATGAATTTTTAGGTAAAAAATGATTTCTATTTTTGGTTTCAAAAGTACCTTTGCAGGAAAAAAAAAAATAAAATTTCTTAGGAGACTGAATAGTAACTGACCAATCTTTTCCTTCCAAAATTTTAGAACTAAAAGAATTTGAGTTTGTGATCATGTTTCACTTTTCCTTCAACATCAAGAATGCAGAAGTTTGCTCTCTGCTTTTATTTGTTTCAGCCAACATGTTCATAGTGGACACTGCAAGGGAAATTCTCTTCTCAATAAATGCATGGCTCACCTGGGCTCCCCTCTGACCCACTTTCATAGCATCACTATATAGCGAGAGAGTAGAAAATCTTGTACATTCTTGTTTTGTGTGAAGGATCATCCTCTTTCAAATTCTTAGTGGTAAAGGTCAGCTTGTAGTGTTTAGTTTTCTTTTCCAATACCATTTCATGTTAGATCTGTGCTTTTTATGGTGTCTGTGATTGATTTCTTCATTCTGAAGTGAGAAGACCTTCCAACACCTGCTCTCTGTTCCAAGAGTGGGCTGCAGGAAAGAAACATCATCTGTGACTGGAGAGGAGGCTGGCTCACTCTCTTTTTAAATACGCACAAGTTGTGTGTGTATGCAAGTCTTTGCTCACAACATTGTGGTGTGGAAGATAAGATAAGCAAATTGACCTTCCACCTCTGGAGGCAAAAGAGCCAGCCTGACACTCAGGTACGACTACCTCATTCTTGAAAAGTAGGAACATGCCTTCTGGATGATGCATTCTGGAGGGTGCAAAGGAAGGTGTGTTCTGGAGGCCTGCAATGTACTGAGTAAAACAGAACAGCCCTATCCTCATGTGGTTCACTGTGGTGTCAAAAACTTTTGTATATTGAATCTGGAGCACAGACCCACTCAGATCTATTTTCTACTTCCTGCTGGTACAAGTTTATTACTTTAGCATCCAGTTCAGCTATATTCTAAATGGAATTCAAATGAGAAATTTGCCCCAGCCTACAGTGGCTCTGGACTTGCAGGATCAAGTATGGCCAGCCAATCAGCCAAGACAGACTAGGTGCTAATCAAACTTAAATGAAGTACATCTACAAAGAGTAAAAACAGTTTCTTCATAGCTCCATAAAATGAATGTAGATTGCTTATTTTTGTGTCTTGACTTTGGTAATAAGAAAAAATGCAGCTCTCAGATCCACATGTCAAAGTCACTGCTGGGTGACCAGGTTGAAAGGCCAAAATACTGCCTATTTTCTTATAAAAATATTTAATTGTCAAGAGCCAAATTGAACCTTTTGGAGTCACATATTTTTGCTATGTGAGTTGCATGGTCTTCTACCTTTTTAGTCTCAAGATACAAAATATCGGAGGAAATTTATTTCTCTGTGCAAACTTAGAAATTTCCTGCAGACTGATTACAAATAATCTGCTACTTGTACTTCTTCTCTACAGAAGTTTTCCACTCATAGAGAACTGATGTTTTTTCAAGTTTCATTTGCAGTATGTTTGCAAACTGCAATCAGAAAGTATAAAATTTTCAGTTCAACAATTAAATTTATGCTCAGCCACAGCAGTATAATTTGTTTATTCATTTAAGTATAAACACCTGTAGTCTTTACAATTATTTCAGATGCTGTAAATTTTTCATGCTACATACTGTGCCTGAGAATGTTCTGGGATTAGACATATAGCATTTTTCATATCCTGCACCATAGAAGGGTCAAAAACTTCAAAAACAGCTTTACTGCTTGTGGATAATAAATTCTTATACTTCTGGGCCTTGGTTCAACTATTATGTAGGATTATGTTTTACTTTTATTCTTCTTTGTCTTAAGTATGTACTTACAAGCTCAAATTAATAATTCAACATACATAGCACTAAAAGTGCAAATACTTTTTTAGCTATTTAATTCATCGTTGAGAATGAAGTTTCAAACTATACTGGACCCCCAACTGATATTTCCTATAAATGATAGTTATAGCACTAATACAGTGTTTAAATTGGTTAATTAGTTATTATTTAGTAGAAAAGTTCTAGAAACAAATTCCACAGCAATTTACAGACTGTTCTTGCAAGGGAGTTATTTACTATTATCCTCATTTAAGGTGAAAGTGATAGAGATGTTTGCCTGAAGTTGCAGGATGAAATGCTCTGGCTGAAAATGAAAATTCTGACTCTTTTCTCATGATTAAAATCCACAATAGATTTTAAAGCCAAAGAAATAACTTTTTATAATAATAATAATAATAATTATTATTATTATTTGAGATATTACTTTTGCTTTGGTCACTGATTAGCCCACAGCTTTCTGAAAAGTAATTTTGAGTTGTGAAAGGTAAGATTTTACCCATTCAGTGAATCAAAACAAAAAATAAACACAGTTTGAGCTTTCTCGAAGGTGAAACATTTATGAAAATTGATGAACGTTTGAGAATTTTTGCTTTCCTTTTAAAGCAATTCAAATTCCCAACTAGCAATAGGACTAGAGGAAATGGCCTCAAGCTGCGCCAGGAGAGATTCAGGTTAGAAATTAGGAAATACCTCTTCTCCAAGAGACTGGTCAGGCACTAGAACAGGCTGCCCAGGGAGGTGGTGGAGTCACCAACTCTCAAGTTGTTCAAGAAGTGTTTGGATGTTGTACAGAGGGACACGGTTTAGTGGAGAAATACTGGTGGCAGGTGAATGGTTGGACTGGATGATCTTAGAGGTCTTTTCCAACCTTGGTGATTCTGATTCTAAATTGCTACTGTTCTCATTAATAATACAAAAACAAAAATGCATCCAGATTCACAAGGCATTTATACTTTCATTCCTTTCTTTCCTTGTAAGGGTTAGTGATACATACGTCTCCCAGAAATACTAGTGTACTCATATTTTCTGCTGAACTAGGAGCATGTATTTCATGCGAGGGAGCACTTACACTAAGGTATGGCCACATTTTCTTACAGATGAACTATTCATTCACTTGTGGGAATAAAATATTCAGGGGTTCAGAATTCATAACCTGCTTCTTTAAGGTACTGCTGTAATTGTGGTTAAAAGGTGATATTGCAATGAAAAATGTTGCTAATTACCATTTATTATTATCCATTATTATTTCCATTTATATCTCACTATTTTTATCTTGCTCATAAAATTTCTCTTCTTGTGACTTACTCCAGATTGTATGATAATAAGTGAATAAATAATGTTAGTGCTTTTCTACCCTGTTTTCCTTTTTCTTATGAAACCAGATTTCTAGATGTGAATCATCACTTTGTATTCCCCACCCTTCCTGAAAACACAGTCATATTTTTGTAGACATTGCTGAGTATCTGAGGTGAATGTTTGGTAGAATTCTGCAGGCATGTGACAAACAAACACGTAGAGTAAATAAAAATACAATGCATCTTGCAGATTTATCCAGGATTCTGGGAGCAAATTTTCACTGACCTGAAAGAGAAATATTCTTTTTTCATGTGCTGTTTTCTGTATGTTGTGTCACACAAAGCATATTCCGTACAATCTGTGAAGCCTCACATTAGACAGAGTGAAAGTTAAGTGAATTTTAGGAGGATTATTTATTATATTGCAAATCACAGCCTGGCATAGTGCATTTCTTCACTGAAATATGTTTCTAGCACTTTGGAAATCCCTTTGTATGCATCTGAGTCGATTAATTTCTCTGCAAGCATACGTGCTACTCAATATACTTGTTATGTGTTTGTAGCTCTTCGTGTATAATGAGACATTTTTGCTGTTGCTGATAATTCTGTAGATTCCATTGTACCCAGACATATGGTGTCAGTTGTTTGAAGGCTTTAGAAACCCTCGGATTGGCTGTGATGTATAAATGCAATAATCCCCATAGAAAACTTGGGACATCTAGAATCGGAGTTTAAAATCTGCATGCTCACTTGCAGGCTGGGGAGTTTTAAAAACAAACGGGCCCTTGTAGATAATTTAACATTAATGGCCCGAGTCAACAAGAAGTGCAGAACATTCAGCCCCCAGGAAGAGCGATCCAAAGTCTGAGTTGTGCTTCCAGAGGGTACGAGCCAGATGGAAATATTTATAACCAGCATTTTATCTGTATTCAGTGTGTATTACATTAATATTATTAAAAGACAAGTATTAAATACTTCAACAAGGAAGAATGCTGATCTTCCTTCTCTCTGTTGTCCAAATCCAAAGGCAGCAGCAGCCAATCAAAAGACTTCATTGATTTTGATGAGTTTTCTATTGAGATTTATGTTGGTGTGCTGAATGAGAGGAAGCTGCCGAAAATCGGAGGGTCCTGGTTTGGCAGGACCTTTAGCTCCTTGCTTCCCCTAAACCCTTGCAAGTCACCACAGGTCCATTGTAGCCTATGCATTTGGGGTGAAATCACGACTCTATCACAGCTGGGAGTGTTAACATGGACCCCTAATACAGGCAATCCAGTTTATCTCATTTGCTGTTCTGGTTATTAAATAGCCTTCATGAAGGCACCCTTCTTGAGTTGACTCAGTAGGCATGTAAGCAGCGGAGTTTGGTTATTACGTACCGCTTTGTCTGATCTGAGGCATAAATATACAGTTTCTATGTACAGAAACTTTGTTCAAAGCATTTGTTTTTGTAGCATCCTAATAAAACATTGGTAAAGAGCCCAAACTTAAGTGAATAGGGGCCATTTTCCCTGCAATATCATGGCCCTAAACAGTGTTTCACCAAGGCTAAGTTAGGCAGCAGTATGATTTGTTAGACACGACCAACTACAGATAGTTTGAACAAAATAGGAATAGCACATATTCTATCCTAAAACATTTACTTCCATCCACTGAAGTTAGGATTTCTTTTCTTTTTTCTTCCTTTTTTTTTTTTTTTTTTTTTTTTTTTTTTTTTTCCCAGAAAACAAGTACATTAATAGGGACTTCTAAGCAATTTAATGAACCAGTGGGTCTCGACTTATTTTTATTCATTATTTATACAGCTCTAGTAGTTAGGGCAGCAGAGCTCCAAGTCCAGGTTGTAACTAGGCCTCATTGTTCTGAATGCAATACAAACACAGAGTTAATCAACTGAACAGCATGTAACGATTTGTAACTTCATTGCTATTTTATATTGCAGGAATACCAAAACAGGTGCAGCCCAGGACTGTGTGACCAGGGAGGGATTATTCCCATCTTTTCCTTTCTCAGAGAAGGCTGCTTAAAAATCTTGAATGAGTATCAATCAGCCAGCAGTTGTCTGCTAAACAGAAATTAAATACACAGCAGAGGGCAGGATAGGGGGAATTAGTCTGCCCATACAGCCTACATGTGGGCATGCAAAGAAGGATAAGTAAAACGGTAAAGCATAAAAGCTTTCTGCTCTTAGATTCCTTTGGACTGCTCAAGGCTAAATGGCAAGTGTGGCAAATCTTTTAGGTTATGCTGAGAACAATGTATCTTTGGTGAAGTCCAGATACTTTTTCCTTGTGATGTCTTTCCACTAGGAATCACTTCTGACCTCAATACCAAGGAAATGTGTGGTTGATATGCTTACAGACTGTTTTCCGTGTGCTACTGGGGAGTTACCTCTTTTTGCACTTGAATAATGCAGTTTCTCTCTTCACAACTTTAGCAGACATCCAAATGAGGAAGATAAACCCAAGGTTTCCCATAGTACAAAATAAGAATTATCCCTCCTTTATGGCTGGAGTGGATTTCACAGAATTGAGCTTTTCAGTTTTTCTTCTGAAGACATCTTCTCTAACTCTCAGCTGAAGGTCAAAAGATTCTTAGAATTATTCACATAAAACATTCAGATAACCAAAAATATACATACATAAAAATTTTCCATTATATATATGTATATATAATGGAAAATTTTACAAAAAATTAATTTTCTTATAAGGGATTGTTTTAAGATGAACAAAAACAAACAAAATTAAATTTATAAATAAAATACCAATTCTACACAATTTTTTTTTAGCTGAGAACAAAGTGCAGCCCTCTCTTCTCCTTATTCTTTGGACCATCAGAAGTACCAGTTGCACCCTTGCCTCACACCCCCACTTCAGTAGTCTCTTGCGTTGGTGTCAATATTGCCGCTGTCTGGAAAGGAAGAACATGACCGTAGCTGATATCAGAGGAGTTGCACATGATGGGTTTTATTTTGTGAATAGGAAATACTGGGATTCAGAGTGCTAGTTACTTTTTGCATGCAAATGCCCTGTTTCTCTTACATTAAGGGCTGCATAAGTTGCAGATAAGTGTTTTATGAATCAAGTCCTAAATCCTCTTTTTATTTTAAGTGGAGACTTTAGCCAGTGGATAAGCACCATCAGACATTATTCAAATATTTTACAGCTTGCAAAGGAATTATTCTTTTTTAAAAAAAAAGAACAGTTTAAATAAGAGAAAACAAACAGTTTTGTTGGAAGTGGCCTGGTTATGGATATCTTCTTTCCACCCCAGTGGCTTGATGTGACTGTTAACCAGCATTTTGCTGCTTTATAACTGGTGCAATTATTTTGTCAAAGGTTGTAGGCTTTTTTTCCTTCTTTTAAAAAAAGTTAGTTTACAGTTTATTAACTTAGATTACTGCTAATAGCTCCCATGGGTCTTTCTACTGAAACAAGGACCAGGATAACTGATTTCTTAAGACCAATCTGGAAGACTAAAATGCATTAATAGCTATCAGTGAAACAGCAGGAGAAATAATAGTCTGTCGTTTTTTTTTTCTTTTTCTTTTTTGCTCTTCCTGTTCTCTGCATAAACTTTTCCTCCAACTTTATCTATTTATCTGTTATTCTCTCTGTGTCTTTTTTTTTTTTTTTTTTCAGCTATTAACAAGCTAAGGTGCAAGTGAGTGCAAGTAATCAGCAATGACTCTTTTTGACTGCTCAGGAAGCACATTAGCACATAAATAGGAAACAAAGACTGATTCTAAGAGGGTTCAGGGAAAAAGTAAAACGGTCCTTTAAAGTGTGGAAGGATGAAGTTGAAGTATCACATTTTCAGAAATTCTAAAACCATTGTAGAATAATGTTTAGGTTTAACATTTAGGCTTTAAAAGATTATATATATATATATGTATATATGTATATATATTTTTTTTTTTTAATGCATGAAAACTACTAAAATGAGCACACGGGTTAAACATCTAGGCATGTAAGTATGTGGTTTGCTTGTCTTTGAAGAAAGCAATCACTTATTGCGTGTGTCTGTCAGCAGAAAAAGTATCATCTCCCTTTTTCCACTGCTTTGGCATGGCTCCCCAAGTCATCCTTTTCCATCCTGTTCTCCACCTTCCTGGTCAGAAGAGGAATTCGTGGACGATGACTGAATTGTTTACTCAATGTGTCAGAACTAGAGGCTGGGAAGCCTGATGAAGACTTTGGCAGAATTTTTCTTCCCTTGTTGCTCTTGCAATATTGAAAAACAGAGAAAATCTGATCTGCTGTGGAAGGACAGTAAGCAGGTAAAACAGCAGTGCTGTTTGTTATCCAGGTAATAGCAATGGATTTGCTTGGTGGCAAACATCTTGAAGTGATAATGTGAGTCCATTAAAGTATAGATAGAAAGCAGGGAAATTATATTATTCCAGCTGTTCTCATTGCTTGAAATTATGATGATAGGGTATCTGGAACCTCAGTCATCCAGCTGATAGTGGATGAAATTTCATTTCTTTCGCTATTTATTTCCTGACTAGTAGAATTCTTGCACTAGTCACAAGCATTGGTTTACATGGTTTTTGGTGCACTGCACCATGATATGAGGAGGAAACTGTACTATGCTAGGCGCTGTACAAATTGAAGTAATAATAATGCTTTACTTTTTTACTTAAAGCAGTAATTTGTATTACCTAGAATAAAGAGGAATTGGAGTGGGGATGGGAAGAAGCGATGTTTTGGTGCTGTGTCTAATGGGAAGATACAGATAACTTGCTCTGGGACCTGGAAAGATCAAACAACATGCTGAAGTATATATACAAAAAAAATATCAATATTTGCAAAACAACAGATAGATAAACAGATAAAGTATGGAGCTACTCCATAAGAATTGTTTCTGAAAATTTTACCCAGGAAATAAAATAAATTATGCAGAGCTCAATTATTGACATCACTCATCATTGACATCAATTGTTGACATCATTTATTGACATAATTTGCTCAGGGACATGATTTAGCAGGGGGTTGTTAGAGTAGGGTAGTATAGTTAGGTTGCGGTTGGACTCAGTGATCTTTAAGATCTTTTCCAACCTGAGCAATCCTATGATTCCATGATTCTATGATCACCAGGTGCTATAAATCAGAATGAATACCTAAACGTTGGTTTTGCTGTATTTACAGGTCTTGGTATTGTAATCTGTATTTTGTTTATCTGAAAAGGCTTGCAGACATATAGTTTCATTAAAAGTTGCTTCCAGGAGGTTGTTACCAACTACTTCATTGATTTAGTAGAAAATGTTTCATTTTCAATCCTGAGTTGTGGTCATACTACTGTACTGTCCTTTCAATCCTTTATGGTTTTATTCTTTATTAGTTTACAAACATATACTGAAAGAGCAAGTGTTCTTGCCATGCAAGTTATAGCATAATCCTATTTTCCTGAAATGAGTTTTGTGTATAGTCTTCAGTGTGCTAAAAAAAAAAAAAAAAAAGTTCACATTTATGAGAATATATATATATATATTTTAATTTCACTTTTATTAGAAATTAAAAAGTTGAAGAAAATGACCAGTGGATTTCCTGGGAGGATACTCATGTCATTTTCTACTACCAACTCTTGACACTCAGTGTTCAAGTGCTCCTGTAGTAAAAGCAACTACATTGTCTGACAGACAGATAGTATGGTAATGTTATAGCATACTTTTCTGCTACACTGAAATTTCAATAAGGGTAGAATTTTGCCTTAAAAAGAGGACAGTGATCTTCTCACAAACACTGTCCTTTGTCCTGAGGCACACAAAATCCCCAAATCCCTAAAATATTTTATCTAAAGATAAGATAATTTTGCACCAGCCCAGGCATGAAAAAGAAAAGTATATCAGATGCAGCTGGAAAAGTCCTGTTGCTCAGGGAGAAGGTAAATTAAAGCTTTCTATCTTATCTGTATTTCAATTACAGTTTTATTTTTGGTCCCTGGCAGTGTAGACTGTTGAAGTCCTGGGAAGTAGAGACACTCATAGGTGTATGAAAAAGGAACCTTTAATGGTGGATATGTATATATTTGATCCATGCTGCTTTTCATGTGGGGTATACATGATATTTAAATAAAAATGTGGACTCTAATGGAGGGGTCCCTCTGTTTGAGCTGACTTGAGATCTTTTCTTTTTCTTTTCCTTTCTTTTCTTTTCTTTTCTTTTCTTTTCTTTTCTTTTCTTTTCTTTTCTTTTCTTTTCTTTTCTTTTCTTTTCTTTTCTTGTCTTGCCTTTTCTTCTCTTTTCTTCTCTTTTCTTGTCTTGTCTTTTCTTCTCTTTTCTTCTCTTTTCTTTTCTCTTCTTTTCTTTTTTCTTTTCTTTTTTCTCTTCTCCTCTCTTCTCCTCTCTTCTCCTCTCTTCTCCTCTCTTCTCCTCTCTTCTCCTCTCCTCTCCTCTCCTCTCCTCTCCTCTCCTCTCCTCTCCTCTCCTCTCCTCTCCTCTCCTCTCCTCTCCTCTCCTCTCCTCTCCTCTCCTCTCCTCTCCTCTCCTCTCCTCTCCTCTCCTCTCCTCTCCTCTCCTCTCTTATTTTCACTGCTGGGACAAGTACCTGGAACTGGAGCATTAACTCTTCTACTCCCAGTGCACTACATGATGTTATGATGTGGAATACCAATAATCAAAAATCATAAAACTATGACACCTTGCTGAAGGTGTTTTCATTTCTTTGAATGGCATTCTGGTTGGCACTGTGTCCTTGCTAACTGCACTACCAAATGCATCCAAGATGAAGCAAATTTTCTTCTCAGTCTCATAAGAAATACTAGTCTCCTCTGGTAATAACAATGCAGAAAATATTGATTGACACACCATTGACACTATGTCTGCAAGTAGCTAAAGTTTGTTTTCAGGTGATTCATTCCTGTAAGGACAAAACCTCATTGGTATAATCTTGAACTAATTTGTCAGTATCTCCTTGTGGCTTAGTAGATATTAAACATAAACCAGTGAATCTGTCTCTTTAGATTGATCCCAGCCAAAAGGAGGATGAAAAACATTTTTACTTTGCCAATATTTCTATCATGAACACCACAGATGAGGGGTGAAGGTTATGGATTTATTATCATTGGGTAAATGCCAGAGATGGAAGGGACTGCTAAGTACAAGTACTGCTCCCCACGAGCTAACCCCCAGCCCTAAACTCTGGAGATAGTTGCCTCAGCTGAAGGAAAGCTAAATAGTTCGAAATGCCACTGCTTTTCTTTACCAGAAAAGCAGAGAAGTCCTTTATACCAGTATAGACAAAAGATAGATAAATGAAAGAGAATTCATCTGTATGGATTCAGTAAGGCTAACACTGTTTAAAGCCCTTGGAAGGCTCGGGGTAGATATGAGTCCGAACTGAGATGTGACAGTTAAGACTGATATCTATTTGGAGCTTTAGTGTAGCCAATTCTGATTTATTCTATTTATTTCCTCCTAGAAAAGAAATGGCCTGAGAAATGCTCTAAGGAATGATCTTGCTGACTGAGATTACAATACCTTCTAATTTTAGCTGTATGCACCAGTGCTCTTTTGAGGTAAAGAGTAAACATTTCTGTAAAATTAGTGAGTAATAAAAGTTAGAGAAGGTGAGAAAATGTGAGAGAAAAGTCTAGAGAGACGCAGAAAATTGTGATGGTAAAAAGCCACCAAAAAAAAGTAACAAAACCTTTTAAGAACTCATAGTGTTTCACTTCCATTAAAGAATTAGGTATGAACAGATTCAAACCTCCTAAACTAGGGTAATTTAGCAAGAGAATCTATTGATATCTAGGTACGCACACATACACATATGCACATATTTACGCTATCTATTTATAAAAATATATGGTATTCACTTAGTTGTACCTCTGTATATGACTATATAGAACATATATATGCAAGATTTATATTTCCTATCTTTTCTTTTTTTTCGTTTTTTTTTTTTTTTTTTTAAATGCAAGGTGGAGAAGAATTTTCTGTCATTGCCATTCCTCTTTGCAATATTTTCCTGTGTCTGTTTCAGACACACATACCAGTATTTGCTAAGGCATTTTCTCATCAACATGAAATTTGGACAATTCTGTGACTCGTTGCATCATATATTTCGTTATCCTCAGCAAAATGTGTATTTCCTCATTGGTATCAAGGAAACACATCAGGGTTTTCACGTGACACAGTTAAAATTCACAGTGTGTTCTCAGAAAGTGCACCAGGCAAAGATTTTAGGGTCTGGTGGTGTCCTATGGAGAAAGATCTACAGAAATCACTAGGATAGAATGATGAATGAATTCTAGATTATATTGCAGTTGAAAAGTAGCAGAAAACTATCTAATAGATCTTCTACTGTTTAGTGAACAGGACTCACATTAGGTAATGGGAGCAGAAAACATTAAAGACAATTGTATATGATGTAGTATTCGGTCAGATTCATTCACAGTGTATAGTCATTTCCAAATGGCATTTTCCTGTTCTTTGTTCTGTAGCAGTGTCTAATATTTCTAAACATTTTTAGGCTCTGTGACACCTTAATGGTATACAATAACAGTATGCCTCCGTCTTAGAAAAATGGATACTCTCATTTTTCTAAACATTGTGCCTTTACCTTTAACCATTTCCATTTAAATGCAAATTTCAATCATGTCCACCTCTCTGTATTCCAACAGAAGCACGGGGAAAAGACTATACCTTAAATCCTAATTTCTTGATAAAGGGACCTGTTTCCTTCAGGTGTGTCATTCCATGTTATCAATCTTCATTCTCATTTTACACGTCTTCACCATGACTTATTTACTTTGCAGACTTCACAAATAAAACTAAATCCTATTTTTTTTTTTTAATTCTACAGTTTTGATGTACTAAATGAAAACTAGCATTAGTGGTTTTCTTTTCTTTTTCTGTTAGATCTGTCTAATATTACCTATCAACATAGAAATCTCCGATTCTGAACTCTTTGAATTATTACTAGTGTTTACAGGTGTTTATACACTTTAAAGTTTATAATTTCCTAAGCACCTACTTACACATTAAGTAAATTTGTGTCATAGTCATGGATTACTCTTGTAATTATTGTTCCACTTTAAAGGAAATAATTGAATTTCAGGGTTAAGGATAAAACACTGTGCTATGAAACATGCGTGATACTGGTGTGAGTTTCCTGAATCTCTCTTCCTGGTATGCAGCTTAGCAACACACCTAAGCAATTCATTAAGGTGTCTCTGCTTACTGAGTCTTTGGAGAGAAAGTTACATTTTAATCTGGCATGTAAAAAAACTCTTAAAAAACAGCCAACCGAAACAGAACGTTTCTTTCCCTCCCCCACCAAGAATCCCAGACCCTTTATCTGTTGTTAGTCCCTCTTGATTTACTTTTGACAAGAGAGGGCACTGTGATAACATTCTAAAGAGTGGACATATTTATATGTGCTTGTCTTTGAGACAGAAAGAAAGCCAGGGATTAACCCCTGAACCAATTACTTTACAGTATAGCAACTACTTCAACACAAAGTGAGGAGAAGAAAGAGACAATTTAACTAATTAGTATAAGTCACGATGTTCTTTATGGGAATTACTCCATTGTAAGAAAAATTGTTGAATGTACTCGTAAGCAAGAGACCGTTTTAGAACACACTTTTTAATTCTCACTTTGAATCAGCTTTTACTGGCCAAGAAATATAGCTGAAGATACCTAAGGCTCTTGCTCTTTAAGATAAATGCAGGTATTCAGCAAAACTTCAGAAAAACTTTATTTTTAACCCTTTATTAAATTGCAGATATACATTTGTAACTTTCCAGCATATTTTTTGTACTGGGATTCTAAACTCAGTTTATGTAGGTCAAAAATGTCTTATGCAGGTTGTTCTAATATTAAGGTAGCCATGGTATACAACTTGCTTTGCAATTAAATTGTTTTCTGTATTAAATGGGATGAAAGATATTTTGATCACAATTTGCTATTGTAGATAGTAAAGATGGAGCACTTGAATTCTGAGTTGCTCGGAGTTGGAGAAAGGAGATGATCTTGAGATTTTGAGCACCTGTGCTTTGAAAATCAGATTTTTATAAGTGTCATGAACTGGAACTACTTGTTATTTTGAGAAAATCATGCCTAAGCGTGGTTTACAAATATTAAACTTCTTTGTTGGTAGGAAAAGGACATTTCTTTCCTGCCCTGCTGCCACATGTCTAGTACATTCTGATAAGATACTACAGGTGATAAAAATAAATGCCATCTGAGGAAAGCAAAAGTAAGAGGATGTCATTTACTTTTAAATTTTAAGAAATTTATTTTTGTCTTAACTGCTTTTTTTTTCTTTTTTTTTTCTTCAGTGACAACCACAGCTACTGCAAGCATTCGGACACATAAGGAATTTATAATTTAGAGTTTGTATATTAACATTTCACTGTTCTTTCAGATAGTAGAGGGTAGATTCCCACCATGAGCACAGATATTATATTTGGCATTCACCAGACAATGAAAGGCTTAAGACCTTTGAATTTTCCTGTTCCAGGTTGGCATCAATAATCTGCAAATTATGCTTGGGGATGATTCAGGTTTTGAGGAAAATTCTATCTTGGTATCTGCACTGCAGGTCAGACAGTTCTGTGACTACCTTGGTCTTATTTTTTGTTCATTCAACCTCCAGAGTTACTGAAAATGTGGAGAGCTACTCTCCCTTTCTAAACAAAGACTCAGAGGTTACTTCTTTTAAATGATACTTCTTTCTTCAATCTGAAAATCATCCTTCTCCTGCAAGGAACTTGGTGTGAAATGAAAGCAGAAGTATTCATAAAGCTTCCATTTAATTCTCTACTTCTTTATTGGAATAAACAGTACATAATTTTTCCTGCTTTATGTTTGTTTCTTTCTAGTTCATGCAGTCTGGAGAAGATGACTACATGATACTACTTGGTTAATGGAGACTACTGATTCCCCCAGAAAAAAGAGTCTACTTCTCTCTTGTATTTTATTCTTCTGCTTTTGAGCTTGAAGGATGTATTAGCTAATGGGGAGTTGCCTGCTCTCTATCTTGATCCAGACGCAGACAGATAAAATTAACAGACATTGCTTGAAGATTAGCTATCATTAAGTCTAGCTTTGACACATGTGGCTAATTGAAGGAATACCAGGTACAACAGGAAATGAAGAATAATGGGTAATACATTCTTATAAAAGTCTTGTTTCGTCTTAAATACAGTGAGAGTATGATAGTGCTTAGCTAAAACTTAGAGGAGCTGAGATCATACAAATTCTTCGTGCACCAATTACCATTAAAAAGTGTATAACGCAGATGGTAATTCTTTGACAAATGCTGTTTCTTTAAGTGACAACTGATAGGCCTTGCTGCTAACGAAATTAAAACCCTTGTCTTTAGCCTGCTGCAAAAACTTGTTTCTTGGAGACTTTTTGTTTATTTTTGCATTTCAGCTTCTCTTGACTTATTTGAAAGGTAGGCAAGTCCTGATATGGATCTGAGTGTTTCAATAGTTTATGTTTCCACATGTGCCATTATAAAAACAGGATGGAGTCATGGGGAGCTGAATTATTGCAAAACCAAAGCAGAGAAGGAAAGAGATTATAGATCTAGACTCTGCTTATGTCTCATCTGTGCTTTCATCTTTCCAACAGTAATTACACAGGTGTGTATGACAGTCAAACCTATCTTAACAAAGTGCAATGCACGCACATTGCAGGCAGTTTGTCTTACAGGACCTTGTGAGGGTTATGCAAAAAGGTGGTTATAGCATCACCGTAAACTAAGTGTGCTGTTTTGGGCAAGTTGCACTGAGCCTCAAATAACTGATAAAATCCTAAGGTGCATGATCCAATCTGAAATTTAGTCCAGTATTTGCTATTCACACAACTTTCTGGGAAGGACATTAAAGTGTATTGTAAATAGGATAGCCAACAACAAATGGAAAGATAAAACTCCAGAAAACATTCAGGCACCAAATCTGAAACATAGCAAAGATTAACTGCTGGCTTTTGTGAAATAATTCCCTCTTCTTCAGGTAAATGGATAGAATTCATGCTCTTTTTCAGCTTACCCCTGTGGTGTAATGACACATGCAGCAGACTGTGTGTGTGAGTAAGTGTGTAAGTGTAGCTGTACTATGTGTGAATGTATTTAAGTAAGCAGTTTCCATTACATAGTCATATTGAGAGCATGTACCTAGTTCTTCAAGCACAAACAAACAAACACGTAAACAAAAAACAAATCAGAACAAACCAATGCAAACCTGGGCTCCAAATATGGCTGAACTGTGATATGTGGTTATGTAGCAAGCTGAATTTTGTCAAGTTTAAGAGAGACTTCTGCCATAAACAATACGTAACTTTTCCTAGACCCTTTTAAGTAAGCAAGTATGGAAACTAGCTACTTAGAATCTGATCATTTGGATATGGCTATTTTCAGGCTTCCTATTTTCAGTTGCCATTATTTGAGAACATTTTAACAAGGGAAGTTTGTCTAAAATGTATCAGAGTTACTAGTATTTATGAATGAGGTATAAAGTTAATGAACTTCAATTTGCCTCTGCTGCTCTGGGGGCAAAAATGAGGCAAACCTATTACATGGGTGAAAGATGAGCAGCCAAATCAGCATCCATCCTGATTGTTACTGCCACTCCTGAGTCAGAGGGACTTGGTGGGCTTTTTCAAATTGAATCATTACACCCCATAAAGTTTGTGATGTACAGTTCAGTATGTATACTGTCAGAAAAAAAAGCTATGAAAACTTGTGTTGTCTTGTACACCATCTTAGAACAGAATCTGACTTTTAAAAAAATTAACTTATTTTAACATCATAAACTGTGCCAACTGTTCATCTGCATGGGGGAATCACATCTGAAAATTAAATCCTGAAGTCTGATCCATCTGTTTTTGCTGTCAGGCTCAGCCCCAGGAACTCCTAAGCAGTTGTTGTTGTTGTTGTTTTTTAATAGAGTAGGACAGTAATGCACAGCCCTCCAGATGTGTCCTGATCTTGTTTGAGATTCATACACTTGACTGCAGGTTGACTTTGAAAACCCATCTGAGGCTCAATAGAATTACAGTGCCCTTCATAAAGAAGAAAACTTCTAATGTTGAAGTGCTGAAAAGTGTCTGGTAACCAGTGAATGGCTCTGGTATAAAGTTTAGTAGCCTAGTGAGAGCTGGGAGGAAAAGAAGGGAGTATTTCTGACTTCTAATGTAGCACTGTACTTGTTCTTGTCTCCTGTAGTCTAGTTATTGAGTGCTGAATCATGTGACAAGGAGGTCTGTGTTGCATTATTTCAGAAATAAAAGGATAGATCATTTTCTTTCCCAAAAGAATTGGTAATTATTATCTCAATAAAAAGCAGGGCTTTTTGCCATCACCTATGGGTAGGAGTGAGCAGTAGATAATCCACTGTCAGAGCATTTCTAATTTTAACTAGTGCGGGTATTTCTCAGATAAGTGAAGAAAGGTAGCGCAACTGTTCATTGATACAACCCAGACAATGAGCCTCTGGACCTACTGTAAGTGCTGACAATACAGACCCAATGCCATTCAGTGTCTAAGTCATTTCAAACAACCATATTTAATGAGATTTGAGTCTACACTGCCCTGAGCAGAACACTAATATAGCATAAGGCACTGAACTACTCTCACATCCCATTCACATTATACAAAGCGATTTGAGGAGGGCTCGGGATGACAAGTTGGCACTATGATTCCTTTTCTGCTCTGTAAAAATACCAGGTGCTGAGACACAACCAGCTTTACCTTTCAGAAACCAAAGGCTTTGATTTCTACTGTGGACCTCTAGAGGTAGTTCTGTAAACCAGCCAAATAAAACTGATTTCTATTGGAAATGTGCAAAGAGTAAATAAAGGGGGGAAAAATCATATTGAAGTATTTCTAATAACTATAACTTTAAGAAGGGAATTGACTTGAATGACTGCCTTCATCATTAGAAAATGGCATGGTACAAGCTGCCCTGCCTTAGTCACAACTGTCACTAGAATAGGAAATAGATTTTTAGGGTCCAGATAGGATTTTTCCTTGGAAATGTCAGGAGTGATTGATGTAAGACACGACTAAGAAGCTACTCACTAAACGTGTGTTGTCTACACTTTTGAATCCTGCCTCCCCCTGCACCGATATGGTGTTGTCATGATTTTAACAAGTCACAGGAAGAGTTGAGCTGCACTTTCTGAATAAATTAGTACAGTCACAAAATGACACTTCCTTGACCTTTGCAAAAGGTGGGGAGTATAACGGTAAGACATACAGGGCTGTTAAACAATGTTGTTGTTTTTTTAACCACTCTGACAAAAGGTGCAAGCTCTTTAAAACAGTTTCCTAATGCACTTCAGCAAGAGAGCTAACTGACTGTCATAAGATGACATGCGTAACACAGAGATCTTGCTACACATTTTGATGCAAAGGAACACCCTGCTAGTTGAAAATCATTTCTAACTGGATTCAGATGTTAGAAATGAAGTACGCGGAGCATTGTACATTTGGTAAAACTTAAAGAAGCTTAAAAATAACGATCATAAATCTTCAGCTGTGGCCTTTTATCAGCTCTTAATTTGTCATGGTATTTTAATTATTTTCAGTGTAAAAATTGTAATCCATATGTGAGGGAAGACGACGCTTCTTTATTGCTCCTTCTCTTGTAATATAGTTTTAAAAGATAAACAGGTCTGTGTGCACATGGATGTTTTTAAAAGCCTGCAACGGGCAATTTCAAAGTTCTCTTAGCTTTGTACTAAGCACACATTCAATTAATTGTATCCATACTGGTTTCAGAAGTTAAAAGTTTAGAAACTTTTCACTGAGTTTGAAATGGCTTTGATTTTAAGAAAGCACATGCTCAGTATTTCCTCAAGAAGCTACAGTTAAATTGTTTCAAGAGAGATATCCAATAAGTAAGTTTGCTATTTGTGAGTTTGGCAATGAAGGAATACAACATTATATTGTTAGAGACAGTTTTCTTTCTTCTTATTTTTATTTTTATTTTTCCTTTTGGTGGTTGTTGTCCTTTCAATCACCTTATTTTCAGGACTTACATTCGTGACTGCTGAGAAATATACAAAATATGATCAAATTGGTACATGAGGCTAAGGGAAGCAATAAGGTATTTTCAGTACTGCATGGCTGCAGTTAAGTCATTTTGAAATCAATAATCCCCTCACAATTCACTGTGCCACTTGACTGGACATACAGATGCAGATGCCCTTGTAAATGTGTTTACATCACACTGTGCTTGTAGCCATATAATCTTTCTTCCCTTCTCAAGTCTGTCCCATTTTTCCTTGCTTTCGTTATGCATATGAAACTTAAATTAAGATTGCATGTAAAGTTGACTAGCTATTCCAAGTTATTTATTGGAAATGAAACCACATAAGCATACAATATATGGTTTGCTTAAAATTGATTTACCTAACTCCTTCCCTAGTCCCAGGCAAATGCAATTGTTGTACAACAGAGAATTGCTTTGCAGGGGAAAAGAAATATAAGAAAAAGAAAGTTTCAATAGATATTTTGTAGCTAGTTTTGGAGATTTCAATCTATTAATAAAGAATGTAACTTTTGAAATGGAAAAAAATAGAGGAGGGACACTAAATTTATGAGGAGCAATAACCAAAGGTTATAGAATAAGGGTCATGCGTACTTTGATTTCAACTCTCTTTATACAAAACTTAAACTCAAATAGAGTAGATAATATCTGGGGAATGCCAGAAAGAAAACTCATGATGCGGTAGCACTAACCACCCCAAAGCTACGCAATGAAAGGGAAGAAGATCTGCAGAGAGTCTGGGGTTCAGCTGCACTGCACCGAACTGCATTCACCCAATGGCCTCAATAGCGGCAGTGGAAATAGTGAGTGATAAAGCCTGGCATCGTTTAGTAAGCTTCCTAAACTGATATCTATCTTAGTTTATTTGTTATATCACCAGTGTCATCATCTTAGTGTATTATAATACTGTGAAGAATGCAGGGTTCCGACAAATCTGGTGCAATCTGGCCTGGCTGTGAGGTCCCTAGTTTTGGCTATCGTAAGCTGCAGGATTTAAGTTCTTAAAAGGAATGACATCTAATACAGACAGTAGCACAGCAGGGTTATTTCTCAGACCTTCGGTACCTGTTTTGAGATCCAAGAACTTTCTTTTTTTAAAATTATTTTTTAGAAAAAAGAATATCTATGCATAATGGCATATGAATGTATATATTTAAAATACACTTGCACACATAGAGTAATATCTCTTGGTTATTTATTCACCCTGAAAATGTCCAGCATTTTTGAATCCTGACGAGGCCCTGGGCCACAGCAACCTTATAGTAATGAATTCTGTCAGCAAAGAAAATGCTGTATTCACAGCTTATCATTTTTGCTAAATTTTTCTAGGTTCTTCATCAGTGTTAGGAACTGGATCTTTACCATCACACCGGGATGATCTCCATACGATACTCAGGGAAGTGAAGCTGTAGAGAGGGCAAATAACAAGCATAGACTGAAAGAGGAGTAGGTAGAAAAAAAATGACTGTGGATCATCATTGCTGCTAACCTGCTCTGAGCAGCATAAAAGTTCCTAAGTAGGCTGCTCTTGGGCCTACCCATTTGAAAAGTGTAATAACTTTGGCTTTCCTCGTTTATTTTACGTAACAGAACGTAACTGCTCAGCTTTAAGGTGATGGAAATAACAAATTATCGAAGAGCTGTGCTACACCTTGTAGATTCACTCATGTGAATGCCCCAGAATGTGACAGTGGGCATTGCCAGCCAAAGTTGCACTTATTTTATTGTTAAATGCTATTTTCCATTTTCTATAGAAACAATAGGTTCTTATTACTCTAAGCTGGCATGACACAGTGTGAAAAATTAGATGCTGCCTCATGTACCCTGAGAAAGTCACACGTGTTTTCACTCTGTCTAATTCTTTCATAAAAGCTTCAGTCTGGTGAGGGATCTACTAAACGTCTTGTTTCCTTTTACACTGGAAAATGCCAATTTCATTACTTATTTGACAAAAGATAAAGGGAAGGAGTCCTACTATATTTACAGATAAACCACATATTTTTTTCAACCTGCAGAGATTCACCTGTTCACCTCATAGTCTATCACACGTCTAAGTAAGTCTCACAGTATTGAGTTGGGATATCTCTTGCTTCTTAGTAAAAAAAAAAAACCATCCCAAATTATTACCTTAAATCCTGTTACAGTCCTAAGGCTACTAGTAATATTCTTCCTGCTACCAGCTGATTAAAAACTTATATTGTCCTGCTGTACCTTGCTCTAGATCGCTGCCATAGACACTAAAATGTATGTTACATTTGGATGCCTGAACACTGACACAGTGCAAGAAATTCTACATTCCATGGAAATTTAAAAGAAAGAATGCAGAAAAACCAGAAATCCTGCACATCAGTAAGTAAATCTGGAGAAGACCTAGGGATAAAAATTTGATTTCATGCCTGTATTTCAACATTCTGGAATTCACATCTTCCCCTCTCATTGATTTGCCCAGACCTGTGCCAAAATTCTTTTTCCTACATGAATGTACACATGCATTCCTCTCTCTTCTGCTTTTCTTCCCCTCCATCTGCTTTTCTCTTTAGTCTCTGTAATCAGAATTTACAAGAGAGACCTCTAAAAGTTTCAAGCCAAAAATATTCAAAATAGTCTATGTCCGTGAAATGACTTTTATTTGGCAAAATAGTGGTTTTGGATGGAAATATTTTCTGTTAGCGTACTTCTGTCAATTCTAGTGAAACAATGTAATCATGAGAAACTTACAGTGAAGCAGAAAGTTCAAATGATATCATCAGCAGTGCCCTCTTAGAGAAAACCGACTCAAGATGTGACATTACCTGAAACATTAGCTAGCAATTTTGTGTGATAATAATACAATTATGTTGTGTTTTTTAAAATTCATTTAGTTGTTTCTGCTGACCTCTTAAAGATGTATGTGATAGTGCTTCATTTTACTGCTAAGATAGTTTTAAATCTATGTATATATCTCTGTTAGTGGATATGAGTCTGTATATACGACTAAAATGAGCAGATTTGCTTGACTTTATGAACTAGATGCCAGACCACATCTGAAGAACTGCTGAGCTTGCAAAGCACAATACCACACTCCTTCCATTCTCTCTTAACTCTCACACTCAGTGCTGTTACTTCTGGCCCTTCAATATTTTTTAACCATTTCATGGTTAGAAGTTGTGGTAACAAAATGGATTTTCTAATGTGCAAATCGTGATTGATCCATGACTGGGATTTACTTACTGGATTCTAACTCAGAGATGAGTACTTCCCCAACTAAGTTAGTTACATTCTTCAGTCAATGTTTTAGAAATGTTGAGTCTCAGGTCTGTAAAAGTTCTCAGCTTTGTGAAACAGAGACACTGGAAAATCTAGTCACAGAAATAGCTGGAAGTTTTTGGATGCTTAGCCTACTTGCAAAAAATCTTTCCCTCTTATGAGTACCTAAATATATTCCACTGAAATGTGGTCTTGAGCGTATGTGCTGAGAAATTTGTATTATGACCTTGCGTTACTCTTTGAATATGTCTCAGAAAAATTTGTGCTGTCACGAACATTCCTATTAATTACTGAGTGTAAGGATTTAGCTGCTGTGACCAAAATTAGGACATATTTATTTTGGAAATATTTTTCTTGATGTCTCAAATAAATAGTAAATATTTTGATTTTTCCAAGTTTGCTGTAGTCCATGTCAGTTGGTCTCTGCACCACTGGCCCAAGACCACAACCTGATTTTCTGAGAATGTAATCTGGCAACACTGGTGCTATCTTTGGGTGAATCTGAGGGACTAATGTGCCTGTTCAAATGAAGACTTAGGCTCTGTCAGAAGCAGGATGTGTGCTAAAGATTTGTTACGCTTTAACAAATGGGATGGCACTGATTTGCAGACACAGCTCACATTGATGTCAGTGAAAACTATGCATAGAGTTCAAGTGTGCAGTAAGACTCTTCACCTCTAATTCATCTCAGTGATTGCCTTATTTTAATACTAAGTCTCTCCAAAAGTAATGTTTCCTATTTATTACCATGGAAACTACAACAGATACAAAGATCACAATGACACTCCTCGATAGAGCAAATTCTCAGCTACAAAACAGTATTTTTCAATAAAGTCACCATCATTAACTACGCATTTTCACCAGTGATGAAGAAGAGTCTGCATGCCGTACTTGGGAAAATCTTCACCAGTGAAGATGACCTACTGTTGCTGCCACCACTGATGAAATGCATCACCCAACACCTCTGTTTGCCCTCCATAAATGTTCAGAAACCATCATTGAATGTCAGTGGGTGCCTTTTCCTACACATGAAGGAATTCAGATACACACCTTTGCTTCATATACACTTCCAGATGCCATTTTGTCAGACTGACCCTCTGTGGCCATCTGTTGCCAGGCAACAATGTGTAATGGAGTACTGGTGGGAAGATTCAGTCTCTACTGCTAGGTCACCAGCATCTGCTTTTGACGTTGTGGACCAACATAACAAAATAGGAGGCATTACTTTCAGAGCGCCTCTCATACAGACATCTTTGAGCTGAATTAAATTGGGATGGATCTTTAAAGATGTTGGCTGCAGATCCGTGCTGATGAGAGGTGAGAAAATACTTGCCGTTCCACGGACAAGTCGAAAACCTGCCTGAGCAAACTGCCAGTTTGACTGTTTGTAAAGTGGCCGCAGACCAGGGAATCGTTATGCACAGCCAAGTGTCAAATATTCGCCTGGCGTGTTTTGGCATCATTTCATCTTCTTCTGCAGAGGCATGCTGATTCTCATCAGAAAAGATCTGGTTTTAAAGAGCACGTAACCATTTTGAAGCCCTGTTCTCTCTCTTTTTTTTTTTTCCCCCTACAGTTTTCTTGGGAGTAACTTTAATTTCATTGGGATGTTCTGATATTGTTTTTTTTCTACTTGTAGAATATAGACATGATGAAAATTGCAGGGCTACAGTAAAGAACACTATGTTAAAGTGTAATCTGAGAAGAAAAGCACCACAAATCTGCACTGGGCAGTACAAAACAAAAGCTTTATTAAAATAGCCATTTTACAAGCTAAAATAAAAAAACAACAAGAACAAAAAAATCTTTTCTACCTCTGAGAACTTTTTTTTTTTTTTTTTTTTAAATACACTTATTCAGTGCTGGTAATCAGCATTTACAGACAAGAGTTGTATTGTCTCTCAAAGACATGCAGCAGGGACAGGGAAATAAATGTAAGCCAGAGTGCATCCAGGTCTTGACGTGTTTAGAGATCAAAGTAGAATTTACCTTTAAGCAAAAATAATGGAAGGGGATATGTGCCTCTAGAATAGCTCCCTGGATGAACAGGAATAAGCATGCTGTGTCCTAGGATGCCAAAGCAATATGAATGCCTCAACACTTGCTCTTTGACACCAGAACAGGTGTTAAAGCCTGGTCTTATACTGCTCTTTGAGGGATTTATGAAGTTGTGTGATTTTTACCTCTGTCCTGCCTATTTATGGGGTTTTCTAGGCTTATATTGCTCACTTCAGAGCATGTACCTACACAGTTCATACACAGTTATGGGCAAGCTGGTTTCGCTTCAGTGGTGAATTTCGATTTAGAGATGTTCTTTCTTAACCTGGGCCCAATAGAACTGAATTTTTGTACTTTCAGACCTCCTACGGGAAAAGATTGGCTTGCAGTGTGAGGAGTTCCTAGATTTAAGGCATTAACTTCTCTCATACTTTGCTTTTTCAAGAAGACTCCAACCTCTAGAAGTATTCATTGAGTCTTGGGAGGGTTGGCTGCCAGACTGCTTTTGACCCAGAGAGTACTTCCTACTCAACACTAGCAAGTATCTTCAAGACCTACTGTTGAGCTTCCTGCATTTTCACCAGATACTTAGTCAGGGGATGGTAACGGTAGCAGAGATATTCAGGTCTGGGCAGACTCTTATCCAGGATCGTGCATTCACAGAAGGTTCCTCCATGTCAGCTACGAAATATTCAGTGCCTGTCTAGTGGGGCTACATCATCTAACTTCAGGGCTGGAGCTGGTACAGTCTCTTTACTGTAGGGATCTGTGTTTTTGCTCTGTGCTCAGCCTAGTTTCATTCCCTGGAAGGGTATTGTCAACTTCCTTCAAGCTACTCCTTGAGTTTCCCTCATCTTGGCTCTCAAAAATATGTAATATACTTTTAAAAAAGAGTTAGGTGAATGGCTTGTAAGTTCTGGAAAGTTGGAATATTCTCCACTGTCAACTCAGCACTGCTCACAAGTACTGTGTTCTCACTTGATGTCATTAAAGACCAAAGTGGTCACCATAATTGAAAACAGTATCAGTTAGGCATTCAGGATGAGGATCTGTTTTCCATGTTAATCACTGCTAAATTAGTTGTGCTGTTACTGAGCAGGGAATTAAGACTAAGATTTTCAAAGTCTTCAGCATTAAATTACCAGTCATTGTCCCACACTGTCATTTTGGTTATGCAATTAAACAGTCTCTGAGAGATCATTTAAGAAGAAATCAGGGTGTGCATTTCCACAAAATGTTTCACATCCATTCTTTTCTATAGAAAGCTGAAGAAAAAATTAATTTTAGTAAAATGTTAGAGCAAGCTTTCAAACTGTACTATGCCACAGAGCACGAGATAATTCGTGCAGGCAGTATATCCATCTGCATTAAAATTGAGCTTGTTTCAGCTGCACAGTGAAGTTTAAAACTAGCACCCATTGGCTTCACAGATCCCAGTCTGTACACCTGTGGGATGCATTCTATTGTAAGCAATGCCATTCCATGGATGATTCACCTTCTTGACAGAAATTCTAACATTTTTGTGTGTTAGATGCTGCCATATTAACAAAAATGGTAGCATTCTAACAGGAAGTATAATTATTTAGCCACATATGTGTTTCTCTTGCCCAGACACTATATTTTATTTTTTAAGTGATTGTCATTAATTTGCCAACAAATTATTTTTCATATTTCAGGCTGAGAGCAGAGATACCGTTTTATAAGTGCTGAGAACTGTCAGACATCCTTAATATGTCTTTGACATATTTTTATGCATTCTGTGTTGCTTTATCACTCATTAAAGCTCATCTTGCAGGACTTAACAATCTTGGCCTTGATCCTATAAGCATGTATATGCCTTGCTTTATGCATATAAGCACACCCATTGAAATCAATATTCAGGCACATTACATTAAGTACACACATAAGTGTTTGCAGGATTGAGGCTGCCATTTCTCTTTTTTTTTCTTTTTCTTTTTTTTTTTTTTTTCGTATTCATACTATTTTCTGTCTTGTATCTATTGTAGTCTTTTGAGTAAATGATTCATAGACTGAATAGGGCTCTTCAGATCTCATTCCTCACTGGATGATACAATTTCTCACATAGTGCCAGAACCCACTCAAGGTTTTCAATCTTTGCATTCACTTCCACTATTCCAGATCTCCTCCTAAGAGCAAAACTGAATTTTGTGGCAATGACAGAAGAGATTCATGGGGTGCATCCAGGGAAAATTCAGAGTGATTTGCAAGGGTGAGGTGGATGAGGAGCTAGAAAAGCCAGGGCATGTTTTGTAGAGCAGTGTGCATTGAGGAGCTGTCTGTGAAGTTTCAGCAGAGAACTACATTGTGGAAGGAGGCAGAGAGAAACTCTGAAGATTTTGGGAGAGAGAGGGTGGACTTCTGTTCTTGGTGGCTGTATACTGTACCTGGTCCTACACTGGCTGTGGATCATTTATTTATTTGCACAATCAATTAAAACAGTCTTCAGAGTGGCTTTCTCCATGAAATGTGCTATTGACTGTTCTCATAGCAATCTATTCTGCCTTTCTGAAGGAAAGTAAGATTCTGAAACTGAATCTTTGGCAAACTTCAGTAGGAATATCCTACCTTAAATATTAGAATCTTACAAAACAAACCTCTTTCTATTGTTGTTGTTGTTGTTGTTGTTATTATTATTATTATTTCAAAGAATCACAGAATCATAGAAGTTGGAAGGGATGTTATGTGGCCTCACCAGGGCATAGTAGAGTTGGGGCAACTAGCTAACAGGCCTCCAGATAGGTTGTTCTGCCAGTCCTCAAGCACTTCTCCTGTTTTCCAAGACGTTTCAAAGAAGAAAGAGAACAACTTGGCAATTACTTCTACCAGACTCCTGAGCACTTGTGGGTTCATCCCATCAAGGCCCATGGATTTATGTGCCTGGACTATCTCTGACCAGATCCAATTCTATCAAGGGGAAGTCTTCCTTTCCTCAGGCTCTCTCTATTATCTCCAGCATATGGGATTCCTGAGGGGCAGTCTTAGCAGTAAATACTGAAGCAAAGAAGGTATTTAGTAACTTCACCTCTCATTATCCTCCATCGCCAGGCATTTTGTACTAGGATCATGATGGATGACTTAAAAGTTGAATGGGAAAGAGGATATTATGACTTTTATTAGATCTTTTTTGTCAGGCTATTTAATCCTTCATTTTTCAAAGGGATTTCGTTTATAAAGAAACCCTTTTTTCCTCAACTCATATCAATTATGAAAATTCTTCATTATTTTTAAAAAAAGATTTTTTAAAAAAGTCAGAGTTGTTTTCTGCCATTTGTGCTGTCTGTCTGTGTTTCATTTTTTTTCCTCAACAACAACAACAAAAAAGGACCACACATTTTTGTTGGTGTTTACAGTAAGTTTCTTAAGATTTCATGTACCAACACTGGAACCTCTCACTTGTTATTGTGGTAGGACTGTTTAGCCTCATATTTAACTTTTTGTAACAGCATTTATAAGTAAAATATGGGAACGTTTTTTGTGGTGATGAAATTATGTTTACAAATCTGAAATGCTATGAAAAACCTGAAAATATTTCTGTAAATATGAAGAGTTACAACATCTTATATTTGCTCAGCAGCTTTGGACTTGGCTCATCATTCATTATTTTTCCCATGCCACATTTTAGTGTGGGAATCCCTTAAGTAAAAGATTAAGTTTGAATTTCGTTCTCTATTTTATTAAGTACATGAGTATGGATATTAATCAATAATTCTTTACTCATTTCTACACATTTCAGTATCTCTGAATTTAAAAATTGTAGAACTGTGCTTGAAAAGCATTTGCTTTTTCCACCTGCACCAGAAAGATGTGAATCTTTGTTTCATTAAATCTGGCTACGTGTGGCTACAAAAACGCTGCTATCTCAGCCACAGAGTCATTGATCACATCTGACAGATTTTTCTAATCTATAATAAGCAACATTTTTTCTAATCTATAATAAGCAACATTTCTCATAATAAGACATAAAAATAGGATATGAATTTACATGACACACCACAGAATATCAGTGTATACAAACTCATATTTAAATTTCCAAGCCTTTAGGGGCTATGTTAATTTTTTGCACCATTAAGTAGTTTCCAGTTTTAATCCCCATTTATTATTAGGCAAAACCACAACACAGACATACAATCCATTACAGCCCACAGTGGCAGAAGGGTTTCAGCAGCACAGCTATGCTCTCTTTCTCTGGAGAGCAGTGGATTTTGCAGCCGCTCCTCCATCTCCTGAATCATTGCAACCAACATCTGGCCTTTCTAGAGACTCCCAGCAATGGGATAGTGAGGATGGGGAATTTCTTCTGATTGAAAGTAGAATTTGTCTTCAATTATGTGTATTAAAAAGAGAAAGAGAGAGTATGGGGAAGTTGGGTTTATGAGTTATACACATTTTAATTTACAGGCTTGTATAATGCTTATGACCACTAAAAGCGTGGAGTTAGCTCCAGCTCTGGGACTCTCTTTTCCACTCTCAGGTAACCACCAATACTCTTTTAGCTCAAGTGCAAGTATACAGCTTCTTTTTTTTTTTGTTTTATTTTCATTTTTCCAATTTTTTTTTTTGTCAGGATGAAAGAGAAGGAGGAGTGTGGTGGGAAAGTATTCATTTCTCATGCAGTGGTCTCCAAATGCATTATAAACTTTTATTGCTTTGGAAGGTGTTATACAGTTAGATTGATTTGCATTTGTGAAAGATAGATGGATGAGAACTTCTAAGGAGTATCTGTGATGATCATAAGATTCCACATGACCACAAACAGCCTTTTTCCCATGTCTCAATAAACCTGTTTTTGAGAGTAAATAGCTGGAATGGAAACAGATTTCTTGGAAAAATGTTGTAATTTAATGCATGTAAACAAGAGTTTTATAATAGCCTCAATCATACTGGGAATTCTGAAAGAAGTAATTCGAACAAATATCAGTTTTTTATTGAGAGGCACCCAAGAGGGTGGTGATGGTGCAGTCTTTTTTTCTTTTTTCTTTTTTTTTCTTTCCCTTTCCCCCCTGAAGTGGAATAGATTGAAACTTTCACAGTGCTTTCATTTAAAAATCCTGCCAGGAATCTAGCTCTAGAAGTTCCTAGGCCATAACTCAAAATCACAAAATGGCTGAGATTGGAAAGAACCTCTGGAGACCATCTATTCTGATCCATGTTCTGAGCAGGGTTAAACAGAACAGGTTTCTTGGGGTATCTGGTCAGGTTTTGAATGTCTCCAAGGATGAAGAATACACAGTCTTACAGGGAAATCTATTCCAGTGTTTTTTTTTTTTCCAGAGATTTCTTATAATTGATCAAGATTTCCTATAAACTTTTCAGTTTGTCCCCACTGCCTCTTGTCTCGCTGAACACCACTGAGAAGAGTTTTAGCACCATATCCTATATCAGGTTTTTATACATACTGATAAGATCCCCTGAGCCTTTTATTCTGGAGGCTGAACAGAAGGTCAACCATTTCCTGGGTTGCATCAGGAGAAGCGTGACCAGCAGACAGTTGAAGGTGATTCTGCTCCTCTGCTCTATTCTCATAAGACCGTACCTGCAGTACTATGTCCAGTTATGGCACCCTCAAAGCAAAAAGGACATTGAGTTGTTGAAACAGGTCCAGAGGAGGGTCACAAAGATGACCAGAGGGCTGGAGCACCTCTGCTATGAGTACAGGCTGAGAGAGCTCAGGCTTTTCAGCCTGGAGAAGATAAGGCTCTGGGAGAACCTTATAGAGGTCTTCCAGTACCTGAAGGAAGACTTCAGGAAAGCTGGGGAGCTACTTTTCCAAAGGACATGTAGTGAGAGGATGTGGAGAGATGGTGTTAAACTGGAAGAGGTTAAAGGAGGTATTAGGAAGAAATTCTTTACTATGAGGATGGTGAGATGCTGGAATAGATTGCCCAGAGAGGTTGTGGATATCCCCACCCTGGAGACGTTTAAGGCCAGGCTGTATGGGGCTTTGAGCAACCTAGTCTAACCTAGCTGTCCCTGCATGTAGCAGAGAGATTGGAGCTAGATTATCTTAAAGATCCATTCAGAACAAAAGCAATCTATAATTCTATGATCACTGAATAGGTCAAAATATATTCTCCTTAGACCCGAGGCTGTGATCTTGCATTGGAAATATTTAGATGATTCATACTAGATTGCATAAATCAAGCAGATAAAATTGTGGCTTCTTATCAGGGAAGCATGAGTGTTTTATTTGTTTGTTTGTTTAAACAATGAGTTTCATAGGCTTTTTATTTTATATTTGGGCAGTGCATAGCATAATACTACCCATTTTCTGCTCAGAACTCCAAATACTGCCTCAGTTAATAATAATGCAACTATAACTCCGGTTATTTTGTTTGATAGACTGACTTGGACAACATAGTTGGTATGATGATGACAGCTTTCTTTGTTTGCTCCTTATGACTCATAAATTTGGAGAAAGTAAACTGGGTATAACCAGTTCATACTCCAAGTTCCCAGTACTCCCTCCAGGCCTAATTCTCTGAACAAGTCCCAGACTTCTTTTACTTATTTCAAAGCCATACGTCTAAAATCACACTACTCTCTAACTAAAAGAGAAGAATTCTCTGAAAATGACCATAGTTATAATATGATAATTGCATAATAATATCAAATGGTAACATGTTAAGATGGAAAGGATATGCCTACACAGACAGGAAAATTCCTGTTTTGGAAATGAATAGCCCTATGTTTGGTATGAAAGAGTCGAATTGTCTTTATAAGATGTAATAAAATAATGAATTAAGAAATTCTGGTAACATCAAGACAACCATGAATGAAGTTTATGCAGTGTATGCTACAAAAAGAGCCTTAATATATCTTTACTTACATAAGTAATATTTTCCTGTCTTTCCCTGAGTGCTCAATGAAGACAAAGATTTTGAAGGGCATGGATGGGCACTGGACCACATTTAAGGGAATTTCATGCTCTCCAGCCTGACTCAGCAGATAAATGAGAGCTCTCAACTAGTGCTGACTTCACCATCTAAGAGTCACATCCTCAGGAACTATTTGCCCTTTATCTATGTATTCTGAAAAGATGAGTGTAATCCTGAGCAAAAGCTTGATTCATGGAAGAAACAAGTTTGAGAGGAGAGAAATGAATGCCATATTCCTCTCCTGACTACTCAAACCTTCCAGCCCTTGTCACACAATGAAATGAGGGATGAATTTTAAAAGAAGCATGCCTACAAAAATTATTTTAAAATGATTGTTTTTAATGTTTTATACTGCAGCATGCTCCTAGTTTTCACAAACCAGTCTTCAGCAGAGAATGCCTGGATATTAAAATTAAAGAAACATTTTTGAAAGCCTCAAAACTCTTTCATCATTTACTTCTTTATTTTTGGCTTAGAAAAACAAAGACTCAGTAAACTTTTTTTTTTTTTTTTTTTACTTTTTTTTTTGTTAAATCAAAACATATTGTGGCTTAATTTCTTGATGACAAGGTACAACATTCTAAAGGGGAAAAAGCCTTTTTCTGGAAAATTTATTTTGAGGTCCTGGTAAGCCTGTGTCACTGAACTGAAAGTGCTGTATGAGCTGATAGAGCTAATGAGTAGCCAATGAGATAATCTGCATCTAAATAACTGATGCACAGATTCTGATGTTATACTAAAGCAGATTAATAAAAAGCACAAATCAAAATTGTGTTGTGTGAATGTGTGACAACCAAATGGTGATTTGATCTCCCTAAAATTTATGCTTTACAGCAAAACAAAATAACTTGTAAACAAAAAGGGAACAATTTACATTTTAATTTCATCAAATTTGTAATTCTCTAAAGTAATAAACCCATTACTTAAAGGTGAAGGATCTTTCTTACAACAGGGTGAAAGATCAAGAAATTCATTACTTTGTAAGCTTGTTCATGCAAAAAAGCATTTGCAAACAGCAAATTATAAATCATGAAAGCTTTTCTTCTCCTCCCTCCACCTTTTTAATCACTTTCGCATTGTGGGTTTTTCAGCTATGACTATGTAAGAGGCCCACTGGACACCACTGTCCATGATTACCAAACAGTGAAATGTGTTTTGTCCAGGTATTACTCTGTGGTTTGTTATTGGTTCCAGGAAACAACAGAATGAATAATGCCATTATCTGAACTTCAGCTGTGCCCAATATTGATAAGCAAAAAAATATCAGCACATGATGGCAAGAGTAAAAGCTCGATTTACAGATCCTTCAACTTCTAATCCTATGATAATTATTGCATTATTTGCACAGAATTCCATGCAATCAACCAGAGTAGAATATATGCGTTCAATGCCATCTACACAGATCTTTAACTAGCATTTTAGTGGGTCTGGAATAGAGTCTTAGGCCTCCAAATCAGTATAATTTGCCTTCTTCACTACTTGAATACAGATCTGTAACAACGTTTCTGGCTTTTACACTCAGACTCTCTCAATGAGATTATGCGTCCACCCAGCCTGACCTTTGTGAACATCAAAATTGTCAGTCTGTCCCTCCCTGATCCATTCCCTTAGAAAGTCTTTCAAAGATTTCAGATGAAGGCAATTTGGTAGGAATAGTCAGTATAAGCTCTCTGCATGTTTTCCTGTTGAAGCCATGTTCAGCAGGATGCTGAAGAGTGATGAGTGACTCCACTACTTGAAGAGGAGTATATAGTCCAAGGACAGGGAAGAACCTTTCTCCAGGCTTATGTCTTCCATGGGAACCAGCCCATAGCCTGAAGCTCAAAATAAAAAAATAGCAAAGACATTTTGTAATGGTCATGAGTTGAGCCTTTGTTGCAAGTTTGTTTGTGTTTTTGTTTTGAGAGATGTGAACTTCATCGGTTAGAAGTCAGATGGGTTTGACAATTGAGACTGGATAACTTACAAATTTTAGCTACTGGTAAATTTAAAGCCCCTGATGTCTCGATCACTACCTGAATAGCAAAAATAATATAGAAATAAGTGAATATATGTATATGGTATTTGGAAACAAACAAAAAATTTACACGTATTGTTTGACAGGTGGAAGAAATTTCAGCATTACAATTTTGCAAAGAGCCCTTTAGGTCCTTAAAAGGACAAACACCTGATTCAAGGGTCATTTGTTTGGGTCTGCTATGTACAACAGTAAAAGTTCAGGTAACAGCTTAAGCTTTTTAAGACAAAAGCTTAAAGAAGAAAAAAAAGCCAATTTGGGTCTAAAATTTATAGATGGAAAGTAAACAAATTAAGTGATCGGACCTTTACAGTGATGACCTTTCTTAACCTATCTGGGGTTATGAGAATCAGAAATAGTCTCTGCATATCTCCCTAATTTATCCATACGGGACAAAGCAGCAAATTTCCAGAAAAGGAGAAAATAGACCAAAGAAGTCATCTTTGTTCAAGACAGTCCCTAATTCTGTAATAGGAAGCCGCCATTAATTGAAGCTGAATACAGGGCAATAATACTGAAAGAACCAAGATATGTTTTCCTGGACATGTAATGTGAACTTGCAGTGTCAGCCAAGGTGTAAACTGATAACATTGCTTTCTCTTCGATTAGCCAAGAATTGCTAGTATGGACCAAACTGATTTCCTTGGTCCCTTTTCATTGCATATTTGACCCCGTTAGGTCTAATGTCAAATCCTGTTGTTCACTTGGCTGCATATCTGTTGAGGTCACTGTCTCTTAATTTGCACTCCTCCTGAAAAGACTTTCATATTCACTGTTGGAGATTAATATTTTGTAAAATTCTGACAGAAGATCCAAATACTAAACATTTACTTGCAGTCTAATGTCAAAGTAGTATTTATCTCCTATATAAATCCATATACAGCGTTTATGGATCACTGACATCCCAGTATGTACTGCTGGTTGCTTTTAGTTTCCAGAGATTTTATTCTTGTGTCTATAGCAATGTACAATCTCATTGCCAGTTCAAACGAAAATAAGTAACTCTAGAAAAATTATGTTTCTCTCTTACTTTAATACAGGAATACTCAGATCTCAGCAATGTTCCTCATTACAATACTGAAAATATTTACATTTTCATGCAGAAAAAAAAATATCAGAAAATAACCCCATGGTTACTTTACAATCATATCTGGAAACACGAGTAAAATGACTTTATGGCCTTACTATAGTTAAGAACCCTCTCTTATTTGGTCATGTATTTTTTCTGCTTTTGTACATAGCCTTATCCCAGATGCAGTGAACTTTCTCTTTTGAAAATTTGTATGACTTTGTGATCTGAAATATGATGACAGGACAAGTTTGCCTGCTTATCCTGAAATAACTTTTTCTTTCTAACAATTGTATTTATTAGATTCTTGCTAAATGGCTGCAGACTAGCAATTTTATGAGTTTAGAATTTAATTTCTTTCCAGAGGCCTATTTGGCCAACCTGAAAACTGGCTTACATCTAAGGACAATCTCTGACAGCTCTTTTAAACCAGATGTAGCATGCACATATGTGTTTGCAGTTTGGCCTGTAGGTTTGGATGCAAAAGTATTTTTGAGGTAGTATCACCTCCAGGTAAATTAAAAAATTCTTCTCATATAATTATACCCATTTAAACTGATCTAATTTAAACCTGTTAGAATTCTTCAGGAGACTATTTATCCCACTGGCATTAGAGGTATAACGACAGGCAGAGATGCCATATTCTCTGGAGCTGCCTATCTCTAAATAAGGTCAGATATTTTACCTACCAAATCAGAGTCATGTTTCTGATATTTCTGGGATTGTCCTTGGAGAAACATATGCTGAATAGTGCATCCAGACCAAGAAAGTATGCAAACAAACAAAATCGCTTTCTCCATAATTTGTTATGTTTTGTGTTAGTTGTTTGAAATAGTGAGTTTTAACACCTGCAAGAAATAAATATTTGTCAGTATGGTAAGTATTTGTTCAGTCTTCTACAGTATATGACAGCATATACCTTCCACATGATATTCTCCAATTTTTTTCACAATGTGATTTATTTAACTCCTCCTTTATAGCCAAGAAAATAGTAATGATTGCAAAACCTTTAATTTTTAATAGCAATGACTTCTTCTTATCAGCCATCTAAGGACAGTACTTTGTATATATATATATTATTGGTTGGGGTCTCAAGCCTTCTGCATACTAATTAAGGCTAGCAGCATTCAGACATGTCTTAATTTCTATCTCATCAATAAGTAGCAGTAGGCATTCCTGCATAGTAAAGCATGTGTGAGAGTCTGGAATCAAATACATGTGTCCTGACTTCCACAGTCAGGCAAGAACTCCAGCCTTCGGGGTGGCTTAATCATAGAGCTAGCCACAAGGGACCGTCAGGCTCCCTTGCCATCCTAATCAAGAAACCAAGCAGATGAGCCTGCAGACTGTGATGAAGAAAAGCTCAATTGGCTTAGAGTTGAAATATAATGAGCATGTATAACCTCTGTAATTCTTTTAGCTGAAAACCTCACAGTGTAAGGGAATCAGAATGGTGTATTAAGTTCTACTAAAACTAATTGTCTACAAGATTCGTAGAGTAACATAATATTATTTTAACACTTTTTGGCTCTAACACTGTCCTTATACCTTTAAATATAAAGATTATTTCTTGGAAAAGTGATTAGAATATTAAAACTCTATAAAAGTAGGCATTAGCTGATGATCCTGTCATTATGTTGAGTACCCATGGATTCACCTCAGCACACCTAGTGATTTCACAAAGGCTATTATCTCATGGCTACAACCCCTTCTTCTGAGCTTATTACTTTAAATAAAAAATGTTAATGGTTTCTCAGAAACTCATGATGAGAAATGGAAGATTTCTTACACAAAGGAGTATGCTTTCCAAATTTCAAAGCTTGCATTAAACTTTCCAGCAAATGGCCAAAATTCTCAGTCGGCCAATAATATTGTGAGGTGAATTCAGCCTTCTTTTACACTTAGATGCCATTTAGATACATTTTATTACTAGTTATTAAACATCACTGCATGTTATATATAAAATTACTTAAGAATGTGCATTGTGCATACAGGGAGAATGAGATTAAATTAGCAGGTCTGAATCATAAACAAGATCAGACTAGATGATCTAAAACCTCCCACTTGGCTTAAAATCTGGGGTCAAACATTGATCTCAAAATAATTGGTACACAGGTATAGAGAATTAAGGGTATTTTAAGGAAAGAAGAGCAGACAGACTGACATGCAAATATTTGACTGCATTTCATGTATGATCCTGTGGTGGAATAGTAAAGATAATTACGTGGCTTTGAGAGATTCAGAAGGCACAAGTAAATCAACAGAGAGAGCAGTAGAAAGCAGAGGGAGTTTAGGTGGAGTTAGGACCTCAGCCTGTGCAGAATATTACCACTCATTGCAAAAGCTTTGAGTGCCAGTGTGAAACATTGTTTCTGGCAGTAATTTGCCTCTTTTTAACTTCAAGACTCTCTCCTTGCTCTTAACCCCCCTAAATCATCAGAGGGTGATACACCTAACTCTCAGAACTTGATTTTGGATTTGAATTTTTCCTCCCTTTGCTCTGTTTCCAGAAGATTTCTAAGCTTCTAAGACCTTCTTCTGGACTCTATTCACCTAACACAAGCTACAGGAAACCAATAAGAAGTTGTGGGAGTGTACTTTGCTTAATGAAAAGCTATGACAAACATTATCACAATCTAGAACCATTACAACATCTGGAAACCAGAGGTGACAGGGCTTGAGTGCAAGATACATAACCATCTAGTCCAGGCAATAACAAGCCTTGAAGAAACTATGCATAAGGCACCTGGCAGTAAATTAAATCTTTAGAGGAAAAGAAGTGATCAATTTACAACTTTTGCTGCTAGGCAGTGAAAAGAGGAGAAACTGGAGGAAACGAGGAGATCACACTGTTGACTGCATGAGCCAATCATGATATAATGTATAAACAAACAAAAAACAATAAAAGAAGCAAAAACTACAAACAAACAAAATCACAAACAAAAGAAAACCACCAGCCAAATCACCTGGACAGATGGCAAAGAAACATAAAAGCAAACTTTGTTGCTACAGAGAAAGACATACAAATTGAGTCCATAAGGTGGTCATGGATGCTGGGATATTACTCTTTACTAGGGCTAATGATGAAGGGACAGAAGGCAGAGGTCTTATATTTTGCAGATGATGAACCTATGCAGTGAAGTAAGTGTGTAAGCCAGAAAGGTGGGGAAAGTTGGCACACTGTGCATGAAGAATGATGCTGGCAAAGGCCTAACTGGCAAAAGCCAGAGTGGTTTTGTGTGCTGAGATTTCGATTGTTGAAAAAAAAAAAAAAAAAAAAAATCTATAGGAAAAGTGATTAGAGAACTTTAGACAACTTGTTGATAACATTTCCTGCTAGAATAATGAATGATGGCTATGTTTCACTCAAGAAAGAAATTATTATTAATAGCATTCATAATGTTTCAGCAAAAAAAAAAACAGCATTAAGAAATTTTTTCATATACCTGAGCAATTACACTTGTTTTTGTATTTCTGATTTGTCTCCCTCTAAAAAAGTAAATGATCTGAACACAACATATCTTCCTGCACAATACAGACGTTTTTCCAAAGCTGACCTCGTTGCAAAACTTCTGTGTGTAATAGTTACTCCCCACATGCTTTGCGAACATCAGCCTGGATTTGAGAGAAATATGGACTATGCTGACTAATCTTTTGGCTAGTCTCCTCAGATAGATAGGGAATCAATAGATTAATAAAATGAGGAAAAAAAGATAGGAAACTTGCCTTAAGCAAACATCTATCTCAGCAGCATTTATGAAATGATAAGATTTTTAGCTCAGTGGGTGAACAGCCCTTGTGCTTGAGTATGATCTCTCCTTCATGACTGTGAGTGAGGGTCAAGCAATGCTGCTGTTTACTTTGACACAAACCTCTGCTTTAGGGATACGGCCATAGCACCATAAGCTGCACCTTGTGGACTTTCAAGATATGACTCTGACAATGCAGTGACCACAACAATGAGCTCCTATGCATGGGTTACTTCTCTGGGTCCTTTTGCTCTTCCCCAGCCTCATTTCCCCTCTCTGCATCCAGAAGTTTCTTGTGGCATCACTTGTTTGACCCTGCAGTTTGATAAGGCAGTGCGTCCTTCCCCACACACAGCCTTCAACAAAGCAGGATCTGAACTGTAGTTTTCCAATGTTTATGATGGTCTTATGATCTGGAAAGGATGAGGATGTCTTATTCTGCTGGGATAATAGCCTGGAACAGAGGCTGGTACTTTTATCAGAAAGTATGGGCACTGTAGTACCAGAGCAAAACAAAAAAGATGATCTGGGAATACTCTTTTATCTATTTCTCTCACTTTTCCCTAAGTTGTCAAGCCCTACTGGTACAATTGCAAAGCCACTCAGGGCAAGTACTAGAGGGCTAAGATATAATGAGAGATTTGATCTCTCTTTCACTTCTGAGAAATGAAGTAGCTGGACAGCAGAGCTTGCCAGGTTCACTTTGGATTCATTAGTAAAGGCATTTTTGACATACAGCTTGTGATCATTACCCACTACAGGCACATTAAAGGGCACATCAGCATGGCACAACACTGTACCCTAAAGCAATACTCTAGGCATCTATTCACAGAGCTCTAGGGTTAAGCTTTACAGTTAAAATCTAGATTCAGGAGGGAGCTGGAAGTGAAGCAAGGGGCTTGCAGTCCCTAAACATTCACATACAGTATTGTGGAGTGCTGGTCTGAATAGTTGAGGTTACAGTGAGGGGTGTTAGGGCCATTCATTAAATTCACCTGGTCTTGAGAAAGGTATGAACTGTGCCAATTTACTATTTAGGGAGCTTTAACTAAGGGAATACCTAAGACAATAACTGAGATGAAGTGACAGATGCTAGTTAGGCACTCATCAGGCATTAGAGGAGTGCAGTAAAGCCATCTTTTCATTCAAGGGCCCATTGCTTGCCTGACATGTGAAGTATCAACCTGGATTCAGAAATAAATCACATCTAGGAGAAACATAGGAACGTTATTATTGTATTCCCTCCTTTCAAGCCAGAGCAGAATTGTTTTTGTCATATGTGTCTGAATATGGACTGTATTTATAAATGAGTGAAATGATGAGTAAAGGTTTTAGTTCTTAGCTACAGTTATTATGTTATTTCCTTTGTTGTCAGTGTTTAAAAAACCTTTTTATATAATGACCTTCACTTTATATCTACCTATAATTTGTGATTGTGTCATTCCTGAGTCATGCCTGTGCAAACTTCTGTGTGTTCATATTATGATGGAGACAAGGGAGTTCTCTGAAAGATTTCCCAGTGTCTGCATCATGTTGATATCTGCATCATGTTGATATCTGCATCAAAGATTTCTTAAAGCAGTACCCACAAAGTCTGTGCCACTGAGTTGCTAAGAATACATGCAAACAGGCTGTCCTTAAGCTGTAAGCATCTCTTCAAGATTTATCACCCATTGATGAAAGCCTATAAAGTCATGTTCTACAGGAAAGGGTGTTCTGGGGCTAGAAAAGGGTAGGAATGGCTGGCTATTAATAAGAAACTGTAACATGTCCAAGCTAGTATTTCAAAGATATTCAGATTTTTTTGTTGTTGAATTTTAGCTTTACAACTTCAGAAATTGCCCCTGGTCCACCCAATAACACACCTCTTTATAAGCAGATGCACATCAACAAATGAAACTCCTGCTGTACCCAGACCCAGAAATAGTGTGTGGCAAAACTTCAGGCACTGCAATAAACTACTCAAAGCATTCTCTGCTTGGGTGAGGTGAAGGAAATCGTTTCACTTCAGTCAGAAATGCAGACCAGATCTCTAAATTGAAACATTCCACTTAAGTTCCTGCTGGGACTTCACAGAGTGGTTGCTTTCCTTCATGCTAGATTTATTTGAATGACCTTATTATGGAAAATGGGATTTTATATCTCAATGCCCATTACAAGTTTGTTTTTTTTTTTATTTGTTACAATGAAAACATTTCATTAAAGCCCTTATTGAATAGCTAAGTGTGAATCTTGGGAGTGAATAAAAGTCATTTACTGAATCAGCCTAAGCTGGAACTAAGAAAGCATGGAGAGCTAAGACCTATGAAAAGCTTGGTGCATGTGAAGTTTCATAGCAAATGTTACAAGACACGGCTCAAGTTCACTTCTAAAATAAACAAACAAAGGAAAGGCCCAAGTTTTTTCATTTAAAGAGAACATGATTTCAAGATCAGCTTTTATCCCTTCTTTGGGGAAAAATAGTACCTGCAAGATAGAGCATCTGTGAAAGACCTTCTGTAGCTCCTCTGTGTCCATAAGCTGCCATCCACACTCTGCCAGTCATGCTGAAGGGAGTGGGGTCATTGTCTTCGTTTTCCCTCATGATCCTACATGATCCATCCCCAAAGCAGAAGGGGTGAAGTTGCCAGGGTTTGCGCTGTCTATACCACAGAAGCTCAAAGAACAACGTCCCTCTACCTCCCATTTAATTAAATTTTAAAAATCATTCTGCAGCTTCAACTTAAGGCATGACTTAATTCTTTCCTTTCTTTCCTCTTTTTTTTTTTTTTTTTTTTTTAATTATTTAAAGTCAATATTCAGATGTAGGAAATTCTATGTTCTTAAAGACCAGAGCTCTTATTTGTGTATGCTGTAGTTTTATTTCAGCAGGTAAGGAGATGGGAACAGACTCTGTTCCCTGCTACCCCCCAAAGTAAATTCACTGATTTCAGTGGCATTTATTCTTGAATTACTCTGGCTTAGCTGACAGCAGTGTGGCTGACTGTGACTATACAGATATATATACTGTTTATATGTTGATTAAATATGCACACAAATGCAACAAGCCATCAGTCAAAGAAATCACATTTGCTCTGCTGCTAGGATATAAACTAAAATCATGAAAAGAAAATGCATTCCTCTGATATATTGAATGATACAATTTCAATAGAAAGCATTGCTTCACATTGTTTAATGTGATTAGTGCCTGTGAAAAGCACTGAATTAACAGATTGGAAATGGGTGTCCTCTGTTTACTGATTAAAACACAGCAAAACCCAACAGCTGATTTCATGTGCCCTATTCTACCAATTTTCCTTAACTTGATCTGGAGGTTATCCTTTGATGAAAAGAGGTGATTTCCTATGCCATTGTTGTTTATTCTTAGAAGCATATAAGAAGAGACTTACGTTGTCTTTTCTAAGACATGAATAGTGGCTCACTACATTTTCCATAATCTGACCTTCTGCAACAACATTCAGGTAGGTGCTGTCAAGCTTTTTTCGTGTCTGAACATGGGATCATGAATTGAAAGTATCACCAAGCAACGTTAAAAGAAATCCATTATTTAAATACCCAGCTGCCACCTGTGCGTTGAGTTTGTTTCATAATGACAGTGGTAACTTTCTTGGATGCCCACATGCTTTCAGGCTATCAGAATAGAAAGTCAGCATTTAAAACATCTTATGAGAGACTTATCACTCAGTATTTATAAATAGATGTTGTTATGTAGTTTCTATATGTTATGCCCAATCCTTATAGCTAGATTCAAAGCCTCTTGTGCATATCGTGGCATCTTGCAACATTTTGGTTTTAGGGATGTAGCAGTAAAGCAGTAAAAGCCTAGCTAAAAGTATTCAGAATAAAAAAAAATGAACAGTCAAATATCTTTGCAACTCTGAGCACCTCAATAATCCATACTTTGCAGAGAATACTTTGCATTTAGGCATACATTAATAATGATGATGTAGCACTTAGATGTAGCACTGACTTAATGTGTTTCTTGATTATTCACAAATGTCTTGATTTTCCATCTTGTTGAGTACTTGTACAAGGTACTTGGAACACATCCCCAACCAAATCCTTAAATCTGTGAAAATCCGGCCCTGAGTGGAGGCATCAGGGCAATTGTCAGCATATTCCTACATAAAATTCTACTGGAAAAAAAAGCAATCATTTCATAGACAGGTGCATAAAAAATTGTCATCTTTCTTTTTCTTTGTTTGTATCTTGATTAGTACCTTGTTATCGTTAGTAATGTGTAATATTTATGAGTAACTGCACTGACTCAGCAGAACTCTTCAAGGAATGAGCTATTGCATGCCAGTTTTAAAAAAGAAAAAATCTAGCAATGCGCTGTTTTTCGTACTCTTACTGACAATGCATGACCAGCATAGTCCTTCAGGATCTTTGGATCTCAGCCAGAATGCTTTGCATAGAGTAAAATATGATGCTATTGACTGTAATAGCAATTAAATAAATTATTCACTTTATTTATTTATTTATTTTTAAAGAAAAACTGTCTCTGAGATTCAGTTCCCCACCTGCACATTCTCTGGGCTGCTGGAACACATGGAAACGAAGTAGTGAGTGATGTTAGGAGTTAGCACATTATCATTTTCTCTCTCCTCTATTCATCCAAGGTGTAGAGAGATAACTTTAGCTATCGTCTTCAGAAGAAAAAAATGGGAGTTCAAGGCACTGTCAAGGAGCTGTTCAGCTTTGGCTTTTAATTAAAGTAAACATAGTTAAAAACATTTCCATTAGAAGAGAGAGCGTTAATCTCTTGTAACATTCCGACCACTTTCAAATAAGGGTGGAATGCATACTACCTCACGGAGTGAGATTACAGTATAAAAATTTGCCAATGTAACAGCTGCCAATAGAAAATACTGTGATTTTCATTACACCGTGCTCATTTATCATCAGAAAAAAATGCAAGGATGAGACCTTCCATACAAGTTTAGGCATATGCCCTTGAGAGCTAAAGAATGACTTTTCATTGCAATTCCAAATGTTAATATCCCCACAGGAGCGTAGAACCAACAGAGGAATCTACTATTCTATGTAGCCATCATATTCATCTCAGTGAGTGAACATCATACACCAGTATGGCTTAATACTGTGAATTGTTAGTTCAGAGTCACATTGCAGAACCAGAAACATCGGCAGCTCTTCCTTAGGCTCCTGTCCAACTGGAAAAAGAATTTCCCTGATATAAAAGATATTTTTGTACACACCACAGAACAAGCTAGATCAAAACTTGCTTCATTTTTTTTTTTTTTTTTATTTTAATAAAGAGATTATGTTTTAAATTATAACAAGGAGTAAGTGAGAGAGGAAAAGAGTAGAAGGGACACAATGGTCATAGAACAATAAGCAGAAGAGTGGGCAGTAATATGAGCATGTTACTGCTTACACAGCTCTAGCATGCCCTATTGGACTTGCTTCTGGGAAACTTCATACCAGATAGATACTGATGATATAGAAGGACTCAAGTAAGGCAATAGCACTGGAAGGAAAATAATTTATGGTACAAAAGGTGAGAAGAATTAAAATATCAAGGTTCATCTTTGGGAGAAACATGATAACATTCTACAGATTTCTGGAAGGAGTTTGTTCCAAAGAATAGAATATTCTTACTTTTAGAAGAAATACAACATAAGAGGGCAGAATAAAAAAATAAAAAATAGCAAATAAAAAATATAATAAGAAACAGCTTACACAAGACAGAATTCTCTATAATCATCTACTGAGAGAAGAAGTCAGTCGAATTATTTATTGCAAAGTAGCTGGGGTAAATCGTTACTAGTGTATGAACTGTGAGAGGACAGAGATGCTATATCCCTACAGAGATATTTTAAAGTGGTACAACAAATGTTAATATAAAGATGCAGGTATCTGGATAAAGGTAAAGAATATGTATGTTATCTATATTTACTTCATTTTGTCTAGCTTTCAGAGAGAAAGTAGTAAAATTAGTCACTTGATAATAGATTATGGAGTAAAAAAGCAAAGCATAGGAAAGACACTTAGCTTACAATGTCTGTGCTGGTGTAAAGCAAGTTAGATTTGCCAGAATAGTTCAGGTAATTCAGCTCTCTCAAACCAGTTTTCATTTCCTTCTTCTCTGTAGCTGGTGGGAAAGCCTTATGCTTCTAGATCAGCCTTAGAGTTCCTTTCCAGTTCTCTGGCCACCTGTTCCAAAACGAAAGGGCTGATGTGCAGCTGTGAGATGGAATGGGCTAAACAAGTCTGAGATGCTTAACAACATCGTCTTGTAAGCATAGACTCATAGAATCATAGAATGGTCTGGGTTGGAAGGGACCTTTAAGATCATTTAGTTCCACCCCCCTGCTACAGGCAGAGATATCTCCCTCTATACCAGGTTGCTCAAAGCTCCTTGCTTTGAGAGCACATGACCTTGTGTAACCAAGAATGAGGAACAGAGCTCCCTTTTTTCGTCTAGAAGTTTCATTAAAAGGGAGGTCATGAGCTAATATCTAGAAAAAAAAAATGGATTTCGGGATTTTCTACATTTTAATTTCCTCTCTCAGAGTATTTTTGCTTCAAACCCGAAATGAGTTTTTCATCATAGAAATAGAAATGCATGGGACAACTGAGGTCATCTAACTTTTGGCAATAACCAGGGCACCTATTATGCTAGGTGTATATAATTCAGAGGGAAAACGCTCTCAGCTTTAAAACAAGAAAAGTACATAGAGAATGACTAAGGGGATGTGGTAATACTGAAAGACTGCTGTAGACCTTTGATAGGCCTTAGGATGCCTTATAACTTCAGCTTTTATGTTAAGGCCAAAAAGAAATGTCAAGGAAGGATGAAATAAAGGAAATGGTCATAGGCAAGAGGCTGTGGAAGGAATTAACTTTTCACCTCCACAGCTAGAACTGACCACAGACCAAGAGCAGACTGGCGTAGGTAACCACAGGATATAAAGCTCAGGCTAAAGGTTAGATCAAGTCTGTCCAAAGACAGGATGACAAATTAAGTACATCCACTTGCCAGAATTAGATAATAATGAGAAGGCTTTGCTTCAGGCTGACATTCTTTTTCCTCTGAGTCTATTTTCATTTTGAGGTTCCCACCTGCAGATGCGAGGAGCCCCACGCTTCCTTTAAATGAAATAAATGAGGCCTGGACAAGATTTAACTCAACTATATTGCCACCAAATAATCTTTCCTAGAGGCCTAAGAAATTCAAATGTCACTAGTATTTTCTAATGTATTTAAATTTATTAAATTTTACTTTATGTGTACTTGTTAATAATATATTTTTACTAGACTTTTATATTAATTCACTCTATTCTTTGATTGATAACTTCAGTAATGTATTTTATAATCAATTCTTTAAGATACTTCAGCCTTTACTTTAATGGTTCTTTGAAGTATTTCGTTTCCTAGACTGTGCTGGGGCATTAACGTCTCTTTCAAAGCTAAGTAAATTATATCTGTGTCATTCTTGGAAGATGTTTGTATAGCTCATTCTAGAAGTCTTTCTGCTGCTCAGCAAACTTCTGTCATCATCAAAAGGTACTTCTTCTTCCTCAATTGTATCACAGCTTATGTTTCATCTGTTCACATGCACCCACTAAACTCTTCTCATCTTAGTACAATTTCCAAAGTTCACTGAGGTCAATGGAATCACGCACTTACTTTAATACAGCCAGGCCCTCAGAGGTTAAAAAAACCCACTTATTTTATGCATTTTCACTAACTGTTACAAGGTGGTTCCATTTTAAAAAGGAGCTTTCCGAGGCAAACATCCCAATCTGAAGGTGAACAGTGATGTTTGACTTAAAATGGATTTTTGAAATGAACAATTATTTTGTTTTTCCCACAGGTAGAGAATCTGGTCATGGCAAAATGCAAAATATGGCTGAAGTTGTAACAACAGTTCTACTGGAGATGAAGAAAATTAACTTGCCTTAATTACAAAGAGGGTGAGGTAAAAATGATAGGTTTTCATACATATTAAAGGCTTTGTGTAAGCATAAAACAGAACTGAATATATTCTAACAAATTGCTTACTGAACAAGTTTTGTCTCTTTTAACTATTTAGGATTAAGTTGCGGTTCTTTCAAATGCATTTACTTTTACTGTTTTAGTGACAATGTTCTATAAAGGGTACTTCATCTGTTCTCCATTTCTTGAGCTGCGTTTTCTGGAATCATAAATATATACTGTGTTTCTTTTTTTTTCTTATCTGGGAGTGGTGTAATTGTTAGATGCAAGTTTCTTGTGTCAATATTACAATTAGGATTTTAAATTCAGCTGGGAACAAGTTCTTATGGGATCCAAATTGCAGTGAAAAGCCATCAACTACAGATGCACTGGATTGTAAACATATTGCTCACTGGTAACACAGAGCTTGCAACCTTGTTCACAAACATGTTCTATGGGCTGAAATATTGAAAGAACAAGCAAATCTCTAGAATTCTTAGTTACTGGGTTTTGCTCTGGATTAACTATTATGTTTTATTTTTCCAACATTTTTTCTTTTATTTTGTAAGGAGGAAAATAGGCACAATTTAAATGATGTGTCCAGGGAACACATTTTTAGATATATCAGAATAATCACTTTTATTTATTAGTAATTAAACATTACATTAATAATACTATTATAATGTAATCAAAATTTGGGCTGTGAAGATGAGAATTTCAAGATACAATCTTTTTTATTATTTATATTTAAGTACCATGCTATTTTAATAAACTCTCCCTTCATCTTTCTTTACATAACTGCTATATAAACAGCATTAGTTCAAAATTAATACTTTTCAATATGGGAATTCATTTTGTTTCTGCAATAAAGCTGAGAAGTTAGAAGTACATTTTAAGAAGACTGTTGTGATGAAAAGACAACAGCCCAAAAAGATTAAATGGCAAATTATTGTTTGTAGAAGAAGATTTGGCCTCTAGAAGTGTCCACCGTGGTGGTCTATTCAAATTGTTATTATTTAATGACTTATAACATTTCACTCTGTAATTCTTCTACAATATTACTCCTCTTTGTTTTCTATGTCAGCCATGCAATGTGCAGTCACTTCTAGCTCATTTAAAGTATTTAATATTGGAAGCTGTCTCACCTGTTAGAGGGACTCAGAATTAAATTTTCTTTGATAGGCACCATACAGATTTCAGTGGTAGGCCTCCTCAAGTGGCATGATGTTCAGTCACTTCTGGTCCATGCATCCTTACAACCACAGAACATTTTAGCAGAGTAGTACCTGACTCAAGATGCTCACAGAAGTCCAGTTTTCAGATCTGTCTGTGCTAGAGTGAACAACCTCCCTTTCTGAGTGTGATGTTTAACTAACATCTCAAACAATTGTGACTGAATCAGAAAATATCACTTGAAAACTGTGCAAAGTGGAACAAGTCTAGGGTGAACAGTAACTGAAGTGGAATGAATTCCTTCTAGGTAAACATCTTCTGCTTGGCCATGTGAATTTTAATGATCCCTATTTTAGCAAACATAAATACAATTGTTCATGAAATTATCATCTTGGTCATAAAATTACCTTCCCCTTTTTAAAATTCAGCCAAAGTATTGACTTGGTGACCCTCCATGACAGAAATCCCATAGGCTAATTACATGCTGTGTGAAGTATTATTCTCCCTCTTTTGTTTTACATTTACCTGTCATTAACTTCAACTGACCCTCCTGTTGTTCTGCTGTTCTGAGACACTGTTAAAAAGATGAACTGGCTAGTTTTTGACTCTACCTTTCATAATCTTAAATGCTTTAATTAAATCCTTTTTTTTCACCAGTAAATCACCCTAGCTTTTGCAACCCTCATATGCAAATGTTGCTGTATCCCAAGCAATCTTTATTTTCTGACTTCCACAATTATTGAATTTTTTACTATTCTCATTCCAAACCAAATTCCATATTTCATATCAAGTCCCATCTTTTCTAATTGTTCTTTATTTGTAACATAGAATATAAATACTCAGTTTCAATCTCTTAATGTATAATCTGAGTGTCTTGACACTGATCACCTTTTGCATGATAGGATTATTCCACAACCTAGGGATAGATGTACAGCATAAGAAGCTATACAAGGACTAGACAGAGCTGACTTTCCTATTCTTTATGGCTGTGTCTTCTAGAAAACTGATCAGGAGCTGGCTTGCTCTGCTATACTCTTCTGGTAGAGTGTCTTCATTTTCTTGAGTTATACACTTATTTCTCCCTGCCATCATTTGCTATTTGAGCACAGTTAAGGAAATATACCTAAATTTATTTTTCTTAATCTTTCAGAAATTCTGGGAGTGATTACTTTATCTGAATCTCTCCCTTGTGCACTTTGGCTTTCAAATCCCAGAGGACTCAGTCTGAAACACTGAACTGGACTCTGTGACATGAAAACAATCCCAACAACTCCTTATGATTTGGCAACCCTGCCCATAGCAAGGGGTTGACACTGGGTTATCTTCGTTCCTTCCAAGCCAAGCCATTCTATGACTATATGATCATTAGTTTTCAGATTTTTAATTTAATTTTTAAAACATGGACTACATGAATTTTAAGACTGAGGTTTTCAAGGGAATTTAAGAACCCTAAAAGGCTTATATGCAAGTGGTGTGAGTTGGTTTCAAATTCAGCAAGTCCCCCAGACTGTGTAGCTATTATTCGTAGTTTCTGCTGATATGTAACTTCATCATAACACACATCTATGGCAGTAGCATTTTTTAAAGTGTGTAATAAACATTGAAAATATGCAAAAGTGATGTCTACCATAGGATTTCAAAGCAATTGTTTATGTTATTCTGTTCGCTTTTGGATTTTTGCTTCAAGCTTTTCTTTATGTCTACAGTAAGTCCTCCGGAGTTTATAGAGAAACACAGCTGTGATCTTTCTTCAGAGAGTTAACGTGCTTAACTGCATGTCTGTAGCATGTGGAAAGCTCTCACACATCAGGCAGCACATTGCTACCCGAGTGGTGAAAGATGTCCAATCCCTCAGTATTCAAACAAAGCAGAGCAGAGATATCTGCCCACTGTGAAAACAAAGCTTATATTCCTGGTTGTTAAAATCAGGAGCACTTTCTGTGCATCAACAGTGTATTGTAGGAAGCAGTGGGATATGTTTTCTCTTACTCTTCAAACACACCAAACATAAACTCTCTGAACCACTGCAATCGCCTTTGTATGTATGAAATAAGTAGGGCAAAAAAAGACCCTATGAGATGTCTGTGGTTAGTGGCTTGTTGAGTGGGGGTGAGTAAGGAAAGAAACTCACTTTTAATCAGTGTGATAATAGATGACATACGGCATCGTACTCTTGCCAGACTCCTTTTTCCTTGCACACTGTGGACCTCAGTGACTTCCCTGTTTTTTCTCCCCCTGTTCTGCACTTAGCAGGCTGACTGGAAATCTGTCCATTGTTTTTTAATGCAGATATGTTTGAAAAACAGGCATACATCTTAGAAGAAGCTTGCAGTTTCACTGGGAAGTACCATTTGCAACCATAGTTTGTTTAGGAGGCTAATATAATGTCTGTGCCCTTGCTTTATTTTCCCACACCAGTCTGACATCCCATGTGGGTCCATGATACCATGAGCCAACAAGAGCAAAAAGCTGAGTCAGGGAATTTTATACTGTGCTTTATGTTCAGATTTTCGTGAACTGCAGTGCAAGCAGTATGAATGAAAATCAGCATGTGCTTCTGATCCCATGCATCTTTTTCATCCATTAATTTTGGATCCATAAAAGCAAAGGCTATGCTGGATATCTTTTGAGTAGCATTTGTGTCTGCTTCTAAGCACAGCTTTTAAGTCTTATATTTTGGCTCTTGATGATGGCACAGATAAGACAAGATGTTTGCTGTAGTGATTTGCAGTCTAGAAAGCCCCGCAGATCTGTGACTTTGTTGATCTCTTTTGGAATTGGGCACTGAAAAGAACTCCAGCTATTTTTTTTTCCTTCTTACTTACTATCTGGGTTTATAATTTCCTTCTATTTACCTAACAGTTTTTGGGAAGCTGCTCTGTAAATGAAATGTAAACTCTGAGGAGCAACAAGAAATCTTCAAGTTTTTCTATGGAGTTCAGATTTTCATATGCAAAGAAAACAATTTTCTCATATACTTTTTTTTATTGTTGTTGAAAAACCTTTTTTCCTTTTTGTTTATTTATTTTTAATATTTTTGTCACTGTCCTACAAACAACTTGAGATACTTGATTTCCCTCAAAGCCTATCCAAGGTAACTAACCAATCTGAAAAGAAACCTAAGGAGATGCTAAAAAGAGAATATTTTTATTGCTTGTGTATCTGATGAGCAATTGGTGATCGTGTTAGAATTTTGCTGAATAGATCACCTAGTGCATAAGTGGTGTTCTAGGCAATGTAACTCAGGGAACCATGTTGTAAGAACTCTTGGGACTGGAGATCAATCTTAGGTTTTCACACCACCAGTTTATTACAATTCTTCCCTTTCTGTAATTCTATTTCTACATCTGAGAAGTCGGGGAATAACAACCCCAGATTTCATTGCATTTAAACTGATGCATTGTTTAAATATTCCTTCTACATTCTGTTAACAGCAACATACTTCCTCTAGCTGGTTATATTTACATTTGTTTGAATCTTAGGATTTCCCCAAGCAACTTTCTAGGACTGCATCCAGACCTGATATGTGAATTTATGGCCCACTGTATACAATAACTTTTCTCATCTGTGGAACACCCAGTAACATGAGACTGAAGACAGTGATAGTGACATGAGAATACACTTCATTCCTTTGTCTGCTTTCTACTTACCACAGATATTTTGCCTTGACAAACATTCAGAAGCTCACTAGCTGTAGTTAGGTTTCTTTAGATTGGAATTGAGATCTACTTGTAGATAAATGGAGACTTTTAATTCTATAGTACAACTATATGGCAAAGATGTACACTGGCCACAGAAGGTTATACTATACTGCAATTTAATCAAATGCTATTAAAATACTTAAGCTAAAACCCTAACGCAGGCTTATATATTCTTCTCATCTGTTCATAAAATATGAACAGTTTCTGTAAGTCATCGGCATCTAGGTAATTGAGGCCCTGGATAGTTCTTTTACCACTGCTTACTAGGAGTTTGGCCATCTAAGCAGAGGTGTTATAAAGTATAAGCAAGATAAAAAATAGTCAATAGCTGGTGGCCACGAAAGTAGGCAGTTATAGAAACATATAGGTTAACTACATTCAGGAAAGAGCAGAAATTTCTGGTTTGATAGCTGGAAAATGACTGAGGTTCTAATGAATAGTTCTTATTATTATGGTCCTAAAGCTCGAACTATTTCTTGTAAAAACTGAGACTTCTCTTACCTATAATTCAGGATAATGTTTTTAGTGAAAATCAAAACAGATACAAACTTGTTCTAGAGAGACTATCTTAGTACCCTTTACTTTGGTTTTGTGCCCTTCAAAACAGGAGCGTATGAACATTTATTTATTATTGGCTACATGATGTAGTATTTAGAGAGGTAATACTGTCAGTGTTCTAGTTTGTTGACTCTATAAATTTAATAGAAACTGATATCACATACTTGCACTGCTGAAATCAGAGGTCTGGGATTTGATGTTGGCTTGCTGAATTCCTTTGGCTTTTGTTCAGTTCCCTCTTTTGTTTCAACTTAAAGTTTCCACGTGCAGCAGTCAATGGTTGTACTATTAAGGTATTTGCTTGTGTGTTTGTGTATCTGCATAGCACTGTATGGGAACTGCTGAGTCACGGCCTGGACCACTAATTGAGTGCCTGGAGAAAAGATCATGTCAGCCCTGGAAGCACAGGTGAAGGCAGTTCACCTCTTAGACCTCATTTAAGGGCTGACTGCCACTGAGAAGGGATCTTTTGCTGGAGATCCCTCCTCTGTGGAGTTTTTTCTGTAAGCCTAGATCTTCAGAGATGGGTGAAATTCTTATTTTTTTTGTAACATCTTTTCATTGTGCTGGTCCTTCTGCCAATACAGGTACTCATCCACTTGTTTAATTCTTGGTAAAAGTGAACCCATCTATTGCATGTGATTACTACAAATAATTTTCATGAGAGAGAAAGTGATTGGTTAATCATGGAATGCAGAACCTCCAGTGAGTCCTGAAGATAATTTGCCCTTAGTCATTATCACTCTGCCCGAAAGGCTTTTGATATATGTAATTGTTTAGTTTCTTTGATCGGATGACCAGAATAAAGAAGGAGCTTCAGGTCTTTGTTTAATTCGGGTCTTCTTCTAAGACATCGTATCAACTGTCAATTGGAATTTCAGTGTGTTATGGATTGCATGGAGTTTACATGGGAATTTTTCTGAGTTCAGACAGGGTGCTTGACTTTGTGGCTTGCTAGCAGAATAAATGTGTCTTGTACTGCAATGAAGGGCAGCTTTTTGAAAAGAAGCAGGATCACCCTAAAGAACTGTAATGCAGGTATGAAACTGTTTATTTCACTGTTAATTTTTTCCTGACAAAAATACACTTTCCTGCCAGGCTCTGTGCAATACATAACAATAAATGTGATAAGCACTTTTTGAATAATAAAACATCAGGTGTACCTCTGGCCAGTAGCAAAGCAAATGAGGCAAATGTGTCTTCTTGTATAGAAACAAGTGACCTGAAACTGTTGGTTAAAAAAAAAAAAACACAGAAAATTGAGCAAGGCATTGTGGAGTCAGGGCACTGTGAAAAAATTATTGTGCATCTTAGAGTAAATTATAAAAGAAGTATGTGATAGGCACCAAAAACTTTTGAAAGTATTAATTGATCTCCTCATCTTATGCTCTGACCACTCATAAACTTACTGACTGTAATCTCTATACAGATGTGCAAAAGTTTGTTCCTGAACATAACTTTAAATATATGTATTTTTTCTTTTCTTCTGTTAGTAGACAAGCTACTTCCAAGCAATTTGCTTGAGAAGAGTTAGATCAGTTATTTAACAATGTTCCTCATTTTTGTTCTGGGTGAGCCAACTCATAGCATGGAAAGACAATTATTGCCTTGTTCCTTTGGCTGTCTGGGACATCGTTACATTATTTAAACATTTGTGACACATTTGTGTGTATATTCTTGAGTGAAATTAAAAAGATTGGCATGGAAAGGAGAAACATAATTTTTTCAAAAAAAAGTATAAATAACAGAAATTTCAAAATAGCTCAAATTATGAAAAGACAGTTGTTTTGTTTGTGGGAATGACTTGGTATGCATGTTTGGTAAATAATTAACTCAAATAGACATCACAGCCTTCTCAACTTTACCAAACCTGCCTGAACACTTGATGACAGGATTCTGTTTTTGCAGTGGTTTCTGAAATTCACATTGAAAAGATACTTGATAAAATACACAAACTGTCCTTGGGAGCATAACACAGCTTTTCATCCTCAGTTAAGTGCCCAGAGTACTGGACTTCATCTATGCTTCTCTCCCTTGAAGAATTTAAAATGTGGATGCGTGGATTGCAAAAGCTGAGCACGAGAAGGTAGATGATCACTCAGCTAGGTCACAAGCCTGCAGGGCTGGGTAGCAGAGAAGAGCTCTGCCAACATGGGCAGTCTAGTACAAATTTTGCATATACTTTTGTGCTCAGACAACTGAGAGCCCATATCTTCATATGAGCAACCTTTGCTCAGGGCACCAGGACACAGATATCTATGTATAGAAAAGTTATGGGAATCGTGATGAATTAGTCAATTCACAGGAATATAAATTAAAAAAGGCCCTCAGTTCCAGTTGAATATACTTAGTATATTTACAGGAAAGAAATATAGCAGATCTAAGAAAATGGACTGGAGTATGTATAATATTTGAGGATTAATCAGAATTCAGTTTTCAGTTTCAGAAAAGGTGTGCTGAAAACAGAATTTCCAGTGAAGCTGTAGATGTTCAAGAACTCCTGGGAACAGACCCACTGTTTATGTTACTTTTCTCATGCTTCTCGGATATTTAAAGGAAGATCTGGAATAAATTAAGGCGTAGAGACTTTTGGAGAAAAAAAAATTAGATTGGCAAACTGCTATTGCATTAAAAGTGGGGGTCTGCAGTGAGACAAAGGGCTGCAGTTTGGCACTACAGGGAGATGAAGGATTTGAAGAAGAGGTCCAGTAAAAAGTATCAACTCCAACATGTACGGTTTCAACAGAGAATGTGTGTTCTAATGAATAGAAGTATATCCGTGGGGATTTCTCTGATCTGTGGTTCATTACTCATATTCCCTCCTCAAATTTCATCTATATTGACAATAAATTTAGTAAGAAGCCCAAAGAATCTTGTATTTGTTAAAGTTTCATGCCATCATCAACATATTCTGCACTAAGACTTAAGTTACTTCTCTCCACTGCAAATAATAGTTTCCATACTTTCAATACCTCGAGGGAGTTTGAAAATGACTAATTGATGGTTTTTCCCTGCTTTAAATCATTACTGTATTTCGGACTTAGAAATGTGTGGGTAAGTCAGCTAGTCATCAAGTGAGGAATTAGTCTCCCTAGTGCCAGCATTAAATTCTCCAGTTCACTCAGTAACCAGTTGAACAACCTCCTCAATATTTAACCACGTCAAATGTAAACAGGAAGATTCTTTGCCTGTGTTGTTTTCTCAGGAGAACCTAAGCCTTCCTTGTCAAAATCTGTGTTACAACGGACATTCAGCTGCCTCCCTTCTAATGATGAACTTCTGTGCACTGGGTAAGACAACGACTGCTGTTGTCATGCATCCATTAAAATCCCATCCACAGAACCCATGTAAAGAGAAGGGTGGTTGGCTGGGAGTTGCAAACTTCCAAAGAATTTGTTTGTTGTGATGTTTCTTTCCTCTTGGGAGTGCTGGATTCATAATATTTTCAGGTAACTCTGACTACTGTGTGATATTTAATCACCTCCACTGCCTCCCAGTAATCACTTTTATTGCGTTATGCTAGTCAGCACATTCTGTACACTTTAATATACATGAGGTTGAGGGAGGAATATTTTTCACTGAAGGTTTCGTGGAAAATTTTGCATTTATTGATTTTTTTTTTTTTTTTTTAACTGTTATTCTTAGAAAATCGATGAAAATGATTGCTGTGGCCATATTTGTTCAAACAAACAAATAATACAGTATAATGACAACGCTATCTCTCATTTCCACATTTCACCTGGAGAAGGAAAACATTTGATCTGAAAAGCCTGTGTACTACATCAGTCTACCGGAGTATCTTTTATTCATGTATATTAAAAATATATATATGCAAAGAGTTTGTACAAGTTGGGGAGGCAAAAGAAGTTTGACAAAATAAAACAAACTCATCCAAACAAACATTGTAGATTTGGGACTTCTGGGGCAAAACTGTCAGAGGCACACTTGTTATTCTTCTTTGGAAATATGCTAGAAATTTTATATGTGCAGTTTTTTCAAGTAGATTTTTGCATTCTAAACAAAGCTTTCATGGGAAAACTGTACTATGCATACAAAGCAAGCCTCACACAGCTGATGACTGCAAATCATTCATTCTTAGTGTTCATCTATTACAAACTAAGGAAAAAAAGGAGCAAATGAACTAATGAATTCAAATCAGGTGGCATTTCTAGCTTCCTATAGCACTGTGCATGCTTTTTCCAAGCTTTGTGAACACAAGAATTGTTCATTCAAAATTATGTTTGTGAAATGAAAATCACAATCAAAATGTAATTACTGATGTAAAAACAAGAGTCTGCTGCCTTGCAACACTTCTTCTTATCTGAGAATGTACATGTCTCATGATACATTGCATCACGGCACAACTAGCTCAACGTGTCAGCCTTATGTGGCCACCAATTAAGAAGGATTCTTGGCATGAATGATGTTCTGCCTGAGGCCAGGTCACTGTCTGATGTAAAAGATTGGAGCTTCAGGGCACTGGTGGTTCTGATCCTCTGTTCTGTACAAGCTGAATGAGCTGATCATTACAGAAACCTTGTGAACCAAGGTGCTGTTATCATCTCCATTTTACTTATGGGGATTGAGGTGCAGTCAAAAGTAATCTTTGAATGTTCACTATGAGAAACGTAGGATTCGTGGTTTGGTTGGTTTTGGTTTTTTTTTGAGTGGGCTTAAAATTTTGTGGAACTTCACACATTTCCAGTATGGTTCTCATTGACTTTAACATTTCTTATCTGCAGTCACTTTGAAATCAATAATTCAGGAATACCAGTAAGTGGAGTTGAGGTGTCAACAGTGTGTTATAATAGCAACACACCCTTGATAATAAACCACAGGTAAAGGAACAAACTTGATTTCTCCTTTGGAAAAAAGCAAAACCAAAATAAACACACACACACACAAAAAAAAACCCCAACCTTACATTCTTAAGCAATAGAATTATACTGATCTATCTCTTATCTTTAACCAAAAGTAACATCTTGACAATTTTAATGGGCTAATTATACACTGATGGTCATCTAGAAATGTGGTTATTTTCAGGTCTTTATGTCCTGACAATTCTAGGAGTTATCAACTGGAAAATTGGCATGCAAACACAGAATTTCCATCACTAAAACCCTGTAGGATTGAATTTTACTATCCTGAGGTTCTGCCTGTGGTGTCAAGGGAGATAAAAGGTTTTTGATTCTCTTGGTCTGGGAACCAGTCAGTGTCCTGATTAGTTCTGCAAAAGCAAAAACCTTTATCTATGTATTAAAATGCACGATCAGAGCTCTAAGAATCTCTGAGATTAACAGTAGTTCACAAGGGTTTGCACTGACCTTTGTTTCAGTCTCAATTTGCATGAGTTTGCAACGTCTGCATTTTGCTGTGCATTTCTGGTTGGAAACCTTGAATCCCATCTTAACCCCACCGTGGCATTCATTGTATAGCTGCCGGTATCGCTTATGCATGAAAAATGTCCTGACAAACAGTATTGCTTTAAGTCTCTTGACAGTGTTCATTCCATGAAATTCTGTATCTGAGGACTCAAAATGATCCTCCTGGCTTGGAGCTGGGTAGTAACGCCTATGGTCCTACCCACAGTATCACCCACCTCCTCTACTACCATATCTGCATTATCTTCAGTTTGAAAAATGAACTTGCAGATAAATTCCTTATGACACACAGACATATTCACTCACATTCTTCTGTTGACACACTTCCTCAAATACTGAAAACTCATCCAGGTTGAGCCATGTAGACTAGCAGGCTGGGTATATTTGATACACTCTACAAAACACAATGCTTTGACAAGAGGAGAGTCAGAACAAAGGAAAAAGAGGAGAGGCCCCCACAAATTTTGACAGTGACTGTGACACACACAGGACTGTCCTGTTCAGTTCTGTTCAGTAGATTTTCCTATGACTTCACAAATATTCTGAAGCTACATCTCACACTGAGACCAGCAGGTGAACAAACTGCATCAAGTGCATAGATCACAAAGCAACAAGGGAAAAGACAGTTTGGGAGGAAATGCTGGAAATGAATGGAGCCTTATCTAACTAATGAAAGAGAATTGCACAAAGCAGAAGACAAAGTGGCAAGTGAAGAACATGAGAAGGGGGGCATTAAAGTCATTTGCTGCTATGTATCTGTAGCTCTGTAAAAGGCTCTTTTATCCTTTTATTTAAGTGCCAGTCTCCATACGGTGGGAAATGAGGTCACTACAAAACTGCAAAATAAATAAATAAATAAATAAATATAAATAGAAGAGGCCTCTAAATCTCATTATCTATCTCTATTAAATTAATTTAGATTACAGTAGCCAGAAATGAAATAATTATGATATTTGCAAAATAAAATATTGTTTTTCATCCATGATTCCAAGAAATAATTTTTATTATATTGATCCATTTAAGTCACCTCAAAAATTCTAGTTCTGTCTTGATCAAATCACAAAACCAACCCTTGGGTTGGCATAATTCAGCAAAACCAATAAACCCACACGTTGCTGCCCAGACTAGAGTGGAAATGGGGAAAAGTGCGTACAAATCTGTGAAGGGGAAAATAAGACATGCTTTGATGCTGGCTGTATGATTCCTGCCTAGAGCAAACTTGGCCCATAGCAGTGCTCTCACTCTCATACGCATTAAAATTCACCCACAGATTTGGAAAGAAGAAGAAAAGGGTTGGAAAAAGTAATATAATACAGTCCGATATTCTTTTTCATGTTATATTATCCTGCCAACAGATACCATCAATCACAGATTTTAAGAAGCATGGTGACATTCTAAACGGTCTATGAATATTACTTTGAAATTGAGACTAATTCCTTGGATGAATTTTAACTTTACTTTCCCCTGCTGCCACTTTTACTTTTAGAGAGCTCTGACTGTCTGTCTCGCTCTCTCTGCCTGCTCTTTCTCAGGATTTCCATGGCCACTGACATCTCAGGCTGATGTAATTAAACTAATGAAATAGCAGGTAGAAGTACCAGAAGGAAGTTCCAGTATGGTATTTTAAAGCTTACTTAGAAGGTAGTTCAGGCTGAATGAGATGTATGAATGACCACAAAGCATCCTGATAATATTTGTAACCACTCCAATAATTTTGTACCATCAATTTGCCCAATACTTCTGAGCACAAGATTTTAATTGAACTGTGTAGAATGAGCTTGATTTATGCTTGCTATATGACACTGCTCCTAAATACCCAAACCAAAATCCAACATACAAAGCATTCATATCATCCTTTTCAAATATTTGAAACTAATTTGGACCAATCTCACTATCTGTGTTGGCTCATTACACACAAGTGAAACATCAGTGAAATGCTTATGGCTTCTAGATTATCATCATTTCCACCGTCCTCACAAAGGATACATCAGCCTGGGGAAAACTCTATTAATCAGATGTTGTCTATTAACCATAGCACCAGGAGAGCACTCAGGATGTATGTGAGCACAGTACATGGCTATAGGATCCATAATACTCTCCACAAAGATCAGATCTCTTTAGAGGAGATACCTGCATAAACAAGGACTCTGGTGAAGGTGATTGTAACTTGAAAGCTGCTTTTTGAGGACAGAGTAATGGCAAAGGATTTTGCTGATGACAAATTTTAGCCAGGTTTTATTTTTGGGTCCTAGTATCCTTTCTTTTTTTTATTTATTTTCCCATTGTCTACTTTTAGACTGCAAGAAAACAAGTCTTTCATGAGGAATCCTCTCAATTTCCACAAATTAGTCTTTGCTTAGGCTACCTGTATGCTCAGGATCTTGGGTGGTAGTTTCTGCATGCTGAATTGCTCCTTGTCTATAACAGATGATGTCAGCTTATTCAAAATCTATGTCTTCCCATAAACTGCTGAGATGGTTTGGGCGTATACATCTGTCTCTAATTCATATCTATGTATAGATACATATGTATACAATTGATATACAGAATAATAGGTTTGATTTTTAAGAAGGATGTAATATTTCAATAGTAGTCTCTTATTTTGACTTCCTTGGAGCTAACTCACTGGCTCAATAGACTTTCCACATGAGCAAGGAATGACATAACGGAGTTTGTAAATGTTGTGTGCAAGATCTACAAGCTGAGGCACAAAGATTCTATTGAGCATGGAGCCTCATGTCTGGGTTGCTTTCTAAGAGCAAATACACAGGAGGAACGATCTTCTGACACTGAGGGAACACAGAACTATGTTACATACCTTATTGCAAGCAATGGTCAGAAAGGATTTTATACTATTTGCAGTATGCCAGGATGAGTGATAAGCTAATCCATTTCATAATTTCAAATCTCACCTTTCTGAAGTGTGATCCAACTCTCTCCGTGAAGGCAGACAGCCAAAGAGGACAATTTTCAGACAGGAACTCTATAGGTACATATTCCCACAGGAGTCTCACTTTGTTCTTTTGCACGTGGAGTCATTAGTTTTGATGGAGGACAGTTTGTTGGTTTTTTTCCATCAGTGTTGATGGACAGTCCATGCACTTGCATGCATTTATTGCAAGCAGATATTTGAGATATCTTGTCCTTCCCTGTTGACAGCCAACATTCAAAGGTGTCTGCCTTTGTTAAATCTAAATCTATTCTGTCTGATTGTAGTCCCAGATACTAACCATTTGAGGTTTATAGAGGGGTCATTTGTTAACATTCAATTTTGAGCTGACTTTTATAACCTATGGTTAGACATTGTATGATGGGGATATTGTATTTGTAAATGCCTACTTGAAAACAGTACAAAGCATATATTTTCAAGGCCTCAATCCTGTAGTATTTATTTGCACTGCCTTAAGTACAGAGTGAATTTTTTATTTGGAGGTCAGAACATATAATTAGAGAGTACATGATTCTTCTGGCCTTCACTATTCCTTCAGAGGGTGTAAACTGGCATAGATCCACTGATAGCAGTGAATTGTTATTATTTACCTAATAGCTGAGTCTTGAAGTCCCAAGTGAAATAGAAACCCAGCTTTATTATAGACTGTAAGTGCCATGAGGCAATTGCTCTCCAAAAAATCTCCCTGTTGAAATATATGAGAAAAAAAGGAGAGGAACAAACAGGTGTAGAAGGTAAAAGAGTCTTCTCATGGGATGCTTGTACTTTCTGAGGCTTGATTTGCTCTCTATAACTTCCTGAAGGGAGGTTGTGGTGAGCTGGGGGTCGGCCTCTTCTCTCGTGTCATTAGTGATAGGACTAGAGACAATGGTTTCAAGCTGTAGCAGGGGAGATTCAGGCTGGACATTAGGAAATACTACTTCTCAGAAAGAGTGGTCAGGCACTGGAATGGCCTGCCCAGGGAGTTGGTGGAGTCACCGACCCTGGGGGTGTTCAAGGAACGACTGGCAAAAATAATATTTGGCAAAAATAATAAATAAAAGATAAAGTATCTGAAGCATAGAAAACAATTTCCTTAAGAATTTACTAATTTAACTCTTCCCAATACTAACTTTATGAGAGAACTTATGATATCACTTGCGACTGGTTCAACTGCAGCAGGAATAGAAATCATAAGAGTTTGTGTCCATGTGCCTGAACAAAGTGGGGACAGGACTAGTATACTACACAGCCTATCTACTTTATATTGGCTGTAATTCAGCATAGTATTGAAGTGACAAAGCTAGACGAGACTAATTTAGCAATAGAAAATGAAAAGGCTCAGCAGTAGATCAGGTACATCTTAAATATAGTGTGAATATACTGCTTTGAGACCCTGAGAAAATATGCCTGAATTTCAGATTGCACCTGCCCAATGATAGCTGTCACTTGACTTTTCTCCTCTGTATGAGATAGTCCTCTTTTAGAGCACACCTAGGTGGAAAGAATCAGGAACAAAAGCATTCCTATCAGAGAAAAGCCAAAAAATACCTACCCATGAGTGGTTCAATGAGCATTTTAGTCAGGGACACACAAAACTGTCAAGAACTCAAAGCCACAGCTCTGAAATAATATTCAAATAATGATTTCAGTCTTGACTCTCCCTCATCACAGAACAGCCCCTCAGCATTGGTTTCACAGGCAGCGGGTTTTGTGTGTAGTAGCTGAATTTCATTTTGTAATTAGTCTTTTTGTGACTTGAGCTTTCTTCTTTCATTAAAAATACCCAAAATTTAACTGAAATATTTTGTTCCAGGCTGAGGAAAAATTTTAAATCAGAAAAAATATTATGCAAACTGACAGGAAACCTGAAAATTATAATTTCATTATGACCCAGAACAATGTAGTGTGTCCATGTGTGTGGTAATAGATTTTTTTGGAACAACCAAGGACCTGAAAAATCATTTATCTGCACAGGTTTTAGACTCTGTCTCCTCATAGCACAAATTAACTGTGGGTGAAAGAATGTTGAAATGTTTTAGTCCCCAAATAAGCTTTCAGGAATATATGATTATGACAAAAACATTAGCTACAGTGGACATTATTTAGCCGTTAACTGTAAACGAGACATATGTAAGTACACTAGGTAGTTGTAAAATCTAGAAAAATGTGGACAAGATTAGTATTAATGAGAGGTACAACTTTCTAATTCTTTATTTCTCTAGTTCGCCACTCTGTGAATTAATGACAACATAATACTTTATGAATCATCGTCTACTATCTATCTATGTTCATGTAATGTGCTCATCATTCTTTCATCTAAAGGTAATTGTTTTCATACACATACAGTTTACTGAGCACTGAAATAGCAGTCAGGTAGTGCTGGCCTTCCCCTATCTGATTTTATACTCATTTGTGAAATTAGAAACCAGACACTTTTTTTTTCCCCAGGAAAAATCCACAGCGTTATGTTTTGTGTGAGCTTGCATCATATTACGCATATATCAAAGCCCATAGAGCCTACGCAACCCATAGAAGAGGCTGATTTGGGAACAGAGATCCTCTTTTTGATTGGTCTACAGTAGCACTTTGCATTCAAGGATGGGATTGAGACTTATCATTCTTCCTGTCGGAGTATGCTTTTGTGACTTTGCTGAAGTGGATTCAGAATCTCTTCCCCATTCTCATCTACTATGATATTGTCCCCCTCTACTCTGCCCTCTTCAGGCTCTAAAACATACTCCATACAGGCCTGGGTCCCCCGTACAAGAAAGGTGTGGAGCTGTTGAAGTGGGTCCAGAGGAGGTCACGAAGATGATCAGAGGGCTGGAGCACATCTCTTGCAAAGAAAGGTTGAGGTAGTTGGGATTGCCCAGCCTACAGAAGGCTCTGGGGAATCCTTATTGTGGCCCTCCAGTACTTAAAGGGAGCTCAATAGTCAGGAAGGAGACTGATTTTTTACATGATCTGGTAGTGATAGGGCTAGGAGGAATGGCTTTATACTAAAAGATGTTAGGAGGAAATTTTTTCTTAGCAGATGATGAGTCCCTGGCACATGGCTGCCCAGAGAACCTGTTGATACTCCATCCCTGGAGGGTTTTAAGGCAGTCCGGGGCAACCGTCCCATGGCAGGAGGTTGGAACTGGTTGGGCTTTAAGGTCTCTTCTAATCTAAGACATTTTATAATTCTATGATTCTATAATTCAATGATCTCTTGAATGAGGGGCTTGGAAAGGCCCATTTTCAATCCTTGAGCCATATCTGAAACCTGTTTTGTTTGCAGGAGGTACAGGTCCAGTATGACCCTGGTAAGAAAGCCACTCAGACTCTGTAAGCTATCTTTTAAAACTTGATTTATTAGAGCTAATGCTGTGAAAAGAGAATAGCATAGATAATCTTACATTCTTTTAGATGCTGGAATGCCCTGAATGGTGTAGCATCAAACAAGAATCTGGCTGATATGCCACACACTCTGCAGGCTCCATCCACAGCAGAGATTCTCTCCTTTCTGTCTTTCAGGCTATTATAAGATTTTCTTACAAGGAAATAACTCTGTTATTTCTACAGTCAATCAGCATGTTCTCATGAGAACTTCATGCTGCACTGTTAGATAAAGGCAAGGCCACACAGGTGGCATTCACTGGTATCAAGTGAGATCTGCCTGCAGGTTCCTCTGTAGCAACGAGCTGGTGGAGGTTATCCTGTGAACATGGGATTTTGCAGCACAACACAGGCTGAAAGCCAAGCTGTATGTGCGGTACAGCACTGACATGAGTGTACTGAGGTTAACGTTGCCACAGATCACTAACTCCTCGGTGAACAATGGTTTTCTGGACAAGATCATTACACCGTGCTGGCTATGCCCCTCAGACTGGAATGCTTAGGTGCTATTTCCCACAAAACTCAGCTCTCAGTATTGTTTATCTTTTTCCCTTTTATTTTTTTTTTTAACTTTTCCTTTAATCAATTGAAACCAGCCTCTTCACACACAACTTTGTTTTAAAACCTCATGACTGCCCTCTATCCCACAGATTCCATTCCTAGGCAGTACAAAAACAGATACGGCAATTTTCACAGGTGTTGGATGGCTTTTGCTCTACTGTATTTGGAAAGAACTGCAAACACTCTGGACTTCTGCTAATACAAACCCCAGAAGGGCTCTTACAGCAGCAACATAGAGCTGCTCAGTAAACATCAGATTAAGAGCCTAAATGCTTTTCTGTTGTGCATTTACCAAGGTCCTTCGATGTTTTTTGAAAACAAGTCAAATCACATTGGGTAGTAAGGAGTAGTGGACTTTATGATTGCTGAGTATAACTGGCTGGTAATACAGCTATTAACTGTCGCACTGGTTTCTGGTTCCAAGCAATTGTGTGACATTCTGTAAGTGCCTCTTAATAGCACTTCTAGCAGTTTGTCCTACTTTTGAGGTTAACGACCAGTGAGATGATAGGAAGTGATAAGAGAACAAGTATGTAAGAACGGCAGCATTGAATATCCTTCCTTTACTAGACTGTGCAACTCTCCTCATACCTTTCCCACGAACCTCTTGAGAAGAGTTTGTTATGCACACTTGCAAGATGTAGTTCACACGGTAATGGATGGAGTCAGTTAAACTTCAGGGTGTCTCTTATTCTAACAGTTAGTTACAAAGCAAACATTTTTACATTTTTTTCCATACCACACCACAGAGACAAAAATAACAGATAAAGGTGCAGCAGGAAAAAGAAAACAACTGGATAATCTGCATAACAAATTGCTGCTCATAGAAGAGCTACTTTCAGGCACCACTGCTCAATTTTTACATTATAGACAACCTCTCCCCCCTCCCCCCCCACCTCCCCCTCAAGAAAATAAAAAAAAAATATTAAGAATTCTACCTTTAGTGCTTAAAAAAATTGAACTCCGAAATATACTGATAATATTCCCTTAGTGCCAGTAGAAAAGACCATTCAGGGACCTTTTCTTAGAACAACATAGATGAGAGCACACAAGTACTTGAGTGAAATGTTTCTCTCAGAGCTTTGGTGAAAGCTCTAAGAGAGAAAGAGAAAAAAGAGGGAGAGGAAAATATGAAAGAAAGTTGAATTAGATTTGCTGTATTTAAAGTCCCATCAAGAAATGTGTATATGGCATATTTATATTTATACACTCAATATGTTTCTTGAAAACTGTGGGCCAACTTCCAAAAATATAGAAATAGCAATGTCTACATGTAATTTTCAACAGAAAGAAAGAATGCAAAATTTGCAATGATTTCAATAACAACAACAAACTATTTGGCTTCCCTTGATGACTTTTTGTGCCTACTGTATTGTGTTCTTATTTGTGTTTACTTTGGGTATAGGATTGTACCTTCCATTCATGAAGATTTTGTAATGAACTCTGAAGATCCAGAGGCATGTAGAGGAATGTATTTTGAAACCCTGCACACCTGACAAAATCTCAAAATGCTCAAAACTAGTCAGTAATGGGCCAGAGGGCTTGTTGGGGGGTAATTCTGTGTAGTTCTGAGGTGTTACAAACACAGTATGCCCAGTCTTACAATGCATTTGGGAACAAAGCTTATTGGCTTCTTCAGGTTAATTCTTAGAATCACAGAATCACAGAATGGCCTGAATTGGAAGGGACCTCAAGGATCATGAAGTTCCAATCCCCTTCCCCCCACTCCAAGCAGGGCCACCAACCTCCAGATTTAATACTAGACCAGGCTGCCCATGGCCCCATCCAACCTGGCCCCTGTCCCTCTAGGGATGGGGCATCCACGACCTCTCTTGGCAGCCTGTTTCAGCACCTCATCACTCTCACAGTATAGAACTTCTCCCTGACACCCAACCTAAATCTTCCCTCCTTCAACTTAAAACCATTTCCCCTTGTCCTGCTATTATCCACCCTTGTAAAGAGTTGACCCTCCTCCTGTTTATAGGCTTCCTATAGGTACTGAAAGGCTGCAGTGAGGTCACCTGGCAGCTTTCTTTTCTCCAGGCTGAACAAGCCCAGCTCCCTCAACCTGTCTTCGTAGGGGAGGTGATCCAACCCTCTGATCATCTTTATGGCCCTCCTCTGGCCCCTCTCCAACAGCTCCCTGTCTTTCTTGTATTGGAGGCCCCAGATCTGGACATGGTACTCCAGATGGGGCCTCATGAAGGCAGAGTAGAGAGGGACAATCACCTCCCTCTCCCTGCTGGCCACACCTCTTCTGATTGAGCCCAGGATACCATTTGCTTTCCGAGCTGCTATAGCACACTGCTGGTTCACGTTAAGTTTTTAATCCACCAGGACCCTCAGTTACTTCTTTGCCAGGCTACTCTTAAGGACCTCTCCTTCCAGTCTGTATATACGCCTGGGACTCCTCTGGCCCAAGTGCAAAGCCTTGCCCTTTGCTATGTTGAACCTCATTAGATTCTCCCATGCTTACTTTTCAAGTCCGTTGAAGTCCCTCTGAATGCATCCCTTCCTTCCACTGTGTCAACTGCACTGCTCAGCTTGGTGTCATCAGCAAACTTGCTGAGGGTGCACTCAATTCCATCATTGATGTCACTGATAAAGCTGTTGAAGAGCATCAGTCCCAAGGCAGATTCCTGGGGGATACCACTCATTACCAGCCTCCACCTGGACATAGAACCATTAATCAACACCATTTGTCTGTAGCCTTTCAACCAATTCTTTATCCACCTGGTAGTTCACCCATCAAATCCACATCTCTCCAATTTGGAGATAAGGATGCGGTAGGGGGCCATGTCAAAGGCCTTGAACAAGTCCAGGTAAATGACATCAGTCACCTTCCCTTTGTTCACCAATGCTGTCACCTCATCATAGAAGGCCACCATATTGGTTAGGCATGACCTTCCGCTGGTGAAGCCATGGTTGCTGTCTGGGATCACACTCTCATTCCTCATGTGATCAAGCATGACGTCTAGGAGGATCTGGATTTCAATCCACCTATGCAGGTCTTCCTGCTTGCTCACTTATTTACACACTTGTATTTACACACTTGTTATAACTAATGCACTTTGCTGTGTGTCTTACTCTGGAGAGTGAAATATGGACCCCCTCTGATAAGCCTCCACCAGCTACACAACTAAGGCATTTCCAGTATTTCTAAAGGAACAGATGAGAACTGGATATGCTTTCCATCAGCATGAAGAAGCTGGTGTCAGTCTTGTACTTGGGAGCTTCTCTGACTATGAAACTTCCGCTCTGCCATCGGAATGAGATAGATAGTTAAAATGTGAAGCCCTCTCTGTGTCTGTATTGGCAGTTTCACAGAGGAAAGAACTTGCTTTTATAGAGGCTTTACTATCTATTATGTCAGCTGAAAATATTTTAATGGCAGCTTAAAAGCATTGGTGTTTTTTTGTTTTTTTTCAGACCATTGATGGAAGTTACCTTATTAGCCTATATTTTCCACTTATTGGGAGAGGAAAAGAGGAAAAGAGAGAGAAAAGGAAAGTAGAGAAAAAAAAAAAAAGAGAGACAAAAGGAAGAAGGAAAGAAAGAAGAAAATGTGAGCAAGAAAAGACAGAGGAGAGAGAAAGAAATAAAGAAAATAAATAATCAGTCTTTTTGCTGCAATTCCTTCCCTTTAATGTATTTGCCAAAGTTTTCAGCCTATATACTTCATGGTGACATGTCACATGTTGTGTCAGTCATACTGGATTACATTAGCAAGCATGACTGACAAGCCCCAAAGTGACAGCACAATGCAACACATCATCAAGGAAATTAGAAAAAAAAAAACCTCCCCAAAGTATAATGAAAAAGATGCTTTAAATTATTCCTTCTAATTGTTCTCTTTGCCTGCTAAATGCTGTATGACTGGTGGCAAGACTTTTGTGAATCATTTACAGGAAGCACTATAGGTTTATTTAAAACTGAGAGTCTGGGAGGAGGGTAAAAGTGTACATATATGTGTTGTGGAGAGATTAGATCTACAAAGCTTTACAAAAATAGTGTGTTTTCTTGTTATGTTATATTTGAGTTTGGTCTGACATGCATAGATGAGTTGTATGTTCTCCTACAAATTCTTCATACCCCATCTTATTTACCTTTTATCATTTCAAGAAAGATAGGTTGTCTTAACATATTGTAGACAGATGTGAACTCCCACTGCCTTAACTCTGAGATGCCCAAATTCAGCTCCCTTAGCTGGGAACCTGTAGAGAGGCAGAGTATTGCAGCTTGGTCTGTCTTTTCTTTAACGTGGTTACATAGCTGCACAGCTTTTCAGCAGCTGTGAGCACAGGAAAACTAAGCTTGAACCTTCAGTCTGTTTTCTCCATTAAATTAATCTCCAAGACCAAAAATGTTTTACTTTTGTCCCATTTGAAAGACAGAACTAGGTGCAACCTAATGTGGGCCTGTCAAAAATACCTGAATTAGCATAAGCATTTCTTGTAGAAGCATTTGACTTTTTCAAAGCCAGACCACAGTGCTGAAACTTTTATATGTGGTCAATACAAAACATACTATTATTCTGCCATCACTGAGGCCGGGGATTGTAACATCCTCCATCCTTCCATAAGCCTGAGAGTGCTCTGAACACTTATATTTTTGCACAGGACTCTACCTGAACTTTGTAGCTCCAGGTCAAGGAGGAAATCATTTCAGTGTAGTGTTAGTCATAGGGTTGTCATAGAATTATTGAATCATAGAATGTCTTGAATTGGAAGGAACCTCAAAGCCCATCCAGTTCTAACCCCCTGCCACAGGTTGGTTGCCACCCACTAGATTAGGCTGCCCAGAGCCCCATCCAACCTGGCTTTGAGTGCTTCCAGGTCATCTGCATCTTCTCTAGGCAGCCTGTGCCAGGGCCTCACCAACCTGTGAGTAAAAAATGTCCTAATTTGTAATCTAAATCCCCCCACTTTCCATTTTCCCCTTGTCCCTTCACTATCGCATTATGTAAAAAGTTGATCTGCCTCCTGATTTTATGCTTCCTTTAAGTACTGAAAGGGGTCTTTCTGGAGCCTTCTCTTCTCCAAGCTGAACAAGCCCAACTTCCTCAGCCTTTCTTCAAGGGAGAGGTGCTCCAGCCCTCTGATCATATTTATGGCCTCCTCCAGACCCACTCCAACAACTCCTTTTCTTTCTTATGCTGGGGTTCCCAGGTCAGAATGCAGTACTGCAGGTCATGAAAGCAAAGTAGAGGGGGACAATCACCTCCCCTTTCCCTACTGGCCACCCCTCTTTTGATGCAGCCCAGTATATAACTATCCTGTTGGCTGCAAGTGCACACTGTTGACTCATGTCCAGCTTTTCATTCACCAGAACTTCAAGGTCCTTCTCTGCAGGGTTACTCAGCGAGTTCTTCTCCAGTCTATACACACATTTGGGATTGCACCAACACGTGTAACACCTCGCGCTAGGCCTTATTGAATTTCATTAAGTTCTTGTGAGTCTACTTTTCAAGCAAAGTTGGCAACTTTGTACTTAAATTCTAGTAAAAGCAGGATGGACATTTTTCCCTTGGTTGAACTCTTGAATATTATTGACAGAGCTTATATCTTTAATTTAACAGGGTTAATTTAAATTGACAAGTGAAACCTTTAAACTGATATAATCAGGGTCATGCAATGGCTGACTGCACTCAGTTAAAGTAACATCATTAAAATTGGGACTTAAACTCACTAACGTATTTCTGTATAAATTGAAATGTAATAACTGTCCTTGGACACAGTAAAACCATACTAAATGCAAGTGAATGAGATTTTCAGCCAATAAATAATAATTAGTGTCTTAATCCATACCCATATACAATTGCTGTTGCCATGTGCCTGGCTCAGATGGGCATACACATATTAACATGTTAAGCTATGATGTTAACATGTTAAGCCACCTTTCTGAGCTTTCAATATAAGTCTTTTTGTGTGTAGAAACATCATTTACATAATATGTAAGCCAGATAAACTGTACCGGTAGGGTTTACTATGGGGAAATCATGGAGTCATGGAATGGTTTGAATTGGAAGGGACATAAAAGATCAATGAGTTTCAAGACTCCTTGTCATGGGCAGGGACATCTCCCACTGGATCAGGTTGCCCATCAGGTAGCTCCATCCAACCTGGCCTTGAACACTTCCAGGGATGAGTTTTCCACAGCTTCTCTGTACAACTTGTTCCAGTGCCTCACCATCCTAATGTATTAGGTCATATCAATGAGAATTTCAGATGGTAACTTTTGAAGAAGTCTGACAGTCTGTCACCCAGGTCCTAGCTAGCACTTACAAAAATTCACAAGGTCCAGACAAAGTGTAACCTACAGTCAAACTTCATTTAAATTGTATATACAAAGATTGCTTTACCTTTTTCTTAAAGTTTTTTTTTTACTACACTTTTGTTTTGTGTTCAATCAGAATACTGGGGTGTTATGGGGCTGGAAAAATACATAAGATTTAAGTGGCTATAGAAAAATCTCAGCCATGCTAAAGTCAACAAGGAAAAAAACATAATGCGTGAAAGTTCCTTTTATTTTGGCATCAGTATCTGCTGATTTACTGATGTGGTGCAATAGACATATGTACATGCATAGCCTGATCCCTTTAGACATGAACTAAACTTTTGATGCCTACTGTAAGCAGTGGGCAGGACACTGAGAGATTAAGCCTTAGATGTAACATACAGCTGCCTGAAATTGATGTGGGCAGATGCCCAATCTTAATTCTCTATTCCCTACTTATCTGCATGGGAATGTAAAAATGAGTTCTTTCAGTTTTTGCTCAAAGGTCGATTCTTACTCAGCTTTTGGTTAGAGAAATTACCGTTAAGTTCACTGTTGTAAACATCTGTCCCAAAATGTTATGTAGAATATATGTTTTATTATGAAAACGTTGTCCTCTGGTTTACAACAGAAACTGATAGCCACTAGACATACTTAGCAGACGTCTCCTAAGCAAGTCTGTTTTGTTGTGTTTTTTTTTTGTTTGTTTGTTTGCTTTTTGTTTTTGCATACACAGCCTTTATCTTTCAACGGTGTATTAACATATACTGTGCTGGACGAAGCCCACAGAGGCTAAAGTACCAGTGAAGTCATTAAGGGGTGTATGAATTCAAGGGGAAAAAAAGGACAGAAAAAAACCATTAAACAAAAACATTAAAAAAAAAACATTAAAAAAAAACATTAAAAAAAAGCTGCTTCAGAAGACCTTTTCTTTTAAGTAGTCCCTGTTCCTTGTCAAAAGCTTTTGGATGGATGTCCTGTTCCAAAATCTTTTCCTAGGTTTTGCATACACATTCTGCAGAGAGCAGAGAGGGGAGGGTCAGCACAGCAGGGTCTCAGATGTTAGGATGAATCTAAAGTTCCATTGAAACCTTCTCGCTGTCTAAAATAGGATTATTATTTTTCTGAAACTACTGATGAATAGGTGGGTAGTGAGAAAGTACCTACTGATTCCTTTCTCGTGTGGCTGGCTGCAAAGATCCTTCATGACCATAGGCTGAGAAGTAACAGATAATTAATGCTAGGAAGACTTCAAAACATTTGCAATATTCATCCAAATATTTTGTGTGTTTATCCAAACTTCTTTGGTCTAGAGACAGGGCTGACAGAAAAGCTTTCTTCTTAGGAGATTCTTGCCACCACCTGATTGTCAAAGGGTCTGAAACACTGGAAGAATACACTTTTGTGAGATGTTTCAGTAATTAGGCTTTTGAGTTGTGTTTGAATTGGGGTCATGTACATCAGCATAGATCTAATGACGTCAACTAAGGATCTATCTCATAAAATTCAAAGGGAAGTTAAAATAAATCAGCATAGATGTAGTTCAGTTTTGTTGTTGTTTTTTTTGTTGTTGTTGTTGTTGTTGTTGTTTGTCTTTTTATCTTCAAGGAGGGATCTGTTTAATTTGGGTTTAGTTTGAGGTTTCAGATGCTTGGGCTATTCACACAATAAGTATGAAACAAAAGTCCTTGATTCAACTTCAGGAACGTTCTAAACTATATCAATGAATATCACCTTAGCCACACATGTGCCATACTCTTACCAATGTTTTTGGGACTGTACAATCTCACATTGTTATTATTTCAGCAGAAGTTCAAATTCTGACACTTTTACTTCTGCTATTATATATATATATATATATTCTATTGCTTTGTTAGTTTAGCCATTCTGGGTTTTGCTTTATATAATTTCTGCGTTTCAAACAATAACTCATTTAAAAAGAAACACCTCCCTCCATCTTACACAGAACATTGTCATTATGACTCTGCACTGACTCCAGGATCCAAATTTATTTTCCAATTCAGTGGACTAAACAGTCCACTGAAGAAGTGGGAATGCCACTGAAGAGAGTTACTGGGCCTTCTCTGGAAGAAACCAATGTGTCACTGCTGTTAACCAGATGAAGAGAATAAAAGCTCTAAACCACCAGCATCTTAACAGCAGGTGGGGGATGTGCATTGCAGCTTACAGACATGATGACAAAAACAACTTACAGACATGATGACAAAAGAAGATATGAGAACAATGGAGGTCTGATGAAGAACAGGGAAGGGTTTTCAGATTTTAAATAAAAGCTTGCACTTAATGTAGATGTTGATTATAATGACTATAAAGGATACTCTTTTTCCTTATTATGTCAGCAGTGTTTCTGAAAACATAACTATAGCTTCAAAGCTCAGTTTTACTGGAAGATGAGAAAGAGAAAATCAAAACTTTTTACACCTGAAGAACATGGCCAGGTTACAGAACTTTCACGGAGTGACACTGGTCTTTCTGTTGACTGTCCACCTGCTGGAGGATGTAAGTGCAAAACAAGGATCATAATGACCACAGTGTGGCTAACTTTGTCTGGAAGAGAAGAAAATCCAATTTTATGTTGCGTCCACAATGCTCCCTAGGAATCTGGATTAGCTTCATGTACCTAAGTTATTCTGGGACTGAGCTCAAATTTCCAGCTGTTTTATTATCTGAATTAGACTTCCTTCATAAAACTGTTCTATGTTCCATCTCCTAGTTTTCTTGCTTACTACCTAACCACAAGGGAATGTTACCTGGTTTGCTACAAAGACATACCACAAAAACTATTAGCCTCATTATCTGTTACATTAAGGGGCAAAGGTGTCAGCCAGGTAGGGCATAATGTACATACTCTTTAAATTGTTTCTTAAAAGGAACAGACTCCACCATATAACTTAGAAATTCTTATTTTTGGGGCCAACTCTGTTCAATGGATGTGAATGTTCAAGTTAGTGCTCACAGAAAGCCAAGTTCAAGGCTTTGACAAGAAGCTGCGATATTTTAATTTCATTATTTTAACAGTGGACCAGTCACAAACTTGGTTTTTCACTCATGATTGACTGTTGAAAACCCAGAAGACCATGCTCAGGGACAGAAGAAAGAAAAGCAGGCTGTTATTTCTGCTATCCATTACCCTGACCCAGCACATGCTCGGAAGAAGTTGGGATAGGCTTATCTGCATTTTGATTCTATTCAGTAGTCATTGTCTTTGAAAATGAGCAAATAAAACAACGAACGTGATAAAACAGAGCAGGAAAAATCTCTCTCATTTTAAAGCAGATGTTTGGGTGCCAGCTGCTTAGTAACAAATACATCTTTAATGAAATCAAACAATCCAGCAGGATTTATTGATTGCTAACAATTGTTTTAAATACAGTCTGGGAGGCTGGGCTGTTTTCATCCTTTTTTGTCCAATTAGTTCAGTTGGTATGAATTAGAGTTACTTTGCTATTATCTTTAAAAACAACAATAAAAAAAAAAAAAAACAACACCCCCCCCCCCAAAAAAAAAAAACAAAAAAAAACAACCACAGCTCAATAGAAAGCATCTTATTTTCATCCAGAATGAAGTGTGGGAGAGATGCATAGAATAAAAGATTTTGATGTTATTCCAGCTGTGTAAGGGAAGGCAACAGTGTGCCTTATCGAACTCTTTCACCTCAGCTACTATAGTTCAAATCAGTGTTGAGATCTTGAGTGAAGAGGATGTGGTATTCTCTCCTTGGAGCCTGTTGAACAGTGGAAAGGACAAGGACCCCTGTGTTTTTGTGGCTCTTCAGAACCAATTTCTGCAAGAAGTGTAAGAGAATCCTCTGAAAACTTAAATCTTAGGGCTGACCTCTATATGCTTGTAGTTTTGCTCTTGCTAACATTGAGGGGAAGTAAATCAGCACTGTTGCAAGCTGATGGACTAGATGGCACAAGAAGTCCTTTTAGTCCTGTTTTCTTTGAACTTCTGAAAATCCACCATTGACTACAGAATTGGAATAGTTCTACTCCCAGACAAAGCTCTGGCATTTCACAGAATTACATATCAGTCATATCAGTACTAGTCAGAAATCCCTAAGCACCTAGCTATTTTCAATACACCTGCAGAGCCATTAAAGCATTCATTAAGGGACTGATCCTGCAGGGTTTTTAGATTCAGCAGTGATTGTCTCTGGTTTCCTGGGAATTTTTAGTATGAAAGGATTGAAGGCTCAGACCAAAACACATGTGCTGTATGCAACAGACTTATGTGAAGTTCATTGTTGCTGATTTCAACTATTTTTTCTCTGCTTCAGTGAGCATGAGAAATATTGTATTCTAAGTGTTGGACGCACCTCTCAGAACCACAGTACCAAGCTGAGATAACCATTCAAAAGCACATGCAGCTAAGAAAACAAATGGAGTAGATAATTGACTAAAAACACTAATGTGTTTCCCTGAATGATGTGTTTAGACAAACAAGTGCTGGCATATGATATATTGAAACTAAATGGTAGTTTGAAACTGTAGATGCTTGGGCCCCACACTGTGGGGTAAGGCTATCAAAATGTTCACAGATAAATGGCTTTGTTAAGCCTTTGCTCATATAGCAGCTATCCACATAAGCAGACCTGTTGTAGTCATTATGGTTATTCAAGTGAGTACGAACTGCTGACACCAAGTGTGCAGAATGGGACTCATATATATTTTCAAACTAAATGATTCACATGAAACACACTGACTGACTGAGACTGGCAATCCTGTTGGAATGCAATGTTATTTATTCTGTGTCCCTATTTTGTCAGGCATTTTGATCAGTAAATGAGAAAGACAGCATCATGTACCACACACCAATGAGCACCCTGACCCACAACACTACCTTTGAAACTTGTAGTGTCTTGTAGTGTCCAGCTCTGCAACTGAATTCCCCACTGTAGACCCATGTCTAAATTTGCCTGTTTAGTCAAGAACATATTTTTTTTTCCTACAAAACATGTAAATCCCTATCTCCTCCAGGCATCTTATCTTATCCTGATTCATATTTTTATGTTTATTCTAAAGTTAGTGGCAATCGCTTGTTGCACTAGTGGTCAAGTGTTCTGGTAGTAGATTGTGATCTTTAGATGGACCAGTAGCTAATGCTTCCTATTGCACAACGCCTCAAACCCAAACCTGTCATCAGTTTGCTGAGGTTAGAGAAGTGTGGCCCACCAATGTTTCCCAGCCTATTGCGTCTACAGAGTTCCAGCGGATTAGCTGTGGTGTGGAAACGGCCTGGTTATCAGGTATGGTTTTTGCCTAGCAGTTAGCTGACACTGCAAATCTGTAAGATCACTAAAACCACCAGCCTAGATCATGACCTGATAAAAAGCCATTGGCTATTGGCTTTGAGATTATTTAAAAGGGCACACAGAACAGAAAATATTCTATTATAATGTAAGTTACCAGTAAGGAAAATCTGCTTTAACATCATAGGCTCCTATTCACAAGGAAGTTCAGCTTTCCTGGGGATGGCTGCAGGAGATCCCATATTTTTCTGTGGATTCTTTTTCCTTCAGAAGTAGTTGCCATTTTGACCATCTCATTATTGGTTATATACAGTAGCAGAAATAGATGGTGCTAGGTGGAACTGCATTTGCTGTTCCAATTTGACTCCATTTGTTGCAGGACTTAGCAAGCATACACACTACATTGTGGTTTAATGCTCTTTGAGACTCCATCTCCATTCCATGGCAGGTACTTAAGTGCATACTCAAAAATACTATTATTACTACAGTAGTCCCACAAAAAAACGTTTCAGGCCTACTTATGCCAGGCACTATTCAAATATTTAGTCATAGGTAGTCCTTGAGATCAAGGTTTTACACAATATGTAGGTGAATACAGAAGAGGGAAACAAAGGCAAAAGGATGCTAAATTTCTTTTCATGCTCAGGGATGGAAGGTAAACAAATTCTTTGAGCACTGGAACTAGTATCCCAAAAACTTCTCTTAATATCAGCTACAAATTTTATTCAGAATTTATATTCAGTTTTTTGCCTTATCACTGATATGAAGAGGTATTTTCTCAAATTAAAACAGTCTTATTTTAACTGCTTTAGAAAATGGAGAACGCTACTATTGTGAAGATACACCAGAAGAACATAATAAAAGAAAGGCTTTCACTATTTTGAAGATTAAATGTAATGATGTATTTAATATTTCAAATCCCACTGACATAAATATATAGTAGTAGCAGCAGACCTACATGTGTTACAGTAATAAGATTTATATTCCTTGACCTGGAAACCTGAGCTACAGATGAGTCCCTGTGGTGCTGTATTGTGGACATAAACATATCTTTTCTCCTCCACAAGCCCAAGAAGAAAATATTTCTTTTGCAGTCTTCCTATCTATTTGAAGTAGAACACAAAAGAAAATCTTGGTTGAACTGCAGGTAATTCTATGTTTCTGTGATACCTTTGGTAATTCCACTCCAGATGAATATATAAAACAGCTCACCTGGCTCTGTGCAAACCAGATACATCTTGGTAGTCTGATCAGGCATAGACATTTGTAACATGTCCTTCTAAAGAAGAAACAGTTATACTAGATGAATTGTTTCTAATTAATGATAATAGGTGCAAAACTAATTGGCTCAATTGTTGAAGCCTACAATGCAGACCTTTAAAGTTAGTTAAGACCAATCCCATGTGACATGAACTGTTTCAGATTACAGCAGAGATCTTGAGTGGGTTAAAGAAGAGAGAGTTCTGAAGTTCAGCTACTTGCCAGGAAGAATGGGTCTGTCCATCTGGGCTTATAGTTTTGTATTATATGTACCACTAAAAGAAAGGAGCAAACTGGCAAACTGAACTCAAAATTTCTTGACTTCAAACATAAGTAGAGACTCTAGCCTGTGGCTTTCAAGAGAAACAAAACCGAGAAGCGACTTCAACTTTGCTCTTTCCTGGATGTTACCTTCAGTGCTAATTTGAAAAACAATTATAAGAAGATTAGATTGGAGAAAGGAAATTCTTAAAAAAGTACCTTTGACACCACTTCCAATGTTGTCTATCTGCACATCACAAAGAGAATTTCTGTATGAAAAATATGTGGGGATGGATTCTAAGCAGAGAGGTTTCACATTCCTTAAGCACATGACTCAGAGTGAAGCCACCTTAAATTAGAAGCATTTGTGTCACTTTCATAATGGATAGGTGGGAAAACCCCTACTCCAATTTTCCTACACTTTAAAAAATTTTTTCTTAATTCTTATTGTCGGTCATTTCCCCAAGCACTTTTGTTTCCATTTTATCCAGTGCTCTACCCTCTCCTTATCCTTCAGTTTTTTCACCTTTTTCATTTTCTGCTCATTGCAGTCTTCCTGTTTAACGTGCCCTCTTGATTTTTTCCAGTTTTCCCTTTTCTGGATTATCCTTTTTTTTTAATTCTTCTTTTTTTTTTTTTTTTTTTTTTTTTTTCCTTTTCTTTGCACAACTGGGTTAAATTTGATGTTCAAAGGCCTCTTCTCATTCTTTTTGGTTGTTCTTTTCAATGTGCATTTTAGATTTTACATGTTTCGGCATGTAACAGCTAGTTAGACACATGCTATTTGGCATCGTATTAAAGCAAATGCCAATTGCAAAAATGAGGTTCACATATTTTAATAAAATTGTTATGGAATTCTCTCATTTTGTCTACTTTAGAATACTTAGCATTGCAAATTTAAAGGAGTAAAATTCAGTCTGGCCTCAAAACCTTACAAAGCAATTAACCGAGACTTTATAAAAAAAACCATAATTTGCAAGCCTGCACGCTATTAACATATTAATACTCTGACCCTTTCAGTATGAAGCTCATGAATTCAGTGGTGCTACATCTATGGGATGCTGTGACAGAAGTAGAAAAGTGAAGTAATGTAGCTCAATTACACCAATCAAAAGGTTGCTGCGTTCAAAGACAAGGATTAGTGTTAATAATTTTTCTCCAGGGAAGAAAATGCTGTATCCAGGTTCCTTTAGGGCCTGTAGATCCTTGTCAGGATGTAGAAAGGAAAGAATTCCTGTAACTAGGTCATTTTAACTTCCTTTGTTTGGCAAGAATGGCCTATGAGATAAAACATTAGAAGATGGTTCCTTGCATAATTGTTATTTTGCTATGATTGATTGTATTTACTAGGGCTAAATAACTATATTTGTGAATAGAAAATGCTTAAATCTTTAAAAATTCTCACAAAAAAAATCCACGAAAAGCACAAAAACATTCTTCAGTATCAATTTAAGCCTCTGAAGTTACATTTATTGTTATTATACTTCAGAATAATAGTTAGATAAAGTGCATATAAGACACAGGTATTATTATATTTATCTTTATATACATACACTATATGTTTGGTTGGTTAGGTTGCAGTAATGCAAAGTATCTGAGGAGGGGACAGTACATATTAGGCGTAATATTCACATTTGAAATAATGTGACTAGAATCAGTCTATAATGAGTTTACCTCCCTTCTTCATCTTTACAGTAATAATCTCATAGTAGAGAGAAGTGCAAAGCAGAATGAAATATCAGAGTAGTACTTGAGACTCCAGCAGACAAATGATTTCTGTTAGTTTGAGGTCACTGATGAATTTTAAGGAGACCTACAAAAGAAAAATAGGAGGGGAGTGGATCCAGGAGTGATTAAATCTCTTGTAAAAGACAGCAAAACCTCTTGTGAGTAGCCTTCTCTGTCCTCCCAACAGTAACCCACAGACATTCCACCTGGTCTTGTTAAAACATGTACTGATGCTGTTGTGATTTTTCTGTTCCTCACCGAAACCTCTCTTTTTACATAAGGTAAATATTTGAATTAGGAAAGAATATAGAATCATAGAATCATAGAATCATAGAATTGCTCAGGTTGGAAAAGACCTTAAAGATCATTGAGTCCAAGCACAACCTAACCATACTACCCTAACAACCCTCCACTACATCACATCCCTGAGCAGCACATCCAAATGGTTTTTAAACACATTCAGGGATGGTGACACAACTACCTCCCTGGGGAGCCTATTCCAGTGCTTAACAACCCTTTCTGTAAAGAAGTTTCCCCTGATATCCAAACTAAACTTACCCTTGTGCAACTTGAGGCCATTTCCCCTCATCCTGTCACCTGTCACCAGTGAGAAGAGACTAACCCCGCAGTACGCTCCTTACCATATGTTGGTACATAATGAAAAGTAGGAAGGTGGAGGTAAGTGTTGTTTAGTCTATTTACATTCTAACTTATTATTAACATTTGTCTTGGATTTCTTTGAAATTCAAGGACCGAGATTCAGACCTTGATAAACAGCTGTCAAAACTTCGTTTCTGTGTTGCTAAAATCTTCATCCAATAACTTGCTAAAAGAAAGGGAATGTATTGCAGATTCCTATGCTTTTGTGCTTACTACATGCCTGGTAATTCCTAACTTCATTTGTGTAGGGCTGGGTCAGATTCAAAACTTGCCACATGTCAAAATTTTCATTCTTAAGTTTACACACATGGAGTTATTTTGAATTCTTCAGATGAGCAAAGATATCCCTGTGATTTTGAAAGTTATTGCCAAAATATCTGCTGTATTATTTCCACATTAATGACATGTAATTGTTTCAGATGAAAAAAAAAGTGTACTAGCATATGTATATAGGTAAGATAAATAATTCATACAAATCATACTGTGCATATTGTGTTTCCCTCCATTTATTGCATGAATATGTCATTAACATGCTTTGGCTTGCAGAGGTTTCATTTTTCATATCTTTTCTACATACTTGTTTCCTGTTCTTAGGAAGTTCCAAGCACCTAAATAAATTATGTCATATTAAAGTGTTTTTAAGGAATTAGGGCCATAAAGGTTAGGTGTTTAGGGTGATTGGATTAAATGATTTCCTGGCCTGTTAAGTGTGTGATTCTTCTCTCAGTAACTGTAAGTTTGAGTTGTCAACAAGTTAAGTTGTTTTCTAAAGAATAAGAATTAATGTGTTTGGGTTCTTTTTTATTTTTCTTTTTTTTTTTCCCCCCTGTTTAAGAATTCTGTTTTCTTCTCTTTTTCAAAACAAATGAAATCAATGCTTTTCAATTTTATGTAAAACAAAACTCACAAAATGTTCATGTTTAACTCCTGTATTCTGTTGAAATCAAATTGCCTTTTTCCTATGTTAACTTATTTTTAATCACAAGACAACAGTAGTTCTAAGTGACAACTAAATATTCTACTCTAAGAGGTCAAATAGGAATTTTCCAACTGTTACAATTTATTGCTCCTTTTCTTTTAAACTGATGTGTCTATACAAATGACATATTTATTTTGTCTTCTATGATTTCTAATTTCCTAGCAGGAAAAAGTAACTTCATATATGTAGGTTGCTCAGAAAGTAATGTCTCCTACTTATTTCCATGGAAATTACAACAGATGCAAAGAGCAGAACAAGACTACCAGATGTAGCAAATTCTCAGCTACAAAACATGTTTTTTTCTGCGTAATCACCACCACCACTAACTGTATGTTTTCACCAGCAACGAACAAGACCTTGAATGCTGTGATCATAGAAATCTGCATCAATGGAGGCGACTGAGGTTGCTGTCATTGCTACTGAAATACACCACCCACCACCTCACTGTGCTCACATCCACTCATCTCCATATTCAGCCAGCATTGATGGATTTCAATGGGTGCCCTTTTTTTCTTCATGGAGGAATTCAATGACACACCTTTGCTTCATATGCACATCCATGTCATATGCCATTTTGTCAGACTGCCCCTCTGCTGCCATCTGTCACATGGAAACAAAATGTGGTGAAATATTGGCAGGAAGGTTCAACCTCTACTGCCATACCACCAACATCTGCCTATGACATTATGGGCCAGCATTATGAAATAAGAGACATTACTTTTGGAGCAGCACACTATAATTTCCAACCAGTTCTAATAAAATTTACTTTTTCGTCAGAGTATTGTACTACTGTTGGTGCAGTCCAATGAAAAGGAGAGAAAATTCAAGAAATACTAATTGATTGTATGAAGTAACACATGCAAATACTGAAAGTAAAAGCTGCCAACGTTGTGACAGGTATGTTTTCAGAATTTTCTTCCTCTTTTTGTGTTTCCAGTGCAACATCATGAGATTTTGTTCCATTTTAGGGTTGTACCTCAGTTTTCAGAAAGGCAAATTCTAATGCTATATGTTAGCTGATACAAATCGTATGTCTCGTGCGTTTATTAGTATACAAAGTATCTTAAATCTCTGACTTCAAGTATGTCAGTTTCTCAGAATAAGAGGCTGTGGGTACATGGAATTTAACAGCTAGATTTAAATTATATTTCAGCCTCGGGCCTCAGGCAGCTATGGGTATGGTATTGGGTCTAAATTGTCTTTAAAGAAGCAAACCTGTAACTAAATTTGTTTTAGAAAAAAAACCCAGATTACTCGTTCAAATAGCTACACTTCTATTCCTAAAAATATAGCACCGTAAAACACAACACAATACAATGGAGAGGATAAAATGATATAATGAAGCCTCAGACTTCAGTATGATGCATGTTCATTTTGAATCTCTCAGAAAAGAGATGTAACGTTCAGATGACTTTCAGACCTTGCAACTGGATCCATTTAATTCTGTATTACCTCTAAATGAGTAATTGCAGTTATTTACAGCAAGTAATTTCATCATTTTTTATTGGCCACTTGTAGGGAAAGCTTTAGTTTCCAGTCTTTTCAAGTGATTTCCACCTAACTAAATGTGGAGATAAACATCTACTCTGCTCATGCCTGAAGTTAGGTGAGATGAGTGAGATGAAGTTAGGTGAGATGAAGAGTGCACTCTTTATCTGCCCACAAGAATTCTGACGTTTTTGACTTATGAAAATGTGATGACATATCCCGCTATCATCCTTAAAAAACTGAGTGATGTTTCTCCAGGTCTGTCAAAAACTATTAGTAAGGATCAACTAAGAGGGATGGCTTATGTTTCATTTCATCAGAATGGATTCATTTTATGCTTGAAGTAGTTCTGAGTGTTTCTGTTCAAGGCTATGCAATGAGGTCATGAGAAGGGGAGAAAGCAAACCCTGAATCCATTTCCCCTTGTGCTTCTTGAATATGGTGTGAAATTGTGCTAATGTAATTCCAATAAAATCAGCCAGTTTTAGCATTCATATCCTATTTTGCCATTTGTCTCCTTTTAACACTGCATCCCTCAACTTATTACCAGCAGTGTGAAAAAGACACAGATGCAAACTTATCAAAGACTAACCAAGACAGGATATCTCTGATCCCTTGATTCCCTTAGGGGAATTCCTTCCACTTAATTCTGTGCAAGCTAGTTATTTTCTCAAGCTCTCTCAAAGCTTCTGAAATCTATTATTTCCAAAGGTGTCTATTCATAATATGTTGCTTTTTAATTTTTTTTTTATTATTCTTTTTTTTTAACACTGCTATGCATTTATTTATAAAGTAGAATTATTCTTATTTTTAACCCTGTATGCATCAGGTATTATTTTTTCACCTTAATCTTTCCCTACTTCCAGGTAACGTATTATGAGAGATGAAAGATGCATTTATTTAGCAAATTTTCTACTTTTTCTCTCAGAGGACACACTTCTGGTGACACACTCATTTAGCAGGAAATTCAGTTAAAAAAAAGTTCTGATTTCTGCAGTACACCTTCATCTCAAAGCAAATCCTGTTTCAGGAGAGCCTTTTTCAGGTGTTAGTTCCACAGAGCCATAGTTTTCCTGTATGCTAATACTCATACTTCAAGAAAACTTGCAGAACTACAGAGTAACACATCAATTGCTAAGCCAACAAAAACAAATAGCATTGTAGCTGATCATGCAAAAATGCTGATTCTCAATGGGTGTACATCATCTTCGGTTCATTAACCTCAATGCAGCTAAATGGATTTTACATCAGCTCTAGATCTAACTTTAATATATGAATCTGCTTTAAAAAATTGAAACATTTATTGAGATATCAGAATTTGTAAGATCTTTTGTTGTGTGTTCACTGAGGCTCAGTCCTGTAAGAAGCAGTTTGGCCTTTTCCTAAACTATTTCTGTCTCTTCTTGACTCCTTAAAACCCTTCAGGACAAGAAAAATGCTCTTTACTTCTTTATCAGACTTTCATGGACCTGTTTTCACTTTTCTTTAAATTCTTTTAGGGACAGCGAAAGTTGCTAGGCAAATAGTACTGGAGACTGAAATGCTGTTTTGATATGTCAGGGCACTACACATTGTGTGAGCTTCCTCATCTAAATTGCCATTTTTGAAACCAACAGCCAAAAACTAAGGGAGAACATGCCATAAAATCCAGTCTGTGCATTTGTGTAAGGGGATTAGAGTTTGATGCTGGAAATAAATTTCCTGCTAGAAACTTCAGTGCCTTGCTTCAGCATTGAGTCCTTGTGGAAGTACAGACTATTGCAAATCTTGTTGCTACTTCTGATGACAGAGCCATTATGGACACTCCAGGTTTTGAGGCTGTATAATTTGTCTCATCACCACTAAAATTAGACACTCACACTGAGCCTTGTATTTTGTTGTTGTTGTTGTTTATAGTGATACACCATATAAGAATCCCAACAGGTAACTCCTTACAACGCCTTTTCTCCGGGAGCTTTAAACTGCTGCCATAGTGTATCAATGAAAATAAAAAATAAACAAATAAATAAATATTCCAAGAGAAACTACAAAAATAATATAAAACAAGCTCTGGAATGGAAAGTAAATCTTGATGCTCAGCTGAAACTTCCACAGCCCTCAAAACTTGGAACTGTTCAAAAAACAACATTGTGATGATTTGGACACATTTCAAAAGAAGTTGGCAGATGTATTATGCTATACTTCTCAAAAGTGTTTCTACTATTTCCTGGCCTTTGTTAGATTATCAATGAAACAAACAGCCACATAAATTATGGGGGAAATAATATATATACATTTTGTAACTGGTATTCTCAGGAAGAAATAAGACATTTAATTTTTTGAATCACAAGTGGCAGATTCTGAAAGATTACTTCTGTGATCAGACACTGCCTTTAAGTCCTTCTGTTTGTATTTTAAACTTGTGATATTATTAGCGTTGATTTTGTATATGTGTATTGAATTTATCAGTGTATGTGCAAATCAATGTCAATTTACATGTTGTTACTTAAGTCAGGGCTAAGTTGCTTACAGGTATAAAATATGCTCACCAGAAACATTTAGATATTCATGTTCCATATTAATGGCCAAGGCAATATGCTCAATGCATTTTTTTTTTCTTCTTTATATTTGCTCATTCCAAAGAATTTAAATATCACAATTCATATCTGTATGCATTTTCTGCTTGTTCTTATTTACATGAAAGTGGGGTTTAAGAGTTACTTGACTTACCCTTCAGACAGCAAATATTCATTTCTGTCTCTGGGTATGTCTAAAACTCAGATAAACTTGATTAGGTCCAGGAACAACCTTGCCAGCACAACATAGTAACTGAGATGAAAAGCAAGATAACTGAGTGACACAGAACTACATACTATTCCTATCTGACAGTTTCTGCTAATCAAGCTCCCTTACTGTTCTTCATATTTCTTATGCTGTATGATGTTTCCAGAAGTGAACCTCAACTCTTTCTAGATTGACTAGAGCATGCATCTGAGGATGCCATGGGAAATCCCCCACTGGACAAACAATACAGGTCTTGGTGGCTCCTTCTGGGCAGTCTAAAGACTCCCAGGGTGACAAGAACAAGCAGTGATGAGCCCAGAGTGAGTCTGCTGTGGTCTCAAATATAAGAACTTTTAAAGTTAAAATAAACAGACAAAGGATGAGAGTTAACCAGCAGTTCACAAGGCTCTGTTTGCAAGTTAAGCTCTAAGGGGGTTTTTTATGATCCTAAAAAAGATTTACCTATAATACCATCTGTCTCAAGTATAAGGATAGTGCCAGCAGAGGAACAGAAAAGTACATGAACTCTTGCTGCAAACAGTACTTTTCTAATTTAATTTTCTGATTATTTATTATTGTATTTTTTTAAGGAGTGGCATTAGCAGATGAGTCAGGAGTGTGATGAAGCCATATGGCCTTGTGATTATGTTGAAACTGAAGATAGATACTCAAGGGATCACATGCTCTTCTACTTCTGAGAATGAAGAATGTGCACTGTGAGCACTTTAGTGTCCTGGTCAGCTGCATCACCCTTTGCAGCATCTGTGAAAATCAAGGAAAGCATCCTCATGAGGATAAATTATGTAAGATCCAGAAAGCACAGGTAAACAGGATTGAACAGAGTCTTTTCTGTTTCCATACCAATTTCCTAGCATTGAAGTTCAGATATATTAATATAATATTTCCTTATCCACAGCCGGTTGATTGGATGTAAAAAGTGCATATTGGTAAGCATTCAGAATAGAAGTTAAATGTAATGAAGTTATAACGTATGAACAGTCCCAGTAGAGAACACAGTAAGATTAAATGGTAGAGGATGTCCAAAGACTAATCATGTCCTCTTCAAAAGACGTCACCTTCCACGGTAGAAATGCCTATAACACCATACTAGGATGGTAGTAGCTCAAGTGAGTGTCATCTGACAGCAGTTTAAAGGACTTTTCTTCGGCTTTCAGCTGACTAAACTTATCTGATGAGGAGTCTGTGTTCTGACAAGATCTCAGCATTGTTAAGAATGAACTTGGAGAAAAATCCGATCACAGAATCATAGATTCACCAAGGTTGGAAAACACCTCCAAGATCATCTAGTCTAACTATCCACCTACCACCAATATTTCTCCATTAAATCCTGTCCCTTGTACAACAACCCTTGTTGTCCCTGTATAACATCTAAACATTTCTTGAACACTTCCGGGGATGGTGACTCAACCACCTCCATGGGGAACCCACTCCCTCTTTTGGTGACTCTTTTGGAGAAGAATTTTTTTGTAATATCCAACCTGAACCTCACCTGGCACAACTTGAGGCCATTCCCTCTAGCTGCATTGCTAGTTATGCTGGAGAAGAGGTCAAGGCCCACCTCACCGCAACTTCCTTTCAGGTAGCTGTCGAGCTATAAGATCTCCCCTGAGCCTCCTCTTCTCCAGACTAAACAATCCATGTTCCCTCAGCCATTCCTCAGAAGACTTGTGATCTAGGCTGCCCCACAACCGTCATTGTGGGGGCACACACGACAACCGTCGTTGGGCAGAGCCTCGATGTCTTTCCTGTAGCGAAGGGTCCAAAACTGAACACAGTACTCAAGGTGCTGCCTCACCAGATCTGAGTACAGAGGAACAATCACTTTCCTACTCCTGCTGGCAACACTATTTCTGATACAAGACAGGATGCCATTGACCTTCTTGTCCACCTGGGCACACAGCTGGCTCATGCTCAGCATAGTGTCAACCAAAACCCCCAGGCCATTTCTTGCAAATAGCCATCCCATATAGACTACTGTCAAGGATTTCTGACACATGTTTTTCTGTATTTATTTTGCTCTTTGTGTTTGTTTGACCTACTGCCATGTTGGCCTGCCATTTTCTGTAGTAAGCACACATTGATTTGGCCTGTTACCATGCAAAACCGAGCACATTAAAAGATGTTTTCTTTAGCCTCTAATTTGTCTCAGTTGCAGAAATGCAAGTGCTAGACCTATAGTGGTAATACTCCTCCCACATCACACTCAGATTTGAACCAGAATGATGAGTCTTTTCTCCCTGAATCTGAGTCATTGCCATATAGTCTCCCCACCTACAGAATGAAGTGAAAAACTGTTTGGATGAGGTCTAGACTTCTACCATAATATATGGAGTTTTCAAGTCCACAATTTTCAATTCTCTTTTGTATCTGCAACTCATCTTAGGTTTCAGCACCCTACTTAGAGAAGGCAGAAAAACAAGGCAGTAGGTTTACTGAGTCACTGGTTTCCGTTAGCACTGCATGCTTTGCTATTTATGTGCAATGATGGAGTATGAATGGGAATTTGAACTGTATCTTGATTTCTCCATCTTCTTGGTAAGCTAAAGGAAAGAACTATGGAGAAGTTGCAGTAGTTAGAATGTGTGACTGAAATGCAGAACACTGGAAAGGAAATGTAAACACTCGTTTTGTGGTATAAAAGCTATCTGTTTTCTGGCTGGTGTGCACTACAATGCATAGCACAGGCATGGTAAGTTTATTAGGAACAAATGAGGTCTAAAATATACATGGTTGAAGAAATTTTTGCATTCAGGGGAACAAATGGAGCTTTAGCTCTTGATTTAAGTTGTACTCAGATTTGGCTGGCTATTGTATGTTTAAGTTTTGATTTTTCTTTTCTTTGGACAAAATGTCTGTGTGGTTTTTTTTTAAGCCTGATGACTATGGACATCTTATTCTCTTTTCTGTTTCTTAAGGTATGAAGGATAAACCCCAGCAAGAATCTTTTATCCTTCATGCCCTTACAGTACTGAGGAAATAATGCTCTCCGTATATAAATTTCCACTCCACCTTTCACTTTCAGGATATTTGGAAATCCTGCTCTGATGGCAATATAGGAAGCCCAAGCATGGATCACAAAAGAATTCCAATAGGAATTTTTCGCTAAAACCATCTTATCTCATTGTCTGACACCAACTTGAGATTCTTGAACAAATAACTTATTAAGGAATAATAATTAAAAAAAACACAACCAAAGAGATCCTATTTGATTCAACTCTATGTTCCCAGTCTTTTTCTCACATGTTAGGATCCTAATCAACGAAAGTACTTATCTATACTGAAAACCAAGAGGTCGTTACATAAATGCTTTCAGATTCATTTATGTATCGAGTGTATTACTGTATAAAATTACCAGTCAGCACAGACTAGAGCTATTAAGAAAATCAGTGCTCAGAAGCAACCTGGGAATTCAAGGTCCTCTCCTCCACAGCTTGAGCAGGGAGACCAGATGTTTTCAGCCTCTGATGTGAGTCAGGGGAAGCTCAGCAGCCCACCCTTTCAACAAGGTGAGGTCTCTGCAGCAGGGCCTTGAGAGTGAAAAGGAAGAATATGGAATAATCTGCTGTGGAAAAATGAGTGGGAGAAGCTGTTTAATACAAGGACAAGTAGGCCAGTGTTGTTGGAAGTCTTTCAGCATGAGCCACTTGGCTGTGCCTGTTAATGAATAAATAAATTGCTACTTTTCTTTTTAAAGGATGACTAACCAAACTGAGTATCTAAATACTACTTTAAATTTAAACTTTAATGAGTACGTTAAAAATGTATTTTTATGATACTAAAACTAATATACACATTTTTAAGGAAAAAAAAAAAGATGATGTTCTTTATATTTATGCTGCCACTCATGCTTTGACTCTGATCACTTATCTGGATAATTAAGCAGTATCACTGAGAAACCGGATACCAGAAATCTGATATTAATCCGTCCCTCTTAATAGTAACGCAAAGCCACTGGGGTGGAAAGCAGCCTAGTCTTCTTAATCCCCTTTTACCAACATTTCAGCATCAGCATATCTCATTTATTTTCAAAAGTGGTTCAAGACACACTATCAGTGGCTTAAGTCTAATTTAGGCTTTAAATCAAAATATATTAAGAAATTCAAAAATAGTCAAGATTACCAAGATTTCTTGAGGGAATGATTCACAACCAGCTCATGTCCCTTTGACAGGAACAGGGGATGACTAAATGATTTTTGCATGTCTGCATGGCTTGAAGGTACAACACTTTCTTTTGAATTAAAAGGAAAATGCAGGATTACTGTGGAGACCTTGAGATCCCACTGCCACACTTATCAGGTATATGTTAATGATACCTGAGCAGCTTCCACAGACAATAATTCACTTGCCGGTTCTGAAGAGTCCAAGGATATTCTTCTCTTTCCCTTGAGTGCATATGTCACTGCGTGAACCTTGTTGCCCACTTAAGTGTCTGTCAGAGAATTTTTTTTTAATTTCTACACTGTTCTGCATCCCTTATTAGTCAGTGATGAACCCCCCCCCCCTGCATTTTGTGGTGTTTGGATTTGGACTCAGCATGCATTTAGCTTGACACAAACCACAGCAGAAATAGTGGTGGATAACTGACAAAATAGGAAAACAGGACCCTTCTCCCTTCTCTTCCTCCCTAATGCAGGAACCAGAGAAACTGATGCACATCCAGACTGAAGATTGTACTCAGGTTGTTTTTTGGAGTGTATGTTGTCAGGTCTATGGCATGAGTCTGTGCTCAGATCTTACCTTGCAATGTGAAGAATGTCTGACGTTCTGTGGTAACCTCAAATCAGCTGCAGTCTCCAGTGACTGGATTTGGCGCTAGGTAACTTGCTTTTTGAATCCTACCATCTACAGATGCCAGTGTTGCCTGTGATACTTGCTTAACTGAAGCTTGAGCACTTTTTACTATCATAACATTGTATTAGTTATTGCCAACATTCACTCGTGCATACTGAACCTGCCATACCTCGTGCTTCTGGCAGAAAGATTAAAACTATTACGACAAAAGCAACAGAAATCAGGTTGCTTAGACATCTACTTTAGTCTCAAATTGAGGCCCTCTAGTTGGAAAGTTATAAGAGTTCACAGACCTTACTTAATACTCATAAATCATTCAAAGAGGGTATAATGCTGAGAGAGGCCATGTGCAGTTATGGTAAGTGTGAGGCATTTTACCTAGTTTTCATGGCTTTTCCATCAGATACAGACAAACTATAAAGCCCATAACCTTCTGGAGACTGCTGTTTTGCCATACATTTTTCTTAAGTGTTAGTGCCACCAAGCACTGTATAGATACGGGAGCTATCACTTTATAAAATAATTAGCCTGCTATTTCAAGTACAAGGAATGGCAGCATGTAGGCAGAAAAGTGAGGTGTTGCCTTTACCTTCCTCTTCATTTTTGTATTTGTATGAAAACAGGAAAATATTTTTACAGGATAGGCCAGTAGTGCCACAGGAATTGAATTAGATCATCCTTAATTAATATGTCAGAATATAAGAAATGATGAAAATATGTATAATTAAATTCTTGAACTAAAAACAGGATTATAAAGTGTGACTAAAATAGAACAGAACAGTGGTTTTTTTTGTGTTTTTTTTTCTTTTCTTTTCCCCTATATTTTTATTTTAATCTAAAATTGTGGGTTCTAACATCTTTGCATTGTATCATGATTACCTATTATATGTTAGGCTAAGGTGGGTCACCCCAAAAATTACAAACTATTTGTGAAGATGAATAGAATTTTCCCACTTCCATGAATACAGTGTTACTACCACTGTGTTAGACAGTAGTGTTAGTAGCTTGGCACTGTGGTAACCTAGATAAATAACAATGATCTGCCTGGGACAGATGCTTGAACGACCAAATATCTTGCAGAACTTCAATATCTATTTTCATCTAAAAGTTTCAATTTTCAAAATCAATGAATGATTATGAGTTTTCCTGTTTTCCAGGACCCAAAATCAAACACAAGCTGATTTTATTATCTAATTTTCAGTGTTTATGTAAGATGCAACTTCATTCAAAAGGTCTGAATGCCTCTTTTCTTTCCCTGTTCAAGAGATCAAACAAACAGGTTGGTTTGAATGTGTGCAGCAAGTAACCTCATAGATTATTTCACACTGGACATTGTTGCTCTGATAATCTATTCTTTTTGTGTGTGCTCTGTACTTTTTGTGTTTGGAGGAAAAATATTTTGGGTTGGAAATTTATTTTGTCTCTTCTTTAATGAGGAACTTAATTTTTAAACTGTGGTGTAGAATAATGCCGATGTAAAAAGACACAATTTAATTAGTTTGTACATAGAAGAGAATATATAAAATTCCACCCATGCTGTTAAATCATGCTAAATGTTTTTTATTCTGTTGTTCAGTATATTGATTATTTAATATACATTTTGCTCATTGTTTGGCTTATCAAAAATCATCACTTTATATCCCACCCTTCTTTGAGGATCTGAGATCCTCACAGATTTCAAGAACCTGAATCCAGCCTGAACACCAGAATGATAAGGGGAAACATTCAGACGCTTTCAATGGCAAAAGAAAATTCATAAACTACTTATAATGAAGAAGTGATTGTTGGAAATTGAGTTTTCTGTTCTTGTTCTTTACTGGCATTCAGCTCTTCAAAGCGATAGCAAATATTCTATTGGTTAACATTTAACCCAAACTAATAGGTCCAATCTCACATTCTCAAATAAATCATAATGTCTTTTCAATTAGTTTGCACTTTCACTGGCTGCTGTCCTGAATAATTAGGAAAACAATTCACATTTCACTAGGAGATGATATGAAGTGTTATTCCTGTGATAATTAGCGAGCTGCAGTTCAGTTTCCCTGGCTCCCACCAGGTCATCAGGGCACAAAAGAGGACACCATGAGAGCATTAATGAGCTCTCATTGAAGATGTTAAAAAGCTTGTATTGATCTGTTTGTCCAAGAAGGAGATATTTAAGCCTTTCTGCTGAGGGCAGGAGAGACAGAGATTCATATCACAAAGCCTTTTATCCAACCCCTTCTGTTTCTGGCTTCAATATTGCCCAGTCTCAGCATGTCTGGTTCTAGAGGTCATACTTTTAAACTTTCACAACATTTTTTTTTCCCCTTTCTTCTTTCTGTTAAAAAAAAAGAAAAAGAAAAAAAAAAAAGAAAAAAGGTAATATACACTGTTCACTTAACCTTTACTACAGGGATCCCTTTACGCAGCTCGCTGTTTCTGAGAACAGGCTTCAGTGCAGTAAGATTTCCTTTCTCACTCTATCCCACTCACATACATCTCAATTAAATTTAGAGAGTCCAGACAACACAAGGACCAATTCAGTGAAAATTTTATTGCTCATAGTTTGGAAGCACATCCAACAAAATCACTTTTTTGGATGTTCAATCAGACTTTTCTCTCTATTGTCACTGCCTTTTTTGTGAACTCCTGGACTTGCTATTTCTAGCTGGAAGTAGAAGTGAAAGAAGTAAGTGTAAGGCTGCAAAATCACCATTTCTTGTGGTATTTTCACATGAGGTTTCTCACTGCAGAAAGGGGAGGAAAATCCTGTCCTGCCTTCAACACTCTGCATTGTTATGGTATATTGCAGCTGTAAACTTGTTCTGGGTACACTTACCTTCTCACCAATTTTGTCTACTCACTTCTAAATGCCACAGTGAACTCAGTGAGGATTCCCAGCCTGCCTGGGATAGAGTTTAGGATGAAAATTCATGTAACTGTAAAAGCTGTGTTGTTGGTTTTTATTATTATTATTATTATCATCATCTTTGTTACTTGAGCTAGCTATTGTCTCATTCAGGAAGACTGCATCTCTTTTTTCATAGTACCTCATTCACATTCAACTCAATAGGAGCAATTAAGGGAGTCCATTTATGTGTATCTGTTGTAAATGGCCAATGAAGAAATACTCTGGCAACTCTAGATGAATGCGGGATCCTCAGTACATATCTTTGTTTTTCCATGGTCTGTCTCACCTTCCACAGCAGGCTACTGGATGAACCTCACAACCAACATGAGGAATTCTGCAGTCTGTTTCTACTTACCTTTGATCAACTCAGGGTTATCAGTTTCAGATGAAAATAAACTTCTGGATGGCTACATCAACTTCACTATTTTGGAAAGTAGCATTTATTAGTACATGAGAACTGGAAATTATATGTTCATACAGGAAGCAGCAACGTCATGATGTCTAAAAGAGGCCAGGGGGGGAGGAAAAAAAAACCTTTGGACCAAGCCATGTCTGCAGTCTGGCCTGACAATGATTTGAAAGTTCAGTGATTGACAGCCTTGCTCTTATAATCACATTTTGTTGTTTTTGTATGTGTTCATCTTATTTCTTAAAGAAAACAGTCTAATATCTATATTCTTGTGCAAATCTTCACTTGTAACATTAGGAATTCTGTCCTGGATTTCTGGGAACAACTGCTTTGGTGATACTTACCAGAAAACCATCTGCTAAACCAGAAAGATCAGTTTGAAAACCCAAAGGACTAAGTCAGTTCTCTCCATTAAGCTAGTTTTCCAAAAATTTCTTTCCAGATTGCTATGAGGAGAGTGAGGTAACATGAAGGCTGCACATAATATATAAATGTTCACTGCCACATTTAATGTGATGTTTCTGAAAATAGATTTTGGATCCTCTCATGTCTGGAGAATGAATGCACACACAAATTGTACTTCCTATGACTTGATGCAGTAATCTCCAGTTTGGGAACTGAGCTGACAAAAGAGGTCATATGCATCCTTCCACTTATGGCCATTTAATAAAGATGTGAGGGAACGATTAGTGAACAAGTAAAATTGGACATGGGTAGCAAACAGTGACCCTTGGTGAGTGACAACTGAGGTTATGTGGATGAATATTAAACATGAAGAGTCTGAATTATTCATGGAAGGTTCAAGGTAAAAGGGTTAACCTGATAACATCCTCATAGCAACACCTTGCTCAGGGAAGAAATCCTAGCTCTGTAATTCTCCACCTGAGAATTCCTGAGTGCACAAAGCAAGGTACAGGTGAGCCCCCCTCATTCCCACTGTGGGGACACTTTCCGAGTGCTGGTGACTGCCACAGTCTGTGGAGCTGTAGTAACGTACATCCTTTGGACTGTTGTGAGACAGACTGGGAAAAGGTTTATAGAGACTAATAGGCTCACTGGTCCTCTAGATGTGACTCACATGCCTAGCATGTCCTTTGTTTGAAATGAAGAGCTTCCCCCATTGTCCATCTTACTCCATCTACCACACTCTGTGATCAGAGGGAGATAAAGTGGTTTCCTACTGTTGCTGCCCTCTCCAAGCTGCTTCTAGGACAGCTTGCATAGAAGGACATATACCATGAGTCCCCGTGAGTTATGGTGAGGGCCCTTGGAAACAAGCCAGGCAGTAAGATGAAGGTGTCAGAACTCAAGAAGGGATCTGTGAAACTGAATACAGAAGTATCAATACTGGAATGTTCTTAAGTAACTGGTAACCTTGCTGTAGTTGCACTGGCAGAACCTTAACCAATGAGTCAAAATGAGTGTATAAGGGACACAGCCGTGATATGAGGTCCAGGTTTGAGAAGTGACTAGGAAGTTACTCCTCACGTTTCTGCTCTGTATGCTTGAAAGGACTTCTTCCAAGAAGGTCTAAGCAAAGAAATTGTGGGAGAATGATATAGACAATCATGTTTTGGCCATCTGGACTGATATTGCAACAAGACTCTCCATGCATACGCAACTCAATGTGTTAGGAGTGGCCACCTAAATGGAAGTCGCTTAGGCATGGAATTGGCTAAAACTGGCTAAAATCACAGTCCTCGTATCTTCCTTGTGTTACTTCTATCCACATCAAGCACATAACTTCTATCTGCATTCAAAACATGGTCCTTAAACCTGATCCCACTGTCCAGGAACTGAAATGAGTACATATTACTCTTAGAAAAAGAAGATTAGATGCTTTGGTAAAACACTTCAGAAGTATTAAAAAAGTCAGATTGAATTAGGTATTGTGGAGCCCAACTTTTATCAACGTGTGATTGTTTTTTAGGGAAATAAAATCTGATGAGGAAATGTAGACAGGAGAGAAAGAAGCAGTGTAGAAGAGCAGGAGAACTGGAAGGAAGACAAGGCAGAACAGACAGATAGCCAGCAAAAGAGATTTGGCAGTGAGTATCTCTTTCAGAGGAAAGAATAAGTAACTGGAAGTTACTGCTGCAAGAAAAAGGTTTTCTTTCTTTAACGTGATTAAATAAATATCAACATTGATTTTTATCATAACCTGCAACACCATCAAGTAGGAATGAGAGAACAATTTTATGATGAGCAAAGTGACTATGGGAAGATTAACAGCTCTGTAGTCTATATCTGAAGACTTTACAATGTCAAATTATTTTAATATTAACAACCAAATTTAATCAATCAAAACCTGCATGCAATTTTGCACACAATTTTAGCCCTCAGATATTTACTGTTTTTTCAAGATTACCTAGATAGCCAGTAGGTTGTGCCTTTGTGTTAGGTCACATAGCTACCTTGACAAAGCATGAAGCTGAGTCAAACACAGACTGCTTCTAAATAAAAGGAGCCACACAGATTTCCTGTAGATTAAATTTATGTATTCTTACTAAAGACGTTTAGTGATTCACCTTAGCTCTCTAAACAAGGCCTTAGCAAGAAGACAGGAGTATCTAAACTGGCACCAAGGACTGAAGTATACTACTCTAGTTCTAGCAACTGCAAACATTAACATTAATCCGTTGATTGTTAACCATAGTCTTTTCCCTTTTCCTGATAAGTATCATTTTAACAGCTCTTTTACTACCTCTCCTTAAAAAAGACATTCATTTTCATCACAGTTTTAAACTCCTGATTGAAACAACGAGAACTAATCAAAAGTACATTCCTGTTAAGTGGGGAAGGTCAGACATAACTGAATGCTCTGCTGGGAGATGAGCAGCCCTTCCCAAGTTACAGTGGTCAGATAATACCAAATGCTTCCTGTATGAGTCATGGAAAATACAGTTCTTGTTCTAATAAGAATAAAGAAAATAAATCATAAGGATGTTTAATGAAATGAAAAATAAAATAAATTTGAGCTACACTGTAAGAAGGTAGTGAATACATGCTTACATATTATATGAGTGTTATTAAAGTGGTTGATACAGAGAAAGGCACTGAACTTGGAGATGCACTGTGCAAAAGTTAATCAGACTTAGCTGATCTTTTACCCACCAAACCCAGTATATTCAGATTTCACCAGTGGGATTTAGATTTGTCCCAAAGTACCTAGGTTTGGTCCCATTGAAAAGCACAGATTCAGATCTACATTGCTGAATCAGTTTCAAATCTTCTGTTAAGAGTTATTTATTAAAAAAAAAAAAAAAAAAAAGAAAGAAAAAAAGAAAGAAAGAAGAAAAAAAAGAATGCAATCAACTGTGGAAAGTTAGAGCAGTGCCAGAAATTCTTCTCTCCCCTCAGTTTTAATGCCTGTCTAGCTGTCTCTTTTTAACACGACACCTCTTTTTAAATGAATCCTTTTGTACACTCAGAGCATCAGTCAAACCAAGAGGACTACAAGGTGCCCTGTGTGATTTTGCCAGGATTCAGATGAAAACAGTGAATTGAAATTTTATTTTAAATTGTGCCCTTTTGCCCATTTTGCTGAAATCAGGCAGCTGAGAACTTGCAAATTGTACACACTCATACTTAATGCAAAACATATCTTCTTAATAATAAAGGTTAACACACAGGCAGGCATTTCTGATGCTAAGTTTGAAATTAATAGTCTTCCTATCATCTCCTCTACCTTACAGAAATTACACATACTACCACCTCTACTCCTCAAGCTGCAAAATCAATACTTCAAGGAATTGGGCTTTCTGCCTGGCCCTAATCGCTGTATGTTTGGGTTTAACCATCCGCTCAAAGGATGATCCTTGCAGTTGGAACAGCCTGGGTTGCATTTTACAGCTCTCTCTCTGCAGAACAGCAGTAGACAAGTCCACTAAGCCAAGCACTGTTTAGTACCTCTGATTTGTTGAATTAGATCAGAGCTCTATTTTGGCATAAGGAGAACAAATATTTCCTTTAAGCCCAACTAACGTTTGCTTAGTGGAAGGCTGTTTGGGGCACTCTAAATAAGGTCTGTCCCATCACACAATGCCTGCCAAAACTGCAATTAGCCACTCTGCATGGAAAGAAAGAGAAAAAAAGGAAAAAAAAAAGTCAATCTTGGCTTTTGCTTTCTCTCACTAATTTCCTTCCTGAACTAAAACAGGTACCATCCTTCCAACTTGTCAACTACAGACAACTACTTGCAATGGAAAAAACATTGCATCTCATAACTCAGAAGAACCAAGGAGAAAAAATACAACTACAGTGAATTTTCATCCAAATCTACATAATCACATTGATATTATAAATTATTATAACCATAGGATTCTATAATTGGCTTGTTTCTAAAATTCGGAGGCATTAAAAAACTAGAAGGCAGAGAAATGTAAGAGTTCTGAGAATCCTCTCACTCTAAATCTATCCTAATGCAATTTCCATGCCTTGATTGAGATATCTCCAGCTGAAGTCTGAAAAGCATCAGGCCACATCTTGTTTGCATTGGAAATACAAGTAAAGAATGCTGTCTAAGTAAAAGGAGAAATTAGTTCACTGAATCAAAACATTATAGTCAGGTGTTATATTTTAAATTTCCTCTTTTTCATATTCAGTGGTTACTTAAAAAAAAATAGAAAGTGAGGGAAAAATCTTTTAAAAAACAGATCCGGACTTTAAAACTTTATTTTACTTTAAAGACTTTAAAGTAATCTAAGAGTTCAACCACTGAGTGTTTCTTTGTGCTTTCTCTTCTGTACTCCATGATTTGCAGAGGTTATTGTTTGATTTTTAGAGGTAAATGGTGCTCTATTTTTTTTTTATTATTTATTTTTTAAATTTATTTGCTTCAAAATATTCTCAAACTTTCAAAGTGGATCTGGTCAGGAATTTTCCAATATCCTGTCTTCTGCATTCCCAAAATAGAATCATAAAATGAATCACAGAATGGCCTGGGTTGAAAAGGACCGCAATGATCATCTAGTTTTAATTCCCCTGCTATGCGCAGGGACACCAGCCACCAGACCAGGCTGCCCAGAGCCACATCCAGCTTAGCCTTGAATGCATCCAGGGATGGGGCATCCATAACCTCCTTGGGCAACCAGTTCCAGCGTGTTACCAACCTCTGTGTGAAAAACGTCCTCCCAGTATCTAACCTAAACCTGACCTGTCTCAGTTTAAAAGCATTCCTCCTTGTCCTATCACTGTTCACCCTCGTAAACAGCCATTCCCCCTCCTGTTTATATGCTTCCTTCAAGTATTGGAAGGCCATAATGAGGTCTCCCCAGAGCCTTCTCTTCTCCAAGCTAAACAAGCCAAGTTCCCTCAACCTTTCCTCATAGGAGAGGTGCTCCAGGCCTCTGATCATCTTAGTGGCCCTCCTCTGGACCAGCTCCAGGAGCTCCATGTCCTTCCTGTACTGGGGACCCCAGGCTTGGATGCAGTCCAAGTATTTTGGCCTCACAAGTGTCAAAATACTGATAGGGCAAAAAGGTCCCTCTTCTCTTGGGCAGAATTTGTGGGGGGAAAATTTCAGAGATTTGTCCTACAATAATTTGTAACTCAGTGATTATTCATTAAAGTGAACTGTATCAGTCACTAAGGAGATCTCAGCATGAGTCTCCAGTACCACGAGTGACTTCTGTACTAGAAAGATATTCTGGATTTGGGAGAATGTGTAAGGGAGTGTGACGCTGTCTTATTCTTCCTTTCTTTTGATGGAACGTTGCTAGAAGTTCTTGCTAGTTATGATTAAGAGGGATTTTTTTTTTTTTTTTCAAGGCTTAGTTTTTAATCAAGTTATTTTCTACACTTCTCTGATTTATTATATTGGGATGGTGTTTTCCAAGGCAACTTGCATTTGGGACACAAACAAAGTATTCCAGTTTATCTGAGAAAATGTTCACCCTTTGCCTTACTAGAGCACATCACTTAGCAGTCTCCATTACTACTGGATCCCTCACTCCCCTAAAATCACCCAGGTGTTGTAGTGTATATATAATGGAGGTCAGAAGCCAGTACTCTATATGCAAAAAAAGGAATAATAGTTACTATTCCAGGGTATGTAGGGAACATAATTTCATTTTCAATGACAGAATGTCAGGAGAGCTTCAAACAAAAGACATTGTAAAGTATAAGTGGAAAATAGCTACCAAGTCTTTACATGGAACCAAACTGAGTTTGTTTAGATAGCTGACAGCATGCTTGCACTGTTAAGAACATAGTGTGTGTATATGTTACTTTAAGATAACATTTTCCCTCTTATTACTACTAGTGATTTTAGGAATACCATTTCCTCTGTGCCACATGGTACACGGATATTGCAGTTTCCACTATTTGTTGTAATCTGGATCTCTGATTCAATTGTTTGGCTATCTTTGGAGGATGAATGTGATAAACAGTAGGACCATAACCCAATCTTAAAAGCAATGGGAAATAAAGAACAGACCCTGTTATAACATATTTTTGGACAGCTTTGGAAGATGATTTCACAGAAAATTATCCTCCTAACATCCACTTCTGCCTTATCAGCTCAGGTATGTTATGGATGAAAATATGGGTCTCAGTGCCTGTATCTACTGAGGTTAAAGAGAACCTAAGAGCAGATGGAGAATCATTTCTACAAGGATGGATGCTATTACCACCTAGACACTGGATGCTTCCCTTCCACGCCATTGTGCAATATGTCTTGCTGCTTCTCTCTGGTCTTGAACCCTTGGCAAGCAGCAGTTGAGTCTAAGCTGTGAGGCAGGGAGAGGACAGAGTGTTCCATGTTGTCCCTGCCGTTCACACCCACACTCATTGAAGCTCTCCCCATGTATCTGATCTTCTCTTGGCTGGAGGTGAATGAAAGCTGTGGAGATAAACCTGGATGTTTTCTGTACAGCATGGCTTTAAATTTCTATCTATCTTGGAAATTTATACACAATGATATCGATAAACCTGAGACTGAATGGAACAGGTGCAGCAGTAAGGACCTGCATGTGCTCAATGCTTAATGAGTGCTTAATGAGTGCTTAAGTTAATGGGACAAGTAAAACAATAGGCATCAAGTTAAAACTGGACACGTGGTAACCTAATGACAAATATCTCCTTGATTAAGAACCATGCAGCATCAAACTTCTCCTCTTGAGCATTCTCCAGCACCACACTGGCAAATACTGAGAACACTTACAACCATTTTTCTTTTTAAAAAAAAAAAAATAATAATAATAGGAAAATTGTAAATTATGGTAGATGCTAAGGGATGGCATTTAAAAATGATAAAAATATTTTTGCTGTCCTCAGTTAAAAACAAGAGGAAATAAAGAGTGGTGACAAGCATGTTCTCAATGAGGCATAAAAGGAAGGTTTCAGGCCAGTCAGAAGCTGGGTTCACACAATACTGTCAATGTCCCAGATTTATGCTTGACAGCATTAGTGCCAGGACCACTATTTATGTTCCTTTAATCAGTTACACCTTAAAAATCATCTTTGCTCAGCATTTATATCAATGAGGCGATAATATTGCTGTCAAGCACCAATATCGATAGTTGTGTCATAATCCAAACTCTCTTAATCTTTTCTCGTGCCTGCATTAATGAATCTGTAAGACAACTGCTATTACTACAACAACAAAAAGAATGAAGAATGGCTGTGATTATGATGAGTGACCACAGTGGAAAAAATTCCATCCCTTTTTTTGCTTTTTGAGACCCATTTCAATTTACCTTTAGTGTTCTCTTTTTCTGTCTGACTTTGGAGACACTGTTAGCACATCCTACTGATTTTCTCACAGGCTACTTGTGTGTCTGAAAATATTTTTAGGTCCTATGAAAGTGTGAGGCAGGTAACCCCTTCCTTAAGCAGCTGGGCAAAGGGAGAGAAGGAGAAAGAGACAGAGAAGAAAGAAATCTCAGTTAGATTCTGGTGAGAGGAGACACCATTGTGCTTTTTTTTTTTATCCATTTTTCTTTTCCTGTACCCACCCTTACAGCTGTCAGCCTCAGCTCTTTTTCTATTGTAAATAAAGTCTTTCTTGGGTTATAGCTTTAAGCAATTTTTTTAATTAAAATTCAATTCAAATATGAAAGTCAAAGAAACTTTCAAAGCAAAATCCACAAACCGATTCACTCAAAGACTCTGTTTTCATTGCCATAGCTACAGATTACTATGAAGAAACTTGAACCAGACCTTTGACACCTAAGAAGGTCAAAAGTCCTTTCTGCCTGTGCTAGGACCCTTTTGACAACTTCCTGTATAATTTGACTGTTATTTGCGTGTCTGGTCACTGTCTGACCCTCAAGTCTGGAAAAAATTGAGAGGCAGCATATATCTCTGTTTCATATGGACCTCAAAAAAGGGCACTTTTAATTACATTTTGGTGAGAAACCTATGCATATAGGCTGGGGCAGGCAGCAGCTGGGGAAACTCTTAGACTTTTGTAGGTCAAGGATCAGCTTGCCTTACACTACTGTAGTTCAGTGCCTATGAGCTGCTCTGGGCTGTTATCTGCACAGCAAAAATGGATGTGTTTCACAGGTTACACAGATTTCAAAATTTACAGCACTCGCCTCAGTGCTACAAGCTAAAATTGGAACTGCTCTGCTCTGCCTTGAAATCTGTGCCTTTCATATGTTTCCAATTTAAAGCCATTGTGCTTGTGGGGCCTTGTGTGTCAGATATTTTAAGGTTGTCTCTGTATTGATAGCAATCCTAGCTCCTGGTTGTACCTAGCCATGACCTTGCCAGGATGAAAACCTGAATTAATAGACCAAAGGGGTCCATGGCAATCTTAACACATTTCTAAACTGGATACTTGGGATTTGGGGCACACAGCAAAGCAGATGTGCTGCAAAACTTTGAGTTCGCTAGTGGTTTAATGCAGCAAGATCAGGCACCATCAGGCTGCACCCTTCTCTTCTGCCCAGTGAGCACCTGATGAGAAACCTGGAAGCCTCCAACACACAAAGTGCAGTATGCTGCAGCCATTCACTCTCACACAGGGTTTACACTGCCTCTCTTGCATGTCCTTCCTGAGATGGGGCTTGACACCAGGACTCAAGTTTTTGTCTATCGTGTCCACCATGATGTTACTAGTGATCTTTGATACCTTGAAAGGTACAGGTGCATAGGCAGAGGCTCAAATATTGACTGTGAAGGTGTGGTGTGAGAGAGAGGGAGGACCAGACACCAAGGAACATGGTGAGCACCCCACAAGGGACTAGCCAAACAGCATAAGATGATGTGGCATGTTTTTTGTGGGGATGTGAAAAGATCAGCAAAATGTCAGAATATAAACACTCAAAATGTCTTCAAACTTGGGGAGGTCCCGGTACCATTTAGAGTGAAGTGAGTTATCCTCTCATCATTTGAAGATACAGTGCTGATCCTCGTCTTTTACCTCAAGAGGGCTGTTTCTGCTGTTTGAAATTTTGGAGCCTAAAGCTGTGAAAAACGACATAACAGACAAACCTATTTTTGTGAATAATGGCCTTTCCCATATAATGTTCTGACCCCTTCCCTTTCCACAGAGAAAGCTACTTTTTGTGCCAGAAAACTATGCAAATCAGATGCAGAGATTTGCTGTATTGAGCCCTAATGTAACTCCTCATGGAGAATGTATTCATCCAGAGAGGGGAGCAGTATTTAAACACACAACTATTGGGGAAAAGAAAAAGAAAAAGAAAAAGAAAAAAAAAGAGAAACCTCATGTCCTTATGTTGCAGGCACTGACACGTCAAGGACCTCTGGAAACATTGTGCAGAGTATGATAGAGCAACTGTTTGATTCCTGGTGTCAAATCCCATCTCAGGATGCAGAGCTCAAGAGAGGCAGCATAACCAGCCTTCTGCTCAAGATTGCTAAGGTTAGAAAGTTATGTGTGCAGAAATTAAAAGGGGAGGTGGGTGGAGAAAAATTCCAAAATAGTTACTCTGTTCACTAGTATTAGCTACTAACCACCATGCTCAAAGCTGGTAAAATTACACAAGGGGGGAAAAAAACAACAAAACAAACAAACAAAAAAACTGTTCTTTTATGCTCTTTCTTTTTTTTTTTTTTTATTCAGATAATGATGCAGTTCTCTCAGAAATAAAGAGATGCACTTGAGTCAATAAACTTGGACTAACTGAATGCAGTCTATCCAAAAGGCACTGTCTATGCATCAATCCTAGGTATGACAACCACATGGCACAGAGAGTGCTGGGACACACTGAATTTATTTATCCATGTATGACTTCCTCTAGGCTATGGGACTTTCCAAGGTGAGCAGAACAGCTCTGCTATCTGGCAGGGCAAAGATTTCATTTCACTTCAGATGGAGAATGGCTGCACAAAGTGAGGATGGGCAGGGATGAGGCCATTATTTTGAGGGAAAAGTAATGGAATAAGATGGTAGACAAGCTGTTAGAGAGGCCCAAGAAATCTGGCTATACCTCATCTGTGAAGGATCAGATAAAGACAAGACAAAGAGAACTATTGCATATTGAGGTTCTTATCATCTCCTCCAGGTGGGCTGGGATTGCGGCTGTGTCTGTAGGGCCTGTTGTGTTGGGTGATGGTGACATTTCTGTTATGAAAGGTGAAAGGATTAAAAAAAAAAAAAAAGAAAGAAAGAAAGAAAGAAAAGAAAAGAAAAACAACAAACTTTGAATGGAACAAAAGTATCAGAGCAACTTTTGAGTGCAGCCCAGTGGGAGTGCCCCTCTATCCAGACTATGTATTAATGGGGATATAAAGGTGTTTGTAGTTCTTATTCCCTGCCTGACCGTTCCTTTGGGTCCGACTGGCCTCGAGCAATAAGAAAAAGAAGAAAAATTAGAGAAATGTAAATAAGGAAGGTAACTTGCCATTTGTCACTTGAAAGTCCTTATTTCATGGCCTGTTCCCTGTTCTCCTGGAATTTTGTGTCATTATCTTCTGTTAAAAGGATTCAAATGACATTATTTGCATGGAAACTCGCATACAAATGATGTCGTCTGTGCCACAAAGTTGCATTACAATGAAGGGAATGATGACTGTGTCACATGTACGTGACATTCTTTGTGTCATTAAATTTAAAGTCAATGCTGGCAGTTATAAACCACTCACGTCTCAAGCAAATACATCACTTCTGATCTGAAATGAATATTTTAAAACGCCAACTCCAACTGCATCAAACAGCAATAACCTGCAATGTCATCTTAAAAAAAAAAAAAAAAAAAAAAAAAAAGTAGATTCTAAACAAAGGTGGACTTACAGGATTGCAGGATACACTGTAAATGAAAATATTTTAATAAGCTTTAATAATCTACACACAAACACAATTCATTGTCACTGATGTTTAGCTCCTGGACACATTTTTAAAACCCTTTCAATATAATGTGTTGTTTCAGATGTGTATGCTCCTAGACAGATTCAGGATTGTTAATTCTCAGGCAGAGTAGATAAATTAATTGTAGAGCAAGATCCACAGCACAGACCTTTCTGTGCATTGTTACCATCTAATTCCTTGCCACAGTCTGATGCTGACAACAGGCCAAGCCTTTGAAAGATCTCCAAACTCTTCCACAGAGTCAAGGGCAAAGGATGACAGGAAAGGCTCAAGCAGTTATCACTGTCAAAATGAATGAGAAAAGAGGAGGGACAGTAGGTGGATTAGGAAAGGTTTCAAACTACTGTGATGATCAGAGCCATATAGCAATGAGAGCCAGACAAGTAAGTGCATAGATGGATCTGCTTTCTGATTGATGCATTGTTTGTACAGGTCAGTTTTAAGGTAAGGGACAGATCACCGTGTTTTTGCAGGAGCAGTGATAATTGTCCCTGCAGTCATCTGCACCAACCCTGCTGATTCCAAGCCAGTAACTTTTTTTTTTTTTTCCACTGATACAAAGAACGACACCAAAATATTTTCTGTAGAAAGGTATTGTTTTAACAATAAAACATGCTGTGCAACCACTGAAAAGTTGTGTGTGTAATTTTAGAAGCTCATTTAAATAGCCAAGATCAATCATTTAAGCACTGCTAAGGAGCTCAGTGTCTGGCTCAGCTGCTGTGTGGTGTAACCTCTGACTCCCACCCCCAGCCCTGCGCACTCACAAACACAGACTCCTCTAAAGAAAGTTAGTTTCTCTGGGGTATGTAACTGCATAAGGCTCAGCAAGAGATCAGGCAGAGAGGCAAATCTCTGTGCATGGGTCATTTCTTTTCTCTTATTGATACCATTTCAAATCTAATTGAAACATTCTTTGGAGAAAGCTGTGCTACCCACCCCTTTAGCTTTGATATGGCTTTTTAATCAGAGGGCATTGTTATTTCACAATGAGCATGGAAAGCATTTAAAACATTTTCTAGATGGAGTGCATTACTCCTGACCTCAGCTAGAAGACCACATTAAAAGGAGTTCAGTACAATTCACTCTTTACAGCCTTCGGGGTTTGAAAATATTGGTGCACATGTGGGATTTGCTAAAACACAGGTCCGCTGATTATGAAGGCTTAATCAATGAGATGACTTAAAAACTGAGAGGTCAGTGCTAGCTGGTGATTCCTTGCAGTGCTCCAGGGAAATGTGATGTCAGCATTATCTCCAACCGTCGATGACACCATGGGTGATGCATCACCATCAGGTTGGGACTGGGTAGAGCTTGCACAGCCATGGTAAAACGTGGCTCAAGGTGAGCATGGCAATCTGATCCCAGCAAGAAGGTGAACTGTGGCAACCAGGTTAATACTCCACAGTCTGGCTCTTGGTTGAGGACTCAAGCCTTCCACTGAGCCTTCCTCTTCACTGTTCCTCCAAGGTGATGGCTGAGTTCCACCACCACTGCCACTCACAAGCTGGCACAATGCTCATAAGTCACATGTAGGAAGAAAGGCAAGGTTGTTCTTTTTGTGGCATATTGGGGATTGTAACAGAGCCTTGATTGCTCACCTCATTTTATATGTTAGGATAAATTTTGTTCTTGTAAAAGAGTAGAAAAGATTTGAAGTGGGATATGACTGAAATGATGCATTGGGTCAAAGTCCTTTCATCCTTTTGCCCTTGTCTGTCTAACATTTCTTAAAATCTCATTCTACCCAGGTACATTCAATTACAAAAATGACCAGAAATAAATCAAACTTAATTAGTTTAAGATTTAAAAAAAAAAAAAAAACATACAAAAAAACAAAACAAAACAAACAAAAACAAAAACAAAACCCCAAACAACAACAACAACAAAACCAACAACTGAGAACTGATTAGATTAAGATGATTGGATCTAAGAGAAGCTGAAGCTTGAACTGGATGTATCTGTACTTTAGGGGAGTTCACTGCAATCTTAATTGCATACTTTATGCAAGCAGACATTGGTGAGATATGCTGCCTGTGAAGTGACAGAAGAAATGTTTTGGCTGCTCTTTGATGTACAGTTCAGCTGTTCTGGTTTGTAAATATAACAGAAAGAAAGGATATTGTACTCAACCCACTTCAATCAAGCAAGACACTGAGGCGTCTAAACTGCCGTTCTTCCATTGCTGAGGCTGCTACAGAACAAAGACATAAAGAAAGTGAGAGAGGCAGAGGGAGCGACAGGGTGAGAGAAAGAAAGAGGCTTCTGCGTCTTTAATAATTAGCAAAGGACTGCAGTGTTTAGCCAGGAAATTATGGTACATATGCTGTCCACTTGTTCGGGACCCCTGTATCGTGAGAACAAGCAAACATTCATCATCCACAGATGTCCGCCAGGACCAGGTGACTGAAAATTCAATGCACAGACTTCTCACAATGGGTCGAATGCTAATTGAGTGGCTTGGGGAGATTAGAGTAGCCCTGGAGCTATTCTCTATCTGCAAAACTCTTACAGACAATGGGGAAGTCAAAGGTGTCTTTGTAAAGCTTTGCTTAACTGAGGCTTGAGAGGAAAAATAGGATGAGTAAATAAACAAAAATATGCCACCAGTTTTTCTTTTCATTTTCTTCTCACAGTTATAAGTTAACTGGTTTCTCTCTTTTCCTTCCTGCGCTTCTTCCTAACAATAGGATGGGAAGAGAGTGGATGAGATTAAAAATATTGTATATGAACTCGCATTTTCACTCTGGTCAGTTCTACCATATTGTCTCAAGTTTGTTCCCAATGCAGAGTACTGGACCTGTGAAGCTGGACTTGCTGGGGTTGTGCATAAACACAGTGTACAACATATACTTGTTCTGCTAGATAGCACTTTTGAGTTTCAGGTTGAAATAAACCCCAGATCTCAAAGGAAAGCTCAGCTGAATCCCCTGTCTTTAACAGGGATTTAACAGGAGCTCCATATGCCAACTACCACAGTGCCACAGTGGTGAAACAGGTTTGAGAAATTTACTATTTACTATTAGTTTCATTGGGATGGTTCTGGAAGGTAAATATGAGATGAGTAACGATATACTAACTTCAGAATTTTTTCATTCATCTTCAGCATGTTTTTGGGGAGAAGTCAGTGTGTGTTAAGCAAGGCTGAGAATTGCTATTTAGCTCTTGTGTGAGTGCTTCATGAGGACACTTTCAGCACACATGGCATATAAGATAGCTTGTCCTACTTTCAAAGTGTAGAGCACCTTTTGCTAAAACATCTCTTTCTACCCTTCAGCATGGGAGATACTGAGGACTCGCAGATATAATGTAAGTCTCTACTCAGACACACATCTTCTTCTTCAGGGAGGAAAAACCTACCCCAGTATGGGTTTCACATAGACATTGCCCATGTTGAAACTTAGTAAATGTGCCTTGAAACTGTGATGAGGTTAGCTGAAAAGTTTGCAAGCATCAGCTAATCTTTTTGTGGAATCTGGACTCATTTCCAGTATGAAATACAACAAAACAAAAAAAAAAAAAAAAAAAAAAAAAGAAAAAAGAGAAAAGACAAAATTGGGTGAATTCCCCTCGCATTCAGGCTTCATTGCGAAAGTTTTCAGAGCTCTAGGAACTATGTATTTTATTGTTCTCTCAAGTCTGCCCTTTCTAAATCACCTTATTCTGATTCAACTGCAAAAGACATTACTATTTTGGGTTCTTCCTATGTTAAAACTGAAGCAGTAAGCTAGGGACTTTCATAAGAGACTGTACTGAAATGTCAACAGATGGCTTGCTAATCATGTTAAAAAAATACTAATTTCTTTTCTAAAATGGCATTTTTTTTTTTTTCAGTGAGTAAATCAGAAAGGAATGTTTATGATATAAAACATATTACTCACAACGTCTTTTAATTATCATACTTAATCATCAAGGTCAGGATGATAATTGTTTCTAAAAATTAACACCTCATTTTTCTGAGATGCTTACCAAAATACACGGTCAGAAATATGAATTACTAGCATGGAACCCAGTTAAGAAAATGCATCTTCTCTTCACTAAACCAAATGTATACTTAAATATCATGAAGCTCTGTAAAACTAAATACCTATTTAAGGCACAATCTAATTAGTCCACTCACTGCCTAGTAAAAGCACACAGTACCATATGCCCTAGAACAGGGTGCCATGTGGTTGTTCAGCAGTGACACATATTTGCAAGTACTTTATCATGAGATAACGCAGTGCCATTAATATATCTTAAACATGAATGTTTTTTGTAACCTATTGGAGACAACTATGGCTGGCAGTTAACACAAACTACCATGATATCTTGGCAGCAACTGCACTTTATTTGTAGAGGGATGAGCAATTCATATGGACCACCACCTTATACCATTCATGCTACCACACACGGCAGCATTGTAAACATGCACACACTGTTGAAGCCTTATCTTCTGTCTAGATATGTGATCTTTTATTTCCTTTTTTTAATTTTCTTTCTTCTTTCTCTCTTTTTCTGCCTTTCTTTCTTCCTGTATTTATTTCTGTCTTTCTTTCCTCTTGCTTTTCTCTTCTTTCCTAGACTCTCCAAATATTAGATAGACCAAAGCTTTTAGTTTCTTTGCTTTTAAATCCAGAAGAATTATAACTATCTCACTTTGCTCTCCTGAATACAGTTCTCAGGTAAAATATTGCCTGCAGAGCTTTCTAACAATATTTGTGTCTGTATGAATCTGCTGCTGCTTTCAGCTACACATAGAGTGTTATCTGTTAGGCTGTCCACAAGCTGCAGTGGCATAAGCTATCCTTAAAACCACAGCAGAGAATTGCTGTGTAATGCCTATAACTTGTGTATTATCTATCATGTATCTCTGTAAATTAATATACAGCCTTAACTCAAAGACTCTTAGCTGTGAATAGCCAAGAACTTGGTAAAAAGCAATGAAGTAGCATAAGTGAATAGGTTTTGGGTTTTGCATGGGGGCTGATATAATGAGTTTATTTACATTGATTTGTGAATTACTATTAACTTAGCTTTTTTTTTTTTTTTTTTTTTTTTTTTTCCCCTGGGGGCTTGCAGCCTTCTGTGTTCTCCAAATCAGTTGTGAAAACTCTTTTCCCATGTAGGAATACAAAGCATTTGTCTCTAACCTAACCTGCAACCTAAGTGTAGTTTTGCTTTTGGGCCATGACCCCACCATGAAAACCAGTGCTTTATCATTTTTCCCGTAGTTTACATTGTTTTCCATTAGATTCTGTTCAATTATGAAGACACAAATGAAACAAACAAACAAAAAGCATATGCAGTTTTAAAGAAATCCATGCAGCACAGAACAACAACAAATAAAATAAAAAGAAAAATCTTTGTATGAAACAGCTGCTTACAGAAAACACTATGTATAATCTTTGACCATATAAAAATTTCAAGTTTGATTCACTTAAGGAGAGACTGTGTGGGAGAGAGAGATGATAGAGAGAGACTACACTTCCAGTGCTCACTTTTACTGCAGAAATGAATGTAGCATGAGTCTCTGTACAGTTACAGAAAATATTAATGAAGAAGTAAAGAGTAGAAACATGGTCTCAAAGCCTGATGCACAAGCTGTTTTCAACCTGAAAAGCAACAGTAGAGGAACAACACTAGGATCCACCTATGAGCCAATGAGGTGAAATAGCACGTTACTTTCCCTGGTGAGCAGGTAAGCTTGCTTTGGTGAAAAGCTTAACACTACAGAGAATGGAGTAGGATACTGCTATAGCCTTCACATCTATTCCAGTGGACTTGTGATCCAGGCAAAAATGACAGGTAAATCACAGATAAAGTCGTAACTCACATTTCACATTTTCTTACAGTGTGTGTGGATTTCAGTGAGGTGACTCTTGAGTAGCATGTAACACACAAGTGAAGACAGTGGTGAATCTATGATGGGGCATTCACAAAGGCAAAAATCTTCCAGCTGATGGAGATGGATGTCTCTAGATCAGGAAGGACTGCCAACAACTGTCAGTTGGTTGTACTGCCACAAGTAACTGTGAAAATCAGCATCTGATTGTAGAAATTGCTCCCAAATTTCTCTGTAGTGCCTGGAACCATGTCATTAAAAACACAGAGTCTGTTGTGCCCGTTTCTAAAGTGTGATCTGCAAAACTGGGTGATGGAAGTACCTTACTACTCTCAGTTATGCTAGTTTTTATTCTGGTGGATACTGCACAAGTTCTATTTTTTAGGATGTACAAAAATAAACAAACAGCAACAGCTAATAAGTGTGGTTTAGATGATAGGCCAACTTGAAAATTGGGTTTTCTTCCAAGCTCTTTTACTCACACACTTCAGAGCAATAAAAATGTTATTTTTCTTTGACCTCAATAACAGTTTATAAGATAAAATCTCTTGTAGAAAAAGACCATCTTTGGCAAAATATGTGCATAGTACCTCTCATACCAGAACTGTGATTTCAGTCAGGGTCTCTGTGTGCTCTGCTGACTGAAAACTAATTAATAGTATCAAGCTTAATATTTTCACATTGTTTAAAGGTTAGAAACTTTCTATCCCACAACACACAGTGAAGCATTTTCATATAAATTTTTAATACAAGTTCAGCAAGGATCCTCAGACTTTTCTCTCCATATTTCTTAAAAAAGATTTAAAAATTGATGTAGAAAATTATAATTTGATCTTAAAAACATTCCATTGTGACAGGACGACAGATATCAGTGTCTTTTTGTTATGTGAGTTATTGAAGTTTGACATCCTTTGAGGAATATTTTTCATAACCCACTGTTTGCTCCCCTGTCTATCCAATTATTTAGAACAAGCAATCTGTCATTTTATTGTTTCCTTCCAATTATATAACTTTGGTGACAGTCATGGCAAAGTATCCTCTGTAAGTGAAATCAAATCTCACTGTGGATTCCAAGGGCTGCAGAGTGTGCGTCTGTGAGTGCAAGTGTGTGTGTTGTGCAGAAATGGAGTGGAGGTGGAAATATTAAAAGAGGACAGTTGGTGGGTGTCATTTAAAAAATAACTGTTTATACACACTGTGGAAGATCCAAAAGGGAAACAAAATGTTCTTTCCTGGTTCTTAATTTCCAGAAGTAGAATGAGTATAAACTGCACAGGTAGTGAATGCTCTGCTGCAAACCTCACAGTGACGACCACAGTCTCTCTCTCCCACATAATTATACAGCTGTTTTGTTTGTGTATCTAGCCTAAAAAAATGCCCATAGTGCCACGAAGCAAAACTTCTGTTTTCAGGAATGGCCATTCTGTCACTCCAAGATATTCTGTAAGGCTAGAGGGTAGACCAGTCAGTTCCTTGGAGCTTGTAAGGTACCAGATCAGATACATTTACTAACTCTGAGATACAAATGGGGACCTCCACCACAGCATGTTGCACCCTTTGATGTCAGAAGCAGTTGCAGAAGGCGACAGGAATGAAGCTTATTATCACTTTCATTTGGTGACTGATAGAGTCAGTCATTTTTCAAACTTATATACTAAATTTGAAAATGGAAGCAAGTTGCAAGGTTGTGCCGGTGGAGGGGAGGGAAAAGTGTTCAAGTGGCAGTTGAGTCCAACGCCAGATAGCTATATTATGATATGATACAGCTAGGCAGAAAGTAGAGAACAGCAGTGAAGCTGGGAAGAAACAGCATGCAAACAGCTGCAGTGTGAGATAGACTAAGTGAGTGTCAGCGGTGTTAGATGGTAGAGCTGTGTGAACACTTTCACGCTGAAAAGCAAAATTGTCAAGTTTTCGCATCCAATTGGGCATGGATTTCTTATTATATCATTGCTGTACTGCAAGCTGTACTGGTTGCAGAGTCCCAGTGCCCTTAATTAAAAAGGCAGAGGAGAAAAAAATTAAACTGAATAAAACTGTTATTGTTATTGGAGGTCTTTGAAGGAGAACATTGCACTCTACTGTAAACCTATGCTGAAGAAAACCACATATGCCTCAATCAATCCATGTTTAGGTGCTTTGTTGAATTGGTGCTAAAATGTTTCAATCATTTAAAATAAAGCTGCCTTTATGTATAATCTTTTCCTTTTGTCTCAATATTCACTGTGTTTTAGAGTCAATACTGGGCAACTCAGTTCTTCTGTGTATCTCACAGTGGTAATTTGTGAAGGTGTTCATGCATCTGGGAACACTTCAACAGGAGCTGATAGCATGATCAGAGAAAGATCTAGAAGTTACAGACACTATTAGAGATTCAACCTGTAACAAATTCAGCATACTACCCAAACTTTATTTAAAATCATAATCCTTTATCTACTATTTGGAGATAATTTCCCTAACTTGGCAGAATACTCTATTCCAACACACCAGTATTTCTCCCACATGTTGCTCCTCCTTGGCCTGTATACATCAGATGCTTTCAAAGAGAGTGAGATAAACTTAGTTGCAAACTTTAAAATGGTCTTTACACCACCAGGTCAACATGTTCACAATTGCTGCAGATGTTTACATCATTTTTAAAAATAATCATAATCAACAAATAAATCAAGCAAACAGAACCTGAAAGACTCCCGTGCTGAAAGAAGTACAAGACCACTAAACATTTACCTTCACTGAGATGCAAAGAATGAGTAGGCAAAGAATGTAAGGGCATGTAAGTCGTGCTTGTGGTCATTGCAGTACTCTGTAAGAGTTAGTTAGAAGCAGGTAAGGGGCTGTGGGTATTGCTAGCTAAATGACCACACCAGAAGTCCTGTGGTTTTGGAAATTGCCATGTATTCAGATATTGCTCACTCAATTCTGTATTTTGAAGTTCAGTCCCACATCATTAATAATAACTGCTAAAATGAACTGGGTCAAATTTAGAGTCTGGCCTAAGTCCTCTGAAGCCAATGCAGTTATGAAAACAAATAGTTTTGCTGGCTATTTCTTTATGAAGGTGGTTTTTTTTTTTGTTTTTGTTTTTGTTTTTATGAATGATTACTCCACTTTTGGCTGTGGTGGTAACTATGGGAACAAATTTAGCACCATGTTAATAACAGGACTTTGTTTATATATAAGCCAACAAACAGGGCATAGCTATTATGCAAAAGCATAGCATTGGCTGCAGTGAATCTGAACCCCAGATAACTGGAGAACAGGGCATTTCTCAGTTCTCCTGCTTATTTATATCAAAATGTAATACATGTCTCACACAAGAGCCATGGCTGAAAAACCTCCATAAAGCACCAATTTGCATGATGGGCATAAATTTTCTAGGACATTTTCCCAGAAATCTGCATTTAGATAGAAGTATTTTACAAAGTCTAAACCCTGAGATTTTATATGTATCCTGGTCTTTATTTTCCATTTTTATTTTTGTGTGTGTATTTTAGATAGGTAAAAGGAAGAGGTTGGTTTTGTTTGACAGTTTTGGATATAGGGAATCCAACACAAATTCCAGTGTATTAGGAAGACTGTTAAAAAAAAAAAAAACACAAAAAACTTCTTAAAATTCTGAGACCATATGAACTAAACTTCTGTGATCCATTCACCAAATAGCTGACAAGAGTTCTTGAAAACCCTATACAGTGTGACTTAAATGATCTGAACTTGATTTTTAGCTTCTTAAAAAAAAAAAAAAAAGAAAAAAAAAAAGAAAAGTAAAGTAATTTTGATGGATGGTCAGTCAATACACTTGCCTTTCTATATTCAGACTCCCACTTTTTGCTTCTTACACCTTTAGAGAGCTGCATAGCCCTCTGCATAACTCAACAGCAACAGATTTTTGAATAGAGGAAGGAAAAATTAACCTTAGCAGTTATCTTAAGGCACTAACTCAAATCCCTTGCATTAGGTTTTCCATGTTACTATAAATATTTATTGTGATTTTTTATTCCAGGCCATTCTCCTTCTCCAGACATTGTATGTCTCTTTAGCCTGATCCACTCAAGTTTCATGTTGCCAGAGAAGACTAAGGATTTATTTTTAACTCTGGAGCTTTTTCTACCCTCTTGCTTCTCCAGATCAATCCTTTTAGGCACTGTGTAGACTATAATACGGTAATGACCTTCAACCCAGTTAGTGGCAAAGCTCCTTCACACCGGAGCTTGTATCTCCACAGTGCAATCACTAGCAGCATGTTGAGTATGACAGTATTTTTGGTACAGATATGTACCTTGTGTTATGGTCCAAAAAAGGATAGCATAGAGACTTCAATGAAGATGATCTACCATACATAGTTTAGAGAGGGTATAAAACTGATGGTTTATGTCTAGACTAGCTGCTATGTTCCCTGGCCTCTACATATCAATAGCCCCTATTGAGACATTTCACTTCCTTGAAACTCAGTAGAGGCAAAGGATATTCTATAACATCTCATCAGAGAACCAAAACAGAAGAAAATCCTGTGCTACTTGAATGATTTTCTAGATAATAAATGTAAAATCTTTTCTTAATGCTTCTTATAACCCTTCTTGGAAACTGATGTTCCTTTTATGTCTTCTAACATAAAATAATTCATTGATAGCTGTGAGCAGTTAAGCATGTAACAACTTAAAAGAAACTGTTTGTACGCTAAAGGTGAATGCCCTGGATGGGAAGCATTGTTTGAAGATTTGTTCTGTTTTTGCTTTTTCATCATCTCCATCTCCAGCCTCTCTCACAGGTATCAGTATTGCAATTCCACTTGAAAAGGGTAATGTATTTAATTATAGTTGTATAATTATATACATTATATAAAAAATTGTATAATTTCTGCTGAATGTATTCCTGGAAAGTCCAAGGATGGTTAAGACCTATAGATTCCAATACGTGTGGTACGTGAAAACATGTTTAACAGTGTTAAGGGCTCTAACCTGGAAGATCCTAAGAATTTTCAGCAGTGTGTTCAGAGTCCTCAGTTTTGAGGATGATTGACATCTTTTAGGATCAGACCTTCATTTTTCACCTAAGAAATGAAATATCACATCAGTTTAATTTGAAGTGACTTTGCCATTTCTTTTTCAGAATGGGTTGGATAACAGTAGGATTAAATGTTCCAACCATAGAAAGAAACCCCCCATATATAAGCTTTTAAATGCCCCTTCAAACAATGATCAGATGTGAAAGTTGAGATCTGTTTTCTGTGTGTGGCAGGCTGGCAGCAACTGGACTTAGGCTTAGGGTTTCTGCGTTCACTAACAAAATTTTCTTAGTAAGTCTGCCAAAACCAGGAAATTGCTGGCAGCTTTGGTGGAAAGTGGAGAATTCAGTGGGTTTTTGTCATCCCAAAAGGTTTGCACTTATGAAGCGTTCTCTTGTATAATAAAGTCTATTTGTCTGATGTAAGAGATTTCAACAGCTTGTCAGTGTTCCACAAGAAGCAAGAAGAAATGGTTCAGTTTATGATGTACGCAGAGGTAACGAAGATGCTGAAATGCCACGCTCTGCATTCTGCTGTTTGTTTGGTGCATCAGGGAAATGTAAGCAGAGTGGGGATATAATTTAATTCAAGGTCAGCCACAGACATTATGTGAGGCCTCATAGAATGAACAAATGAATAATAAACAAAATTAGAAATGTCTATTGCTGTCTTTATAGCCTGTCTGTTTCTTTGGCACACTGGATTGTGGAAAGTGCTATATATTAGTTTTGGAAGGTCAGGTTCTTCTGATTTTTTTTAATTTTTTTTTAATTTATTTTTTTATTGATACTACTCAGAGGTGAGGAGAGGAGAGATGAAACTGAGAATGGGAGCATTTAGTGTTACTATCAAGAAATTTGTATCAGGAAACTGTTTTGGTAGAAAGGTCTACTCAATTATGTTTAGAAAAGACTCCCAGTGGAGGAGTCAGAAATCTGGCTGCTTGCTTTGAGTTAAACTTGAAGTGGTCAGAACAGTCCAATTTATAGCACTGGGACATTACGTGCTGCTGAGTCTTTTCCAGCTCTAAATCCTATGGCTGTCAACTATCAGTCCATGCCACTCATGCATTGTAGAGGGTGTAATTTAAACTGATGGTTGTATGCAAACTTTTAAACAGAAAGCATTGACGCATTTTACAAAGAACGATACTGGTACACTTTAGAAAATGAGAAACACGTGAAAGGAATCCAGGTAATGGGACATATATTTTTATTTTTCATTGGAAGTGGTGTTGAATGGTTTTCCAAAGTTTCTGAAGAGTTTTGTGGGCTGCTGTGCCTCATGTACATAAATATTATCAGACAAAGCTCGTGTATATAATAGATATTCCCAGACGTGGCCTGGTTGCCAATTTAAATCCCTTTGTATTGCTTTTTTCCTTATGTATATCCAATATTCCCACTGCTTTCCAGTGAAGCAGTGTTTTCTATTTATAGTTTCTCTATTCTGTATTTGCCATAATGAATATGGATAGTATATGTTCATAGCAGTTATTAATACTTTTTCTGTAATGGGCATACAGATTGCATCATCATGCGCTCCCAAGAAATCAAATGGAAATAAAGAGAGGAAATTCTTATGTTTCTCTATTTTGTGAAATATACCAACATTTGGACACTCATTGATGATACCTGAATTGCTCTGAGCTACATGTGATCAGGAGCTTCTAGCATAGTTCGTGTTACACATGAATATTGACTATCAGCACTACATCAGCACTGTCAAAAGCCAATTCTAATCTTTAACAACATCAAAGGAAGATAGGGTATGTTTGTTTTGATGGAGCTTAGACATTCAGGATGATGCCTAGAAAAAGAGTGGAAGAAGCCCTTGATATCAATGAACTAACATGTAGTGTTCTTAAAAAAATTACATATGTAGCCTCAACTGTTAGAGAAGTTGATTTAAGTGAAGCTGAATGTTCAACATAGCACTTTCCCAATTCTTAACAGAACCAGTCTGTGATATTACTGTGCTACTGTATGCAAAGAACAAATAAGGGTGGTTTTTTTTTTCTTTTTTTTATTCTCCTGAAAGAGTTGCAGAAAGCTGGTCTGGATGGTCTTTCTTAATGCAAGTCACTGATTAATAAAATGTGTTATAATAGGTGTGACATGCACTTTAAGACTTTCAAAGCTATGTAGTCTCCCATTAATTCAAGTGCAAATTGGAATATGGTTACATTCTGTTGAAATAAAGTGACTGAGACTTCAAGGGTCCCATTTTACTTACATTTATGAAGTTTGTGATAATTCACTACAGCAGCAAAAACTGGCAAGAACAGAGAGATTCAATTTGGTCTCTCTCTCTCTCTTTCTCTTTTCTCTTCCCTCCCCTAATGCTTAATAAATTTTCCAGAGATACACATACTATATTCTAAGGATTGTTAGTTTAAGAAATGTACTGCTTGCTTTTTCCTTTTATAAATTAATTACAGTTGAACCTTCTACTAAATCCAGAGGAAATATTTCTGTTTGTAAAAAGGTTTTTCATACATTATGGTCTAATCCTGTATGATTTAACTGTGGCCACGATCCTTTTCTCACACTGTGGAAAACATATTTTTGCTACAAAACCCTTTTTTTCTTAATTTTTCTTTCTCCTGCTATGTCTTTCTTGCATTATACAAGTCATTGAATTTGTTTACTTTCTGCCAATTGTTCTTGGTTTGATAATACTTGTTCAGGGACAGTTACGAGGAAGGGCTCAGTTTAGCCCTACTGAGCCTAAGAGCCTTTAATCCACTCATTCTAGGTAATGAGTTTGCACCACCTGTGTTTTATTTGTCTGTAGTTGTCTGTTTTACTCATGCTTTTCAGGATACAATCCAAACAATGTTTAATTTCCAAAACTGGCCTTATAAGATTTATTTCATTCAATTTGTACCTCAAACAACATCCATTCTGAAGTTTCAGGTAAAGTTATCAAAACATCTCAGGAAAAAGACAAAACAAAACAAAACAAAACAAAAACTAACAAGAAAAGAGAGGTTTGCTTGAATGTGCACCTGAACATGCATGTCAAGAAGCTCTTCAGATCCTGGGACAGACTGAGATTTAAGAGTGCAGAAAAAAAATAGCAGTAACAGAGCTGGTAAAATGACTGTACAAGATAGCTGTTGTTTATGGAGTCACCGAGTCACTAATGAGAAAAAATATATATTTAGGAGGTGAAATGTGCACCAATCAGTGATCAGCTGGAGCTGTCATATCACTCCTTGAAATCAGAAACAAAGGTAAATCCACCCATGTTTTTGAGACATCACTGAATGGTGTCTAAAACAAGTGAAGGTTTAAAAATTTGTGCCAGAGTCTGACCTTCCATAATCCTATGCATTTAATCAAATAACTTTATCTCTTTACACTACACCTGTCATAGCTGGTGTCTGTAGATCAGACAGGTGAAAAAAGAGAGGTTTAAACAAATGGTCAAGGCCTTCTAGCAGAAAACAGCCCTGAAGTCCCATTTATTTATTTATTTATCTCCTTGCTAAAAATACATTGAACTTATGTAACAGGACATTCTCTGACAAGCTGCATGCCTCTTTTCTGACTAGAGAAAGCCTGTGAAAAGAGGCACAGAGAAGCCCACTGAAGTAGAATTCCTTTACAATGTTAGTCAAAGTTTTCAATATACAAGAAAGTCTTCATATTTTTAGAAAACAAAATAATTAGAGCCAGATATTAAATTTTGTTAACTTTTTGCAATCAACTAAACTCATGGAAGAGCTGCAAGACCAGGAGCAGCACTCCAGGCTCCTATTCTCTTGCTCCAAATGATGTGTAATCCTGCCTTTACATCAAATGTGTAAGAGAAATTAGGAGAACAAGGAGAACCTGCTGGGCTGCATCGTACTGCTTAGCAGAATATATGGAAGGTACAGCAGAGGCAAAGGTTATGCCACAGTTAGAGAAATCTGTTTTCACAAAGGGCTGTGTTTCATAATGAGACAGCAGGCTGGAACAGAGGAAAACATCAGCGCCTTCTTCATTTAGCTGGAAATAATATAAGCAGCCTGTAAGCATTTATTTTATTTGGTGGGTAGATATGTAATTGCACTATGCAGTTTTTTAGCATGAAGTCTAAATAACCCCACATGAAACGGAAAAAGCCCTTTTTAGTGGTTATGAAAATAAACTGTTAAGCACCCAGCAGTGAAAGGGTCAAAATGGTTGTATTAACTGAACTCTCCTGAGGACATATGTTGTTTACAGTATATGTTTAAAATAATATTCCTGGCTAGTCAGGCTTTCCCTCAGGATAATGCAATTACAACAGTAACAGAGGATTAATTAAAGACTCTCCCATAGGTGTTGCTAGAGATCTTGAGTCGACCAAAGGGGGTTACATTACCAACTCAGCACAGAGGTGAACAGACCAGAGATGTTCAAAATAATTAGTTAGGCACAAGGGCAGGGTTGAGCTTTTTGCCTCATTTATCTGATTTTGATTAATACTTTAATTTCTTTCTTTTTTTTAATTGCAAACGAGGCATACTGTTTCTCATTTTTGTATGAGAAATTAATATGGAAGATCAAGCTTCTGGATAAATAAATTGATAGCAAATGAATTTATTCTGGTCCAATGTCAAGAATAATATCGTTTTCTCTCTGTGTCTTTTTTTTTTTTTTTTTTTTTTTTTTTTTTTTTGACACCTGGTTTAAATGCTTGGAGCGAGGGGTAATTTTTTCTGCCTCAAAGATAACAACAGTCCTGCTCATGCACAATGCATGGAGTGATGCAGATGCATGACAGGGAACAACTGTGACACGAGCAGATATTAGAACCGGAGAGCCAGAGGCTCACCTCATTTTTAGCCTTTAGTCATCTCTGCATATACTTGCAAAGGTCTAAAATCAAGCAAAGTCATAGTACTCAATTTGGAGTTATAAAGATAAAGACAAATTAAGGTTTTCCCTGCCTCTAAATATCTTTTTAAGACTGAAAAATTAGAGCAATTCAGAATGTGTAACATTTCTGCAAATAGTGATTCTGAACTTCAGTCTTGAGGTTCCTGCTCTGGATGGACGGCTCATTCGGCAGAAGACATAAGTGTACAAAAATTAGAGGAATTATAGGAAATTTTGCACTAGAAATGAATGAACACCCATTTCAAATGAGATGTGTTGGGTGGAACAGGATGAGATCCCTCATGTGCCATACTCTACGAGCAGACTGTCTGTGGGATGTGATCTTAATGCCTCAGGGGCATTTCAAAGCATATCTGCCCTAAGCCGTGTTAGGGCAACCTCCCATTCAGATGATACATATTAGGCACATTCTCTCATACAAAAACTACAGTACAATCTCAAAAGGGAAGTTTGTAATAAATCACATAATCATTTATTTAGGACCTACATGAAAAAATATATATCTGATGAAGAAGGTGATGAACCCTTCATAGTGAATATTTTATTCCCAAACAAAGGAACCTGAAGTCAGATTATCATCTAGGATACATTAAGCCATTTAACTTTAGCTGAGGGTTTTTAAACATGCAGGTTAATAAACCAGGTTTATTTTGTCATAGGTAATGAATATGTCTGAAAGGTGATAGAGTAAGAAAAAGTAAAATGAATGTATGCAGTATAAATATTTGCTGCTTATTAAGATTTCTTTCAGATATTGTAAATACGAAGCTTGCAGTAATAAAATATACGCCTTTCATTTAGTCATGAATGTGAAGGAAACTTTAGGATCCAGACATTTTCAATGAGTAGGGAAGATGTTTCTTTCAATTCCCGAAGTAGTAGGATGAAAAGAAAATAATTCTAAGATGTTGTGGGGACACTCTTTCAAGCAGTTTCAGAAGAGCTGTATCTGTTTGCCTTAGAGAAGTTGTGTTTGTTACGGAAGTCTTAGGAAAGCATCGCTAGTTTCAATGCTTGAATTTTTTTTTAATCTATATCCTGGCAGGTTTAGTAAAGAGTATTTAGGAGAAGACTACAAGAAGAAAATAAAGAACTTGCCAACAAAAACATTAACTCAACATCTCCTGTACCTATAATCTTCAATGGCAACAGCTAGTAATATGAATCCTCGGTATCCCTTGAAATGAGCTACTCTTCAGTGAGGATAGGATATCATGTGTGTTCATATAAGCAAACTGTTATCTATTTGAGTGTTCTCAGAGAGTACAGTATCCTAAAAGTACATGGGTGTCTCACTGATGGAGTGTTATTTTGTGCATGTTTATGGACTTGTCCATAAACATGTCATTGCACTGTGTCTTGGAGGTTTTCATATGACTGTTTCAGATTTTCTCTTCATACTGTACATCCAGGACTGGTTACACTACTCAACATGTGAGCAGTGTGCATTGTCATTTTGGCCTTCCTGCCAACATCAGAGTCACAAGTCAGCTGCACGCTTGTGGAGAGGTTTCATTGATCACATATGAATCTTAAGACTGCAGGTTTGTATAAAGCCATGCATGTGGAACTTATTTTGATACAGGTAGGACATGACAGGCAGAAGAAAAAAAAATCTCTTTCTGTTTTTTGAAAGTTCTGCATTTCTCTTAGTGTCACAAAGGGGCACTTAGGAATATCACAGTTCCTGATGATGTAGCCTGCTGGAGGTCCCTTCAGTAACTGTCACTAGATGGTGCTAGCTGTATGAGAGAGATGACCCTCTTTTCTGTCCCTGATTCAGAACTCTATCTGTAAGCGCAAGAGAGGTGTTACCACCATGTTCTGGGAACCTAGAGTAGCTGTTCTGGTCCTTAAGGTTAATAGGTCAGTGGAGATTAAGAAATTGCCAGAGTTTTGAATTATCTTATGTGTGTGTGGTCTTCTTCAGAACTCAACGGAGATCCCTCCTTCTGACTGTCTTTACAAGGCAGTATAAGATAAGCAGATGACCTCTATTTTTATTTTGGCATTCGTCATCTCTGTCCAGAAGGAATTTTATCCTTTATCAAAGGCTAAGCTTTTCTTCATACTTTGTGCAGTTATTTGGAGCTAATGTGGATGGTTCCTTTGAGTCACAGCAAACACTGAGGCAAGTCTTAAGAAGGGGCTTCTTCCCTTCCTCAGAAATTGTGTGGAGTAGTCTGTGGACTAAGGAGCTTGGAAAGGATAAGTTGGGTGGAAGAAGGAAATGAGTGGATGGACTAGGAAAGAGCACAAATTTTGTTTTCCCTGATGTAGCTTTTCTTCATAATTTTTACTCATGTCCTGATGAAAATAAAGCTTTCTGAGAACAGACCCTCATGCCCTTGACTTCAGGAAGAGTTTATCTGAAGAAGGCACCGGTTGAAGACATCAGGTTTTCACCCTTAGCAATAAAAGCCTTTCTCTTCTGGTGAAAGCAAGGCATGTTGCTCTCAAATGGGGAGAGATGCTAAGTGCAGTGACAATTGTTTCCCAGGGAGAATGATTCGGCAGGAAGCCAGTACTTAATCACATAGCCACATCACATCATTACAGAGCGTCACTCAGTGCAACCACTTGATGCAGTGCACCGCACCTCTGTAGCATAATGCTGGCTCCCTGCCAACAATTTAGAGAAAACTGCTATCAGCTTTTATAATTACTTCCCTTGATGAAACAACCCAGTGAAATGGCAGGGCTAGAATGGGGATGATAGAGAGAGTTATGAGACCACAAAGTTCCCAGACTTCCAAGTTGCACCTATTAGCCAGCAATTAAATTACTGGCCAACTTCAAACATCCACCACAGTTGACAGTAATTGTCAGCCTAGCTGGCAGACTTTTCAGAGAGGCCAAGAATTAAACGTATGTAAAGATGGAGCAGCTCACTGTATCCCTAAAATGATGCTTTGGGCAGTATTGGAGGCATTTTTGCATTTGACCATTCTGTACGCATCCTGTAGCTGAACTGATGACTTAGGGCTGCACCACTCTATATACACATATATACATATATATATATATAATCACCACTTCTGGCCACATGTGGAAACAACGAGCCTACCACAATGTTAAAACAGCATATGTTCTCCTCTATGTATTTACATAGGTTGGTCTGAAAGTAATGCCTCCTATTTCTTTTCATGGGAACTACAACAGATACAAGCAGCACAGTAATGCTGTTTGATAGAGCAAATTCTCAGTTACAAAACACTATCTCTCAACGTAGTTAAAACCATTAGATAGATATGCATTTTTGCCAGCACTGAATAAAAGCCTGCATGCCGCATTTGTAAAAGTCTACATCAGTAGCGCTGATGCCTCTGTTGCCAATGCTGAAATGCACCACCTCTGTGCTCACATCCACTGTTTGTTCTCCATAAGCTTTTAGCAAGCCAACAGGTCAAGGGAGGGCATCCTTCCCCTCCACTCTGTGAATGCAAGGCCACACCTGGAGTGCTATGTCCATATTGATTCAGATTGCAGTCTGGATACTAGTCCATTAGGACTGCTCCACTGTCTACAGCATTGGAGAGTAGAGGACACAGACAGAAGAAAATAAGAACAGAGTTGATACACAGGTATCTTCCCCCAGGTATTCCTGCCCAGCTTTTCGCAGACATAATCTGAGGAATTTGATGAGCCCAGTTTTGTATCAGCCCCATTGAGCTTAATGGACACCAACAGTCCTATCATCCATAAATTTGTCTAATCTGTTCTTAACTGCCTTTTCACTTTTATCCAGCTTTACTCGAAATGACAATAAGTTTCAAAATTTAATTACTGTGCTGTGTGAAAACAAACTTTCCCTTTTGTGCATTTGAAGCCTGCAGGCTGATAGTTTCGTTGGTTAGTTGTAGTGTTCTCATTCAAATCAAGAGGAGTGAAAATGACTCAGCTCCACACCATTTTTGTTCTGTCTGTATTTTAATCACCTGCATGTGGCATCACAGTTGCTGGCCTTGGTGTCAACAGAGACAACAATGAAGCAGAACCTGGGAGACAGAATGGTTTACCTCACTGTCCTGGTTGTGAGCAATGGACAAACACAAAGCAGGCAAATGCTCTAACCCCACCTCGGCCACCAAATCTTGCACTGCAAATTGAAAGAGGGAAGCATGGAAAACAACAGCCCAGGGTGAGTCAGCTTGATTGACAGCATACCCACCTATTTTTCCTGGATGTTGCTGGTTGTTTTAGGACACTCTGAGAACCATGAATGCAAATCCTCTGAGGTAAAATCATTTCCACCCACCATTCAATATTCCTGTGGAAAAAAAAAAAAAAAAAAAAAAAAAAAAAAAAAAAAAAAAAAAAAAAGCAAAAATCTCACCTTGCATTCTTTAAGTATTGCCTCTAGGCTTACACTTCTCTGATGCCAGATTTGGAAGGAATCAGCAATTTCACTGCTGTTGTGGCTGAAGAAAAAAATAATAGTTTAATGCTAAGGAATCCTGGTTTCTATCTAAGCAGGCATCTGCGTGGTCAAGTAGGTGTGCATCCCTACCTTTAAAACTGGACACAGGTACAGCAGAGTTTGAGCCAGACACAAATTAGATCATCTCCTTTTCCAGTGCAATAAAATAACTTCTCTCAAATCTGGACACTCATAACTGTCCTTTCTTTAGATTACCTAAGCTGTCTGTAGAAATGGACTTGAACCCACGCACAGGCATCTAGAAATAAAAAAAAATCCAGACTTCATTATGTTGGCATATATTAACTGGGCTTTGGTTCGGTCCTGCCTTAACATACAATAACTTTTAGCACATAACTTGCAGCACAGTGGGTTGCATGTTCCAAATGTGCCTGAAAGAAAAATAAAGGCAACAAACTTTCCTCAGTTCAATATCCTTTTTGCTCCTTTTCTTTCAAGTGTAAAAATGCCATTGCCTGCAGACAGAAAGAAGCAGTCTTGACAAAGGAGTGCATATGTTCCAGCGTTAGTCTTGATTAAAATATAGCCTGCAACATATTTTATGACTGTGTTTGTATAACATATGACTTTCTATAGGAGAGAGTCCTAACCATTACCTGTTTATCTATTTAAAGCAGGATACTCTGCTATTCATTACACGAAAACAATATATGAATACACTGGCATATTTATTGTTAAGGTCAATATAATGATAGGATTTGATCCTCTTTTTTTGTTGCCTGGGAAAGAAAATCAAATACTAGCAAAGCCTGAGTTAGTTAATTTTTTTTTTCTTTGCTTCTGACACCAGAAGGATATGCTTTAAGCATCTATTCCCTAGTGGCCCAGGCCACCAAATACGTAAATTACATCAGGGCAAGGAAGACACTATCAGGGTCTGATTTCATACATATCTCAACAGGATTCTCAATTTGTAAAGCTAATAACAAATTTCTTTAGGTATCTCCACTACAAAAATACTTGTCTAGTCAACAACTTTCAAACCTAGTTAGTCAGCGCGCCCTTTCAGTTACCATACAGCAGTACCTTGAGAGATGCTTTTGGTATTGTTAGTAACGTATATATATGATATCAACATTGTGTTCCATGCTTCTGCTCATAAAGTGTTTCACAGGAAAACATCTAAGAATGATTGTTAAGTACATCTTTCAATTTATGCAGATATTTAATATACTATGTTAGTGTGGATGATTGAAGGCACATGTGTTTGTGCTTCCCTCATGCAGTCTCTGATGCCTTCACATTTTGTGCCTTCGTGAAGCAAGGTATGCTGAGGATCTTGTAGTGCATAAATGATGATCTTAAGTACCAGCATTACAACTCTTCAACTTCTTAATTGCTATCACTTAAAATAAAATGCATGTGCCCGTGGGACAGAAGTAATGTGGAGGATTTATCCTTTAACATAAATTATCAGGACAAAAAGATCATACTCTGATTTGATAATTCTCTGAAAGAACTCTCTAGAATTTATCTAAGTCCATACCTTGGTAGCCTTTTTCTCGTAGGTTAGGAGCCACTACAACTTTTCCTAATGTCAACTGAAATTAGAGCATTTGCTGTCTGGCAGCAATTATTGAATTAGATAGGAATAGAGAGTACACCAGTCCTTAGATTTCTGGAAAATTCTGACATCATCTGCTGGCATCCTGCTCCTGTAGATAGCAATGGTGGGATGAAGGGAGTGAATGAACTCACAAGAAGTAATAGCCCATAGGAACCATTCAGTAGCTTCTTGTGCAGCCATATGTAGAATAACATTATTGCCATCAGGATGAAGAATTTGTGCTGATATAGTAAGCAAAGCCAAAGTTAAGATTTCTCAGGGAAATCCAAGGTAATTTGATTTGATAAAATATATTTGGCCTGCCCCAGACAGACTTTATGCATATTCTTTATTGCCTGCTATAAATATCTGTCTTCCACTCTGCCCCAAGGGAACTGCAAGTTTGCAAGGAACTGAAGTTTCTTCTCTGTAAAGGCTTTCTCTTCTCCTATGAGCAGGTGCTGTTTTGGTGCTAAGCAGGGATAACAAAGCAGGGAGCCTAGCAAAGTCTTATCCTAGCACCTGATGTTTCTATTTTAGAATAGTCCTTCCAAATGTTGTTCTATCAACATGGAACACAGTGATATAAATGTAGAGGAGACACCCCTATATGCCTACCTGTAGTTACTTGGGATTTGGCTTAAAGTGACCAGCATTCAGAAGACGTACAAGTTTGGTTCAACCTCAATTGGCTTTTTCTCTTCCCATTATTAGTCTTTGTAATTACTGTTAGTTTCACTTAATGCCTTCCATCTGTATTCCTTTTAGCACTTGCTTCTAAATTATTGTGTTGTACTTAGCACTAATAGACATCAGGTGGGCCTTCATCCTTCGGAGAATCTCATATCGTCTCTTCTGTATCTGAGACTTGGCAATCTGTTGAACTGTACTGGTATCAATTAAAAATCTGACTTTAAATTCATTTTATTAAGATAGTACAGAAAGCTCTGTGTGGACACTCATATTTTGGATTATTTGTAAGTCACTTAAAATAGGCTTAAACTAAACCAACTAAAACAGAAGGATGTCCAAATGGAGGTTGGCACCAGTTTAATTAAACTGCAGCCACTATATATATAAACAAGGCTTAAATCTACAGACTGTAAATTACTTTTGACTGTAAAATTACTCATTTCATTTTATAGCATCACAGGAAAAGTTCAGTTGCTCTTGTATTCAGCCAAAATGTGGATCAGTTGCTCCACAGTAGATTTTGATGAGCCCCATATGGGTGTACATAGAACCTACACTAAACAGAGGAAATACCAGAGCACTGTAGTTAAGTAACCTTGGATATACTACATTAGTGTTTCCTATGCAAAGCACTGGTGAAAATTCAGTTGGTTCTGGCCACTCGAGTATATTATTTTACAGATTAAGTATGCACTGAATCTGTCCTGTTGTCTTTAATGTTGATTGATTATTCATGAAAACTTACTGTTATTAAAAATATTGCAAATATGTTTTGGGAAGAATATTTCATAGTCATCAAATATTTGTTTTATCTCTTGAATCTGTGACTACTATGTGAATTGATTGCATGTTAAGTATTCCGTTTAGCAGTGGGTCAGGTGTTACATGAGAGTTAAACAAAAAAGGTAAAAATTTCATTCTTACCTTTGGTAACACAATCTTTTATTAATTAAAGGCACAGTGGCCTTACAGTATGAGACTAACAACAGGCTGGTGTGCCAGGCAAACCTGAATTTCAATATGTTTCTTTCTTACAGTGCATCAGAAATCAAAGTTGTGGGAACAAGCTCTTTTATTCAGCAGAGTTTATTGAATTTAATAGAAACACAAATGCAGTGAAAGTTGAGCAAGTGCTTAAATTTTTAACTGAAACAATGCTTCTGGAATGGGGAACCGAAAAAAAATTCCTTAATTCTTTCTCCTTACACTCTTTTCTTTCTCCTTTCCTTCCCACAGATTTTCCATGAAGATTCCCATATTAATTTTTAAGGTTATTGGAAACAACATTTTAGATGTTACTTTTCCCACCATGCTACGCATGGAAAGAGATTTACAGCAAATATCTCTTACTGTATAATTCATAAGGAATGCCTGGATTTTTCCTGGCATCATCCTGTAACACTTATAGAATGGGTGCCTACCACCTCTTTTTGTTAAGCCTGGCAATGCCTTATGTATTCAAAGATGTGCCTTACACAGATCCTGTATACTCAGAAGCACTAATGCATATAAAATTGAAGGGAAAATAATTAACTCCATAAGATTTTATCAACAAATTTTTAGTAAATTCTCCTGTAAATTCTCTCCAATTCTTTCTATAAAGGGAATGAATCTAAGGATGAAAAAAGCTTGGGGTATTCTTATTGCACCTTGACCATGAAGGTGCATTGAAATCAATCCTTTCATGCCCAAAGGCATTTTTTTTTTTTTTTTTCTCCCAGAAAGAAAGGAAAAAGAGTGTTAATGAAGATTCTTAGCTAACTTTAAAGCTATATATTAAGATCAGGATTTCCTTCTAGTCCCTTGCCTTTTTCATGTCTTCTTTTTTCAGTTTGGTTTCCCTGTTTTCGGTCCTGCTTGTTTGACTCAAATTAGCATTATATTTAATTGATGGGACTGTTTATGAGTTCAAGGCCAGGAATTTGCCGAAGAACTTGGTTCTACTGAGGTTGAATCACCTTATTTCAGAAATGAAATTGTAGATTAGTAAATTTTCTATGGGAATAATAACTGTGCAAATTCCATTCCTGGAAAATTATTAAGCTTCTTTATGTGAGGATGTGTGCATTCCTCTCCCGACCCCTAACCCCCAGGAATATTGTTCCTATTAGGGATGTGTTGCTTTGCTCTCTAGTGAAACAATAATTAACCATGTATTTTTAAAAATATTTCTCTAACAGAATCCTGCCACTATTCTATGCTAATGTTTTGCCCCTTAAAAAGGCCTCACCATAAGGTCATAAAGCACTCAGGCAAGTATTTGGCATGTGCTGTGGTTTCCTAAAAATATCTTTATGTATTCACAATTCTGAAAAAAATGACTATCAAAAAGAAACAGAACACATAAATACTCATTCTCTAAGGAAGATTCATCTCTATTTTGTATCAATGGGGAACCAGTTTCCCTGTATGCTTTCAAGATTGGATGGAGGTTCAAAAACTCATAGACCTCTGGAAAAGGAAGAAAACTGCTCTGGAAGAGAAGGCAATGTGATACGTTATATGCCAGCTTATGTCACACTGGAGAAAAACTACACGGTTCCTACTGACTCACTCAGAGTTTTATCTGTACTTCATCAAGAGAAATAAACTACTTCTCATTGATTCAGAGGCAGCTGGCTGAATTCTTGGGCAGGGCAGTTGAAGGTCATCTTGTGGTTATAGAACTTGACTAGGATTCAGAAATTCTGGATCCATTTTCCACCAATGCCAGAGACTCCCTTGGGCAAGTCAAGAAAACTCTAGTTACTCTAGCTACTATCTTTCCTGAGTAATAATGCCTTGAGATTTTTTTTTTTTTTCACATGGCTCTCTAATACCATGTTCTTAGAAAAAGTTTTCAGTTTTCCCCTTCCAAACAATACTGAAGGAAATGTTAGTTGAATGAAAAACACCAAAAAGTGGATATCAGAATGATGTTAAAATGATATTCATCATTACAGATGTATTTGAGTGGACTGCATCTTTCACATTTGAAGCCAATCCAGTGTATTTGATGGGATCTGATCCCAATCAGTACAGACTTTGCATGTGGATACGGGCAAACCACTTAATCTATTTAATTTTCACTATCTGCGACATAGGACTAATAGTGCATTTAGGAGAGAGGTGTTTAAAGGATTAATTATCTGGGATAATTATGGCATTAAGTCATAGTCCACATAACTGGGAACTGAGCAGAGTGGGAATGAAAAAGGAGAGCTGGATTAGCAGGGACTCCTGTAACTACTGTATCTGGGACAGGTACCATACCCTGAGACTCTGCAAGGGTACAGATGCTGTGCCACTGCTAGACACAGGGTTGTGTTGGTGCCAGCTTTGCTGATCAAGGCCCGCTCTCATTTCCAGAATGAGACAGCATGGCAGGCCAGAAAAAATAGCTCTTCTTTTGTGTCCCATCTTATTCATCTGCCTGGTTGTCTTCTGAGCGCCCAAGGTGAAAGAACTTCATTCTGCTCTCATCCAACTGTCTTGAGCACAAGCCTCTGCACTTTAGAAATGCAATGAAAAGGTCATAATCACTGCCATTATATAGTCTGTGGCTAGTAGGATGAAGGAGAGCAGATCTCTTATTTTTCTTCAACTTGTTTATTTAGATTGGGTACACAATAAAGCATTCTGCTCATGTCAGGATATTATTTTTCTCTATGGGGACTATCTTACTGACCAGCCCTGCTTAGGTAAATCACATAATAGGTGATGAAGTGGCAATGCAATGACATTCACTAACCAAAGCTCTCCCACTTCACTACTCTGAGGGGCAGCCGGTTCTAAGGTCTTCCCTGCCTGTCAACTGCCCATACTCTAGTATTGTTGCTTTTTAAAAAAATGATGTCCAGAATGAACTAAGTTAAATACAAACATACAGCAGGGAGTCCAAGTTTACGGTGGGAAAGTGTTCTTGTTTTATGATTATTTACATAGCATTTTCCATGCTTGCTACATATATGCTAGTACAGCACTAAAAACACGGCTTTTGTGCTAATCATCTTGAAAAAAAAAAAAAAAAGAAAATTTAAAACCCAAACTCTACATGATTAAACAAGAATACTGGATCTAGTTTGCAAAATATTTCTTCTTTGGGCTTTTTATTAAAAGTCACATTGATAAATACGAGAGCGCAGCATTTTTATACCAAACAAGTATCTGAAAAGAGGGTATGTTTTCCTTTTTCTCTATTCCTATCTGTACAACTACATTTTGTTTGTGGACTTATCTGTCATTTTTCTGGTTACCTACATGGACAACTGTTCTTTTTAAAGTATATCTTTAATGTATAAGTAGTCAACTGCACATACTGCTACCTCAACACCACCAGAAAGTGTAAGTACATTCTCTTAAAGATTGTTATAATAAATGGAAATCACTCTATTTTTTTTTATTTTTTTTTCATTTGCTGCTCTCTAAGGTAGTATCTTTCACTGTTTTTTCTTGGCTATCTATATAAATATTGTTATAAATAATAACAATATTGAATAAAAAAATATTTGAAACTAGAGATCCTTCTTGGGAGATTTCTCATATGGGTTGGTATTATACTGTGTTTGTGAGACAATACTGTATTTTAGGAACTGTTTAAAAACATCTAGTACCAGGAATGGGTGCTATTCACATGAGCTGACATAATTCTCAGTGAACACATTTGGGTATGAATTCTATTACACTCTATTAGTTTCTTCCAGAAGTGTGATCCGGCACCAATTACAGCTAATGGGACAGCTCCATCTTCCAACTATAAAAGATTTAGGCATTGATAAAGAAAAACAAATAGCATGTGATCAATCATACACCAAAAGTTAGTAAACTCAGGGTAGTTATAGAATCGCTATTGCTAGCACAGTGAGAAGATTACTTATCCAAGCTACCTGAAGAAACAAAATGAAGATCCCAGTGGTAAAAATTAGGTATGTTCAGTGAGTAGTTGCAAAGGGCCTATTTTAACCAATCTTTTACTTGATAATATTATACAATAATTTTGGTTGTGCTCTCGCAGGAAATGTAGTTATCTTTAATCAATCAAGTAACAGAAAATCCTACCTGTTAAACACTGAATGAAGAAAGCAAAACAAAGCATGAATCATTTAGTGATTTTTAATTATTTAATAATAATACATCTCTAAGTCTTCTCAGAAGAATTTTGATCTCCCTCTTTTGACATGTCATAGTGACCTCAGTAAATGTATTCATTTTTTGTGCTTGTAATTACTTACAAACCTGCTTGCAAACCTCCCTGCACTGTCAGAAGCTGCATTAAAATCAGTCCACTGAAGGCAACAGAACAAATCATAGTCATAAAGCCAAGAATTAATCTAAGCTTTTCCAGGTTCAGAGACTGTAACTGTTCTTAGTTTTGCTCTGGCATTCAGTGGGTGCGAGTGAAGAGACTATAATACTGTCAGCTTCATTTAATTAAAAACAAAGAATACGTGTTGACTGAAAAACAAAAAAAGAAGTGGATCAGCAATATATACATTCTTCACTTTCCATCCCAAAGCCTAAGATATCTCAAAGCTTTAAAAACATAAACACCAGTGTATATGAAAGTATTTTTTACCAGCTAAATACTATAAAATATTTTTTTTCTGAGAATAAGAATGGAGACAACTTATTTTAATTCAATCTTTTGGCTCTTTTTAATTGATGAACATCACTCACTTTGAACAAATCATATGCTGTGCAGTGTGATCCACTTTATATTTTTCTTGGCAAGTTTACATAGTGATGGATTTATGATCTGGGGAAAATCATGAATGAAAATAATATTAAATGGCCAGTACAAGAAGTGTTTTCCTTTGCTGTCTCTTTCAGCACCCAAAGTACTTACACATCTTAATACCAACTTTAAGGGTGAGTTATCTTTAAGCGTGCAAATCTGTCCTGATGACACATAACTGACTTAAAAACCATGCATTCCCACTGCAGATATTGGTTTGGGTCTCTGATTATCTCTCTTGGTTCCCTTTTTCATTTTAATTCTCTCTCTGGAGGGAATATTAAAACTCAGCCTGTGAGACAGGAGGACAGTGAAGAAATCAATTGAAAGAGAATCTTATATAAAACTTGCTACTAATTCCAGGTGTGTTCTTGTCTAAAAAACAAAACAAAACAAATAAATATATAAAAACCCAATCGAACCACTTTGAAAAATAGACTTTGCATCCAATCTGCATAAGAAAGCCCAACAGCAGCAACACAGACTTCATTTTCTAAGAGATGGGGAATACAATGGGTTCAGTCTGAATATTCAGTCTAATATATGAGAAATCGTGGAGTCCTGATAGCCTTAATCCCCACCACAGAAGTGTATAAAATTTCACAGCAAAGCTGCCAGAAAAGCCAAGACCACACCAGGAAAGCCGTCTGCTTACAAGAAGATACCTGCCAGGTCTTGTCTGCCAAAGCCTGGACTAATGAATGAATACACAATATCCCAATCAATCAAACTGGATTTGTCTTTGCCCCAGGTCTAGGTGAGGTCTGGTATGAGGTGACCATATCTGTCAAGCATGCAGTAGTTGTGGCCAAGAAACTGTCTGTACATTTATGCATTTATCAAGGCAGATATGAATAGAAGTCTTTATTTTTTAACTAAATGTAGTGTATTCACACACCCGCTGTATATATCTAAAGGTATAGTCATACACAGAGAGAGAACGAGGTGTTTATTCTATGCCCATTTTAGGTATGGCTGTATGCAGATACCTATGCACACATACATACACAGTCAGTCCTTGTCCTACTCGACCTGTTTTTGTCTTTGTCTACATTACACACTGAATATGTCTGAACCACAGATTTCTAACATTATTAGAAATTATTGTTTCTAGAGTTTTAATCCTCTATCACAGTCACTGCTGTCTTTCAAATAAATAGTCTGCATTTTCACAAATATGTATATGTATATTTGCATAAGAAAATATAAAGTTATAGTGTAACAAAGAAGTAACAATTTATGTAGTCTCCACAGCCATGTTAGTGTAATGACTAGTGTAATGTAGTGGCTATTTTAGTGAGTAGGGGTTCAGCCTAGGAATGGCAATACACTTGATAGCTGCTGTCACGTACAAAGGCTACATACAGCAGTAAAAGAATCTTAAATGTTTCTTTGAACTTGAGTGTGCTAAGGCTGATGACTTGTCCCTGCTTCCTGGGAACATGCTTTTAGGTGCAGAACAGAGTAGGGTGAGTCAGAGTGTGGTCTGATAAACGATTAAATGGTCATAGAATAATCACAGATAAGTCATCGCCTGAGGGATGGGAAGGTACTGAAATGAAGTGATAGTAGTCAGTTATGCTGGTGAGGTAAGGAGAAGGTTTGACAACAGAGTACCATCTCATTCTGTCATCACACTCTAATTCAAATTTACCTCGGTTTTGTCCTAGCCATGGCTCCTAGGTGGTCTAATGACACAATACACGATGGTTAATTGCCAGCCTAGATATTAGCAGAAGAGAACTGCAACAGAAAGCCGCAGAGGTGCAGGACTTATTGACTTGCAATCATGACCATTTAAAAGTGCCTTGGCTGGTATACATTCATTTATACTTTCATGAGTTCCTCCTCTAGCAACAGTAGGATAAATAACAGTAGGATATATGATCCATATCTCCTTTCAAAATGCTTAGTGACTTTGATTAATCTTATTGCAAGTGCAAAGTCAAATGTAACAGCATGAACGTAATGGAAATTTAAGTTGGGACTTTCCACTCTGAAGCAATGGCTTTCAGAGCCTTGAGCTCTTTGGCCCTCTCTAGGCTGGGAGTTTGGTTGCCCGAGATCAGGATCAGTGTGCATGGGGCACAGATGCCTGTCCTTTTTCTGTCTCATTGTCTGTCCCTTCGCATGAGATCTGACTTCAAGATCAGGTTCTCAACTTTGGCCCCTATCTGATCTACGCTGATTTGACTTTCTGGTTTGTCTTTCACCAGTACAGACCCGAGTGTGATGACTGGACTTCTGCTGAATCTGAATCTGTACTGTTTTTTCTTGCTAGGATGTGATGGGACTGTGCTTCATACTGGTGAAGCCACTGCCCCTGCCTGCTCTGCTTTAGTTCCCAACTCCCCTTGGCTATCAGAGCTGCCTTCTCTTGCTGCTCTTTGTCAATCACAGAGGAACTACCCAGGGGTTTCAGTAGGACTTTTAGGCCAATGCTTAGAATTTTCAGTGTTATAAACTTTAGTTCAAAAATTTAAAACAATGCTTACAGTGTGCACAGAAAAAATGTTCATAATCCTATCTGTGCCAAGCAGTGCCTCTGCAGCTATGCCTACGGTGGCACAGAGAATATGTTGCTCCAGAGTAAAAACTTGCTGAATATCAAAGAGGTTATTGTAAGATTACATTTTCAACTATAAGATTTTTTCCAGGGATTGAATTATTGTCAAGAAAGAGAGGTGGCTGGAGCAGGTAAGCTGACAGTCAAGAACCAAGGTCCGAGATATTGTACAGCTCTATACATATTGTATGATCCTAAGGTGGTTGCAGTCATTTCATAAAACATAAATCAGCTAAGTCTCCACTTCCTGTGCAGTCAGAGGAAGGAAATTTGCACTCCTAAAGGATGACTCATTTTGTCTCAAAACAACCAGTATCTATTATCTTCTTTAGGTACCTTATGGTTCCTGTGAATTATAAGAAGAGTCTAGAAAAGTAGATTAATCTGGTCTTTAGACTGTGAACGCTAAGTGAGATTAACCTTCCTTTAGTTTCTCACCTGTGAAACAGGGATAATTTTCTGAGACTATTTCATATTAGGAAGGGACAAATAAAGAATATAGTAGATTTGGCTTAAGTGGACTCAATTTCGGCATACACTATAGACCTTTTTTGGGAGATGAGGAATGCAATACATTTTAGACAGACTGTGTGAACAGTGCAGAACAACCTGTTGATTTCACTTGGTGTTCACTTATCACTGGTAGTAACTTCATTGACATTGTGTTGGATCCCAAAGCTCCGGTGGAATCACCTCCAAGCATGCTTTCATATTAAACAGAGGGTCTGTTCTCCCCTAACTATTCAGATGTAACTGCTATTAACATTAATGAGAGTTATACATATGCATTGAAGGGAGAATAGACCCTGAGGGCATCATATGGATGGCCCTTCAATATTCTGTGGCTCTCGGTGGGACTTTGTACAGTATGGCATGCAATGTAATGGGTCCATTGACTTTGTATCACTCTAGGTCACTAGCCCTAATATGATGTTAACAGAAAGCTTCTCATTAAGATCCTAATTACATGTGTGGTAACAAGACACACACTATATCTTCCATATTGCTACTTCCAAGCCACTACAATACATTCTCTCATAGGAACAATATACGAGTGACCATATCAGATGACCCCTGCTACGTGTTAGCAGTACTCATAAATCCTAATATGTCAAATTCAATCTCTTTTGGCACTAGAAAGACATTTTAAATCTAGATGCTTCAATCCTGAATCTTAGAGAGAGGTGTATTAAAGTAGTGCTGATACAGGTATCAGATCAAATACATTTTCCATTATTCTGCCTAGGATGGATTAAAATGTAGGTCCCTGTGATCAAAGGGCAGCAAATGAAAGCACAAGACTTGTCTCTGTCCTCTAGTTGCACAGAGTCAATGTGTTTGCTTCTTTTCTGTTCAGTCTGCAGTGTCTAACGCACTATATTTGGGGCTGCAGGTGATGTTTCCAAAACTACCTGTATTATGTAAATGAACAGCTAAAACAACTGAAGCGTCTGATCATTATCAGTCTGAAAGTGGAACAATCAAAACTATAGAAGCTGAGAAGCAGAGCAGTACCCTGCAATTATCTGTTTTGAAGGAAAGCATTGATTTGACATTCCTAAGAAGTCACAGACTTCTGATTTCATAATATAATTTGTAGAAGTAAAAAAAGCAAGTTAAACATTTGCCTACACACATCATGTTTATGTACGTTCAAAGAACTTCCCCAAAACTTTGCAGTCTCACCTAACTATATCATTTCTTGAGACTTGTTCACTGTCGCAGGTTTGCAAACAAATTCAGAAACATGTTCCTACTCAGCTTGCTTTGCTTTTGAGATCTCTTCATATTTCAGTGCTTCTGTGTATGTGTATGTGTGTATGTTTAATGAATATATAGATGCAGGAAAAGAACAAAAAAAATAGTTTTTCTCCCATAGGACACATGAATATGGCATTAAGCAAAGCTGTTTTGCCATGTATCCTCAAAGCTACAGGAAGGTGAAATAGATGTAATATGGATTTCTGCAGTGTATCAATTCCTTCTGCAGTGAGCTGAACAAATAATTTGAAATGCATAAATCATCCAATGAATGTATCTTCTATTCCTGCTCATGAAAAATCCACAAGCAAAACTCACATGCAACAAAGAGTTTTGACATTAAAAATATATTAAACTGGGACTTATTTCTAAATTATCCCACAAGCTTTTTACTCTTGCGTGTCATTCCATATTTCTAAGGACTAGAACTGATCCATGAGCAGGTCACAACACTTTGTTTCCAGCATGCAAGGCCACTGTCCTCAACTTACTCATCTTTTCTACAACTAAATTTCTTTCCATCTGTCTATTGAAAGGGGAGTAATAAGAGAAGTAAAACTTCTCAGTTATTCCTTACACTATGCTTTCCTTCTATGCCCAGCTGTTTGTTTGCTTAGTTACACATATGCCTGTCTACCTTGCTGAATCAGGGCCACGAGGAAGAATGTAAATATTTTAAAACCTATCTGCGTTAATCATGAACAGCTGTCTCCAAATATTCCATATACAGTGTTCAGGATGTGTAACAGAGTTAAGACTGCTTCCTTAGGTCACGTGGCACTGTTTTGCTCCCTTGGTGAATGAGCCATTCCCTCTGTGACTACTCAGGCATGGGAATGCCCATGTGTGACTCCGAAATTTACTTGTCATGAACTTCCCAGAGAATTAAGCTCCAGCATGTGAGTGTTTGCTAAATTTTCAAATGAAAGTAAGCCTGAACATGGTCCAAGAGGTTGTGCTGGAGAATGCCATGAAACCCCAGCAGACAGCTTTTCAGCAAAATCCTCAGTCTATGTTTTCCCCTTTCCCCAGTGCTGGCCACGTGTCAGAGCCTTGGCTATCAGACTACGTCTCACGTAGTGTAAGCTTTTGTTTTAAAATGCAACTGGAGCAGAGTTAGAGTTTTGTATGAATAGTTTTATTGGCCAGTAATGGAACTTCAGATCAATAGAGCAATAAGTAGTGGGTGCCCTAGAGGGTTTAGGCTTTCCTCAGCTTATTTTCTGAAACCAGCCTGGGCTTATGGCACACAGGTAAAAAAAGCATAGACGGTAGTTGACGTGCCTTTTGAGCATCCCTCTCTTCAGATAATTATTCCTAAGGTTAATTTGTTTCAATAACCTGATTGAGACATTTGAGTGATGGGTAGGTGGGCAGTAAAATATTCCTCCCACACTTGAGAAGCGAGAAGTGTCCACACGTTCAGAAATATTCACATTTTTCCAAACTGATTCAGCCTTTCTCTTCTTCAAGTGTACTGGGGAAAATGCTGGGAAAGGAGTGCAACTGAAAATGAAATAGAGAACTCTTGCAATTAAATGTAATTTTAAGTGGCATGAAAATAAGCAAACCCAGAATAAGAAAATAAACAGAGTGGCCCCAGATTTTCCTTAGTGTAAATTCCCTGCCTTCAGTAGAGTTATATGAAAAATATATTTACACTCCCTCCCTCTCTCTGCCTCTGCCTGAATTCTTGATGTCAGCTTAAAAAGGAGAACGAGGGAGAGAAAAAAAAAAAAGAGAGAGAGAGAGAGAAGTGTATGGAAATTAATGTTTCAGCTTTCAGAAATGTACACTTAATGAAAAGTTTGAAAATAACCAACCTTTCATGCCCCAAAGAATTACTGAAAAAGATCTTCTGTGTTTGCAACCTTGTTGGCAGTTAGGCTGTCTTGGGCAGCAGTAATTTTCAGTCAGAGGATTGCCATAAAAGCCTGAAAACCCACAGAGCTAATAGAAAACAGGCAGGGAAAGTGAAGTTTAAACCAGGAATTCATAGGCAGAGGCTTCCAAGCCCAGTTCAGCTGTGTGAGGTCTGGCTGAGTCACGCACTGCCACAGATTGGACTGGTACATATAGCACAGCACCAGACTGAAGGACTTGGCATGTGAAGTCTAGGGTTAGGTTCCAAACACTTTCCTGGTGAGACTTCATCCAAGGGAGTATATTAGCCAGCAGTCTCCTTGCCTGCTAGGGAGCATCCCTGTTTTTAATTCTCTGCCCCTCTATGCTTAAGTTCCCATAAATATCGTGGGAATTAATTTGTGCTTGTCCCTGCTCTAAACTGAGGCAGTGCTATGCATGATGCATCTTTATGCTTTCTGAGACTTTCTAGTGTGTAAATCAGTCACTGTGGACTGATACAGGCAAACCTTTGGGGAGTGCTACAAGAAGAGTAGTGAAAGAAGACATGCTGGGAAATGAGGGGAAGAACATAGGTATGATTGCATTAACATATAAACACAGACTGAGAATAAGATCAGTGTGAGTCACCTACAAGTAGAAAACAAGTTCGGACATTGGCCTCTAGGTTTGTTTTCTTGGTAAGCTGTTGAGAAATATTTTAAATTAAACACAATTTCCCCACTGGTAAGTGAAAAACAAAAGAAAGCTGAAAGTTGCTGATGCCGTTTAGTAAAGGACCAGACAAATCCTCTTCACTAAATCCTTTGCTGCTAGATCACACACCATGCACACTTTTGTGATACATTTTGCCAACCTAATGAGGAAACAGGAGGAATCCTTTATGACTGTACAGATCGTGTAATCATCACACTTCTGGCCAACACTTTGTGGCCTAATTCTGTGCATTTTCTTCTAGCAGCACTCATGCTGGAGCAAGTGGCAGGGAGGCTGACTACGCCTTGCTTTCTTTTGTCACTATCTGCAGCCCCTAACAGTGCTCAACATCACACAAGTCTGTTTGCATGGAATCTGCTCTGAGATTACTGCAGTAAAAGCAGGAGGAAATGGACAAGCAGAAAAAGGAGAAAAGTAAATACAGGTGTTTGTGAGCTTGGTTACAGAAGGCTAAAGCCAGCAACATAATAAAAGGGTGAGGGGAAGATTATTAATATAAAGTGTACTTTTGTTTTTAAAATAGAGATGAAGTAGAAGAGAAAAAAAATCAGATGAGCTCTACCTGGAGACACCTGCAGATGCTGACAATGTGTGCAGTGTAATGGGCTAGATGCTGCCTTGGGAATGGAAACACAAACAGGAAAGGGTCACAGCTGGGAACAGAGACTTCAGGGCACATGTGCCTCCCCGCAAAGATATTGCTCGTATCTGAGGCATTTGGATGGCTCCTGCATTTATACTGCATTGAAGTAAACCTCAGACATAAAGCAGCTCCAATTTTGATAAAGTTAAGATCATAATTTGCTTTCCTGTCCTCAAACTGTCTGCAGAAGCGGAGACTGACTGAGGAAAACTATTTTAGTGCACTCTAGACATAGGAAAGTAATTATTTTAGTATCTTGCATGGACACACCAACTTTCAAGGCCTCAGAAAAATCTAGAAGTTAATATGAAGACTGCCAGTATAGTAGGTATGCTTTTTTTAAAAAAATCAGCAAATTCTTTAATAATTAGCAAATCTAGAAGCACCTAAAAGCAATAAAGAATGAACTTCTAAATGTGTGGTGGTTTCAGAAATTCAGTTTGGATACATCTCAAGCAGTTCGGCTTGTGTCAATGGAAACTCCAATTTACCTGTATGATCCTGGAATGGAATAAGCTAGTAGGAGAGGATTTTATTTTTATTTTTTTATTTTTTTATTTATTTTTTGTTTCCTTTCTTTCTTTCTTTTCTTTTCTTTTCTTTGTTTTTTTTTTTTTTTTTTTTTTTGAGACTGGAATATCAGTAAAATTAGAGGACTCAGTGTCTAGCTTGCTAATACAGAGGCGGGAAAGTAGAATTTACTCTTCCAAAACTTTCCTCTTCTAATTTTCCTTCTTGAAGATATTAACTCTATGAAGCTTGGTAGCTACAGGAATGGTGTCTGAAGTTATATCTAGGCTTGGGTAAAGACAGTGGGAAGGTGTAGAGACATTCCTTACTGCCATTCCACTTCCTATACTCATAGGATGGACAGAAATTTGAACTTTTTTTAACTTACCAGCAAGAGTCCACTATGAAAAAAAATGCCTGAAACGGCTTATTCTGTTCACCTTACAAAATTCAATGTTAGATTAGCAGGATTCATGCTTTTTCTTTCCCCAGAAAGCTGCTTGCTTATAAAAAAAAAAGAAAATAAAATACTGCTTAGTCCCTCAAACCTGAAAGCCAAAATATTCACATGCAGCATGGTCCAAATCCTGAAGGGCTTTATGTTGTTTCTGCTGTACTGGGGACGCCAAACACAGGAGGAATCTCTACACATGCACTGCAGAGAAAATCTCAGTGGCAGCTGTTAGAATTGCCTTGTGGAGGGAAGGGGGAGGAAGCAGATATTTTGGGGCCCAAATCAGTAGCTTTGAACAGCATGCACGGAAACCAGTGGTGGAGCAGGGAGCAATGGGCAGTGTCCATACTGCTCCGCCAACACCCTGAGGCAGGCCAGATACCAGCCAGGTCTGTGGTTTGGAGGCCTCAGAGCTCTTGGGACCAAGGATTCCTTTCCCTCAGGCTTGTGCTGTTGCAGACAAGAGACTTTTTTCAAACAGGCTTTACCCCATTTCTCAGAGTTTGATGATGAACTAATTAGAAGGCAATTTTCTCTAAGGCAGTGTCTTTGGATAGCACACTGAAATGTTGGATTGTTTCTTTTCTCTCTCTCTTTTTTTTTTTTTTTTTTTTTTCCCCCCCTTATATGCAGAAGTTTTGCCTTCAGATATATGAAATATCTGCTTGGACTTTTTTTTGGACTTGTATTTCAGTGGCATGACAGTAAAGCTGCCTGTGGAAGTCCAGTAACTTTCTTATACTCTCCAGCCTAAGTGGAAGCCTCAGTCAGGCAAGTTTAAAATGAAAAGTTCTGGTGCTCGTTACAATAGCAAAACCTTTTAATAGCACCAGAGAGGCAGGGGAACTTCACCAGATAACTAAATCCATTGATCTCTAATCCTTTGGGCCATACTTACTGTGGAAGACTTGCATGCATGGCTTCAATCCAGAACCGCACGCTGCCAAAAAACGCTTAGTACGTTAGCAGCCAACAAAAATGTAAGAGGTCTGCTCTGCATGTGGGAAACAACATAAAAAGAAGTGGCTTTTTAGCTTAGTCTGACAAACGTTAGCATATAACACTGATATTAAAATGAAATGGCAGAAATTCTCAATCATATCTGGGATGTAGGGGACTTAGATGTGCTAATTAAAAGGGACTGGGTGGCACTTTAGGCTGCTCTGTTGTAAGTTTCTTCTCAAGTACTCCTGTTCAAAACCTTCCTCAGGGAAGAAGCTGCTATTAATGTGCATTTCTTGCAGGCTGAAACATTAAAAAGAGAGATCTACTGAAGGCAGATGCATTTCCTCCTCTATTTAGATACAAATGCAGATCTTATTCACATCAAATATCTATTATTCTCTGCTTTCACTAGTGAGTGACGTTAAGGAATTATAAAAACTAGATAAATATATTTATGGCTTTATACGAGTACCTACAGCCAGATAAGTCTTAATGCACTTCACTATAAATATCAATTAATAATGCACATCAAAGATAGGTTCATGTTAAATAAAAGTTAATGTTGTGCACTCCAGGAACCCTGACAATCTCAAAGGCTCTGTACATACAGAATTCAGAGATTGGTGTGGTGCATAGCATCACTAATTCACACTAACCCTTGCTGTTTTCACTGCGTATTTCGTACTTCCCACTTTCCAGCTTAGCAATATTTTCTTTGTGCGTGTGTATACAGAGATACACACATCTCATATACAGCACATAAACTCTGTATAAATTAATTTTCAGAATGTTTTTCAGAAAATAAAAATCTGTGTGTGTCAAAGGAAGAATAATTCCTTTGGAACAGAGAACAGCAAGAGTTGCAGCATTTGCCATGGAGGGCAAATACCCCAAGTAGGATAAATATTGATTTTTGTCTGTGCCAGGGTGACAAAAAAAATCACATATGGATTTCCCAGTACTTTCCCTGTAACAGTCAAACATGTTTTTAACAGGAAAGTTCCAGCTTTCTGAGGGCTGGAACAACCTCTGTGCCTGTTGGGATGTTTTTCAAATTATCAGAACCATAGGTAAGGATGGCTGCAGCTGAGATGGGTCATGGGCACAACTGATGTCTTCCAGAGTCAGTGGAAGAACATGGCGGCTGTTCCCATTTATAGCAGCGTGACTTGGCAAAGCCAGACGTGTTCGCTCTGTAGCAAGTAGCTGTCTGGAGCATACTGGCTACACCATAGTGTTCAGGATTTGTGAAAGATTTGGTCCAGAGTTTATCTGAGCAAATAAGATTTGCTCTATGTGCAAATTGAACTTATCTACATCATAATCTAAGCAAAAACATTTAACCCAAGTTACAGTCTGTGTTCATATCTGCTTTCTAATACTGTCACTCAGACAAAAACCCTTGACCAAGCAACAAGGTTTGAGTCATACGCAGGATAAAACATGGCTTCAGTTACTTCCTTTCCGGGGCTCAAGATACACTGCAGCTTGATCTACAAATGGGCAGAGCTTTTTAATGTAATAATCTGTGATTTACACAAACTCTGTCAACTCTGGTATCTTTACAGGAATGGTTTGGAACTTGCAAGCTGCATACAGGATTTATGGGTCACTTGATCTTGGATCACCCTATGACAGACTGGTTGCACCACACTGTGATAGAGGTGTCCAGGCACTATGGATGGGAATGCACACAGCTGAGCCAAAGAATACACCAGGTTTTACCTTGTTGCCTAAGCCAAGCTCTCAGGGTGCTTCATAAGGCCTGTTTCAGATACGTTGCTTCCCAAAGCCAACAAAACACTCCAGTTTTCTAGAGTCAATGAAATAAGGGAGAAGTAAATCCTTTAGTTCTTCACAGGAGACAATCAACAACTTGCAAGCTGGGCCTTTTTAGTCACATCTTTGATAAAGTATCCCTAAGTTAGAATGGAGTCACTAGGCACTGCTGAGAAACATATCGTCTGCCTCAACTTGCTTGAAATTAAAGACAGTTCACAGAGCAAATGCAAGCTATTAATATCCTTTATTCATAATGGTTACATTTCTTAGTTTTTTCTGTACTACTGAAAACCCTACAATAATCTCCAGTCCTAATTCTACCAGATCCCTTTCTTCTAGTTTACAATAATGAGATATTACCATATCCTCTGGAAGTCAGAGGCACTGACAGAATGCACTCCAGCACTGCATGTTTTACCATACCACAGCACAATGGGACACCATTACTGGGAACCAAGTCTATTCAGTCATTATGTCCTTCCAGAGCCAAATCCTTCTTGACTTACTCGTGAAAAAATCCTATTGAATTCAGTGGGCATTTTGCCTGATAGGGGAACAGTGAAAAGCCCTCCCCCATATTCTTCATGCTTTTATCTGAAGAGGGGCCTGAACATTCAAGATGTTGAGCTCCTGTGGGGCAGCACAGGACTGTCTCTTGCCAGGAGAGCCCTCTTATGTAATCCCTAGGAATCAGGTGGTTAGAAGAATGATTTTTGATGGGCTTCCTCTTCTCAGTTTTGTTTTGTTAATCCATTAAAATAGAACTTAAATCAAATGTTACCACTTATAAACTGCTCTGATTTTCAGCAAAGTTTTTCACTTACTTTTGATAAATCATACCAGTTGTCTGTGAAAGCAGATTATCTAAAAGCAACAGAGAATCATTTCCTTTCTTTTACACGACAGTTACGAGCTTCCAGGAGGTCCTTCTGGACCGAGAAGTGTGTCTGAGCTACAGTCCTTCAGATCATTTTGCCATCCCTAATTTATGAAGAGATTCTAAGCCAAACAAGTTAAGATATAGTTTAAGTAAGTGGAAAAAAAAAAAAAAATCAATCTTTAAAAAGCATCAATAGCTGAGGAATAGTCAAACTGGTCTACTGAAAATTCAGGATATTTTTTATTTCTGCTGATTATTTAACCACATTTCTCATGGTTTGTTTAATCAGATATTATTACTCACCTGATAAAATACAAATGAACATATTAATCAATGTGCTATATCTAGACAATGGTCTTACTTTTTGAACCCCAAGATCTAGCCTGTTGAATATGATTCAATTTTGAATGACAGAATAATTTATCAGATTTCTGGCAGAGCCCCAGAGATGTAGCTCCAGATTAGACTATAGACTTGATACACCTGAGTGAACAACTGATGACAACCCCTTGAGACCATTTGGATGTTTTCACATGTGGGTTTCAGCTAAATTAATCATAAGATCATATCACTTATTTTTCCTCCCACCAGACTTAACCTAAGGACAAAAAATGGTGGATTTTCCATTTAACTAATATTTTTGCAGTATATTTCTTTTGTGCTTTTTAAAATGATTCCCAAGCCCTTACTGCTTGTTGCTCACCCAAGAACCTAAAGAGTAGCAACCAAACATAAATCTGTTTGTATCCACAATCCCCACAAGAGTTTGAAAAATGCAAGTTTCTCTCCACTTTCGAAGTTTTTAATGGACATTTCAGAAGGTTAATCTGTGGTCTATGGATGTACTTCAGTTATCAATTGACACTGGTAAGAAATTACGGGTGCTTCTTGACACCTAGTAATCTCTTCCACCCCCAGCACCCCGACCTCCAATAAAACAGGAAAAAAATATATTGGCTTCAAAGGCCATATTTGGCCAAAATTGTTGGCAACAGATAAATTCTTTAGACACCTGGGGATGTGAGTTCACCCTCTTTTGGATATTTGGAGAATTGTGATGCATGTATAGTGTCAATGAGAATGCCTTGTTTGGAAGGTTAATGAATAAATTATATTCCTCTTCCTTATTTATCTTTTTTGATGAGTGAATGATTTTAACATTAATTTATATATAAGAGCTGTGTATCCTGGCATTATATCTGCATGTTTATAAAGTGCCTCTGTTTCATAGAAAATGAGTTACTTTTGCCAAAGCTATTCACAAACATAAAAAATAAGAGTGGGATGTTATTTTCATTCAGATTCTTCAAATTCACTCAATTTCACTCATATTTCTCGAATAACAAAATAGCCACTCAGTAAAGCATCTTTGTGTTGTTTTGGATCCCATTTTGCTTACCTAACTATGGAGAGGGGGTAGATGATGTTTACATTTGAATTGGTGAGCAGGGTTTCAGGAACGCGTGAGGAGTTTCTGACATCTCATTGATTTAAGCTGTTTCTGGATTCCTTTTCTAAAAGGAAGTGGTACCATTCATTACAGTATTGAGAACAACCATAGTTCATTGGAGAACTTCTGGACTGTTAATTTTTGCGAATGATCTCAAGAACTGATGAGCATAGTTACCTCATGATTAGGCTAACCAATAAGAGGACCAACTGCTGAATGCATTTAGAATGACTAAAATATACTTGGCTGGCATACTTATTAGATAGCTATTAGGGAATTACATTGCTGAAGCATTCAAAAATGCACTTCCAACACAAAATGTAGGTGTCACTGTGGGACATGCCCTATTATTTTGCTAGAACAACAAGATGTGGTGGTACGTGCCTTAACCCCTGAATTGTGCATGCAAAGACAACTTCACTGGTTGCTGGATGGAACATGAGCAGGTATGCCAGAAAAAAAAACATCTAGATTTTACTGTGTAGATGCTCTTTCATAAACTACAGAGCAAATACTGTCTGCACCAATGCTATTTTCATAACCAATTCTACAGCTCTCCATAATATTCTGTAGTTCTTGGTAAATGGCCTAACCAGTTCGTTTAAATGAGGGATACATTCAGGGTTTTTTAAGTAATTGCAGTAGCAACATAGTTGATGGTTGCATATTGGTACAGCTCTTAAATCTACTTTTGTTTAACATCACAAGCCCAGGTCAGTATACTTAATTTCCACCAGGGAGTATAATATTAATATCCTCATCTTACCTTCTTTCTTTCTTTCTTTCTTTCTTTCTTTCTTTCTTTTTTTTTTTTTTTTTCCAAACTGGTGAACTGTGACAGAGTTATTTTGCAGCTTAACAAGTCTGCAAATTATTCTCATTTCTGCTTTGGCATTGCTCCTCAGTGAGCCAATTTAACTGGTGTTAAGTACAAAACACTTTAGCAAGGTAAGTTTTGTATATTCACAAAGCTAGATTAATGCACAAGAGTAATTTTTGGCATTGGTTAAACATCTCTACCACTGAACTTCGTGAAAGTAGGATTGATGAGTTGAACTATTAGGTGATGAAGTGTAGAGCAAGAAGAGCCGGCATCTTTCGTGTGATAATTGAAATCATTTCAATTCATTTCCTTCTTGGTTGGACAGAAACATGTTTTCAATAGTGAAGAAATCTTGAGGGAATCCATTGACCTAACCAGTTATATAATACAAGAAGTTAATGGACAAAAATGATATTAATCTTCAGTTTATAAAAGCATTTTCTTTTCACAGAATCAAAACTCTACAAAGGCAAAGTATATTATAAGAGCAACTGCTACTCTGGTAGATATGTGACCTTTGTTTTATGCAACAATTATTGGGTGGGTAGCAAAATAAAATGTAAAAACCCACAAATTTTTATGCTAAGATAATAAATTATAAATTATGAAAGTCTAAGGCACCAAGCAACTTGTAAGCAACAGTACTGTCTCTTAGCAACGAGCCAGGGAAAGCAGCTTGTTGATACGAATAGAGCAGACAGGATTGTTTTGCAATGATTACCACCAAGGAACTAGGAACAACATTTTAACACCTGCCTCAGGGCACTTCTGCACCTAGCTATCCATCTCTCCAGCGGCCCACAAAGCCTGGGCTGTATGCCAAGCGGCTTCTGAGGCCTGCCTCCCTCCCAGAGCAGGCCCGGTGCAACAAAAAGGACCCCAGAGGAAAGATCAAAGGGGTGGAGTTCAGGTGTGTTGCACACTTGCGCCCGCTTCTATTCCTTTAAATGTCTTTTTACAAACAATGTGTGATCGTTAGTGTAAATGTTTATTTTTTCCCCTCGCTCTCTGCCCCTTTAGTGCTGTCTAATCCAGAGTTAGCATTATGAATGAATGCAGACACGTATTTGATACGAAGCCAAGATTTTTAACTGTAGTTTTATTCTTAAATACCCAGCACTAAGAGTTGGAGCAATGGTGCAATCAGGAGCACCTAGTTATTATTTCACCATTGTGCTGGCTTCAGAAACATACAAAGAAAACATTTCCAGAAATAAAATGCAGCAGAATCAGTCTGCTAAGTCCCTGAGCTAACATCGGAGGTGGCTCATTCATTCTCCCAGGTAGAACATTACGACAGCGAAGGGAAGTGTCAGAGGGGGATAGTAAAAGTTAAGGGAAAGAAGTTGAAGTGAAATCCAGGCAGATGTGGGAAAAAACCTTACGAGAAGAACAAAATTGGAAGATGAGAAGGAGAAGGAAATAAAATGTTGTTAAGATAAGAAGGCTATGGAAACAAAATACGGGAGAGTAGAGAAATATAGGAAAAAGAAAGAAAATACCAACAACACACACAGCTCTGCTGTTAGCAAAAGTAATTTCCCTTGTAGAAAAAAGTGCAGAAGAGAACAGCTAAAAGGAGAATTTAATTCTGATCTGCTGGAAATCCATCACTGACTCATGAGACCTGGCAATTCTTCCAGTCCACTCTAAGCCCTAAGTGAGTTGGAGCCCCGATCAAAGCCTACAGGCCAGCTTAGCCTATAACCCTATCTATTTCCACATTATACCTGAATTTATTAGGCAATGCAACTGTGCTAAGCACATTTCTATCAACACAGCTTTCCTGCTGCTGACTGGAAGGAACATATGCCAATTTTTTTTATTTATTTTTTTTAACTTTGCACCAAACCGCCCTGTGTTTGCTAAGGATACCTGGAGGTGATTTCCACAATGTTTATATAACACAAGGCATTGACTTGGAGGCCAGGCTACAGAAAGACACACTTTTGTTATTCCTTTTCCTAATTCAGTATCCAGAGCAGACTGATTTAAAATAAATTTGCTAAATATAACTATTGCCATTGCTGCATAGACACGTTAAACAAATGCATGGGTTGATCCACCTCAAGAAACTATTTGTTTTCCCTGATGAAAAATCCTGAAGGAATTGGTCATTGTGTCTTACATGACGTTGAGGCTCACCAGGCAAAAGTGGGCTTTCTCCTTCACTTTTCTTTTGGGTGATTGAATATGAAGTCCAGCTCGCTGCACATCCTTATGTGAGATAGTTTAACACAGTACCTCGAGGCTCTACAGTCCCAGAATGCAGTGCAGCTCACTGGCAGTAGTTCAGCTGAAGACTAAACATTTGGCTCAGTGACAGCAGAGCTGCCAAGAGTTGGCAACAAGAGACTCACAGGGAAGCAGCAGGCTGCTAAACCCTTTCACATTTTTAATTAGATCCACACACCCATGTCTTTGAGCTATCATAAATATACAGATGACATAGAGAGCATTATTTGGGGTAAGGAAAAAAAAAAGAAAGAAAAGAAAACTGTACTGTGGTATCTCTTACCTTATTAAAATAATTTACCTACAGCTAGTGTTTGGAATTTGGGGGGGGTGGGGGGGGAGGGAAGTAAGTAATGACATTTAACTCAGATAAAAGTCTCGCCCTGACTACAGTTAAATTCACCCTGAGCATGGAAAATGCATGGTCCTGAGATGACTGACATGCTGATTTAGTTGCAATAGCATCGCCAGAAGAGGGCATTATTGGCAGTAACTCCAGTATGTAATTTCCCAGAAGAGCTATACATTCAAGCTTGAAGTATTCTTAAGTGTATATCTTGCTATGATGTTGTTGTTAAAACTATTTGTTGGTTTGTTTTTTGTTTTTGTTTTTCCCTTGCTCTGTTGTTATTATTTGCTAAGCACACCTTGATACATTCAAAATCCTTTTATCTATTTTTTATGAATTTCTGCAAAGACATTTTCCCAATTTGATTCTTCCTAACCATTCTTCCTTCCTGTTTTATACCATCCTTGAAAATAATTATGAGGTTTTGTTGTTTGCTTAATTTATTTTTTTATTAACAATTACACAGAAAAATTCCTCTCTCACCTATCACTTTTTTCATCTGATACTGTTGATATCTACAGCAATAAAGACATACATCAAATACAATTCATGCTGACAATTGACGTCGTCATGTCTGGTGGACAGGGTTAAAAGACCTGATCTTCTGTCCAGGGACAGTGACACTCAAGAGTATTGTCTCGTCTCCTTTGTTGTAAAGTCTTAATATTTTATTCAGAATAGAAACTGTAGCTGTATCATCAACCTGAAGCATGAAAACATGCACAAAGGATCTTTGCAACTGGCCCTTGAGGGCTAGGGTTTTCTTCTTGTATTTCTCCTAATTTTAAAGAAAATCTAATAAGGAAACAAAATCCTTGAAATGCTGCAGGGGGGAAAAGGAATCACATGTTGTCCCGCCTGCAAGCACAAATTTTATAAATAGACACTACAGCAAACATCAAAGAAATTGCTGTGCAGAGAAACCAACAGATCATGTATATTTTACATTGCCCATTTATTCCAAACTGTGTTAGCCACTCACTGCCAGTTAACTCTGAATGTGCAAACCACAGTCTCTCCATTCTGGATATTCAGAATTTTTTTAATGTGTTTTCTTCTGTACAAGTTAAACTTGGCCATATCTTATTTCTCCTGTTTTCCTCCTCTGTTCATCACCGCAAACTGAGAAGTCTTAGTCCTTTTGGATGGTTATGAGCTCATGCCAGGTCTGCAGTATGGATTTTGACACATAGGATCCATGACCCTTACCAACAAAACTTGCATGAACAATCATATTTCCAGGAGCCTTACCTCACTTGCCGTATGGAATTTGCTTTGCACCAAACAGCTGAACATATAAGTAATATCTCTTACAGATGGGAGAAAGAGCAGGGTCGAAGTAGTAGGTTTACTCTTGGGGAATTCTAAACCAATTCTAGTTCAAACAGTTCCCACTTCAGAATATAGGGGAAACACTCAGCTTTGATCTTTCTTGACCTCACCTTTCCTTTACTCCGTAAGTTCACTGGAGTATTCTGCTCTAGTGTTCCACAGGGCAGCCAAAAGGAAAGAAAGCATCCAAAAGGCCCTCCAGAAATTCAGATCTTTAGTTGACAAGATAGATTTCTTTGATTAATTTAGTTAGGGGTGAACTGGGCCACTACAAACATTCATACCATAGGTTTGTAGCGTGTTAAGTAAGGCATAAGTCAAGGACGATAAATCATTTGGTGGAGAATTTTTTTAATGTTTGTCAAATATTTAGCAAAATAAGACTCTCCTGTCCTGTTTTGGGCTACCAGCATATAAGTGAATGGCTACAAATAAAAATAAATGAGCAAAAATATAGATTCTTAATCCTCTTGTTAGTGTTGCTACTGCTAGTAGTAAGGCAGACTTTGCAAGTGCAAAATTTTTTTCCAGAACTATGACCAAGAATCTACCCAGAAAGTTAACCCAGTTATTTCATCAATCTAGCCACATGCCAGAAGTTTAGAACATAATGTTTCATAAGTATAGACACAGTAGTAACATTTGATAATAATACTGCTAATTCTCATTATTAGCTGTGGTATAAAACAGAGTTTTCTTTGACAGTAAAACTTTGGTTTTGTTAATATCTTCCTCTGTGAGTAGTATCAGGATTAGGAATGCAAGTTTCAGCATAAGTAATGTGATCTTGTACCTCACTTGCATATATCTTATCTGGAAGAAGACATTTTAACAGAGATGTATTCTTTAATGAAGTTTAGGCTTTAATTTATCAGACATTTAAAAGAAGGAGTGGTGCCTCTCCTGCTCTCTCTTTCTTCCTTACTTTCCTCTGGAAGTTACCTATCTTGATACTAACCAGCCTGAAGCAAGTTTAGTGTAACTGCCCAACGGAGATAAATACCTGTGCTGATTCATTAAAATTCTTGTTCAGATCTGATCAGAACCCGGATGTCAAATCTGTGGTCTGCCCATGCAGGCTTACCCACACCAGCTTCTTTCACATGTGCCAACAAACCAGGCCTCCGGCTATTAACAGTTTGGTTCACAGAATTCAACAGAAAAATGGACAAGTGGAAATCAAGGATGGAAAATCCTCTTAGATCATCTACCTCATCTCTATGTCACTGCTGGAATCTTTCCCAAATTTACAGACTTTGCTGTCATCGGTGCTAAAAGAGGTTTCTGTGTACCGTCTTTGATGCATCTGATCCATGTGGCAAGCTGTTAAGAAAGATGGGGTAGATGGGTGTGATTTTGACCTTTCCAGAATGAGTCATGCCTCAATGGTTATAGAAAGATCTAAACTGGAGTTCACGCATGGTGGTGAGAATGTTTTCATCAACTCCAGTGAGTCCTGGGTAGCGATACAGGGTTATACCCATGAGATTTGTAGAATGGGCAGAGTGAGTTCATATTTGGCCATTAAACATTGCAAAGTGTATGTGAAATGTAACCTTCCAGTACCCAAGCACAAACCAGTTTCCAGATCCCCCTTTCCTGCACTACAAATAAAGGCCAGAGAAAATAAAGCAAAAAGGACCCTATGCCTTTGTGCTTCCTCAAGTCTAGCTTAGAAGTATTCTGTCACCAATTAGTCGTCCTTAGACTTTGTTACTCCCACAAACAGCTGAAGGGCAAATAGGCTTGGAAAATCATCTGCTCATTGCAGTCCACCTTCCCTAGACCCAGGCTAGGAAGACAGCTGTTAAACCAAGATGGCATTTGCCAGAAGGGAGCAGTGAATGCAGTGCCCTTTTTGAAGTAGGAGTAGCACAGAGATGCTGCCTAAACAGTATTACCAGGCATTATTTGTTTCACCTACAGTGGAGAAGTCAGGTTTCCAATCTGACAAACAGTGAAATGGCAAATGTAACACATACCTGTCCCCAAACTTTTCTTGATTAGACTTACTCATTGCAATGATGTGCTAAATTGCACAAAATATTTTTTGGCTCTGAAAAACTCAGTTCAGTTGTGTTTATTTCCCTGTGCTACTCCACAGTAAAAAGCATGTCCAGGAATTATTTATTTTAAAGTAAAGACACAGCTTTCATAGTCTCTTTCATCTTTTAATGAGACACAAAAATACACTACCTTAAATCAACAGCACTGAATCCAATTAAAGTATATGAGAAATGATATCTGGTTTACTGACAGACTTTACAGACACCTAGAGTCTTACAGACAAAAATTCCTATACACTTGACTGTCAAAATAATTTAAATATTAGCCCTTTTCTGTTCTATTATTTTTTTTAAAAATCATGTTTTTTAATTGCTAGAATATATTCATAATGACCTCATTTTTGTCAGCAAAATAGTTCTAAACAGACCCATTTTGGCAAGCAAATTTACTATGGTTATAAATAAAATGATTATGTTTGCAGCTGTAAAATTTTCCAGTATACACTGCTACTATTTCTTCACTAAGGATTCTAAATACACCATTTCATGCATTGCATGCTACTAGCATGTGGTAGTCAGAGGTTAGGAAGGCTATTTTTTTTCACAGTCCAGCGTTATCCAAATCAAAAGGTAAACTTTCTCCTGCAAAAGTCACAATAATAATAACTCACAACAATAAATTTCTTAAAACAGACAGAAGAAGCTTGCCCAAGCATCATACTCCCCATCCCAATCTTTTCCCAACAGTCCACTCATCCTTAACTTACTAAAAATCATGGGGGAGGGAGTGGGGGAAAAGAAAGAAAAACCTCTGGGTGCTTCTTGCTATAGGGCAATGATTTTGAAAATGCAGTTTGTGGTGGTGCTGGGTTTTGTTGGTTTGTTAACTTCTGCGAAAGGCTTATTTTGTGGTCCCTTATTTGAGGAAAACCTGGAATTCCTAATTTTAAATTCAACCTCTATTCTATCCTGACAATCATATCAGTACACTTGAAACTGGGGAGGACAAATCCCAAATTCCGCTGCAGTCATTGGGATTTTTTTTCTGTGACTGCAGAGAGGCCAAGATTTCACTCTCAATAGGCTTTTGTTTATAGAGCACAACATTGTCGTACAACTTTTGGCCACAACATTACACTGCAAACTTCTATTAGGTTTCTTCCCTTTCTTCATGCTCTTCTTTTAAACTGAGTTCAGAAGAGTGGGAGAGAGAAGAGTCATCAAGTTCAGGCACTGGGGGTTCGGTGATGTGAGCACTGCTCTTCACCACAGTTACATCTGTGGATGAAATCTGTCAGAGCATGAAGGAAGTCTGGCAGGACAAGCATAGTTTAGCCTGCTTCAGCCTTTCCTCCATTAGAAGAGTTACTTATAAATACCTCAGATGTCAGGCCCAGATGTCCTATAAAGCGATGAGTGCTGAACACACACACGTCTATGCTCGCATACAGACACCAGTGACTGAAGCATGTAATATATTGCCAAAATATGAGAGTAGAAGCCTGCAAACTAATAACTGCAATAACTATGCATTTTAAATTTATCCTGTCTTCCACCAACAAGTAGAAATAACATCCTGTCCAACTTCCATTCTGGAGGTACTAACTCTGCCAGCTCAACTTCCTAAGATTTCCCTTCAGCCAAGAACCACATACTGAAACCAATAGGAATCTTGCCTGATCCAAATGCTGTTTCACAAAGGGCAACTGCATGTCTTCTCCCCACCACACCCAGAGCAAGGTTCCCTCATTTACGAAATGCCCATAACAAGGGAAGATGTTTTTGTTCCTTCCTTCCCTGGCAAGGTCCCAGGTGCAAGCAGGAACATGCACAGGGAGGCTGATACATAATCTGCCAAGTCTGACTCTAGCATTCTTTGCTCCTCACATGACAGATCAGGTACTTGGTCAAAACATCTCTGGCAGCACTGCAGTCCCTTCAGCATCAAGGTAGCCTATTTTGCAGTGAAAAGTTGGAACTGTCTGCTACTGCCTCATCTGTTTACTCATAATAACATCTAGACATTTCCTGTATTAATGACCTCTCTTTTTTGCTTCATTTCTACTTAACATTATCATCTGTAAACACATACAATTTGTCATTTATAGGCAACTTCTCAAAACGAAGTTAACAATTTGTTTTTCTACTGAAACGAAGGACTGTGTGTTCAGTTTCCTCAGAAATTTTGCCCTGGTTTCATTTAAGGAACACTAAGAACTATCCCATAATCCAAACTGATTCTGAGATGATAGCAAAGCATGAAATGAGACCAGGTTTGCGCAGCTTGAAAGTTTCAGCATGGGCTTTTTGCCTAACACAGAGCTGTCCTGTTTACTTGTATCATCTTAAGAAATCACAAACACAATCTCATCACAATCACAAACTCATATTTGAATTTGAAATACTGTGCACACTGTGTTTTGCTTCTCACACTCCCATTCCCATTTTCCACATCTGTCTGATGCCCAGGTCTAACCCCCTTTGTTTTGCTTCAGTACTCAGGACTGTAACCTGTCCATGAGAAAACTGGACTCTAGTCCCAGCTTTCCACCAGCCTCCTTGGCATCCTTGTGACATCCCTTCACCTCTCTGCTTCCAGTCTCACTCCTTATGTGCAAATGCAGACAAGACCATATCTTTAATTCTGCGTTCAGTTGATGCATCCAAATTGAATAATGGTAGAGAAAATAAAACTATTGCTGTCATAATTGCTGTAAATCCATTCGGTACCTCTAACACACGAGCAGCATCGTTGATGTTAAGGATGTTAATGAACATGCAGTATAGTCATCTGCATGGTGAATTCTTGTAAGCATAGTCAATGTGGTGGTTTTCAGTGCTGCAAACCAGTGACACCTGAACGTGCTGACTTCTGGCATGACTTGAGTATTATTGCCTGTTGAGAGCAAGGTGCTGCTGAGACAACAGTGGCTGGGAAGTTAGGGATAATGATGGTGACCTGCTTAAGGGATCCTTTTAGTAGGTGTATCAGTTTCATGGGAAGTATGTTTCTGCCAGGACAAAGGCCGCTGCCTCATTAGCTAATAAAAGGAGGAGTATTACATGATGATGGATGTGTGAAAATGACACAACAGAACAAACCATCACACCTTATTTCTCCCCAAGGGAGAGGATGTAAGTATAAACCACATGTAACAATGTCAGTCATGTTGCTTAATGCACTGGTCTGGGACATTCAGATACGAAGTGATGTGGACAACATAAGAACCTGTTTGGAGTTGCATAGTACAGTGGTAAGATGGTGAAAACTTGGTCGTGGTCCAGATTTTTAGAAGTTAACCAAGACCGAGAAAAGCTGCATGCCAGGTTTTCTCATGGTAATTTTTACCTTCAGCAGGTAATTTTTACCTAAGGTATTATCTAATAGTATCTTAGAGAACCTTTCTATGCAGTTTCTACTAAAAAAAATGTGAAAGATGTGTGGAAACTGAAGGAATTTGTCAAAAAGTATTTTTGAATTGTTCCAAGCTAAAAACTGGAAGGAAAAAAAAAAGTACGGATACTGTCAACAGAAATTTCATTTCTGTATTTTCTAAATGAAAGCTTAAATAGACTATTTAGTGATAATTTTGTGGGTTTTGATCATAATTATTTAAACATACATAAAAAAAAAGATAAAGAATTTTCAATGGAAAAAATCAAATTTATTCTGAAATTTTTGAAGGAAATGTTTTGTTACACTCATCCTTTTTTTTTTTTTTTTTTTTTTTTCAGAGAACTTATTTGAGAACTTTCTATATTCTTATTTTTATTCCTTATTTAACTTTATTTTGATCTCAAAAGTATTTCTTATCCTACTTACTTCCACACTCTCATGGAATGCCATCATAAAGGTGACTGTGTGGGTTCTAGGCTCTCAGAGTTCTTTTCTACTGAAAGACAGTCATCTGACAGCCTCTTTTGATTTTTAACAGCAGTATGATGCATTTAAAATCAATCTCGATATCTAACAGTTCGTTTTGGTTGGGCTTTGGACAGCAGACCACAGAAAACTATGTTCTAGAATCTCTACAATCAGAAGAATTATCTAAAAATCTCTCTGCTTTTAATAGGGAAAATATATACACAGGTATGCACAGTGATATTTAAAATTTTTGGAAGGATTAGCATGAAAGACACAATCTTAAACATAAAAATTTGATCATTTCTCACAAAAGAAAACTCAGCCAAGATAAATTCATATGTAAAGTAAATGGCAAATAGTTTTATAAGAATTTTGTGTTGTTCTTTCATCTTGTTTTTCTACTTCTCAAACTCAAACCATGAATGGGAAATAAGAGACAAGTTTGCATACCACCAAAAGATAAAGAAAGCCAATGAACAACACAGTACACATATCCAGGTGCCCATGCGGTTTAAGCTCTCCTGAATAAGTCTTATGAAGGGTAACAATTAGTTATTTTAGAATAACACAGTATGTGAATTTCTAGGGGGAAAAAAAAGAACAGAGAGAGAAGAAACTAAAGGTAGATGTGGAAATTTGCTGTAAAACAGTAATTTCTTTATTTCTTTCCTTTCAATACAAATAATTCAAGGAAAAGTTGTGAAGAACCAAGTTCAAAGATATGACTTGATTAAAATTTTAAAAGTCACCTCTCAGACCATACATTATCTGTTTAATGCACAGTTTCAATCCTCCCTACCTGGTAGTAGGCATACATAACCCCCTTCAGTACTTTTCTTCTGTCATCTTAGTTTGGGCCCATGGTTTTTCCCAGACCCCAGTCCTCCAGTAAGGACAAATGAAAGAGGCTCAAGAAGCTGAAAATGTCTATTCAAGCACCTTCAGACTTATATGAGCCTTTCAGCAATTTACTGGAAGAATAAAGAGCCAGGCAATCTTTAAAGCATCTTAATTGTTCTCTGAGTGTAATAGAACCCTTGGGAGACGTGACCCTAAGTTGGCTGTAAATCACACTTGATTCTATGGGCTGTTCTGTTCCTCCCTATCTATGGAACGTATATGATGTTAAAGTAGATTATTAAATCACAGGCGTGCTTATTTTTCAAACGGAACTTATAAGTTACTGGCTTTGCCATTCCCTTTCCCCCCCCCTCCCCCCCCTCCCCTTCCCGACCTCGAATGTAGGAAATGGGTATGAAAATGGTAGGGGAACAAATGATTCTGAGTCTGAGAATGAAAAAGGGTGTGAGAAATCAGTAATGAATCTTCTACGACTCTTAACATTTTTTTCTAAGAAGCCCCAGTCAATCAATCTTCTTCCAATCTGTCTACCATTGCCTTTTTACCACCAGCATATAATCTATTTGCCCACAAATTCATTTGCCAGTTGTCTCCATTCCTTTCCTGAATTTAAACTCTGCCAACCTGAAATGGTCCAAAATCTCCCTTTGAGTTATGCCAAACAGCTTCTCAGAAACCTTCGGCACACACCTATCCTTTAGGCTGAGAACTATTTTCGCCTCGTTTAACCTTGCCAGAGCTGAGCACCACCCTTGGCTCTGGTCCCACACTGCAACCACCTTCTTAAGCTTCCAAGACAAAGCACATAGCCATGCTGTCCTCTGATAAAAACAACACAGGGACTCAGACTTTTTTTCCTTTTATGTGACAACCCACACTTGATTTAGCAGAATTTATATACTGTCAGCCTCTAATGATTCTCTTTCTTTGTTGTTGGAATTGAAAATCAGGAGCATGAGGACTAGGAAGAAAGGACTTGAGGATCTTAACTTTTACCTCTGTAGGGAAGAAAGAAAACTACACTACCAAAGCTTGTCACTCCTCCATCTTGTATTTATATCTATAGAGTAAGAGGTTGTCTTGTTCTTCAAGGGAAGAATCCGATACATGACCTGAGAGTATCTTCCACTGGTACTGTACCATGAATACATTAGTAACATAACAGCTGGAACTGAGTTTACTGAATCTACAATAATCAGTTGCTCTTCTTCAGTTCCACATACGATGCACAAACTTGTATGTTCAAAAAAATGTTCTTGATGTGATTAGTTTAAATGGAATAGTGAACCACCAACCAACAGGACACTGAACAAGTAGCAAAACCTAGTCAAAAGTATTTTGTTTACAAAAATGTGTGCAAATTGACTCACAGATAAACCCAGAAATAAACATTATTGTCTTTAGAAGCATCATCTGGGAAAATGAATTGAGATAATATGGTGAAAAATCTCAGGCACAAATCAGTAGGCTTTTATCTCTATAAGAGTGGTATAATGCTAAAAAAAATTGTCCAGACAAGCAGTGGGTTCTCCATCTCTGGGGACTCCCAAAACCCGACTGGACAAAGTCCCGAGTGTCCTATTCCAGTTGATCCTGCTCAGAGCATGGAGATTGAATTAGTTGGTCTCAACCTCAACCATTTTGTTATTTTTGATACTGTGGTGACCTTCATGTGTTAGTGCTTATTCAAGGACAAACATGTCCACAGTATGGACAAATCGTGGCACTATGTAGTCTCCATCTGTCCCACAGTTTCTGTGGTGATCAAAAGCAACCAGAAAGTGTTTGGTGGTTTTATTTTTTTTATTTATTTTTTCCTCTGTGAAGAGCCTTGATCTTTTATGCTGAAAGGGCAGAAGGTTCAAGGAGGTTAAAAAACAATTGTAAATGCACACATGAGCTGCTGTACTGCAGGAGCCCTATTGGTTCCTGGGACTAACCAGCTCACGTCCAGTTTTGAGAGCTATGCTACGGCCTGCCTTGGGTGTGAGCTTAGATTCCTGCTGTTTGGCATGCAGCTGCCTCACTGAGGCACTGCAGTGCGTTGTGTAGTATAACAACACCCCAAGGTCTGATCACCTCCTAAGTTGCCTCTCTCACTGGCTCCAAAGGGAATCTGAGGTAAATGGATTCAGTCCCTAGTGTGGTTGTCTCCTTTAAGTGCCTACAGGCACTTGTGTAATGTGGACTGATAGGTGGCACAAATCCTCATAAGCTGCCTTAGGGTGCTAAACCAGTGCACCACACAAATTAGGGGCTTGCTTTAATGCTGCGATTCTGGCAAACCATTTGAGGAAAACAGTATTCCCACTACAGGTTCACAAACCAGGTGGGTTATATGGCATTAAGAAGTTTTTTTGCAAGGAAAGCAGAAGGGTGGGAGATGCAAAATAAGTACTGGAGAATCATAAAGCACCCACCTGGGTTTCCTTAGAAAAGATTAAATGCCAGAGATTCAGCCAGCACTAAGAACAACTACACAGCAGTATGCCTGCAGTTCCCTTGAAAGCTCAGTACGGTCTGTTTCCACTTTAATATAAGAATTAATTGAAGAAAATTGAGAAACTAGCTCAGATTTGACCTCTGGGTATTCTGCTCAGTAAGTCCAGTTTAGCCCAAAGGCACATAAATGAAGGAAAATTATTAACCCACTAGGTGCTGGCTTAACATGCCAGTTAAGGAAAATAAACATCTTACAGTTTCAAGGCAGTTTATTTTGGTCCTAAGAAGTGATATATCTTGCTTCCCAGGAAGACAATGCCATTCTGTGACATGTGGTTACAGTACAGATGGAGTGCTGGTTGATTGCATAATGGTCTGGTGTTGGAGAACTCAAACGTGAACTGTCTTCATAGATTGGAAGCGCCTTTCTTGCACCATTTCCAGGTTTGTTGTCACTCATAATATTTGAGGGAATGCTTCATGAACCAATAACGCAGCTGCCCTGAAAATGTTCCACAGGAGCTGTCAAGCATCCTATTAGCACACTTACTGACACTGGCCACAGCTGACTCTCTTTAAACATGCCAGTCTTAAAGTAAAAAATAGTTTTATTGAAGGATGTACTTGGCACTTTTCAATATTAAATACTAAATAAATAATAGCATGTTTTCCTTTAAAATTTTAGAATGCAACTGTATCTGTCTGGACTCAGTTTGCAGACATGCATTAATTCACTTAGATACAGCATCTGAAAATCTGGCTCTCGGCTTTCCTGTAATGTGCATCTACTAATGAATAGGGAATTATCACATTCCATATTTTCAGTCACTAATGAGCATTAAAGGCACTATATATGTTTCATACAAAATTTAAAGTCAAGTGTTTTTTTTCCCCCCTAAAATTGGGTTTATTTTTACCTTGTCAGTCATTCACAAGAATATGGAGTACAGCAGCGTCCAAGAGAAACTACTCTGCATATGGTCAGATTAAACATACAGAAATTTAACCATTTTAAAGCATACAACTTCTCGAAGACATTTTGAAATTATCACGAGTGCCTTATGTAATCTGTCTCCCACTTGTGGTGTTTTATCTCAAATGTAATATTAAGTCTTCTTTAATAAAGTTACTGAGAAAAGAACAGTCTTCCATTTTGAAGACGATGCAATTAATGACCAGTCTTAGAACTGTAAGTATGTGAAATTGCAGGTCACTCATTCAGTGATTTCTGTTTCTTGAACTTACCGATCTTATCCTTCCTGTTGCTTGTCCATTACTCAAGAGGGGCAATTCAGTCGCAGAAGATCATGATCATTGCACAAAAAGCTATCTTTAATCAAGCTTGTGTTCTGACAGTTCAAACGTTCAAATAAGCAGACTGTAGTAAGTTATTTTCAAAACCAGAATATTCTTATTGTACTTACAGTTGTCAGTTAAACCAAAAATTAATAATGCAGTGCTGTTGCAAATTGATCGTTTTTTGTGATGTGCCTGGTGCAGGGGACATATGATAATTCTCTGATTATACTTTGGATTGGTGGTGCTTCTTCACCTTTGGTTTTACACAAGCAGACTGAGAAGTGAAAGAAACATTCATTTAGGTAAGAGGGGCAAATAATAAACTTGAACTTTTTTCTTTTCTTAAAAAAAACAACAGCTTAGGTTTAGTTTTTAGCTTTATGCAATCACAAGACGCTGCGAATTATAGAGTATGTCCCACCTAAGACAGCTCCGTTACCCCAACTTCTGGAAATGCCAATTAGCAGACTGTTCTTTTTCCGCACTTCAGCAGCAACAGTAGGAGCATCTTTCATGGTACTTTGAGCCTCTCTTAAAACTACGTTAGCTGCGGCTCACAAAACTAGACAGGGGAAGGAAGCAAGCAGATCCTTTTGCAGCAGCAGAGATGTGGAATGAATATCAGGAGAAAACCTCCAAACCCAACCAACTGCCATCTGATAGCATGCTTAAATGATCACATACAGATGGTTTAAAAAAATGTCTTTACTGTGAGTCTTTCAGACTCAATCATAGAATCTGTTAGGGATACATAGATACTGCTGACTCTGCTTCACCTATGATCTTGGACAGGGCAATCTCTTGTGTGTCACTAGCACTGCAGCTCTGGATTTCAGAGTGATTTTGCAATCCTAACTCCAGATGAAAGACGAAAATTGTTATTAAAAATAAATGATCTAATTCATTTTTCCAGATAAAGTGCTTTATTTTCCATATGTAGACTATTCAATTAATCTTAATGTAGAATAACTCTAAAATTCTAATTTTTCTAAACACACATTTTGGGAACCTACAATATCTCTATTTAAAAATATGAAATGTGGGCAATTAATCATTTCCAGAATATATAATTTCAATGGATTTAATGACAGCACACAGGGTTTTTTTCATCTAGTACTCATATGACCTACTCCTATGTACAGCAGACAGAAGGAGGTCCTGGGCTCACAGGTTGCTGAGGCCTCTAAATTATAAGTGAAGAATTTGAACCTTTAACCTGACCGCAGAGATGTGGTTTTGTATCTCCTTTTTCCAAAAACATCACTAACAACTTGTCTAGATTTTGCTTATACCAGACACTGTAAATGTGAACACTGGTCACATTAGGGTGGTGGGGAGATAAGGGTGTTGCATTAAGCATTAATCATCTTTAGATATAGCAAATGCTTCTCCGGCTGTAGTAGATATTCAGAATATTTAAATATCTTGCATCCCTCATTATTTTGTAAACTATTGATTTCATACCGCTAATATGAAGCTCCTCTTTCAGCTTTGGAGAGCTTAGGAAATGCATCATAAAATGTTGTCACCATCTTATACAGTGATTCCGATCTTTACAAGGCCTTCTTTGGCTCTGAAGGAAGAAAAAAGCAATTTGGCCTCACTGGGACTTAAGTGAAGCTTTGAACTATTCACAGCTCTCTAAACATCCTCTAAAGAATCCCAGATATTTAAAGATGGGCCATCACTCCCCTCAGTCTCCACCTCCCTGCATCCTGAGCAATTGTGGAAACAGGCTCCTGTTACACCACCCTTTTCCAATGCTACAATATATTAAGTCAGGTCAGATGAGGTCACTGGTCTTTGATCTACTGTATTTCTTCATTCTTGTTTGAGACTACCCAACCTTTCTCACGTTCCCATAACTCATGACAATGAAAGCAGCTGCTGTCTGCTCCACTTCCTAACTAATAAGTTCTGTTCAGAGTGGGAAGATGATACAGCTTTATAGTAATGCAGATTTTTTTTTTTTAATTGGAAAACCAAGCACTAATAACTTCATCTTATGTCCTTGTCTTCCCTTTTATTCCAAGAAAATCTTGAGATTACTGAATTTTCTTTTTGCCTTTTTTTATCCCTCTTCTATGCAAGAGCGAGGAGGAGAACATTACTACCTTTCTGATTATTAGCAGCCCTGGGTTCATACTGATTAGTCCCAGTGGCACACGGTTAATGAGTTAAGTGTGCTTATTCAATTAAGCCACCTCTTTGTTTTACCTCACATAAATTTTTACCTGATCGCTTCAAAATTACCTTTGGCACTATTCAGTAATAGAATGAATTGAGTAAACTGAATCAAAAGAAAAATGTATGCCTTCTTAGTTCTTGTGTGTGCTTGATTTGCCCTCGGTAAAATAAACGGATGGAGAGCTCAGTAGAGGTATTCTGATCAGCTGATATACAGTTTACATCATGGAATATGGGCAAATATGGATCTGTTGGGATCCTTTGAAGTCTAATGCTTGGAAATATTTGGCACTATTTTGAATTTTTGGTTGTTTTTGTGAAAGTGACTCAGTTATCTGTTTTCTTCAAAATACCCTCAGGATACACCATTCTTACAGCAGCCACTTCAGTGCATTACCTTGAACAGAGGATGAATGAGCCGCTTCACTCGTAACACTGGAGCACCTTTTCTAACACAGCTGCTGAATACAGTAATTTACTTTCTTCAAAGCTGTGTTTTTGGAAGTATAAAACAGTCCTGGATATCACACTGCAGCGTGGGAGACCTACTGATGGTTACAGTTAAGGCTACACAGGATGAAGTGGAACATCAGAACCCAAGAATCTTTTCATCTGCAAATAAGATACTGAAAGAAAAGACACTGGATTCTGATCCATACTTACATGCAATGAGTATCTGACATGCTAAAGAGGTATCTGATTTTGAATGCTGATTATCACTGGAAAGCATCACATTTGAATCTCTCTGATTAAATGGAGGACTTTCATAATGGCATTACTAATTACATTTGTGTACACACTGACTGCCCTTAAAAACAGCCTCTTAAGGTAAGATTCAACTCATCTAACATTAATCATTTAAAAATTAGGTATCTAGTCTAAGCCAATTATCACAGCTGCCTCTGTAGTCAGTAAAGAGACACAGAGGCCTCCAGAGCATGATTCATCCTACCAGTCTTAGGAGTGGATGAATCTCTTGTTGATTTGTTCCACTTACATCATGATGTCATCAAACATGAAATGACTTCTGCTTTGAGTATAAATGAGAAACTGGATTAAGCAAAAGAAACACACACACACACACACACAAAAACCCTCACAAATGTACAAAATCTCAGAAATTCCTTTTGAAGTGATTTTATGAAAATTAAATTCAAGATATTCATCATCCAGGTTAAATCACATAAGGATACTGTACTTAAAGATAATGATCTTCTGTTTATATTCAGCAACACACAGAGCACTCCAGACCTGAAGCAACTGTAATCCTACAGTAACACAAGCAAATAACTTAAAACTTCCCTGAATGATTTGAGTCCATTCTCTTGTGAATGATTAATACGGAGATTCCTATTGGACTGCAGTGACTATACCTCTGAAAATGTCTGACATACTTTGTTGTTTCGTTTAACATCTGTAGGTGAGTTTCCAGCTAAAGCATACTCATTTTATTTGGAAGCTTTAGAAGACCTTGCTCTTTGGTGACTTCTTGCTATCAGTAATGCTATGTAATGGGACATTTACCTGATTCACTCTCTACATTACACTTAACTAGCCTTAATTATGGACTGTGTTCTTCTTAATCATGTGCCTTTAAATCAACATGTAACTTGCACTGGGGGACATTCATAAAAACAATCTTTCACAGAAAGTGTATCAAGGAGCAAAGGAGAGCTATGGTATTCTGCAAAAAAAAAAAAAAAAAAAAAAAAATTATATATATATATATATATATATATATATATATATATATATATATATAAATTGAATTGCATTTAGGTCCTGTGCAGAATAAACCCAAATTAAAATAGACCCAGAGATCTCTTGCTTCTTTGGCAGTTTAATCTGGCCTAGGATCCAGAACTGATTACTGAACTATTTCCTAGAAACGTGATCTTCAAACTTCATCTTATACGCAGAGACCTTGGCAACACAGACAGGCAGTACATCACTCCAGCTCTATCTCTGCTGCATTGGCCTCTGGTTCTGAATTACAGCATCTATCACATTCTGGCTTTTGCTTGCCAAGCTTTTAAAGGTGTGCTCTTGCTCACTGTACCTTATGAACAGCTTTCCCTTCCATCATTGGGCCTGCTTTTGAAGTTTACTGATATCGACTTATAAAATATTCTCTCTCTGCTTGCCTACCCCCTCTGACTACTGTGTAACTGAGACATACATGCATATAGCAAGTGTCAAGTCCCTCTTTGAAAGTGCTTTCTCTTGCTCAGGCATACTATGGAAAGTTCTGGCCATAAATATCTGAACCTCATATGCTTTTAAAACCAGACACAACATACATCCTTTGGTTAAGATCTATTTATAATTAATAACATAGTGTGGACTGGCAGATTCTTCACTGAAAAGGCTGTAGACATAAACTCCCTACATGTATAAATGTATACATATATATTTGGGGTATGCTCTATTCCTCTTTTCAGATTTAATGCCATCATATATCATGTTTGTTTTTAAACTATGCACTGCTCTGAATTTTTATTTTATAATAAAATCTTAATTTTGCACGTTGACAAGAACTGATTTCAGAGTCATATTCTCACTCCTTAACAGCCTGATCATGAAAACAATCCTGAAATTCTAATTCTTTTTGCATATTTTGTTGCATGTTACTCCAAATGCTGAAAACCTCTGAAAATAAATTCCATTGACCTCTGAAAATGTTTTCTTTTGTCTCTCAAAAGTACAGTGTTGTTACAATATATATACATCTATATACATATACAAATAAGACATTAAACTTAAGGAAGTGGACAGCTGGAACATAACTGTCCAGTTGACAAAGCTGACAAAGTGTTCATATCTGTCTTGAGTAACTGTGAGCAATGCACACACAAAAAAGGATAAAATTATGAAACCTGTGGTCTAGAAAATACAAAATAAAAACCACAGATGTGGTAGGTGTACTATAACTATTAGGCCATGTTTTGTGCTGTGTATGCAAGTTAAGAAAAATTACCTTCAGTCTTAAAAAAGAAAGTAAAATAATTGACATCCATAATGCGTTTAATTATATTTAACCGAACAATTTGCCTCCTACCATAGCCTTTACTGTGATTTTGTAACAGAGTAAACTGTTTAAAATGTACTGAAAACAAAAATGGTCAAAATCAGAATAGAAGTGTCAAGATTCCACTACATGACTTCTTTTAACCAACTGGGATATAAATCTTTGAGCACATGTTTCAAGAAAGGTCTCAGTTGCAAGACAGTCATGTTACTCTGCTCTTCAACAAGAAAGATATGTCTTTTTGTGCAGATGCTGTATTTTCCTTTCATTAACAAGCTGATTTATGTATTCAGAATAATATTTTTAATAGCAAATTCTGGCTTTTTAATGTACGGTGATTATTTAAAGAAATGAATGAGGCATTGTCAGCAGTAGTGGGATAAACCATCTGTGGTTCATGCAAGAGAAATATACAGTACAGATTTTGAGGTCTAAGCAGAAATATTTGAAATAATTCATACCTATTTCTTCAAACTAAAAATCTAAGCATCTCCAAGACTCCTCTGAAAGAGAAAGAATGGAGGAAATAACTTTGGACCTTTCAGCAAGACAGACAAAGGAGCATGTCTTCTATCATTGCCCTCTTTCAAAAGCCCACAGAAAGGCATCTGTTGGGGAATAGGACATCTGAGATCTTTAACAGCTGACTCTTCTCCAAAGAGGTGACAAATGAGTAAACTGAATCAATGAAATGTTCCATGAAAAAACATCCACAAAGCAAGCAGAACTGCAGACTGCTTGACCATTTGACTAAGGAGTCATGTAAGTGAAGTGTATGACTTCATTTACAGGCAAAACAAACAAACAAACAAACAAACCCCAAACTTTTAAATCACACCAGTTGGCAAGCAAGGATGTTTGTTACAGTCCATTCATAGATAACACTAGGACTTCATCCTAGGACTTTAGAAATCACAAAGTCTTTGAAGTAAAGGGTTAAATTAAGTCCCTAGAGAATGGAAAATGAGATATGCAAGCTGATATATACCCAGCAAAACCACCTTCACACATAGATTAGATGCAAAGTAGTAGGGGGAAGTCTACTTCATCACTGAAAAAAAAAAGGCTGCATTTTCATATAGAAAAATATCACTGAATTTCACAGACTTTTAAAGCTGTAAGCTGTCAGGGAAGTTCTGCTTTCTCATGCAGCCTTTTGTTGTAAGCTTTGAGGGGGGGGAAGAGGTTTGGTACTGTTATTGTTATTATAAGTATCATTACTGCCACTTTTCCCTTTTAGCAGGACATTATGATATATTACCTCAGTTTATGTTATTACATAAATGCTACAAATGACAAAGTTTGGAGACCACAGGTATTCCTAGAAAGTGCCAAGCAAATAGTGAATTATATTAAGATGATCTGGGAACTTGAAAAGGATCATACACTGAATAGCTTTGTGCAGCTCGAACTTAACGGCACTTTTAGATCATTAACACACAGGCTGTGGCATCAAGCATTAAAACGGAAGTACAGCTAAGGCAGTGAATAAAAGAGACCTCACACCTTATTTTCTCCTCTGTTATTATGCACTTATTATTGTTTATGTACACCTTAGTAGTAGCAAGAGATCCCAAGAAGAGATCAAGCCTACATTTTAGTTAAAAATAAATAAGCAAATCCTGTCTCACTCAATTCAAATATAGGGTGAAAGACAACAGGTAGATGCAATGTGAGAGGGGGAGAAGGAAGGTGACAGTGATGATTATTGCAGTAAACAGCACTCACCAATTACCTAGTCACTGTTTAGCTTCCTTTGTAAAACATAGTACATCTGGAAGGCTGGTAAACTTTATCTTTAGATCTGTCTTTTGTTTCTGTAAACTAGCAGTATCCTTTGCAGATATTTGAAAAATGTGTTTTCTCCAATGAAGAAATGAAAACTTCATCCTTTGTATACAAGAAAAAAACAAAAGTTTCTGCATATTAGAGTCTGAAGCAGTCAAGCTCACCTAGTCTAATCCACCCTATATTTCAAGCAACTTTTTTTCTCCTAATTATCATCATAATAGGATGATAGGTTCCCAAGAACCTATTTTAAGGAATGTAGAGAGTAATCCTGCCTTGATCAAGAAAAATTAGTGGATGAAGTGTTCATGCTTTTTTTGCTACTTTGTTGTAATGCCCAACCATGCTGAATGCTCAATACTTTGATATGTTGTTTGTTTAAATTTATGTGGCTTCAGTTGGCTGTCATTGTTTGCTGTTATTATCTACTAGATTGGAGCATTTATTAGCAGCTAGAATCATCTTCCAGGAAAACAATTCAGGTTATTTCACTATCAGCTTTTGGATAAAAAAAAAAAAAAAATCTCTATTCATAATAATTTTCTCAACTTCAGATTAATTTTTGTATATATAATTTTTGTATATATAATATCTTCTCATTTTTTGGACATCTTTTCCCTTGACGTAGACAAATCACAATGCAGTACTTCAGTATCCTCTCCCCTCAGTGTATTACAAAGACATCCGTTGCCCCATGCCCATTCCCTCTTTTGTTACTTCACTACCAAGGACTGACTTAACCTGCTTTGCCAGGGCATCATGCATGCCATTCCCCACTCTGATTCTAAATCTCTTCCTGGTAAACTAAACTCAGAAAATGTGGTCCCTTTTTTCAGTGCACTGTGTTCTTCGCACCAGATTACACCAATCTTTGCTACGTTAAAGTATATTTTGCTCAAATGAGCCCACCTTGTTTTGTTCTTTCCTGATCATTACAGCAAATGTTGCTACCTTTTTCATCAGTAGTTACTTTTGTTTATTTCCAGAATACTGGAATACTGGATAAAAATCTGAAGAGCTTTTAGTTTATAGACATTGGTATTAGAAACTAATTAATAGTTTCATATTAGCTTATATCCTATCAAATATTTCAATATACTGTTTTTAATATTTTCAATATACACTCAATTTGCACTGCATTATGCTAAGTTTTAAAGAGCATCTTCTGATACGGTGGTGTTTATCAGATGTCCAGATACGCTATTGCAATCACATTGTCCAAGTTCAATCTCTAATTTCTCAACAGTTGTAGATACTTTGCCTTGAGTTTACATATTCAAACATTAAGAAATTATTTAAACAGCAAGGATTGAAGTGAGGTCTCCACAATGATACTTACGTAGTATGTACCTTTGACAGTGTGGACTTAAAATGAACACAATAGAGCTTTTATCTGCAGGCAACAGTCTTAAAATGTTTGAAGCTCAAATGTAGAAAAAAAATGGGAGGGGGGGTAATGATTTTGTGGCTAAACACCCCTCAGTTGGCTGAAGGAGATGTCAGGAACATGATAGTGAGAACTGAAGCTGAAAAGAACAGTGTCAGATTTTCTCAGATTTTCTAAAAATACAGACTGTACAGTACTGTGTGTAAATTCTTCAGACTAGTTGCTACAGTTCTCAGACTTATTTGTAATTTGTTTGCCTAAAGAAAGTTGGTTCTGAGAAAGTAGAAAGGTTGAAGACAGCAGTTTCTGCTGGTTTTTGTACTCTGTACTGAGGTCCTGCCATGAACAGATTCCAAGACTTAGGACCTGATTCAAGTTACAGTCCAGTCTAGTACAGAATGAAGTCTGTTGTACTTCACACTTCTACAATCTTCTCTCATCTGTAAGGATCACAACCCTGCCCTTTCGTTTCTTTTTAGAGGTGAGAGGAGGAACAGTGGAGCTGTTCCAGACCCCACTTTTGTGTGTATCTCCAGCATATATCTCATGCATTCCTTGTTTTCCTCAGAACCACGAGAAAAATTCGTTCTATTGAAATGCTAATAGAGGAATAAACTGTATAATAAGACTGCATTCCCTTTGGGCCTACATGTAATTTACACATAAAATGAAATTGCACATGGCCTTGTTTCATAGCATATTTGTTTAATTATCTGTCTTATAACGCCTTTTTCAATTAATTTTCAATATTTAAATAAGAAATAAAAATTTCGATTTATCTGTGTACCTGATAATTAAGTACAGTTTGGGGAATAATTACATTACTTAATAGTAGAAATTTGTCCAGCCCCAATAACAGTCATTTTTCAACAGTTTTGCTTGCTTTCATGTTCTCCAACTATTCCAATTCAAAGTAAGTTCATATTCTGTGTGTATTACTCATTCCCCACTGGTAACATTAAACACTGATCAGTTGGTCAAAATTGCTCTGCTTTCCCTGACAATGACTTCTGACAATCGATATATTAAATGTGAACAGACCCAAGCTAGTCTGAATCTCTCTGAGAAGCCTGTTGTTTGTACAGTTTTGGTCTATACCAAGATAAATACAAACAATGCAGCTATGAAAGTATTCAGTTTTTCATGAGATCTCATTACCTTTGAGAAACATACAGTTTGACACACTGTGTTGAATTCTGATGATCGTTGTCCAAGAAAGCTGAAATATCCTAGTGCAATTGTAGTTGGAATAGGTATGGAGGAGTGATACCGGAGAGCAATATGTCAAGATTAAACAAAAACAAAACAAACAAACAAACAAAAACAAACAAACAAACAAACAAAAAAGACACCTTCTGTGGTGTTGATTTTAGTAAAGAACCAAGAACAACAGAATGATTGTCTGAAAACACAGAGCTGGAATTAGTACCAAAGAAGAAAAAATTCAAGCCAGTGAGGTCCCAAGTAGCAACCCCTGGGTCAAAATCACCCTGCTGTCTTTTTTCCCACTGGGGAGATAATGAAAAGTTGTTTGGGCAACACCTCCTGTTGTATGTATAGCCTTCCTCTCCTTTCTCAGTGTGATTGGCCTAAAGAAAGTCAATACAACTTTTCATGGTGTAGCAAAGGGGTGAGGTATCCTCCTACAGCTGCCTTGCTATGCATTATCCCAGGCTGCTTCCCTCTTTACTTTAGTTCACCATACATGGGAAAACTTTGCTTCTGAGATACTCATTTGCCAAAGCTCAAGCAACCTGATTTGGACTAAAAGAGGACAGGAAACAGGACAAGCAAAATGTGCAGTTTGGTTTTTCGGGGTAAAAAAATACAAGCACCTCATTAAGATGGCTGAATGAAGGTAGAATCATAGCTAATGTCATCCGTTGTTCGCACCAAGCTGGTCAAAGCAAGAAGCACTACTTCTACAGCACATACACCCAATGTGGAACTATACAGAAGTTAGCACTGCCCCTAAGCGATGATGACAAGCAAAATCTTGCAGCATTCCATGTTTTTGATTCCATGAAGTAGCAGTGAGGGTCATGGTTTAGCAGTGGCACTCAGTAGGTCAGGTTGATAGTTGGACTTAATGGCCTTCTCCAACTTAAATGATTCTAAAAAGAACCTAGGAAGTGTCCTCACCTAACTCACAGTTTGGAACAAGCTGTAGCAAAATGGACTCCACATCTCTGTGGGCTACTCCATCAAGCAGAAATGCTGGAGCTGTTCTATCCTCATGGGTGTGATTAGCTATAGGCTGTTTAGACACATTGTGCTAGGTGCTAGAGTCATATCCATTTTGTCACTTAACAGATGTGGTAAATAACATGTGAAGTCCCATGCAGTTTTGTTTAAGGAAAGGATATTCCATCTATACAAACTGAAGTGTTCTGTTCCTATAGATGAGATACAGGAAGTAAGATGGAAAGCAGTTATGTCATGCATTTCACCACCCAGCACCAAGCAAGGGCTGATTTGTGTAATAAGTATGTTAGGGGAAGAGATAATGAAAAAGCATTAATGAAATTTCTCCTCAGTAGGCTTCTCCAATACCAGTACTATTAGTTGTCAGTTATAGTCTCTGTTGCAGATTCACATTAGGCAAGTGAGTGGGACAGTGGGGTTTCAGGTCAAGTACTTGCCAGCTGCCTGACAAAATAAAGATCAGGCTTTCTTCAGACTGTCAAACATCTTACAGCAAAGCTTGGCTTCTCAGCTAAGGCTCTCCACTTCCCAGGAATACAGTGCTACTCAGCTTGTAATCCTGATAGAGGAAATATTAACAATAAAAAAATAGTTGAGAAAGAGCCTTACTAGCTCTACTTAAGCCTTCAACATTTCCTCCTACTTCTTTCCTCCCTCCACTTCTGGTTTATACCACCTCACACTGTAGCTAATCAGCCTGGTGCTGACAATTAGGCTTGTTAACACCCTCCTTGCAGAAGGTTTGTTCCCCAATTAGGCTGCATGCCCCATTCCAGGCAGACAGAATAGAACAGAAAAGAAAGCAACTGGTTCTCTGTGCTGTAGTCCCAACAGCATCTGCAGGGAGGCCTGACAGCAAAAGGTAGAGCTTTTAACCCCTAAGCTGTCAAGGCAGTTTAGCACACCGGATGACAATGCAGCTCAGTTTCTGATTAAAACAGTTTTCTTTATTTATTTCTTAAATAAAGATCCAGCTGTCTACCTTGTAGGAGTCACAACTGTATCTGTTCCAAGATTAGTATTTAACTCTTACTGTTTTCAAGGGATTTTAATAGCCTAAACATCTTATTACGGTTAAATTGTAAATCTGTCTTGACATAAGTCCTATAAGAGCTGTTTCAAAAGCAATGCCTCCTATTTTATGATGTTGGCCCACAACATCAGAGGCGGATGTTGGTGGTGCTGCAGTAGAGGGTGAATCTTCTCACCAGTGCCCCACTAGATTTTGTTGCCATGTGACAGGTGGCAGGAGAGGGACAGTCTGATAAAATGGCATCTGATATGGAGGTGCATATGAAACAAAGGTGTGTCACTGAATTTGTCCATTCGTCAACACTTGCTAAACACTTATGGAAACCAAACAGTGGATGTGAGCACAGTGAGGTGGTGGGTGGTGCATTTCAGCAGTGGTGACAGCAATGTGAAAGACAAGCAGCATTCCAGATTGCCATGCAGATTTTTGTAAGCACGACATGCAGGGTCTTGTTCATTGCTGATGAAAATGCATAGCTAATGGTGGTGACTATATTGAAAACCACTGAGCTGAGAACTTGTAGCTGAGAACTTGGTCTATCAAACAGTGTTATTGTAATCCTTGTATCTGTTGTAGTTTCTGTGGAAATAACTAAGAAGCATTACCGTTGGAGTGACTCACGTTCATGCAGTTCCACCATAAGCAATTTGTTGTTTTTGCTTTGCAATATTCACTAAGATCTTAAATTTTATTGCAAAAGTATTCCAAGCAGTCCAGAACTGATTTTGGGGATATGAATGGTGAACACGTCTCTTAGAAAAGTATTTCACTACCCATGGCTGGTGGTTTTCAGATGGGTCAAAGAGTACACCCAGACGGGGATATGACACCAAAACTACTCTAATGAGAATGCTTTCTGAATATCATAACACATCAGATTGGCTTGATTTTCTTTTAATAACCTGTGTATTTCTATTTGGTCAAGAGAATCATCAGAGAGTCATTGGAAAATATTCATTGGTGGTGGTGACATGAGAGTGACTCGGTAGACAGAAGATTGTAAGGAATGACCGGAGTTTTCATTATAGTACTACAGCCTGTATTCTATCAGTGAAATGGGTAAGTTTCAAATGATACCTGTCATACACAGCGTTGTTAAACTTCATTCTTGCATTAGTAGTTGTACTGAAGTTAACAGGACTACTCTTGTTGAAGGTCAGGCCTCTGACTAAGCATTTATAGTCTGTTTATAAACAAATTCTGAGAAAATAACACCTACAGAATCCCGAAGTCTTGAAATCAGCTACAGTTCAGCAATGTTTATTTTGTTCCATATTACATTTTCTTCATGCTCTGCATCTGGGGGCCATTTATTATGGAAGCATTTACAGAAAATATTAATAATGGTTATGTACAACCACCAGTTGTTTTCCATACTGCTGCAGACTTTATGTTTCACTTTCATGAAGGCTTAATAGAAAAACACTGCTGAGGAATCCAATGTGGACACTCTTTAGCTTGGATTGGTGAATTGAAGCTTCAGTGATTCTTTGTGAAATAGAAATAATACAATTTTCAGCAAATTAAAATTTAAAGGCAACTACTCTGTTGTTTTCTTTTTAGGGTCTAGCTCCTAGTAACATTTCATTGAAAAGAATGTTAAAACACTGAGGGTTGATTCGACTCTTACAGCTACTCAGTGCTCAAATTCCATCTAAATGAAATTGATTTCATTTAGTAAAAATTAAATTGCTAAATATTAAATTTCCTCCAAAGGTGATTCTTCCCGTCTTGCAACCTCTGTAATCCAGGCTTATTCTTTAGGACTTGAAACCCTGTTGACAGGTTTCAGTGGACATTGTTTGCAACTTTTGACTTTGATAACACATAGTTAATAAAGAATAGAGGAAAATAGGCATATACTCCCTGGCATCAAACAAGCATACATGACCCTTCTCTTTTTCAGACAGCCATTTCCACTCAACTCCATTGCAGATTGTCAGATCAGAGCAGAGAGGATGGCACAGAATGGAAAGCAGCAGATACAAGGAAAACAGAGTTACAGAAGAAGGTGACAAAATGCAGAGAATACCAAGGGTGTTGTAGAAGTGTATATCTCCTGAGGTAGGGAGATGTGGAAAGAGTATTTTGTAGAGTGGTCGAAGATGTCACACTCAAATATCTGTTTCTTGAGACAATGATGTTTTTGACAGAACAACAATTTTCATGGGAAAATTTGTCATTTGAGGGAATTCTTGATTGCTGACATGTTTCAACAAAACAAGCAACTGAGATTTTGATTGCTGGAAATTAATTTTTTTTTTTTTTTCCCCTGCGTGACAGATTTTAGAAAAAAATATAATTCCTCAAGGAATCTTTTTTATTGAAATAAAATATTAGGATTAAAAAACAAAACAAAACAGCAACAAAAAAAAACCAACAGAAATTGGAAGGATGCTAAGGGGATGGACAAAAAAAAAAAAAAAGAAAAAAAAGAGCTGGAAAGGAAAATATCAAAAAAATAGAAGTAATATGGAGTATGTCTGGGGAAATATTCATGGAAAGGAAAATGATCAATGGAAAGAGAAACCCTAAAGGGAGATATATCATGATCAAACAATAAAAAGGCAGGAAAAGGAAATTAAAAAAAAAAATAAAAGTTCTCTTTCTTGTGTTCCCTGCAAATGACAGTAGACATCTCCTTTTACGTATCTGCAGTCTGCCAAGAAACTCAAAATTTCAGCTAATCTTGTTCACTGCTTTGCTTGAATTTGTACTTTTATTAATGGAGGCATGTTAGAAATCAGTAGGAAGAATTAATGGCTGTACATAAAATGGCAAGATGAACACAGGTGCTGCTGTGTTGGTGGAGCTGAAGCACAGTTGGGGTGTAGTATATGCCCACCCTCCTGAGGGACGTGTATTTTAACATGGCTTTCAAAGATTCTGTCTGTACTGTTAGGGAAGGCGTGGGAAGATAGTTACAGAGCATTTGGAAGCCTAGGGGAGTCCCAAAGTTGAGAATTTAGGATTTTTTTTGTTTTATTTAAAAGTTGTAACTGCACACCTAAACTTCTCCAGCTTCACTGTGCTTTACCCCACAGTTCCTATGGCGCTGCCACTTTTCTGTGCCTTTCCTTTTTGTCTTCCCTGAGATCCCCACTGCTATCTTATATATAACTCATGTCCTTTTTAGCTCTTCTTTCTCTGTGACAGCTCTCATTTTACTGTCCCCATTCTGATCCCACCTTTGTGCTTTTCTGCAGCACTCAGAAACCCCTCAAAGCCAGAGTTCGAAAGATACCCCAGAGAGGAAAGGCTGCCCTGGTCTATGCATTTACAGGCTTAAAGCCCAGTTCTGATCAGGATTTATTTTATCACGTCAATGTATTGCAACAACACAGTCCTTCCTATTGTCTCCTGAATAAACCGACTCAGACTAGTTAAAAAATACAAGCCAAACCCTACGTTTACAGTGAGTCTTATCACTTGCTTGAGCTTTAATGATGTTGTTAACAGCCACAACTAAACAATTAAAAGGAAAGATGAGACTAAGCATTTGTCCTAGGTGGAAACTTCTGCTGTACACAGCAGCAAAACACAGACGACAACAGAAGGGAGGAGCCAGTGTATTTGCCTCTTCCTGTGATCTCTAGATTTCCAAGCGAAAGGATCATGTCTAGGGTTCTACACCCGTTTTTTTTTGTCATAAGATCTCAGTACTTAGAAGTCTTTTTTTTCTACTCCTAATTTGCCTGGAGCAAGGCTTTTATCTAGACTTTTAGCCAAGAGGCGCCTGCTGAAATATTCATTGGCAGAAATTGTGCCATGGGTGTTTTTCCCCATTTGTCCAGTTCTATGTCATTAAAATAAGGTTGAGTACAATGAAAATAGGATTTGACACAGAAGAATGGCATCCTCTCAAAAACTTTATATAATAGGCAATTAACCCTTTTGAGTCCTAAAGACTGCTGAACAGTTCTCTTAGTTAATGGTCCTTTTCCACCAATTCAAAATGGAACTGAAGACTATAACTTCAATTTGTGTGAGACTCAAATCTGCAAGCTTTTTTGAGGATAACATGAAGATTTTGATTGTTGATTTTTGTACTTGTCTCTAACTGAAGGTAATGGTCATTTGGCAAATGCATATTTGAGAAAATGCAAAAAAAAGAAAAGAAAAACACAAAAAAAACCCAGAAACTTTAAAATTTTATAATGTGTACATTATAAAATGTAATGTACATTTTATAAAGTCCATCCATCCTTCTTTCTTTCCTCACTGCTTTCTTTTTTTCCTTTCTGCCTACTTGTCTTGCCTTTTCCTAATGCTTAGGTAGTATAAAATGATTCAAAAGACACTTGTTTGGGATTTAGTTCTGGAAATGGGAGTGACAGGTTTCAGAAATCTCGGAGGACAAAAATAATATTGAATCAGAGTACCCAAAGTATATACAATTAACTTGGGATACTTGTGACCTTATACAAGATTGGCCTCATAGCCTACCAGTTAGCCTCGCTTTGAGCAGGGGTCAGGCTGGGTGAACTCTCAAGGTCTCTTCTGACCAAAAATTGTTCTCTGATTCTGTTTTATGATTCTAATATGAGAAGATACTCAGTGTACAGAGAGCAAGAAGTTTTTTTTTAAAAAACTGAGTTTCATATTTAATCAGTTTTACTGTTGCAAAGTATGATATTACTTTACCCTATGTTTGAGGATCTAATACAAAGTCTTATCTGATTGTCTTCACAGAAACATAAATCCAATGACATACAAGCAATCTCCTGGTAGACATGCTGGAAACTTACTCTGATGGTTCATGTAGGATTCTGTTATCTGATTACACAGGCATGTAATATTTTAACAGTCTTTCTCTGAAGATCTCAAGCTACATGATGGGTAGTCACAGAGTGTAAACATTTTGAAACTGAGAAATATTTAATGGTGTCATGTGTATAAAAACAGATGCACAAAGAAAGGAAGGAGGTATCTCAAGATTTTGCAGTAGTAATTGCAAGCACAACTGTGTATCTACATAGTATATAGAGCATGCAGCCGGTGGGCAGCAAAGGGTGGGACAGTGTAATAGGCCATCATTCTATCTCCTTGGTTACCCCAACTGTGAGCTCCTTATAAAACTGCCAGAATATAAACAGTATTACTTCCTTAGATAAGTTTTAGCAAAACTTCTACAATTGCAGTGTTAGGTCTTGCAACCACCGCCTGCATCTTTCTCTGTTACTCTTATCCTCCCTTACACGAGGCAGAATGCCTACAGGTATGAGCAGAGTTCCTCTGGGCAGTTTAATGGCTGTTCTCTATGATCTTTGGACATAAATACTTCTCCAGTAAGTTACCCCATTTTCATGCTTCTTTCTGTGAGAGTTAATCTGTTCAGACATAAAGGTCTTAACAATTAGTACTATTTCATGAGTAACACCATCAATATGTTTAAACATGTCTTTACATCCAGTAAACTCTTTGTTAGATCCATAGATAATAAGGAAGGTTAAAAGTAATAATTGGTATCTTTTTTTATTATTTAAATTTATACATATAAAAATAATAACAATTCAAATTAGTGACCAGATAAAGCACATGTATATTTATTATAGGACAAAAGAAGAGAGCAATTTTTTCATTTCCCCATTAAAATTTGAGTTTTCTCCTCAGCTTGGAGTTGTACTGCTTTGTCACATATGTAACTAAGTGACATGGCTTTCAACTCACTGATTAGACTATAGTAATCAACTATGAACTGAAGTATGATTTTTTCCTATCATCCTCCACTTAGCAATAGCTGCTGGAAACCATTTTCACCACAAACTATATTTTACAAGATTCAGTGTCAGGTCTGAATAAAATAGTGTTCCAGTTTTGGTTTTCTAGATAAGGTTTTCTGATGGAAATATATCATATAAGCCTGGCAAACAAAATCACAGTACAAACTCTTCAAAGAACTTTAGTGGGAATTTTGACAGCCCGATTATTCCTGTACAGAATGACAAGATTTTCTTAGGGAGAGTGAAGACAGAATGTTTTGAATGAAAATCACTCAGTGGAAGGAAATTTTATTATGTTAGAAATACACATTTGCTTGGGTTGCAGTTTATGAAAAGTTTTAGTGATATATTTGTGCTTATCCTTATCTGGCAAACCTTTCAATATATGCATAAAAAAAAAAAAAAAAAAAAGTTAAGTCCATTGAAGAACTTTAAATATTTTAAAGTAAGACAATCTGATACTTGTTGGCATTTGGGTGATAGAATTTGGGCAATTCTGTGGTGGGTGGTAGCTCAGTGAGAAGTTTCAGAGTCACAGCTGAAGATTTACTCAATGCCATCTGAGACTTTTGTCAGGCTCGCATGCTCCATAGATCTCACCGACCCTGGGGGTGTTCAAGGAACGACTGGATGTTGTGTTGAGGGACATGGTTTAGTGGGAGTTCTGTGATAGGTGAACGGTTGGACTGGATGATCTTGTAGGTCTTTTCCAACCTCGGTGGTTCTATGATTCTATGATTCTGTGATTCATAAAGTCTTTCAAAACAGAGATGAAGATCTGAACGAGAATTTTGAGTTTATACAGAGACACAGACGCAGAAAGTGTTTTTGACTGTTAGACACTGACAGTGTCCAAGCACTACCCTGTTTTATTCTTAAAGGAAGGAAGTTCAGGAAAAGTTCCAAAAAAGAGAGAATATACTCTTGCCATGATAGAAGCAAAAGTGCAGACAAGGATGTTAGAGCACAGTTCTTGATTGCACCAAAATTGCCTAAGACAAGAGAGACTGCTTCATTGACTTAATGCAGCTGTGGGATCTGAAATATTCTAATAGAAATGGCATTGGTGTTTTTAACAACCACCTTTAAGACCAGTCTTCTGCATTAATAATAAAAATGAAAAGGCAGAAAGGAATGTACTATGACAAACCACAGTAAACGAGAAGTAGAATTTTAATGGATAAATGTAGAAATATTTTTCTAAAGCAAATCAAATAGCTTGATAACTGTATAACACCATGAACACCATGTAGTCAGAAAAATATAATCTAATAAAAAGGCACATGGCTTCATTTCTAAATCAACTTTCTGTACTACTCAGCTGTACTCTGTCCAGCCTAACATGCCAGTACTAGAATAAGCTTCACTTAACCCTCCAATGGGAAGTATTAGCAGTTAAATATAGCAAATCTGATTGTGATAAATAAAACGAGATGAAGAGTTGCAATATACTACTTTGTGTCCCAGGATGATGAAAACAGTTAAAGTTTACGCATCTGGCACAGGAAAGAATGATCATGATTACAGCTGGATTTAATTTCGGTATTTAAATTGTGATCTTTGGACACAGTCAGTTTTCTGATTTGAAGACCAAATATATTCCAACTTTCTTGTGTTAATTCATCTATTAACCAGTTCAGCAGTGACTTTTCCAAATATTTTCCCAATATCAGCATGAATTTGCTGGCTTTGGTCAATTCTCCTGATAGTGCATGTGGATATGCAGATATGTGATATGCAACTCCTGAGAATAAATTAAGAATTCCAAGCGAATATTTTTCAAGCTGTTACCTAGTTACTTCCAAGAAAAACTCTATTGAAGCTACGGATTCATCTTGGACAGTTGAAGAAATCTCACGTGTTGTTGGCAGGACAACAACACAGTTTGTGGGTAAGGAACTAGCTGGAGGGCCAGGCCCAGAGAGTGGTGGTGAATGGAGCTAAATCCAACTGGTGACCGGTCACAAGTGGTGTTCCCCAGGGGTTGGTGCTGGGGCCTGTCCTCTTCAATATCTTTATTGATGACCTGGATGAAGGCATTGAGTGCACCCTCAGTAAGTTTGCTGGAAGATGGCTAGAAGTATCTACCTGCCTGGGGGTAGTGAGACCTTACAGAGGGATCTGGACAGGCTGGATAGCTGGGCTGAAGCCAATGGGATGAGGTTCAACAAGGCCAAATGCCAGGTCCTGCACTTTGGCCACAGCAACCCCAGGCAGCGCTGCAGGCTTGGGGTGGAGTGGCTGGAAGACTGTGTAGAGGAAATGGACCTGGGGGTATTGATTGATGCTCGGATGAACATGAGCCAGCAGTGTGCCCAGGTGGCCAAGAAGGCCAGCAGCATCCTGGCCTGCATGAGAAACAGTGTTGCCAGCAGGCACAGGGGAGTGATTGTCCCCCTGTACTCAGCACCGGTGAGGCTGCACCTTGAGTGCTGTGTCCAGTTTTGGGCCCCTCACTGCAAGAAAGACATCGAGACCCCGGAGCGTGTTCAAAGAAGGGTAACAAAGCTGGTGAGGGGTCTGGAGCACAGGCCTTATGAGGAGCGGCTGAAGGAGCTGGGAGTGTTCAGTCTGGAGAAGAGGAGGCTCGGGGGAGACCTTATTGCTCACTGTAACTACCTGAAGGGAGGTTGTAATGAGCTGGGGGTCAGCCTCTTCTCTTGTGTAGCTGGTGATAGGACTAGAGGCTTCAAGCTGAACCAGGGGATATTTAGGCTGGATGTTAGGAAATGCTACTTCTCTGAAAGAGTGGTCAGGCAGTGGAATGGGCTGCCCAGGGAGGTGGTGGAGTCACCGACTGTGGAGGTGTTCAAGGAATGTTTGAACACTATGTTGAGGGACATGGTTTAGTGAGAACTGTTGGTGATGGGTGGATGGCTGGACTGGATGATTTTGTAGGTCTTTTCCAACCTTGGTGATTCTGTGATTCTGTGGTTCTGTGAATTTATCAGATAAATTAGGGCTAAAATTTAAGTCGTCCTGAAAATTAGGAAAAAATCACGGTAACATCTTTGAATGTTTCTGTTGCAGAGTCCAGGAACTGAAAGCCTGGGTTACAGTGTTGGACTGTGTCAGCTGATAGATGGCATCCTCTGTCAGGTGTGTGGACTGCTCCAGGCTGGAAAGAGATTAGAAGAGCAAAGGAGCCTTTTTATCAAGAGAGTCTATAGGCAGAGTGCCAAAGTATCTAAGAAGAGTGTTTTGCTTAAAATATTGGTACAAATATGGTTTTAAGTTGAAGGAGGGAAGATTTAGGTTAGATGTCAGGGGAAAGTCCTTTGCTAGGAGAATGGTGAGGTGCTGGAAAAGCTGCTCAGAAAGGCTGTGGATGCCCCATCCCTGGAGGTGTTCAAGGCCAGGTTGGATGGGGCCCTGGGCAGCCTGGTCTGGTATTAAATGTGGAGGTTAGTGCTCATGATCCTTGGGGTCCCTTCCAACCCAGGCCATTCTGTGATTCTGTGATTCTTTGGAGGAAAAGGAGGCTATGTCTATCCTGTTCCTACACTTTAGCCTCTAAAATGGCCACTTACTTAAGTCCAGAAGTATGTACACATGCAGGTATTTACTACACAGCCTTCATGCCACCTTTACTCTCTTCTTTTCCATTTGGAATGATAAATTTTCCTGAGAAAGTATTTGTTAGTAGTTTCCAATGTTCTTTACTTTTCATTCCTGACAAGGACAGTGAATGAGGAGAAAAACTGCTTCCATAATCTTCCATAATCTTATTTATTTACTCTGTTATAACTAGTATAAAGATCAGTTAGATAAAACACATGCTATTTCTCTAGCTGCAGAAAAAAAACATTTGATATTAATACCCAAAATTTAAGCACAGATCACATTCACTTGAAGAATCCCAAATAATTTTTACCTTAAAAATTGGATGAGAATGGTCTTCAACAAATTATTTCAGATATTTTCAATTAGTTTGAAGAAGTTTATGCTAAATTTTGGATATATTTGGATTTGCTCCACAGAGAGTGAGAGTAATGGCACACCTTTGTATGGAGATAATTATTTGTGGAAAACCTGTGCTTGATTCTGTCTTGCCAAACAACTCCAGAAAATGCAAGACCTTGACTGAGTTAAAATATACTAAAAAGGGTACTCAAAATGAAGATGATGGTCATGGTGAAAGAGATCTCAGAGAGTTACTCTCCCCTTACCATCTTCTCCAAGCATGTAAAAATCTACCCAAATTCCCCTAGTTCCTTGTACTGAACATCTCTGTAGAATTTCCTCCTTTCATTTAAATTCATAGATAGTACTTCTCTAAAGTAGCAAAAATTTATCCAACTATTTTATGTTCAAATATGGAACTCGAAAGTCTAATCGCAATTTAATTTGACGAAATACATACATACTTTATGGTCAATCATCCAGATCTGTTACAAGGTCCCTTGGCTTTGGAATTACTGAATCTCAAATGGTACTATATATGAGCCTTGTCTGACATGACATATATTGAAACAGACTGTGGAACGATTGCTTAGAGATGAGAACTTTGCTACACTTTTAGTGAACCAAAGCTAAGAGGCAAATTATTCAATTATGGTAAGTTTACAGTAGCTTAATATTTGATAGAAGTGGTTATTCTATCATCAGAGCACCATAGTAAAAACCCTCAAGCGGCAAAATAGCTCTGGAAATGCTGAGGATGTTTTAGCTACTTATCAAGAAAATTCATCTATCTTGATTTTTTTATGAACAGTTTGGCTCTTTGTTCAATAATGGCTGAAATGCATTTAGTTTGTCTGAGGGTTGCTCCAAAAGTAATGCCTCCCATTTTATTATGTTGGCCCATGATTTCAGAGATGGATGCTTGTGGTATGACTGTAGAGGTTGAACTTTCCCACCCATATTCCATTACATTTTGTTGCTATGTGATAAATGGCAGCAGAGGGGCCATCTGACAGAAGGGCATCTGACATGGATGACTCTATGAAGCAACGATATGGAATTGAATTCCCTCATGCAGAAAAAAATTGTACCCACAGACATTTATTGACCCTTGCTGAATATTTATGGAGACCAAACGATGAATGTGAGCACAGTGATGTGGTGGATGGTGCAGTGGTGACAGAAACAGTGTGTCACCTGCGTTGGTGCAGATTTTTACAAGCATAGCATGCAGGCTCTTATTCATTGCTGGTGAAAATGCACAGTGAATGGTGGTGACTATATTGAAAAACAGTATTTTATAGCTGAGAACTTGCTCTATTAAATAGTGTTATTGTGCTCTTTGTTGTAGTTTTCATGGAAATAAATTGATCCTCTACTTTGTGCTGGTGAGATCTCACCTGGAGCACTGTGTCCAGATGTGTAGTCCTCCATACAGGATGGACATGAACCTGCTGGAGTGTGCCTATCTAGTTGGACTATATGTGATCTTCAGAGGTTCCTTCCAACTTCTATGATTTTGTGATTCTGTAAAATAGAAGGCATTACTTTCAGGGTGACCTGTGTACCTTGGCAGCCCTATTTACCTTGGATAGTAAGGCACTAGAGGAGTGAGAGAGCAGTATAGGTTGTGGTAGGATTTATAGTGCTGTTATTAACCCAAGGGAAGTAATTGCTTACTGTGTCTCTCAAAGAGTGTTAAGTGCAAAGAAGTCTGCTCTCCTGTTCTAGTATAATACATTGAGAAACCTTAGGAGGAAGAATGAAGTCACTGTTATATGTCTCCCCCTGTATGTCTATCCTAGTTGGAGAAGACTGTAAAATCGGTCAAGAGAGTTAGTTTTGTCAGGCAAGTGCTAGAGGTTCTTGAAGTCGGGAACACAGAAGCCTATGACAAGATTTCAAAGGCCTCTCTAAAGGATTGACAAATGATATTAGGTTTATATCCAGTAGATGTATTATTTTGAGTTAACATCTATATAAATACAACAGTAACAGACTGAAGTATGTTTCAGCCCACCAGTTTGGTCTGTATTCAGCAATGAAGCTGCTCACTTTCCAAAATGGAGGATGACATTATTTACAGTCTCAGTGATTATGTAATTATAGGACGTATATCCCAGAAAATTCTATGTGGGGTTAATTATACCTGCTGATGAGAAAAGTGTGAAGTTAAATTCCTTCTAAAGCTTGTCTCCAATGTAACATCCTAGTCTTGGATGAAAACATTTATTTACCAGTAGTTAAGCATACTCAACCTCAACCTTCTAAGTAGTGACGTGAACAAATAGCCAGGCCTCTGTTCTTCATTTGAAAAAACATTGTAAGCACTGAAAGTTCAGCAAACTTTCATACAACCAGTACTCTAAATTCAATCATTTAAGAGAAAATGATACTTCTTCACAGAGGAATGCATGAGTGCTTAATAGAGATGATTGTTTTTTCCACGGTATTTGTACCAAGGTGCTATTTGGAAAATTATCTGTAGTTACAAGGATACAAAAATCACCAGAAGGGAATCACAATAATCCTAATTTTCATTGTTGTTTGATCTCTGGATAAAGATTTTTCCATCTAGTGACATTTCTTCCCTGGATTCCTAAATTAATCCAGATCCATATATGCTGCAACCTACTAGATTTAATGATAATATGCTTAGAGTGCTCAGTCATTTATCTTGGAATTAACTCTGTTATATTTGCTTCTCTGACACTGATAGTAAGTTACAGCAGTTTCATTTGATTCAGCCACTTATTTATTAAGTCTGAATATAACAGCAGTGCTATAATACAAAAGGTATGCTGTTATTGTTAGTACTATCATCACTTATTACGAAAGCCCTTCACCTTTCTGTTTTTCATATTGTAATGGGCAATTTAATCTAGACTAAGCAAAAAGATGCTATCTATAATGCAGAGAAGACAGAGTATTTCTCTAGCCTTTTAACCCAAGAATTGTCAGTTTCTATCAGCAGTAGCAGGGCCTGACACTTAGGGTAGCTTGAACTTGTTTTGCATACTGTGAATTCTTACAACAGCAGCATGAATTGTGACAGGGGCTAATTAGCACTTCTACCCCCTCTGTTCGACTCTTTTATTTTTGATGACAAGTGCCAGAAGCAGTAAAGGAAGTTTAACTAAACCCAGATTAAGAAATTAGGCTCCAATCTTGCAAGTTAAAGAAGAAAAAGACATCTCTACACTTGTGTCAAGTACTTCCAAGTATGTGTGTATGTGAGAGTGATATACATCTTTATTCCTATGCTCTGAATAGAAAACTGTTTGTGCCTCTTTTACATTTTAGAATAATACGTGCAGTGACTTCCAGCTGCCCCATAAAGTTATCCGGATCTCAGTTAAACAAGTGACACACTTTCTGGTGGCTTCAGTTGACATTATTTTCAGTTTTATGTCCATGAGATACAACCTGGCATTTCTGGAATGTGGAAATTGGACATGACACTTAATTAAACTCCACCCAATGGTACTAGCTCCTTTTGACCTTTGTTACACGCTCAGTAAGCTTTCCTGAAATCAGGTAAAATCCGATGGGCCAGGAATACGTACATCCACTGGGGTCTAGAAGACTCTAATAAGAAGCAAATATGCAATCTATCTTTATGTTGTAATTATCTCTACTAATTATTTATATTGTGGTAGTTTGTAAGAGCCTTACTGTAAATCTTTGCCTGCAACATGCTGTTCTACTTGCAAGTAATTCAAGGTCTGTAACAAGTTGTAGCATCACACAAAGGTGATCACACAAAAACTAAGCCAAACTAAGAAGTGGATGGGTCCTTTTAGCCTATCCAGTGTCCTTATCACTAAATATGCTGTCTGATATATTTGTCTATTGTGTTTCCAGGTACGATATAATCCCAGTACAAGGTAAGAACTTTGCTGTCTGTGTGGAAAACACCCTACCATGTACCGTTGGCTTCTTGTTCTGAAACATTATATTTCTCTTAAAATAGCTATTGTGTATTTTTTTCATAGTTTGTGCTCATGATTTGGCTGTATTCATTTGTTGTATTTAGATCAAACCTGCCTGCAACACAGGCTTTTTGTTCTGTGTTTGTATAGCGCCTAAGACAGGTTGAGAACCTGATCTCTGAGTAGGGGTCCTAGCAGTAGTGCTCCGCAAATACCAACTGTCTAGAGGCAATGAAGTGCAAGGGTGTTAACAACAGTGTGGCAACAGAAATAAAATGAAAATAGTCTGCAAAGTTTTAAGTAATGATGTTAAATAGTTAAAAAAAAATAAAAGAGTCAGTGTTCCTATTCATTACAGCACTTTGCATCTCCTTAACATTATGTATATAAAGAGCCCCAAGATTTCAAGGATACTAGTCATATACTTAAAAATTAAGCTTCAAGTTATTAGAATACAGCCTTAATGAGGATAATTTGGATAGTCTAATATGCACAATTAATTAATCACCTGGCAGACTAATTATGTCTTACTGAAATGTTGATCCCAACTGTAATCATACCAAACTTGCCAAACTGTTCAGAACTGTGGCGAATTGGAGAGTTATAAGTGCAGTATGCACATGGAGATTCAGTCAGACAGTCAAAGTTAGCAAAGTTCCATGATTCCTTCATATCCACCTACTTTGGGGAAAGGTTTTTCATGAAGCAGGCTCAAAGATGAAGGTTTCTACTTTAGGGGTAATTGGAGAGTTTCTGAACACTAAGTCTGAGAGAAATGAGTCAGACTGAGGATGGGAAAAAGTGATGTAAACAGTAGACTGAACTTGCGAGGGACCCATCAAAAAGACAATTAGTGCATTGTTAGCTTTTTATATATCAGAACTATGAATACTTTTTCTGGTATGCTTCTCTGAGCATGGTCCTTTTTTTATTAGAGATGTTAGGAAGATGATTTGACAGGTTCTTCTGGAGCTTGTAGGTGTTGTAGGACATCACCTAAGGACTACCAAAACTATTCCCTTTACATATCATTTTTGGAAGTCTAATTTATTGCTTCAGTCAGCATGTTCTATATTCATATGAGGGAGCCATTCTATTCAGGTTATTCTGGGAAAGGTCCAAGCATTTTTTGCAAATCTGAAAAACTAAAGTTGTGATCTAAAGTACCATAAATCACTGCAGATGGAGGGACTATGGGGTATCTTTTGTTGTTTCAACCTAGACTGTTTTTTTCATCATCAGTAATACTGGGGAGCTTTCAGCCTTTTGTTCTCTTTCCCTTTTGCTATTTGATGTTGGATTTTACAATTAATATAAGAGATGTGGAAAGCAGGCCTTCTGTTTTTGGCAAACAACATCACAAATACTGATTTGGTTTCTACCTGACTTGTTCTTTAATTACACAAAATTAAATAAAAGAACTTCCCCTCACTATTTGTGTGTTTGGGAAATGTTCAGACACTCTTTTAAAAGTGCAGAACTTCAGTGCCTTTAGGATATAACAATGCTTTATTTGGATTCAAGTGATTAAAGAGCTAATTTTCTTAGTGGGAGGTTAGTACATTTTTACAGAGAACCTTACAGGAATATGGATACATTTGCATTCCATGGGGGCCCAGGGAATTCCAAATTCCCATCTCTCTGCTTGTAGCAGCAAAGACCATTAAAAAAAAAAAAGTCAATGTTTCGTATCTTCTGAGTATGATGTCTTCTATAGCAGTAGCTGGAGACAGTCGTGTTCAATTTTCCCTACGGTACTAACTTTTTCTGAAGTTGTCTGTTTGGTCTTTTAATTATAAAGTCAGATAGATAATTTCCTCTACATTAATTTTCAAATGATGCTGTATATGTGATGTTCAGATTTTCTTTCTAATTGACTTGGTTGATAATTTCCAAAAATATTGATTTCTTTCAAGTTAAAATTTTGAGTACAGGAGACCAAAGATCAGCGCATAAAACCTGCAATACTACATAGCTTTTTACTGTGCTGTAGAATTGTTCCTCATGAAAAACAAGGCTTAACTCTGATACTTTCCATTCTAAGTATATGTCAGAATTGCAGCAGGTATTTGGAAGAAGTATTTTTCCTATTTTTTATGCCCAATCTATTTGCCAAATTAAGTCTGACAATGCTGTTCATTGTCCTAATAAATAAGTTGTCTGAAAGCTTTTCCGTAGTTTTATCTGGAATGGAAGTACCAGACTTACAGGATGAAGGGTATGGTCTCCAGTTGATAGCCAGACAGGCATTTCACCCAAGTGGAATGGAAATAATCAACATGGACTTTGGCCTGGATCCAGGAATTAGAACATTCAAGCTTGTAGAAATGTCACTGTCAATGACTATGTGTCATTGGCTTTGGTTCATCTGAATGAAGACATTTCTAAGAAAATTGCTGCTTTGTGTTGGATTTCCGCAGTACCAAGTTGAACTCAAATGAATTGCTTGCTAGTGAAATATGTGAAAAACTTGCATGAGTATTTTACCTTTAATTCATCATTCAAGCACTGACTGAAACCAATACAGCTTAGAGTGTGTATAGAGAAGATCACTGCCCTAGCTGAAGTGAAGGATTTCCTGCCACCCTATGGAAAGCCTCATGCTGCTTCCCTGACTGTGGAACCAATGTTGTGTGTTCTGCATACTCCTTCATCTCTTTGGCAGGTGACTTCTTTGGGTTATGTGTAATACTGGCTCTGCATTATGGAAAGCAATATATTCCCTTGCCGTGCAGATGGCTCAAAAATAAAAAGCTGGCAGACAATTCCCTCAATAATGGCTTCTTTTTATTTCTTTTTATTTCTTCTCCCTCTACTACTGACACACTTTTTTTTTTCCTTGTTAGTAGTTCCTTTCATTCATGCTTAGGTGTTTGTGCTTTTCTCAAAGCACTAGCATTGGAAATAACTTATGACAAGTAAGTATTACAATGCATTTCTTCAGCAGTGTACACATAGTCCTTCACTGTCCATCTGGCTGAGTGCTGGACAGGACAAATCTTGGCAAATTACTGGCTAGGGTTTAAAGAGCTAAGCAATGGTTCAAAATCGAGGCAAATCAATTGCTTCAATCTCAGATTGAACTCTACTCTGGTTTTATAAAAATTGACATATGAAATAAGCTCCATTATCTGGGGAAGAGACTAGACAATATTATATATATTGTTGTTTAAATGCTGAGGAGGTTAGTGTTAGATCCTTTATTTTAGCAATATAGCACAGTAATCTGTGTTCGGAAAAGTTGGTTTGTTGAAGGGAAATCCTTTTTTTTTTCCCCCTGCATTCCAGGATTCAAAAGAAAAAAATAGAGGCTGGGATTAGAGCCAAACTGAGGAGAACTGATGCAGTCTGTCAGCAAGCCCTCAGGTAACAGTATCATAATTTATAAAATTTACCAACAATAGAATAGTAATTAAAGATGGAAGTTTTCCCGTCCCTATTTTTGGCAAAACAGATTTCAGAATGCTAAGCTGTGCGTGTGTCTCTCAAATCAAGGATTTAAACCAAAATGGAAAAAGAAAATAATAATAATAATAATATTTTTTAAAAAACCTTCTCAAAAAAAAAAAATAAAAATCAGGCCATCATCCATAAGAAAAGTTTCATCTTTTGCTTCTGTTATGACTTGCTCTTTGTATACTTTTGCATTAATAGGCTGGTGATTAATGGACTTTTTGACATACATCATTACATGATCCAGAACTACTTACAAGGTCAGGCTGGAACTTTTTGTAATTATTTTTTAATTATTATTTAAAATGGGAAACGGCTTTCTAGCTTAGACCATGAAAATCTGGAAAATTTCTTGGAGCTTTTGGGTTTGACCCAGTGACATTCCTTGTTATTTCTAGTGTTTGTTCCATTCATTCAAGTGACTTTGGATGTCTCAACTAAGAATGGGGCTCCACATGGGAAAGAGAGGAATAGTTGGCTGTTATGAAGGAACATTCTTCACCAAATTACATCAACCCTAATTATTTCTTATTGTAAGAACAGTGTAGAATCATGTTGAATAATACAGTGAGATTATTATTGGCAAATGATGGCATTTTAGTGGCAAACAAGGATGCAGGTAACAATTACAGTACCACATCATTTTTGTTGGCACTAATTAGAACATTTTCAGTGCCTAATTCCTAATTTTATTCAGAAAGCCCTTGAGTTATGGACATTATTTTATGTAAGGTTTCTACAGTGCCCAGCACACAGTGGAACTCTGTTTATGATTGGGAAATAAGAGTGATGGTGTAATAATAACAATAACAGTAACAGTAAGAAATTTACGATATCAGTTTATACTTTGATCTTGTCAGTACTCATGAATTCAGTGGTGTTGGATTAGTCCGATACTTAAGTGGCAGTCTGTCAAGGAACACTTCTGTTTAACAGATGGTACTGAATATGTGTACAGACGTGGTGTTAGGACCTTGTCTTGTACCAGGTTCCAACAGACATGAAATTGAGGTCTTGACCACTTGCATCCATAAAAATTAAATGTCATGGAAATTAAATATTCTAACTATGAGGCCTAAGTACAGTGGCAACTATAGTCTACAAAAAGACTTCTTGACTGGTGGTCACTGAATTGAATCAACATTGACCAAGTCAGTCTTGGATTCTCTGCCAAGTCTTCTTCTCTAGTATCCCTGATCAAGGTTTTTTTTTCATCAAATGTCTTACAACATTTACCAGTGTTGCCTTGTACTACCCTGTAGATTCTGCATGTTACTGTTTTGAAAATGGATAGTACTTTCTTCCTATGTACAAATTTGACAGTTAAGCTGAACACGGTGTTCCTCTGGACTCTGTACTTAGGAACTAGTTTTCTAGCTTTCCTCAGGGAAATACTGAATTGCAGATATGAAGGTATTTGAAAGGGATCTGAGAATGCAAAATATGAATCCTTCCATGGGGGAAGTGACATATTTGATTTTTATGTTTTCATTTTGTTTCTTGTGTTGCATAACTGTCAAAAGTAATTTTGAAGACTTTGCCTGCTTTGTTCCTCTTCTCTTGTACTGTATGTCTGATGAAGAAACGATGAATGAGGTAAGAAAGGAGGACAATCTTTCCAAATGTGTCTTGTTCTCTTAGGAAAATCTTCTCTCTCACACAAAGGGAAGAAAATCTGATTTTAAGTTCAGTTTATTTTCTTTTCTTCCATAAGTCTTGGCAAACTGTTCTGAAAAGAATTTAGATCTGTGCAAATTTATATCCTGGTCATGGAGGATGAACCTAAGTAGATGAGTAAGGACTGTTTAGATTGACCGGGCTATTTCTTTAGTAGTTCTCTCCACCTCTAACCTGAGGTATCACTGCTTAATATCCAGTTGAGGAATAACTGGGAGCATTCACTGGTGCATACAGCCACTAGGATTGCCTCTATCATGCATATCCTGCAAAACATTTGTGCAAATCACCTACACAATAAACAGGTAAGAGTCAAAATACTTCTGATATTTCCTTGTCTATGTGACTGTCTTCTCTGATTTCATAGCCTCCAGGCAATATCCTTCATAACTCATATATACATCTTTTCCTGAGCTTAAAGAAGAAAATACTAAGGATTATACTGGACAGTCCTTGCAGTTATTGCTGTACTGGTATAAAAAGACTTATGACGTTCTTTCAGATCTTTTCAGATTTGCTAATTTATGCCAAGCTGCTTAGCCTGTATATAATATAAAATATTTGAATTTGTGAAAAATTAAGAATAAGAATGTGTATTGGTTAATGAAAGAAAACCCTAAACAAGTAGCATCACTGGCTGTAATTATTTAAAGCTCAGAAAGATTCTGAGAAAGGAATGAAATTGAAAATAATAGGTGAATTCATGAGGGCTCCCATCACCATGAATACCGCCATGACCTCATCGACCTTCTCTCCAAACAGTGCTACTTAGTCACTTCAGGATTCAGTTCACAATCACTCTCCTGGCCTTTAATGGAACTGAGTGACTTTGGGGTATAAGTAGGGCATGATTATAATACCATAATGAACTACCTCCTGTATGTGTATCCCCTACCTTGTACTAGAGGGAATTAGAATGACCTCAGCTATATGTCATAGGCAGCTAGCAGTGTGCAGCGAGTATATAAGGATGAGCTTAGGCTTAATGTGGGAATATGTAGTGAACTGGGGACTGGATCCATAAAAGGATCTGGGTCATGCAACATATAATTTTTAGGAGCCTAGTAGTTTAGAGAAATTCACAGCCCCAGTGTGAAGTGTCACAAGCAGCACATAAAACACAAAGAGTGAGGAACCTAGAAACTGGACCCTCAGAAGCCATCAAGCTTTAGCATTGCATAAGTAACTCATCAGGAAAGGAGAAGTGCCAGACTAAATTCTGCTCTGAGGGACTGGGGGCTCTCAAGGTTTCTAGCCACAGTGGGACTCAATACCTAGCACTCGATTAGACCCCTTCTGTAAGGAATTTCATGCACAGAAATAAATGCACCTTGCAAACTAAGCACTTGCATTTGGACCATTCTCCTGGGATTCAGTGAACAGTTTTCAAATCTTTATCTTCTTTGATCTGGAGCAAAGACTCAAACTTTCTTTTCTTTTTTTTTTTTTTCTTTTTTTTTTTTTAATTCTAATCTAAGAGCAATGCCCAAACCGTTTGGTTAGCTGGCATTCTATATGGAGTTTTCAATTGCTCCTAGTGAAAAAGTTAAACAGTGTATATGTAATTAAAGATTCAGGATTTGGCAGCAGATGAGTGAGAGTTTAAGGATCTCAGCAGTGCTCAAAAATTGGAATGGCTTGTCCAAGATCTCTCTATGGACCTATGTCTGCAAAACCACAACATTTGGAGCCTGTAACTAGCTGGATTTTTGTTATGTAGTGGCTCTCAGTGAAGATCTCTGAGCTGTGCAGTGTAGCAGTGAAATCTTAGGTGACCATTGGCTTAATGTGGCATAATTATCTAATTGATACTTGCAAAACCTCACTCTTGATATAGTATTGTGAGTGTCAATAATTTAACATTAGAGCTCTGTAAACTGCAGAATGGGAAAATATCATATGAAAATTTCAAAAAAATAATGAAATATTGCCAGTTTTCTCTTACTAGTATATCTTGGTTTTTTATCTATGTTAAATCACCTTCTTTGTCAAGTTCCTATCTGTAGGAAGGAGAAAAATTTTGTAACAATGGCTATTGGTTGAAACATAAATTTGTAAGAGCTTCTATCTCCAAAGGTCAGATCCTCTTGAAAGTAAAGTCAAATTGCTGTGTTTTAAGTGGAGATTACTTAGCTCATGAAAACAGGAATGTTTGCAGGATACCCCGTCCTTCCCACTTTCTTGCTTTAAGGCCCACACCCATTCCTAGAAATGTGTTGTCTCATGTCAGAACTCTGGTCTAATCATCCCAATATATAAGGTTATGAAAGGATTTGCTTAAGGCATTTTTATATTTATCCAGGCAAGTACTCGGGAAAAGAGGGAGGCGGTAAGGGAGAACAAAACAATCTTGGATGAGAAATGTGAAAATGCATAACTCTCAAATGCTTGTGCTTTGGGAAACAGTACTATTTCTGTTTAAGAATGAATGAAAAAGACAGGTGATGTGTAGTGTATTGCTTAGAATGAACTAGTGCAAGAAGAAAAGTGTGGGTAAGGGATTTTACAAATAAATTTGAGATAAATCTAACGACAGTGGACTGGACAAACTAGAAAGAAAGGTGGCATACTCCCATCTTTTGTAATAAGGGATAAAAGACAGATTGAAGATAAGATGAAGCAAATGTATCTGTTGAAGAAAAGTTTCTAGGAAGGTTTCTGTTTGAAACACTGGGCAGATAAAATTTGAATCTGAATCTCACAAAGTGAATGCAAAGGAGAATAATGCAAGGTCAATGCGTTTTTCTAGCTTTTATTTCAGCTATCTGGCCAGGCAGTGATATGTTAAAACCTTTATTTTCGTTCGGTGTTAAGTGAATGTGCAGCTAGAGATGCACCAAAATGATGATATTAAAGTAAAAAAAATATTGCTTGGGAGCATGCCTCTGTACTTCATCATCCCTCCAGCATAGTTAGAACTTCTGGACAACAAAGCCAATCTACAGTTATTATATCTCTTTGTCTCTTTTCATATCTCCTAATAGAAGCACTCTTGTAGCTGCTGGCTAGAAAATTAAACAAGTGAACTCTCTCTGTCTGTCTCCCTCTCTACTCATCAGATTACGGGGAAAATTTAACAGTCTCTCACTCTCTCTTTATTCTTTGCAGGCTGGTAGCACACTGGAGGGGCTTAGAGTGAACCAGTTTAACTCTTGTATATCTCATGTAGTCTTCACTGCTTTTGGTGGATGCACCCTTATTTTCAGCCTGCAGGGGAAAAGACGGGTAGAGCGTGTAGTTACTTCCAGATGGTGATTCGGGAATGTGCTTCATTATGAGTAAAGTAATATCTAAACCAGCAAAGCAGAGATGAAAACAGAGGATAAGTCAATGATCTGTGGCATTTTATTAAGGAGACTTCATTCCAGGAGCCTGAGTTACAGTATTGTCATTTAGGTGCATATTCTGGTCAGAACAGAGAAGACGAGGACCTTGCATCTCTTGATCTTTCCAAGCTTGAACTGGAATCATCATGTGTTTTGGATGACTGTACACTCTGTTGGCATCAAAACAGAAGTAAAAATTAGGAAGCATCCTTCATCTTCTTTGGAATATAAACAACACACATTGGAAGATGTAAATTGTTTCACCTGTTAAGATATCCTATGAAAGTCTGTTGAACATTCTCTGCTTTGTAGAAAAGTGGTTGGAAGAACAAAGGAAAACATTCAGGAATTAAATATATTTTGACTGACATAGCAAAATACAAGGTTCTTTTGGGAAGTGAGAAGGTCATAGAGGAGTTGAAAAGCATAATAACAATGGCAAGAAGGAAAAACCTGAAAAGTCCTAATGACTTCAGAAATTAAGCTAATCCTTGGCATTCATGTTTAAGGTGAAGGCTCTTCTAAAACTGCATCTATTTTAACTCAATGTGGAATTTTCCTTTCAAAAATTTATCTATTTAACATTTATTGCGAACAGAAGTTTGCAAATTATACAATTAGAAATGTATGTACCACGTCACAGAAGGGATACCTATACTTCTAAAGATCTGAGAAGAGGAAAATCAATAAAAATGACATTCCTGTAAATTTCTTGGCCTGACTGTGCACTTACTCCATACTTCTGGGCAACAAAGTTCTCAGATATTTAAGTAAATGAACATCCTGATCAAGCTGAGAGGTCCACAGATCTGTTTTGTCTAGTCCACTGATTTTCAGTGGTTTCTCACTGGCTGGAGTGAGGAAAAATATCTCTTCCTGGCAGTCTGTGAAACCCAACAGCTGCTAAATGCTTGCTGGGACATCCACAGACATGCAACAGCATAGCTGCACACTCATCTGGAAGGATAGGACTGTTACTGCTTATGATGGTCATCTACAAACAAAGGTGGCCATCACCTAGACATGGCACCCCATGATTTCTAGCCCAAAGTATTAAGGAAGTACACTAAGGAAAAACATAAGAGCAGGCAGTTTCTTAAGTGTTCTATCATTCTGTACTGAAGAAGACCTTGATGAACTTTTTTTTGGAAAACTGAATATTTTTTTTAAACCACTCATAAGTTGACCTCATAACATTGATGTACAAGTTACTGTGATTGTTTTCAGAATTTCCAATATTTAAAAGGCAAACTTCCCCCCAGCACCTTGTGGGCCAGTGGAACATTGTATGGCACGGTGACTAAAGAATGGTTAGAAATAATGAAATTGAAAGTGTTGAGAAGCAAGAAGTCTTTGCTCACTGTATTCACTGGGTTAATATCTGAGGTTTCATAAGGCAAACCCACTTTACTAAAAGGTGGGACTGATAAAAGTACCTTAAGTGAGGTGTTTAGAGAATTATTTAATTAGTGTTACTAAAAGATTTCAAAATCCTTCACTAGATAGTACTCTAAAAGTATCATATTTCCTTCAATAAAAACTGCTCACTAGCTGAGAGTATGCATTTGGGATTCCACATTTCCAGTGTTTCACAAAGCAGAAGGTATATAAAAAGAAAAAAGAAAAAAAATCTTTTAAAAAAATATAGTTGCTTTTTAAAGATTACACTAGGACTGTGACTCTGTAGATCTACTATACCACTGAGAAATCACTGCAGAAGTTGTAATGCTTTAAAGCAAGGGGCAAACTTAGCATTTAAACATTTAAATATGAACGGTGAAAATGAAATTTATTCCTCCTATGCTTTAGAAACTGTACTCTAAAATATCTTTTTAATAAAACAATTTTTTCCTTGTCTTCCTTTACCCCCTGCTACAAATTGCAGTTGAGCTGAGTAATGAATGAATGGACTTGATGTTTCCAATAACAAAAAGAAGCAGGTGACGTGATGATTGCCCTTGTTTTCAAAGCTGTGTTTTGAAGCAGCCCTCACTGATAATCATGGGCTGAATGAGTCAAATGGAATTGAGAATATAGGTAAAAGCTGGTGAACCCATTGAAATGCAGGCTACAGTACTTTGTGTCCAAAAATAAAGAATCTTTATGTCATCAGTATGGTTGTGGTTACAAACTGATGCTAGACAGCAGAGACACGAGGAACATCAGCTTAGACTGGATTTTGGTTTCTGCTGTAAACTTCAGCCTTAGCCATCATCTAAATAATTCAACTCTTCCTTATCCAACAAGTCTTACTTGGTTACTGTCTGAAGGCTTTGCTCTCTTTCCCAGTCTTTCTGTACTGCCTTGTTTTTGCACTCCCAAGATTGTTTGGTGCAACTCCTCCCTCCATAGTGTCAAGAAGGCTGAAATATTCTCCGGCTGTAGTTGAATCTTCTAGTTATTTACAAAAAAAAAAAAAAAGACCTATATCTGTGTGTGTGTGTATACTATGCTTTTAGATGGAGAAGTTTCACTGGCACAACAATATAATCTTACTTTTTCAACATTATCTGCCCACCTGGCAGCTGGTATTGGTAATTCAGAGACACACATGTAACTGCCATATGGAATGACTTCCTAAGGGTCAAATCCTGCTTGCATTAGTAATGTAAACAGTGACATTAACTTCACTTTAAATTGATGCTATTAATTAACATAGAGTTATTTTTTCCATTATTTGTGGTTCTTTTCAAAAGTCATTAAAATCAGAACAGCAAGCCAATGCAATAATATTTAATACATGCTATAAATTACTTTAATTATGGAGTATCATTAAAAGGTGGCTAAAAATACATTAAATATTTTCTTTGTGTTATTTTTACAAGTGAGCAACGCTGTAGTTGCCAGGGGGCAGTTATACTATTGCACTTGTAGGACATGGGTTCATGAGATTGTCATAATCTTAAATTGTTCTTCACACTATATAAACTTCCAAAAAGTAAAAAAACAGGTGCTTCAAAATGACAGATTTTTCAAAATGTCTATGAGGCACAAAATTTCAGTTTCTAACATTGATGTCCATTCAGAAAACATTTCAAACAAATAAATAAAGATTTATTCATCCGTCTGTCATGTAAACCATGCGGGGTTACATCTGATGTCAAATGCATATGCATGTCTGTGTGTCTTAGTGTTGCACCCAGACCACAGAACTAAATCACAAGCTAAAGTAAAGAAAACAGAATATGATATTGGACTTCTGCTTAGAGATGATCAAGGAAAAATAGAACTAAAAGCTAACCCTACTGAAAGGAAAGCATCTATCTAGTGCTGGCCTCAAAATTACATTTGGAAACAAACATCACAAATACAGTAAGCCTAAAAATTAAAATAAAAATAGAATAAGTGACAAAGGACATGAAAAGAAAAATCACACAGGACAGAAAAACCTTAAAGGAAGATATCATTTTTCTCCCTCTATCTTAAATTACACAAAAGTCTACCAAATCAGAAGGTTGAATAAGACCATCAGTCAAGAAGCATCCTCTTTTAGGTCACATACATGAACATTTTCAGTATTGCATAGCATTCACCTTGTTTCCTATGTAAAAATAAAGTTATCCAGTGCCATCTAAGAGTATCAAGAGGAAAGAAGTGTTTTTTTTTCCTTGAAGCTTCTGCAGATAGGCAAGAACTTTTCACACTGAAGAATCACAGAATCACAGAATCACAGAATTATCGAGGTTGGAAAAGACCTAGAAGATCATCCAGTCCAACCATTACCAATACTTCCCAGCTAAATCATACCCCTCAACGCAACATCCAAACGTTTCTTGAACACTCCCATGGTCGGTGACTCCACCACCTCCCTGGGCAGTGCGTTCCAATGCCTGACTACCCTTTCCGAGTAGTAATACTTCCTAATGTCCAGCCTGAACCTCCCCTGGCGCAGCTTGAAACCATTCCCTCTAGTTCTATCACTGATTACACGAGAGAAGAGGCCAACCCCCAGCTCACCACAACCTCCCATCAGGAAGTTATAGAGAGCTATAAGGTCTCCCCTGAACCTCCTCTTCTCCAGGCTGAACAATCCCAGCTCCCTCAACTGCTCCTCATAAGGCCTGTGCTCCAGACCCCTCACCAGCTTCGTAGCCCTCCTCTGAACACGTTCCAGGGCCTCAATGTCTTTCTTGCAGTGAGGGGCCCAAAACTGAACACAGTACTCGAGGTGCAGCCGCACCAATGCCGAGTACAGGGGGACAATTACCTCCCTGTTCCTGCTAGTAACACTGTTTTTGATGCAAGCCAGGATGCCATTGGCCTTCTTGGCCACCTGGGCACACTGTCGGCTCATGTTCAGCCGAGCATCAATCAGTACCCCCAGGTCTGTTTCCTCAACGCAGTCCTCCAGCCACTCCGCCCCAAGCCTATAGCGCTGCCTGGGGTTGTTGTGGCCAAAGTGCAGGACCCGGCATTTGGTCCTGTTGAACCTCATCCCATTGGCTTCAACCCAGCTCACCAGTCTATCCAGATCCCTCTGCAGGGCCTCGCTACCCTCAGGCAGATCGACACTCCCTGCCAATTTGGTGTCATCCGCGAACTTACTGAGGGTGCACTCAATGCCCTCATCCAAGTCATCAATAAAGATGTTGAAGAGGACAGGCCCCAGCACCGACCCCTGGGGAACACCACTCATGACTGGTCTCCAACTGGATTTGACTCCATTTACCACCACTCTCTGGGCCCGGCCTTCCAGCCAGCTCCTTACCCAGCCGAGAGTGTACCCATCCAAGCCACGGGCTGCCAGCTTTTGCAGGAGAATAGCATGGGAGACAGTGTCAAAGGCTTTGCTGAAGTCTAAGTAGACCACATCAACCGCCTTTCCTTCATCCATCAGACGGGTCACAGGATCATAAGAAAGAGTTTGGCAAATCTGTTACAGAAAAGTAGAGTAGCTTTGCTGGTATTCTTTGGAATGCTGAACCAGCCATGGCTAATGTGGGGTAGGCAGATAAACAACAGAACCAGATTCACTTGTTGATTACTGTGCTGCTTAGCTCAGAGAAGATTTTGAAGGAAATCTTGGGAGCTGAGCTGCCAAATCCTAGTGTATTCTGTTTATATTTTTAATTGAACCTATATATATATTCAGTTCAGTGGCAGCTCTTTATCAGAAGATGATCTGTATATAATCTGCCAAAGGATGGATAACAGCTCCTGAGGGAAGGTTACCTGTAGACTTCCGCATTTGTGGATTCTGGGATGACCATAGAGACCAGTACTTTGAACCTGCTATAAGATCACACAGCTATCTTGACATATCCCTGAGTACTTCCACACACTGCTCTCTGCCATATCTGAATTCTTTTTATTGGTCTGGTTTTGTTTCACTTCTGTTATGCATGAAACAAATTTTATTTTAGCAAAGTAGAAGTTAATTATTGAAACCTTTCCAATTCTTTACTTGTTGAAATATAAATATCCAACATTCAGGTTGGACATTAGGAAAACATTCTTCTCTGAAAGAGTGGTCAAGCACTGGAATGGGCTGCCCGTGGAGGTGGTTGAGTCACTGTCCCTAGAGGGGTTTAAGGAACATGGAGATGTGGCACTGAGAGGTATAGTTCAGTGGGGAAATATTGGTGGTAGGTGGATGGTTGAACTGGATGATCTTGGGGGTCTTTTCTGACCTTGGTTATTCTATAATTCTATGATTTTCTATTCTTTTATAATGGTAAGATATTAATTTCCTGGTTCTTAATTCCCTCTTAAACCATCAAAAAAAAAAAAAACAAAAAAAACCCACCCTTCTGCTGTTTAGAAGACTGTTTTCAAAATCGTCATTTATTTTCCACAAATAAATAATTAACATCAGCTCTCAGATAACAAATCTATGGGAATAGTCTAGCATGGTAATTCTGTCCCTGTCACCTTATAAGTAAGTCAGTCTCCAGTTTGAGCATCTTATTGAATCATATGTCCAGGGCAGGAGGGGAAGTGGGAAATTACATTGTATTCAGAGCAGATAGCCACAATTTGGCAGCGTTCTTTCAGTTTAAGAAAGGTAGATGTTGGAATTCCTCACAAGAGAATATATTTGGGTAGGTAAGGATTTCATCTACCCCAGCACACTCAGTAAATCCAGCCAGAGGTAGTATTAGATGGATTTCAAGCTACATTTTTATCACGGGTTAGTAAAGTGCCTAAAGCAAATGTAATCTATCTCATGATTCAAAAGAGGAATGACTCAGATGAAACAGACCGTAAAGGGGATTTTTCTTTGTGAACTCCCACACAAGACCCTATGGTTCTCCCAGACTCTGCTGTGTCCTCTACACCAGGAAGGGACTTGTGTTTCCAACAGCTACATTTCTTCCCAGAAATATTGTGTGGTGTTTCCTGTTTTTTTGTACGCCCCAATTCTGTGAGTGTTTATGTGAAGTCGCTACCTATTTCTGGCTGAGATTGCAGTATGGAGGGCTATTTTGGGTAAGACTGATGACAGCAGAGACTCGGTGTTGTTGCCTCTTCCACAACTCATTTCCTTTTCCCCATTCTAACATCCTTGTCTGCTCTCTCCAGTTTTTCCTCCATTACTTTCATTTCCCAGGCTGGTGTCTGCCCTGGGATCAGTAATAAAGTTCCCGATCGGTATATAAAGTTATAACCTTATAATGTTAGAACTTCTGACATTCGCAGACCTTATTTACATTTACAAACATGAACCAGAGAATCCCACAAGCCCTATGAGCTACCCTGGAGAAGTATGTGCTAATCAGGCTAGCCCGTTTCACAGATGAGAAAACTGAGACAGAAGCATTCTCAAACCTGACTGAAGGCTTTCTCTAAGACCAACCAGTGAGCTGGACAAGGAAAGAAGAGGATAACCCAGGAATTACTGACTCCAGCCATGTGATCACTGCAGCAGTCCACTTTTTCTCAAAATGAATAGGTTTTTCAGCTATGGAATTTGAATCTCTCAAAATCTGATTCAATTTCAACAGCCATATTCTCTAGTGATTTCAAGAGGCAAAGATTTCTGATGTTTTCCAGCTTTCAATAAGTGAAAGCATCTCAGGACTCCCATTTACCTGTACAGTGACATTTTTCCCTCCTTCCCAGCAGGTAGAAGTGGTAACAGCGCCAAGAAAGAGCTCTTCCTTGTTGAAGTAATTGAGGGCAGCAGGTACAAGAGCCCAGAAATGTTCAGATGCTAACAGGAATATATCAGGAATACATAGAACACATAGCAATTCACGGAAACGTGTGTTGAGCTCTTGTCAGTTGTGATATTAGTGTAATGACTTAAATTAAACCATTAATTCTGATGAATCATCCTTTTCCACATTCCAAGAATACACTGGTTTGCAACTGAGATTCATAAAAGGTGCGTGCCACAGTCAACGGGTGACTAGATTTCCGTTCCTATGTAACTTCTCTTTTCAGTAATGATGCACTGAAAACTAGTACCCAAAACCGGTCTAAGAGGTCTAGTTTCTCTTATAGCTTTGAGGTGAACTCAGTTGCAAGGTCTACAGAAACAGAATCAAATATTGCCTAGGTTATTAAGGGCTTGAAATTTTTTGAGATCTTCTGGGATAAGTTTTCCTTGCATAATTTCTTCCGTTTGAAATGGTAGATGCCCAGCACATGGCAGATTTGTACTTGGATTTTATCTGTGATGTGTTTAGAATAACAGTTTCATGACATGACATTTATAGCAATTTCTTTTTTTCTGGTATGCAGATAAGGGATTTTCAGGTTCCACTCTGAGCTCCACCAGAAGTTTGCTGTTTTGCCTACAAAAAGTTTTGCGCTGTTTCCTTTCCTGTGAAATTGAGTGGTGTGGTACTGCATGTATATAGCAAGGGAGAATGTTCTGAAATACAATTAATTCATTAAAAATCATGAATCCTGAATGATATTTCTCTCCAAAATGTTATTAACAATATTACTATATAATTGAACAGGTATTTAATGAACACTCCTCATCCTTTTACATACTGTGCCTCCTAACAAAGGCATCCTTGTCACTGTCATTACCATCTCACACTTCCACATTCTCTTCTTCCAGTCTGCAGTATTTTATATATACTAAAACCCATATGCTGTCATTAAAGACCTGAAAAACACAGATGTGATTCCTCTAATACGGAACATTTTAAGTGAAAGAAAAGCTGGAGTAAGTGGAGAAGAATAAATGAGTGGAGGAGACAGCCAAGAACAACAGCTCTGGATGATCACTGAAGACAGAGAATCTGGCTTTGGGGTAGCAGTTTTCCATTTGCCTCTGCGTAGAGCTGTACAGCCTTTGAGGAGTCATGGGACATTACAGTTTTCCTGCTAATGGCATTTCTCTCTAGGTGGAAGCAAAGCAGTCAGCTCCACCGACACTTACAAGAATCATTAACTCCTCCTAGACACTGGACAAGGACCCCAACATATAAAGATATATGATCTTTGTATGGAGTCATATGCTACCTCATGTTCCACTTCCTCTGTCCTCTCTGAAATGAAATCTCACATCCAGAGAGAAGGTTTCATCCCGAGGACTATTAAGTTCTGTAACAAAAGAAGAGAAACACGCTTTTCATCTCCCAAAATCTGATGTATGGTTCATCTTCAGTGAATTGCACTTCACTCAGCTTTCCCATCAACTGCGTGTGCAAACAGACCAATGAGCTAAATAGTGGCCAGCAAACCCAAGGGTGTCTTGCACATAACTCTCCAGTGAGAGGCATCTCACCACTGCTGCTGCCGATGAGCAAGGAGAGGAAAATCACAGGTGGAAAAAGAAGTAGCAGACAGGTTTGTTTTTCTGTTAGTTTGTTTTATGGGATTTTATTAATATTTGGAGATAGCACCATTTCTTTAAAGCAGACTTAAGAAAATTCAATGAACATCCTCTTTTGAAGTCTAAAATTCTATTAAAAAATGAAAAGCTTTATAAAATTGGGTGTTTTTTTTTTTTTTTTTTTTTTTTTTTTTCTTTCCAATAATTCCATTCAAAGGCAGGGAAAAAAAAAAGAAAAGAAAAAAAAAAAAAGAAAAAAAAGGAAACTATTCTGATTATGTCAAAACATTACATTCCTACCTTTTTTGGAATTAAACACTTAGACTTATCACTTTAATTTTTGCTATTTTTTAATTTAGATTCAGAAATTAGGTGTATCAACATTAAAATTGAATGCTATGGAAATCCAATATTTTGAATACCCTGAGATTATTCCTTTTTGATTATTTCTTTTTAATTATTTCATTTCATGGAGAATTTGAAAACAGTTTAATTTTTACAGAAAGTCAGAAGTAAATTTTGTATTATTAAAATCAATTGTGAAGTTAAATATCTTTTTTTCTGCATAGAGCTAATGTAGTGAAAGGGGGAAATGTTGTCAAAACCCAGTGAATAGCAGAACAGAGCAATTGTTCCTCTGAAGTTTTATCGTTGGAGAACCATTCAAGTAGGGATATCAGACTTGCTGTAACTTGCTTTCCAGGATAATGAGATGCACAGGAGGGAACATAGATTTGTCTCAGAGAAAAAAATGTACGAATTTTATGACAAACCAAGCCTGAGTTTTTGATTCCTTTTGAAAGCTTAATGGAAGTTTATTCAAAAGCAAGTTTTGCATTACCTACCATGTCCATCCAAATGATCTGGTTTCTAACCCCAGAGGTTAAGATTTGGTTCCAATGGGTGGAATTTAATCAGGACTGAATTAATTCCTGTCACTGTTTTTCCACTTGTCCCTTCTTGCAGTAGGTCTCTTTTCTGGTGGTGCTATCTAATACTGGTGCCCTTCCCATGGCTGGGTGAAAGAACCTTCTCTTCCTACCTACAGCCATCCGTAACAGTATCTCCCATTTCTTTCCCTACCTGACTCTCCATCTTTTTCGATATGTAAGTTAAAAATAACAAATAAAAAATCTTTGTCTTTTGAATTTCTTGATTTCCTCTCCATCCTGATATTAATATACTTTCAAAATTTTCTCTCTGTAAATATGTGACACAACACATTTTAAATGTATAGCCTTTATGTGATAGGCATTATAAAAAATGAAGTTACATTGTACTGTAAATGATGATACTTGAAAATACTCGTTTGCCTACATTCTTCCTCTCAACCTCTGTTCCTTTATAAGCACAGAATGGATCATGCTTAAGGAAAACAAGATTCATTTCCTCTAAAAACCTCAAAGCTAATGCATTATTATGTTTGTTACTGTGGTTTCTGTGAGAGGAGAGGCAGATGGATAACAATGTAGGCACTCCTAAAGCAAAGCATTTCCAAAGCAAGACCCAGATCAGTGTCTGTTTCTACCCTAGCTCTTCCTCTTGCTCTTTCCGTTTGATTCATGATAAAAAGTGTATGCACCTCCACAAAGGAAAAAAAAAAATTTCCCATACTAAGAGATTATGCGAGATTACACTTCTCTCAGAAACTGATTAGATGTGGCTGTGCTCTGTATTAAACAAACACATATAAAAACTCATAGCAAAATCCAGGCTTAACAGCCAGCTGCATGATGTGAGCACACATAGCCAGTACTGATATTGTTTATAGTAAGGACAGTTAAGATTTGTAGGCAGTGTGCACTTGGGCTCCACAATACAGCAAGAGTCACATATTTCAGGCAATGATATGGATATTCAAAGATGAGTACATTAGACTGTAGCCTTCTTTCTGCCCCAGGCTCTCAAGGTCATTCCCAGTACAGGCATATAACCTGATGTAAGAGATGCCTGCCAGACCTTGCTTTCTGCCCTTGTCATCCAGACCAAAGAAAGGTGAAACAAAGCAATGGCTGTGGCTTTGACTGTCTCTCCATCAGCACAAATAGTGGAAGTTCCTCTGGGCCAGGAGTGGGGATATCTCTAGGCTTGCTGCAGGTCACAGCTTGCATGCACATGAACTAAGTACCTGTGCCGATGAAACCTCTTGCACCAGCATGCTGCTTCTATGCATAAGTCCTGTATATAGAAAAACTATTCTGAAAACAAATGTAAATTCTCGTGATACAAATCTGCCATCCAAAAATCTGAGAAAGTCCTTTCAGAGCTTAAAAAATAAAACAGAGTTCCTTTTTAAAAGCATGATCACCAATGCGTTTTAACTAAATCAGTCTCTATGGTCTTGTCACTACCAAGACTAATAATCCACTATTCTTTCAACAGTCTTCACAATAATGGACATATTTTCAGCTTTCTCAGGTTAGGCAACTTATCAAAGAGAACTATGTGGCTCCATGCAGAGCTGCAAGTGATTCTTAGCAGCTTACCCTACAGTACATCATGCAGGGACTTGTGCTACATTCCCCTGGATTATGGACTTCATCAGAGTCTTTGAAATGAAGTAGCTATCCAATATATGCAGGGATCTCACAGGCAGCTAAAACTTTGTTGACATTGGAGAACTGCATGAATTTCTTTATTCAATAAGAAAATGTCTTATACATGTACACATGGACACATGTGCACACACACACCACCAGAGAACAGGGGTATAAATAAATCTGTGACATTATTACCTGAGATAGAAGAGGTGAGTGAAAGAGACCACACTTATTTTACCCCTGTTTTTCATTACATGGATAACCTCAGAGCAGTTCTTGTTAGCATTTAGAAAAAGGGAAAAATCTAGCCTCCTGCAGGGGAGCTATTATTGCTAGAATGTACTAGCATTATCTTGCTTATGGGGGGGCATATTGTTTATGCAGTCTATTTATCAGTGTAGGAATATATCTACCAATATAGCAATATCTCTGCAGTAATGGCATACAAGAATAAAAGACTTTTCATGAATAGAGAGTTCCTGCCTGTAGCATGTACATCTGAGATACTAAAGGATTATTTACCTATCATTAAGATATGGATTTTTTTATCTGGTCCAGTTTTTCTTGCAGCAGAAATCATATTAAACTCTCTAGCTATTATATCTAACATCCATTGGGCAGCTTTTCATTCTAGGTAACCTAATATAAATGAAGAAAATAAATCCACGACAATTTGTTGAGCCGTCTTTTTCTCACTCCCCCTTCTCCTTTTCCTGAATTAAATTCACATAATAAAATCCAAGGGTTGCTTTTCACTCACATCTGCTTCAATTAACGTGCATGACATTGTATGAAATTTTTAATGGAAGAAAAAACCCTAAAACACAATATTTTTAAACCATTGTGTAGGGAAAAATGCTGTGTATAATAAAATGTGCTTATTTGTCATGCAACAGTCAGATGGGCTTTAAAATGCAGTGTGAGCCTTCCTAGTGTTCCCTTTTTCTTATATCTTCCTGTTGTAGGAAGTATTTTGAAGAGACTCACGATTTCCGTGTAACAAAATATTGTTCTATAAAATTATCTTAGGAAGTGCTTGTTTGTTTGAAACAAACAGAATTAATAATAGTAATAACAGCATTAACAGTAATAGTTGTATAGTGCCTGAAGATTGCAGCCAGTCAAGAGATTGAAGCAGTATGGTGTGGGTTTTTTTTGTCTTAGATAGTAGCTTTTCTATCAATTAGTCAATTCTTCTTTTTTGAAGCTCTCTTTTTGTTGTTGCTGTTTCAGATTTCCCATTTTTGCTAAAAGAAAAGGGTAGTTTTTATATTGATAGAAGAATTCCATAGAAAAATATAAACAATGAAAAAAAAACCAAAAAACAGTTTGCTAATATTTTTGTCTAGGAGGAAGAATAATTTGTGACAGTTCTAAGAGGTAAAACTGATTGCACAAATCCATTAACAGCATGTTAAAATCAGCTCATTTACATTTTCTTTCTGTACCTCCAGTTTAATGTATCCCCCACCTATCCAATGTTGCATACATTTCTTTTTCACTCTGCTGTGTCAAAAACGCCATGATGATACAGAATCTGATTATATATCACTTTTTACCTCACTTCTGAAACTCCTTTTATGGAAGTGATAGAGAGTAAAAGGAGAATGAGGATGCTTTTCTACCCAAGACACCTGAAGTAAATACAAATTGCTCCTTCTGTTGTCCCTACACATATGGACTGAAATCTGCTCTGTGCCATATCAGTAAGTTGGTATCTATGCTGTTACACCACTGGAGCAAGAAGAGGCTGCAGTTAAAGATATAGCTGTGGACATCTGGCCTTAAAGATGAACAAGATGGAAGAGGGTATCTTATTTGTGCATTGAATTATTAAGTTGTGGTCTTTCCCAGCCAGTTGTGTCACATGCTGCCCTCTCCCAATCTGAAGTTATAAAAATAAAAGTGTAATTTTGCATGTAATTTTGGATGGTTATTTTCTAGCCATGCCTTGCTGTGTGCTTCCCTGTTAAATTCAGCCATGTAAATCAGAGCCCAAGTCCTTATAGAACTGCCTTTTTGAGTTCTAGAGAAACACTGCTGATGCTTTATTTGGCACCAGGGATATGCATAGGCCAAAGTCCTCCTCAGAGGTGGCAAATGAACTCTGTGCATGTCATGCGAGAAAAGGAGGAGCAGACAACACGAAACTGAACCACCCAGGAGCTCAAATGCGTTTTTTCCCTCAATTACTATTTGTTCTTTATTGACCCTTTTTCATCCTAATCTCTTTTTCTTTTGTAATGTATTTAGGAGAATGAAGTGCTCCTAATATGGCTGAATTGAAGACATTAGAGATTCAACTGACTTATTTAAGGGCTTGTGTTAACCTAAAGGTTATCCTATCTCAAAGCTTTCCTGAAAAACAGTCATATCTGTTATAATAACTGAATGTAGCTGAAATACTACACTTGCGTCTCGTATTCTACTTTTATAGATACATAATACACACACAATGATACTGTTTATTCATTCTGTTTATTGGTTCCAACATGATTTTTAATGTGTAACATAAAAAGAGGCTTTCAAGTTTAATTGCAGTGTCAGCCCTATCATGCTCATCTTTATCTCTGTCCTCTTTTACTTCGAGACTAGCACTTTTTTTTATAGGATATCCACACATAATAAAGCATCCAAACAACTTTTTCACGTCATCTTCAATGAATTCAGAGGATGCAACAGTTTGCATACTCCTCTGCACACATTTTATTACTCCCAATTTCATTCTACAAGGCTGAAGCGAATCATGTCATAAATATCTGTCTTGCACTCGTGAGCTTGATATACTATTCTCTTCCAAGATCCTCTTTATACTCATAACTTTAAAAACTGGCAAAAAGTATTCCATGTACAATTTTCTCACTTGAGAAAAATTTCAAAATGTTTCAGAAAATCCTGTTCTAAAACAGATTTCTCTCTATCCTTGGGTGTTATTTTTGGATAATCTGGGAATACAATTGTATGCAATAAACGTTTAAGGTCAAGCTCAGTGCTGGTCCAGAACTGACACTGAAATAAATGGATCTATGCTAGTTTATATCTATTGAAGTTCTGGCCCAATAAACATAGTGCAGAAAGCCTTTAATACAATTTTGTAATTTTAAGACTCCACCTAACTACAATTGTACCTACAATCATAACTACTTGTCAAGTATTTTTCTCATAAGCACAGTCTTGTAAATACTAACGTCACAAATTAAATCCATATGTAACTGGGTGCATCATATTGTTTATGCAAATTATGGCAGCATTTATTAACTTCAGCAGGCTTTGCTGACCACAGAAGTGAAGGTGGCTGTATTCTGAGAAGACCAAAATTGCTCTCCAAAATCAGCTCTACCACAGTATATCTGTACAATTAACTGTCTTTTCTCTGCCTCCTTACCTCCCCATACATCTTGTTACAATAAACACCTGGGTAGCTCATTTCATCATTTGTAATTTGTTGATGAGATCTATTGGGATATGAAAATATACTAGCCGCTTTGTAAGAAGATGGTCCTTCTACCATCTTCTTTCTTTGAATGCTTTTGTTCAGCCATTGTACGACAGATAACCATTACTGTGAGAAGACCATCAGCCTCTTGTGGTCAGATTTGGGTTTTGACTTTAAGCCTGAGACTGAAGTAGCTCTGTAATTTCTTTTCAGTTAAACAGACCAGTATTTCTGTAGATTGTTCTCAGCAGATTTTTGGCCCTACGTACTGGCATGTGGCACAAACTGATTTGGGAGAATATTTTTTTTTTGTACTTTGGATGTTGGAGGTCTTGTGAGATCATCTGTTTTTTTTCCTAAGAATTCTGCCATCTTGGGCCAAAACCTCATGAGAATAGTTGTTCTTGGAACATTTTTTTTTTTTCAATATGAAAACCAGGATGAGAAAAATAAGACATTTTTATTTGGTTTTGGATCTGTCCCACAACAAAAACTAAGAGTTTCTTTAAATATAAGTGCACTGGTCTGAAGCCTTCTTGCTTTCTTTTTATCCCCTCCTCCCTCTTAATGTTCAAAAAAGTACTCTAATTTCAGTAGTCACAGTAACATCATATTTTACAATTACTTTATAGACTGTATGACTTCTTTCTTTTGATTCATTTATTTTTTAATTAAGAGATAAATGTTAGTTAGGAATTCATGGCACCTGTACTGCTAGTGTAACATACTTTTTGACACTCCCTACCACCAAAAATCAAATAACAAGGTTCTGTTACTGTTATTGTTTTTCTCTTATTTCTTACATTAGAATGAGAAAAAAACATTCAAAGCTATTGAAGAGAAACAACAGAAAACTGAAAATTCATCACTTCTTTTGATCAGGCAGCAGAAGCCAATACCACAAGAGATGTGATTAGCCAAGAGTTTAAATTGTATTTAAAGAGAATATATATAGCTAACAAGACTGTTCCAATGTAATTTTATACTAAAAAACATCATTTAGAATAGATGTGGAAACTAAGCCAATCTCTGAGTATATAAAAGAGGAGGAATTTTTTATTTCTGGGAGTTGTTTTCTTCTGTAGTGGCTAACTATTTATTGAAAAGCTTTTCCCTTCAAATTAGCTCCTGAAGATGACCAGTTTGCCAGTTTTGAGTTTCATCTGATTTCCAGGCAACTCAGGTGTGCCTATGGTGTTGGGTCTAACTCTTCTGGCCCGAGGTAGGTACCTGCTGACATGGACAGTCTTCTGAAAGACAAATTCCCAACGGAAGCTAAAAGCATCCTGGAGTGATCTGAATCTGCTTAGGTAGAGGAACAGGAGTACTGTCACTTGGTTCTCCTCTCTGCTCAGTTTCCAGAACTTTCTCACCCCTTGGCTCCAACAGTCGCAGCTTGGGCTGTGTAACAAGCACAAAAGGTAGATTTCTGTGTCATAAAATTTAAAATCTTTCTTCTAAACTGTAATTACCAACAATATTACCCATTGTTCTGTAATGAGGCTTGATATTTTAAACTACAAAGGAGCACATTTAAGCATCGCTGGGCTTTGTATGTTTTTTTTTAATTCTAGAGTTTGTATTTTTTTCAGTTGATTAGAAACCTGAAGACAGGAACTCATTCTAGATACACAAGTGCATGCAGTATGGACATATCAAAGGGAATTAATCTATACAGATACAGATAAAAGAAGCAGGAATAATTGTATATAGGCAATGGATAAGAGAGGAGGGAAGACAAAAGGCAAGAAATAAGTCAAATACAAATAAAAGAGAATATGAAAAGACTATTGTATTATGTTAACGCTATGTGAAATTAAAGTACTTTAAGATCCTCAGATGTAAGATACTGTGTAAGTATAAAACATCATAATTTTTTTTTTTTTTCTCCCTGAAATTTGAATTGAGTTGACGCAGTCTGAAAGCAGCTTCAAAATATGATTATATGAGACTATGGACACAATTTCTGCCAGGTAGCATGAATTTCAACGTATTGCTATGTTATTAAAAGGAGCCAGCAGTGTGAACTGCTATATTATTAACATGTTGCATTAATCTTAATGGTTAATCCAGTATTCATATTCATATTGTGGGCTTTTCTTCTAAGAGAGAGTAACAGCTTTCTAAATGCTTTTCATATTTCCAGGAATAAAATTAAAGCATGTTTAAATACTTGTTAGAAACTGTGTGCAGAATTCTGAGTGAGTTATTGCATTGTATCAGGACCCTTAAGAGATTCAGCTGAGAATTAAATTATGTAAACAATGCAATATGTGTGTGCATCTACAGCTGTATATCAATATCACCTATATCTATGTATACAAATATCCTTATCCTTTTCTGTCAGTCTGGAATGTGTTATACTGGAGATGGTGAACCTTTCGAAAGAAATGCAAGACATGTTTTTAATGTTGCTTCAAAATTCAGCTGCAAACCAAAAAATGGATAAATACGTCATTATATTTTATAAACAATCTGCTTTCTGATAGATTATGATGCAGCAACATTTCATTATTTTGTTAGTTTGAGTATGTGTGTGGGGAATGAATTTAGCAAAAGGAATCCATTCAGAGTAACGTATCCCAAGTGAGATTGGTTGATAACCTGATAACTGTAACCTCTGCAGTTACAGTGAGAAGTTCTAGCTCGGGTGCAGGAGAGGAGCACAGATGCCAATCAGAGGCTGTGAGGACACCCACCTCTGCCCCTTGGTCTGGAAGGGAGCTGTACTGGAGCCCAATGAAGGCCCCACATTCAGACTGGCAGCAGGTTCAGATTGGATTTCCTCTCTACAGCTGCTCCACACTCCACTTGCATCATGTCCAAACATCTGGCTTTAATGTGAGTAGAGTGGATTTCAAGTACTCTTCTCTTTGTCTCTTGGTGTGTATGTACGTATGTAATCGTTCTTGAAAACTTTATTCTTTCCTATATCTTTCATTTATTTTTAAATGTGTATAATTATGAGCTACGTGACTGATATAGATCCTGTGTTCTATCTTCTACTCTGCTTTCAGAATATGCTCTTACTAGTGTTTGTCCTGAAAACAGATTGAGGACTTAAATATTGCTAGCCATCAACCTGTTTTTCACAGATTATTTCAATGTTAGTAATGTAATGTTTCTAAGGTGCAGAAACACCAGCTGATAGCATCATTTTTACTTTACTTTTTTCTTTTATTCTTTTTTTTCCCAAAAAGGGCAGGTAGATAAAAATCATTTATGTCACCATACAGACTCATTTTTGAACTGTTTCTTAGCAGTTTTTGTATATTTCATGCCATTTATGATGTCCTATGTCTTATATAGATTGAGCAAAATATTAAATTTCATGTGGGAGAATGGGAGAAAAAACAATACATGAAACCAGAGGGTAAATAGCTGGTTTGCTTATCATGCCTCCCAGTTTGATTATGGTAGGTTCTGGAGACCACAGGTGGAGGATACTGAATTATAGCAAATAAAAGACTGAAACATAACAAAGCTACCTGAGGGTTTGGCTGCAGTCCCTGTGCAAACTGTGATTAACTGAATACCTGCCCTGGAATGCTGGTTTGGCAAGAGGTTATACGCACATGAATGAATCTGTCTGCATACTTAGACACTGCGGTTAAACTTCTTTCTCATAATAATAATAATAATAATAATAAAATTTTTAAAAAAAGGATGGGGGGTGTTACTATTCCCAAAGTAGCTGAATACAGTTTTACTCTTTCTGTTTAGAATTAATCATCTCCCTATCCTCACAAGAAAATTGGGGTGATGAGTGTCCTACACCCAGAGAGAATGGGAAGAATGGATGAATCATCCAAGAGCATTTGGTTGCATTGGGGGCAGCTAGGTTGGCTTTCTTCTTAAAAATCTCGATGCAAAATAGAGACAAATCCTCTCTTGGCATAAAGAGATGAGAGACAATTGACGAAAATCCATCTGTGAGTTAAAAACCAACTTTTTCAGAAGGACAAGAGAGGGCTAAAAGCAGATTGTGAGTACATTAGGGTTTGTCTATGTGGAAAAACCAACCAGCACAGTGACAATGTTTCTGCTGGAGTCGTCCATTTGGTGAAGACACACCCTTACGCTTGCAGGCCCCTTCAGAAATCCAAGCTATAAATTACCTTTCAGCATAATATAAATTAATCCTGGAAGGTAGTTGATGGGTTTAGGAAGACTAGACACAAATTATGTGTTAGTGTCTATTAGACTGACTTCTATATGATCTCAAACTGGATAGGATTGTGTAGGACACAGTACAGTCACAGGGGAGAAGTCATGGCTTGTTATGAAAGAGTTTACATTCTGAATATGTTCTGTTTTTTTACTTTATTTTTTTCATCCTTGACATGTATATTCCATATGTTGCTAACAGTTGGGATCCTGGACATTAATCCTACATCTGCAGGGTGAACCTAAAGCCATTCTACTCCATTCCCCTTCTCCCAGCAGAGAGGGACAGAGTGTCTTAACACTTTTGTTACAGAGCAGTTCCAGGTAGGAACATGACAGCAAATGTGTCCTGCACACAGCAGCAGACTATGGCCCTAATTACATCTGGCTCGTGTGATGTAAGATGGCTAGAAGTTTCCTGTGCCTTTCCTTATGTAGACATGCCATGCATGAACATGTAGGGAAGGAACCTCGCCCTTCATTTATAATCATGCCATGAGCTCATCTGTGCTCTAAAAGGGTTTATTGTCCAAATCTTGTTGGGTTTTCTCCAGGAAAAATTTTTCCCTGTGTGGAGAACTGGCCCCAAACAAACAGCTTTTCCACTCCTACATTTACTTACTTTCTTTCTGACCCTTCCCTTATTTTAATCTTCTTATTTCCTCAACATTTTCTGCTAACTGCTTTGTAAGCTCAATACTTCTCAGCAGCAGAGGCAGCACTGACCTATTTTGCCTATGTCAGGATGAAGGATACCTGCTACATGCAGCTACCAAGAGAATGAGAAGACATTCTCCTCCAAAGCTGCATCACATAACCTGATTTTTCTCATGTGTGGCAGAGGCAGCATCAAGACTGTTGTTTGTTTGTTTGTTTTTGTTTTGTTTTGTTTGTTGTTTTTTTTTCTATGGTGGGAACAGTGCTGGTGTGACTACTTAGTATATCCAACAATCTGCTCCTCTTTACCTGTTATGCCAAATAATCAGCTTATGATATGACTTTAAAGCCAATGAGATCATGTTAAATCTATGTTGGAATTGTTTTCTTCTGTGTGTCCTACCCAGAAACACCCCAAACCATTCACACCACTGCCATTTACTTATTTGCTTTTTTTTGTTATTATTATTATTTCAAGATTTTCCAAAAACTTCTAGACATCTTTCATTTTTATTACAACAGGCAATGAAATCTCATGTAAGTGCATACCATCTACACTCTCCACATACAGTTGTACATTATACATAATAAAGCCACATACAGCAATTAAATTCAGTCATTTGGTGGAAAATGGCCAGTTTGTTTTGCTTCTACTTGTTCTGAGTAAAAGACTCCCCCCTTCTTCATCTGAATAGGCAAGATTGACATAAAAAAGTACTTCAAGAGCTGAACTCGTCTACTGAACACAAATACAGTGAATTTCTGTATATCTTTAAATGTTTTATATGTCCTAGTCATATATAATTTATTGTGTTGTGAAGCTGAGCCCTTCTTTGAATGAAAATTTTACTGTCAGAGCCTGGGGTACTTTAGTTTGATGATTTAAAACTCCCAATACGCTCGTAGCAAATAGCACTTTTTATTACAGCATGTTTGTCCAAGAGGTCAACTCTCAGCACAGCAGGATTTTTTCCCACTGTAGAATTATTTCTGATGGCAAGACATCTCTTGTCTTAATTCATCTGGTGCTGAGTGTAGTAGCCTACACAGTCTTAGAAGCTCATTACAGACTGGACCTGCCATGCACAAGAAAAGAGAGAAAGCTTCACCTTTTCTTATGCAAGCATCCTTTCTAGCAGATTATGCAGCATGTTAAATGCTGCATGTCTGCTTATGCTGCTTTGGTTTTAAGATTCCCATTTATAGTTTTGCTCCAGTATTTCATTTTCTCAGAAATGATGTTGAATTTAAGCTGCCTGGTGATGATAGTAAATTCATTTCTAAGATGAGTAAAAGTGACTAAAATTATGTGCATGTTTCCTGTGAAATATTGTATACTGAGCAGGTCCTAGATTAAAAGACAAGCTTGACTTTAAAGGTAATGTGATTAATTTCCTCAGCCAAAACCAGCTAGATAGTTTTCATGCTTATGTTGATATAATAGAGGTGCCCTATTACACCCACTTACAGTCTCCATCCCTTTGCCATTAGCCCCTGCTGAGCCTATTAAGTTGGTATCAAGTCAACTTGTCCCTTAGTGATAGTACACAAACTCTCAGAGTGCTGCAGAATTCTGCATCTGTCCTCTTACCTGTCACTTCAGCCTCCTTTTACTGATGTTAAAAGAAATCTTTACTGTCAGTCATATAACCAATTCACTTTGTTCACAGGCTGTGACAACCTTGTTGTGTTTCTCCCACCACACAACCGACTTCTGTGAATTAGTATTCTCAAAATTTAGACTAGCTCATTAGTGTGAATAAATTTGAAAGGCTGCTGTTCAGAGTATTTTTTTTTTTTTTTAATGTAGCTTGGCTTTCCTTGGATATAATTTAGGTATCTTTAGAAAAAAAAAAAATAAAACTCAGCTCCCGAGTATTCACTTTATGATTTCAGAGCCAAAGGGTCTTTCAGTTGCTTCATTTGAGATACTAAATTAAATCTTCTGAGTTCCCTATTCCTTACTTTTAGTTTCGTATAATTGAAAGACTGTCTATATTTCCTGAAAAGCAAACAGAAATTCAAGTTCCTCCCTCATTCATCTTTATGGCTGACCATGTCCACCAGACCAGCTTGTTACCACATCATCACAAAAAGTTTAATGTAATGTAGCCTCTCTTTCTCTAGTAAAGACATCTAATCCTACCTGCCTATTTGGTAAATATGAATGTCATTGAACTCTAAACCGGTATGATTAAATCTAAATTCTCCAGAACTGGGCAAAGAAACCACTGCTTTTGTTCTTGTTATCAAAGTCCAACTAGCTATTTAGTTCATTCATGAAATCATGAAGATATTGTCACTCCGTCTTGTCATGATACACCAAGTACCGAAGAGTTCAGTACGGAGTGCCTTGCTCTCATTCTAACCTCTGTCTTCAAGGAAACTCTCTGCTACTGGCAGTAAGAAGATATGAGGACACTGTTTTGAATTGTGCTGGCTTTCCAGGGCATTACTGTTAGGAAACCATAAAGGGCAGAAAAGTGATTTTCCAGAAGCAGTAAGCTATAGAATAATTTATGCCAGTAGAGTACCTTTCACAGGAGAATTTCAATGTTTTATAAACAAATTAAATATTGAAGTAAACAATAATGACACAGAGATGAAAAACAGAATACAGGGGAACAAGTTTTTTCCATTGAAGTTTCTTTCTTGATGCTGAAATTCCACAGATTTCATTGGAATCCCTTCTGAGTTATCTTGGCAATAAAAAAATCCAACTCAGAATCTAGAGAGGTTGAATAATTTACCCAAGGTCACGTCAGTAGCACTTGAGCCTCAGAATGGAGAACATAGGTCCTCAAAGTTTTGCCTAAAAGGAGCTCATAATGTCTTCACTATTAGCTATAAAATAAAAATATAAAAATATCTTTGCATTAACATCAGCACCTTTAAACAAAAAATGAGAGAGCTTGGCCAAAGAGGTTTGTTTAGCTGACTGCGGAGTCAGGGTGGGAAAATATAAATCAGTTGGATGAAATCATCCTTTGCTGCAGACTGGAGAAGTTTGTGTCTCAAGGAAATGGACATTAAAGAAATCAGAGACACTCTCAAGAGTTCAGGGTGGATATAACTGTGCAATGGAGCAGAACAGGTTAAAAATCCCAATCTAAGGAAGCATTAATACGCAAAATTGTAGGGAAAAGGTACAATATAATAAAAATAATGTAGTGGTGCTCTAAGTATGTATTTGGTGTACTCTGAGTCTTTCTATAGAGTAAAGCTGCCCTCCTCATGTCACCATCTTTCTCCCTTTTTATCTCTGTCTTGTCTTCCGCTTAAGATAGCTGTCAAAATACAGGTATTTTCTGCCTTATCCCAGGCACAAACCATGATATTGAGAACACAGCTCATGCTTTATCACATGATAGTGGTCAGTTTTAAGTATGTTCTGTGGTCACTTCTCAATTGGGCATACCTGCACTTCTCTTCATATATCTGTGCCTACTGAGGATATTCTAGCTGCTTATACAAATCAGCTTCTTCCAGTTTACATCTCGAATCTTAATGTAAATTACTGCTGAACGCAACAACAACAACAACAACAAGTACAACTAGCAGGATCTGTTTTTTTCTAAGTCTGATTCGTAAATGTTTATTTATGGTGGCAACTGCTATGCACACATATGTATATGTTTCTGTTGTCCTTTTTTTTAGGATACCTAAGCTAAGGGGATTTGCAGGGCAGCACTCCAGCTTAAACCTTAGTCAACTCATTCCTAATCAGAGTACTAATTAGAAGCATCAACATCTCCTAACTATTAGTCTGCCAGAGGAAAAAATAAGGTCCATAGCATATCCATAGAAAATAGTGAGAAACTTACAAAACCTGCTGTAGCAAGTTTCAAAACTTTGAAACAATAGGAAAAGGGGGTGTTGATTACTGTAGTTGCAAATGCTTATAGTCCATTACCACATGATTTAGTGAAATATATGTACAGTATTAAAAACTGGGGGGGCACTATATGTGATGGTTACAGACAAGGAGATACCTCTATCAGCAGGGATTTTATGACTCTTGTTCCCTGAGAGAACTTATACTTCCTAGTCAGGGCATTGCCACTGCCCCCATTCCATGGCAGAGGCTGTTTCTGTGCTGCCCTGCAGCAAGAAGCCTCCATAGCCACCTCAGTTCCCAAACCAGTTCAGGGCCAACCCCAGATTACTCTCCTAAGGGGAAAGGGCTGGAAAGCTCTGTATTTGAATACTCATGTTTCAGTGTGCCCAGATTTTGGGTCTGGTCTGACAACCTCCAGCTATGTGTTTTGCTTTTGCCCTGTTGATATGAGGCTGACAGTGAGCAAACAGCAGATCGAATGAGTCCAGTGCTTCCAATAGCGCCACATGGTAAGATCTAAATGTTGCTTACTGAGAGATGATGGATCTTATTGGCAAACTGAGCTGGAATACAGTGAGGCTACTTTCAGAGGACACGTGACAATGAGGAACGAAGTCAGTGGAGACCTTTAGAGTTTCTTCCAGGAGTTATCATCTCTCTCAAGTAAGTGGTGTTACACTGATATGTAACCCACAGAGTGTTTGCTTCCTCAAGGCCACCAAAAGATTTGGCAGGATAAGAAACTGAACTTCAGCCTCCATGTTCTGGGCTGTGTTGTAATCGTTAGATCATTCTTTTTCCTTTAGTCACAGTACTGAAACACAAGGGTTGATAAAAAAGGCAAACTATTGTTACTGATATCAAGAGGGCATTTTCTGTGAACTGCTGAGTGGTCATAAAGTCCATGGAAATTCAGATGCACTCTTCATCAAACTAGATTGAGCCCCCAATACGGGCTTAATTTAAGTATCTGAAGTTCAAGGGCTTTCTAGTTCTACAAAACTGAACTCTATTGGGTAAAAACAATCATTGGGCAATTAAGCTTTGTATCATAATAGAAGGCAATTCCCCTCAGGAATAACAAAGTGACAAACTTTAAAAGGGCAGATTTTAAAACTATGAGGAAAATGGTTAACAGCAGGCTGAAGGGCAAAGTAAAAAAAACTTTAAAACCACAGAAACAGCCTGGAGGCTATTCAAGAACATTGTGTTAGAGGCACAGATGGTTTGTGTATCATTGAGAACAAAAACAAAGTAAAGTGGTGAGAAAAAAAAACCATGGCTAAGCAGAGAAGTGCAGGGCTTTATTGAGGCTGAACAGGCATCCTTCATAAGCAGAAAAGCATCCTGAACAGCCTAAACAGATCAGGCCATCACCTACATTGTTGACATACAAGTCCATAATGACAAGACTAGTAAGGAAGTGAGTGGCCAGCTAGAGGTATGGAGGAGCTGGTGAGTGTAGCCTGAGCCATCTGTACTTGTGCTATGTGATTTTGTCATGCTAAGTATGCGGCAGAAATGTCTCATTGTCTTCTTGACATTCCTTTGGATTCTCACTCTTTTTATACAAAATAAATAAATAAACAAATAGATAAAAAGCAAAAGCCATTAAGGGAGATTAAACAGGGCAAAAAAAAAAAAAAAAAAAAAAAAAAAAAAAAAAAAAAGATTCTGATGGTAACAGCCACAGGCTTCTTGCCAGAGCTGTCTCCTATCTTCTTCTTTCTCTCCAGGCCAGCTGCCCCTGGCTACTTAGGTCTCAACTGCTCTGTCCTGTCCAAAAAAAAGGACCATCTGCTTTGAAATAATCTGGGTTGGATTATTCACTGAAAGGCTCAAATTCCCCTACTAACAAACATTTTGCACCAAACTACTCTGATATGCGGATTCGATTATTTATTAAGACCAGTCCCAATATAAAACAGTATGCTAAATGAATGTGTCTCTGCAAGAATCACATAGATGAGTACCACGAAGACTTTCAAGGATGAAGTGGAACAAACTTCAGATATATATTTTCTGAGAAATTTTTGTCCCATACAAGATAAGAAATGATACTGTGGCAGGTTAAAGGACTAAGAGAAATGAAAGCAACCAAAGTTGACATGGATTAAATTGAGAAATTCAAGCTTAGCGCTTACTAGTGGTTTCTCAATAGCTAATGTAGGATGTGATGAGACCCCAAGGCAAATCCAGCAAAAGAATATCTGTGGGTTGCTGTGCCTGCTCAGAAGTTAATTTGAGAAAAGTAAGCTTAATTTGAAGACATGCAAATCATTTGGTTTAATTATTTCAGAAGAAGATCTATTCCGTTGTGTCAAAGTATCAGGTATTTGTTTGAAATGGGCTGAAGATGGCAGAAAAATGAGAAATAAATGCAAGAAACACTACCTAACTAGACAGACGTTGAAACAATTTCAATTCTTCCACGTCTCTGCCAAGAGATGGCAGGAAATGGAGGGAGATCTTTCTTTCTATAATCGTCCCTCAGCATATCTGAGACTGTTTGTCCTTTCCCAGTACAGCTTTTGAAAGAATAGGTTGGGTGCTCCCTACCACTTCAGTCAGCTAATTAAGCATCTTCCAGTGAGGTGGGAACAGCACCTGGAGGGACAGAGCTTAGTTTGGATGTAGGGAATGAGTGAGTCATAGGTACAGATCAGCAAATAATTGGCTGTGAAAACGTTTGGTTTATGTGGGCAGACAGGATAAACTTTCGACACTGTTGACCTCCAAAACCCCTGTGTACTTCATTAATCATCCTGTACACAGTTGAGAACTTTCAGAACATCTGGTGTCTTTTGGAAGATCTCAAGTGTATAGAAACTTTTGTGTTTAATTTCAAATCACTGTGAACTTTAGAACAGAAGCTGAGACTGAGATTCCACATCACTCACAAAATAGAGGAATTGTACATCTTCTGTCCTTAACAAGGGATCGTTTGGGGTTTTGCATTTTGTTTTCATAGCTTAAAGGAGAAACTATGTGCCACCAATCAGCCATTGCACACACAAGTACATACACTATTATACATGACTACTTCTCCAATGCTTCTTTTAAAGCACCTCGGACACTTCAGTTTGAATGGCACGTTGATGAGACAAATGTTTTCCTTGAAGAAAGAGAAGCCATAGAGATTTGTTAAAAATTCAAAAAAGAAAGATGCTGTGAAAAGATTAAGATCAATTACAGGAAGTAATACATTCTCCTAATCTAATACAAACACAAAAAATGTTAGGCCCCTTTAGAAATCAGGATGTGTTTTTTTTTATCTTCTGTGAATGTATATAGTTCTATTTATGTATGTGTCCGTATCTATAGCTATATTTATTAAAATATTATTATTTATGCTCTTGTGTGTGTATACACCCTTAAAAAACAAACCCATGACCATAAATCATCTCAACAGAAAAAACAAAAAGTGGACTACTGTGCATCTTTATTTAAAATACATAGGATGCCAAGACAAAAAAAAAAAAAAAAAAAGAAAGAAAAAGAAAAAAAAAAGAAAAAAAAAGAAATACATATTGTTTTTGAAGCTGAAGCATCAATATGGTTGTAATTTTAATGTTTCTTGCTGGAAAAAGGTCATCTTTGGCGAGGTCGGGTTTTTCTTAAGGTCATTTCACACTGAGATATCTGCCTGCTTTTGACATTTCATCTAGAAGAGGCACAACTATTCTGACACATGAAATGGGTTCTTTGCAAACCCAATGGCTATTTCTATCAACATCTGTTATTCTTACACAAAAGGGGAATATGCATTGATTGCAAACAAGGCATTGCATTTTTTTTAGAATATTAATATCTATATTGTACTTAAAGCCACAGCAATGTCTATCTGAAGCAGAGAATAAAACATTGGTCTATAAAAGACTGGAAAAAAATAGCCTCTTGTCATCTTTTACTCACAAACAAAATTAAACAAATTTAAGGATGTTAATTGTTGTTGGTAAATTGTAACACTGCTTTCTGAAAAGCAGCAGGGCAGAGAAATTCACTGAGCATTTGTGTAATTACTTTATGATATTGGCAGAGAAAAAGCACAATAAAATATTTCTTAACATTTTGTGTGGGATTTTTAAATGCATATTCATTTACTATATTTCAGTTCTCTCTAGCACTGACTAAGACAGGAAAAAATCTGTAGCTATATAAACACTCAATCTTGTACCCCCATATTTTTAAACCCCAGAATTTGTATGTGTTTGTGGCGTGGCATCCATACAATTAAAATAAGCTCTGTCGAAGTAATTTATCATGGGGACTATTTTATTTTTCTGTAAAGCAATCCAGGATTCCACTGGCTGAACCCCTGTCTGGTTCAGGAGCATTTTGCAGAATTCCCTTCCTTGAGATCTGCACAGGAAAGAACATAGCTTTCTGCATGCTCCTCATCTGCAGACAGCTCAATTAAGTCTTGGACAATCTAAAGCAGAAGCTTAATCATTCAGTAGTTAGGATTTGCTAGCTGAGTGCTGTGACCAGTCATGTGGTATTATATCTGTTTCCATATTGATGGTCTGTTCTTTGCAAGCTATTGCTTTCTTCCAAAATGAATGTCATTTTATCAGAAAACAGGCTTTGTTTTCGGAATATATTCATATGGCAAGCACCCAAATCTGCTGTTTGTGGATGTTTGTAGGAACATAGCTTTGCTCACATGAGTATTTGAGAACAGTGAATAACAAAGGATACAAGAAAGCTGAATCCAACCCCAGTTCTCTAATCAAGCAAGCTGCGAGTGAACAGTTTTTTTTTACTCTCTACTGGCTCACTGAACTTGTAGCACTAGTAAACTCTGCAGAATTGGAGTTACTGTGCTTCCCTGCTTGCTAAATGTGTCATATTTAACTTCTCTGCAGTATGAGGATACATGGCAGACATTCACAGAAAACTACAGGTGCTGCTTTTCTGAACTGAAGCCATATGTCCATAGGGCATTGAAGAGGTTAACATCCAGGTGTTGGAGCTTTATTGTTGGAACATGTTCTGTGTTGCTTCCAGACTTTGGCCTTAAATATATTCTTTTAACATATTTTATTAAAGTGTCATGATTAGATTTATTTAATGCACAGGGTTCCAGAGCATGTCATCTTTGTGGATGACCGAAAAATACTTCATCAGCTTTTGTAGCTTCACAGTACAGAAGGTCGATTAACTCTTATTTCACACTAATGCATACCTGTTTGAAAACAGGACTTGAATGTTCTCAGTTTGTGCATTAACTGATAGAGGGAAAGCACAAATGCTCTCATGTTCTGCAGTGTTACATTTGATTGGAAAATAATGCTTGGGGTCTGAATATGCTAAAAGAATGTCAAGAAAACATTAAAGCACCCTTAACTTGGCCATTTTTTTCCCTGAGGCATTGCAGTTATCATATGAAATGTGTGGCCTTTTCTTATATGAGTCCAAAGGAGTAGTAACTGCTGCATAATGGTACAAATAAAAATAATGATATACGATTAATAGCATCTCTATTAGTTGTACTTATTCCCATATAAAACCTGGAATGCCAGAATAGATGGCTTTCCAATATGATCATTGGTGCATGGCAGTTGGCTAGACTATGGTCCTGAGATAAAAAGAAGCACAAAAATTAGCAGTTTGGATTGCGCTAAGTATAAATTTCAAGCATCTTTGTTTAAGTGAGTGGTGCACATAGAATTTAAAATAAGTAGGAACAAGAAGACAGTATGGTGTATAACGGAAAAGCAAAATCAAATTCATGTCCAGCAATGATTTATCACATAGGACAGCCTGAAGCCTCTTTCAGGTGTCAGATTGTGGCTAAGCATAGATAAGGGAGGCTATGGGACAGTTGTCAGTTGATAGCTAGTGAGAATTTTAAGGCTGGGTATATCAATATGGTGAGCATATATTGTGCTGTTAGGCAGCCTAGAAAGAATTATAGGAAAATTGTATAGTGGAGACCTATGTAGCTTCCTCAATATGAACTAGCAACTTCAAACTAAAATGGGCCAAGCTTTCTAAAATGGCAGATCTTTTAAAACATCTCCTCCATGCTGGCTTACAAATTTTCCTCCTCTGGCAATAACTCTCTCTTTCTGTACTGAAAGCTGGCAGACTGGATGACCCCAGCCTTCTTCGCATTCTAATAGGATTTGATTGGATGATGAAGGTCTGCACCGTCTGAGAAACTGATCAAGGATAAGCCCAATAATAGGTTCTATTTAAATAAGTAGAAATAAAAATAATTCAATGTATGTGGGTGTAATTTTCTTCCAGAAGGATATTTCAGTGGGCAGAAGTTGTGCACATGTATTTGCTACTGAAGTATATCAGCTACCTTGGAAGGGGAATGGACACATTGGTACTTGCATGTCTTTATTTCCCTGCCCCAAACAACTAAAGCCAAAATTTGAGAAAATGGGGCAAAAAGGGTATGCAAATACTTGCATTGATTTGAATAGCAGGATGATAGTTATCTTCAGTCATTGAGGTGGGTGGGAACCTGACAATGAATTCATGGATGAAGTGCTGAGTGAGAAAATCACTGCTGAAGAGAAGGGTTACTTACCACGTGGAAAACATGCTCTCTATGTCAGTGTTTGGTAGGCTAAGGTAGGCTGAGAAATATGCAGAAGAATAATCATAGAAAGATTATGAAGAAGATGGGAAAGAGAGGTGTCTGAAGTAACAAAATTCCTCCAAGGAAGAGAGCATGCTCATTGCTGTTGTTGCTGACACCACTGCATAGTGACCCGTGTCTTACTAGAGCACCACACTGTGGTTTTAAGATTTCTTTAATCCTTATCCTTCAGCCCTCTATTTTAAGGACGGAACAAAGGTATAATTCTGAATATCTTTCTCATCAGAAGATAGTGATTGAGATTTCTTCTTCCATTTTCATCCTTTGTTGATTGAGTTGTCAAGTACCCAACCTTGGCAATAGAAGTTGAAATGAGCAATGTCTTCCTAGCTTAGCCATGCTGTGTCAGTACTGAATAACCGAGCCTTATCGACTACATGCTGAGTCTGACATTCAGCTGAGTTCCTTTGGAATTTTTATCACTATTTTTTCTATGACACTCAGAAATGTCTTACCCATGATGTGAACTATTAAATTCTGCTTTTTTTTTTTTTTTTTTTTTTTTTTTCCCCTAGATACTCCTAGAAAGCACCCACCTTTGGAAGAGTTCTGTCTTTGTCAACAAGTATGTGTAACAAACTGAGGCCATTCCCAGGGATAGCAGTCTGCAAATTCCACTATATTATTTCATCATTCCTTGGAGTATCTCTGTTGATTTATTGGACATGAACGTTTATAGCACAATCTAGCATCACTGCCATGCTTTAAACACTCATTGAAACTCCTATTGGTGGCAGAAGAAACGTTAGAAAAATATTTTGGTACCCAAGAGTCTCTGTCAATATTGAATAGTGATGTAACATGATATCACTCATACTGCAAAGATAACATACACATTGATGGATTCAGTCATTGGATCATTGGATCCAATACATATTGATGGGTACAATAAAGTAATTAATGCCATCTCCAACTCCAAATTTGCAGTATACTGAAGCAACAGAAACAAAAATCAGAACCCTGGCGCAGCATGTCCCAGTAGTGATGTTTTATGGACCAGTTTTGTCTTTTATTAGCTCCTAATAAGCTGATAAAGCTGATTAATTCAGAATCATATTTATTTTAGCCTGAATGGAATTCGCTTTGATTCCTTTGCCACTGATGCCTTGATTCACTGAGAAAACATAAACATTAGGAAAATCTCAACAAATAATGCCTTGATTAATTTTGCATGGGAAGGGGAGAGGGAGGCTAGGAGGAGAAAGGGGAAGGAAACACAATTCACTTGGCTGTCATCCAGTGTAGATGCTTCTGGATCTGATGCCTTCAGTTTGTTTCCCATCACAGATGTTTGATATTGCTTATTATAACTGTGTATTTCCACTACTGTCCAAAAAAAACCCAAGGCTGTTTTCAGAACAACACAAACTGTCTTTACATGACGTATTCATATGATCTCACAGTTTTGAAACCATTCTGGTACAGAGACACACTGAAGGGCCATAGACGCCTAAATTTTGCCCTCCTTCTATCCCTATGTGTTTTTTTAGTCCCTATGAATAGATTAATCAAGCACACGTGGGCACACAGGTTTTGCATATAATTTTACCCAGACAACATCTTACTAAGCTATCAAAAACTAGCCTCTTTTAGGGAAAACAAAGACTACCTATTAAACCTCTTAGGTCAATCACCTCTCCTTCATTAATATGTTCTGGTTGTTGCTCCCACTAATGTATATATATTTTTATTTCTGTCTTTCATTACAGCTATTAGAGAGCACCATAACAAACCACCTCTGGCACCTCATCTTCAATCAAAAGACGAATCACTATTCTCTAGAGTACCCAGCTCCACATTGTTAACATTCTGTCCCCGCCTATCTTCACCTCACCTTATCTTATTTCTTGTTTATGTGAAGAAGTCTTTTCTCCTTTCCTATTTTCTTTTAATGGAAATAAAATTAAGAAAATAATTTAAAAAAAAAATCCTAATTTTTCCATCAGGAGCAGAATGAGCATCTGCATTTTTTCACCCTCTTTTAGAGGCCACTTTTAAAGCTATAAAAATATTCTGTGTGGATTAAACCAAACTATGTTCTGGGGTAAACTATCAAAGATCAGTACAGCTGCATGGCATTTTAGATAGAAAGAACGTGAACCTCTGCGTTCAATTTGTATGTTGTTTACCAGAAAATAATATATATTTTTTTCTGAATCTATACTTCAATATGCTAATACAAAATTCTAAGTGTGAAGAACAATGAATAATGACCATGATCAATTATTGTTATTTATCACTATCAGCACTATTTTTTTTACACCAACCCACAGACCCTGCAAGAGTGAAAGAAAAAGAACTAACTTCTTCCTAAAAAGTAGTTACACTTTAATCAAAGCATTAACCACAAGTCACTAATAAACAGTGAAAATTCAACATGAAAATGCAGGAATAACCCCTCAAAATTTTAAAGCCAACAAATAGATATAAAACTACGTCATATTTATAAAAGAATTTGCACATCTTCAATGCAACCTTGTCCTTGATGTGTTAAGCTAGAGACCTCTAAAAGCTATGCTGAGAACTAAGGAGATTTCAGATGTCCTGTTGATGAAAGAAGTGCATATCAGACTTAAGTTTTGGGAAAAGCAGTTATTTCCAATTGTTTCAAAATCATTTCTGTTTTTTTTCAGATATTCTGCCATCATGCCTAATGGTCATGAACTTCCCCAAGCTTTCTTTATTTTAAAATTCACAGTACTAAATCCTATTAAAATACATGGTGGAGTTGAGCTGGAAGTTTTTTTCCAGATATTATTTTCCCTGCAATGAATGTATAATAAAATCGTGTGCGTGTTTTCAATAACCTTGCAGATATTCAAAGAAAATGTACAAGACTTTGCTGTCAGCTTAAGGTTTTCTTTGGAGAGGTAATAAAGTTTAGGCTATCAGATCACCAGAAGACAGGGCCCCCAACAGAACATTTTTACACATTACACATATGTTTTCATTTTGGGTGATAGATAATTGCCTTTACATTAGGTAGAGTGGATTTTACCTACTGATACATCCCTCAAAGTCTGTGGCCAGAGGGTAGTTGATTCATTTTTATAGTAACAATGACTTATTTGTGGTTACTGAGTCATGCAATAATAATAATAATAATAATAGTAATAATAGTAATATATATTTTTTTCTATTTTTACCATATTGTTTTGCATGCATGGTATTAAAACTGAATTGCATAAACTCTGCCACTAAATCTACATACACAAGAATCCTGTCTTGTTTCAGCTATAAAATAGGACATTATTATGCTATAACTGGGGTTTTACTTGTTTGAGGGCTCTACCAAAGATGATTGCGTCAGTGTGTATTCATAAATAATCCATAATATTTTCATTGCGCTAGGACATCTTTGTATGCGCACAGTCTAATTTTGAAAGAATAATTCAATAAGAGATATCACTTTCTTTAATTTCACCTATCATGAAAACTTTGTCAAAGGTAACTTCCTTTCTTGCAGATTTCTTTACTTATAGAATGAAAAGACTTATTTTACAAGGCATGCACTAGATCTGATCTCCAGAAGATAGCCGAAATACTCATCACACTTCCCTTTCTTGCCATTCTCATCTGGTGAATATGACAAAATCACAAGAAGGAAAAGATTTTCTCAAACTTTTTCTTCTGAGAGTAAAGATAGAGAGTATTTATTTGAAAAAAAAAAAAAAAAAAAAGATACGGAAAGATCTTTTTCAATAGAGACGAGCACGGTATCTCCTTCTTAGATACAGGATATATTTAGACAGTTTCAGGCCACAGTGTCTAACATGAATTAGTATTGTTCTTGGATAAATGGACTTGAAGAAGTATTGGATGTCAACAAGGAAGTGTCATTTGCTTGTTTGTTTTCTTATATTTCTTTCCTACCTCCATAATAGGCAATTTCCTGCCCTTATTTATTTATTATTTTTTGCCATGGATGAAAAATTGTGACTGTTAACATAAGTTAACAACAACTATTGGCTAGTTACTGCTAAAAGTGTCTGATTTCCACTTATATCATAGAACATGGTTCTTTCCCCTCCAAGTCAGTGGAATGAACATTTCTGAAACCGCAGATGCTCATTAAAGTGCTTAACTTGGATGAAGATGAGAACTTAAGTCATTATTTTGGAAAATTTAGCATGTAGTTTTTCTTAAAAACTATTAAGCAGAGTTCATTAAAGAGTCACAGTTGGGAAAGGACACACGCAACAATACAACTCAATGCATTCCAATTTAGTGTAATAAATATGATTTTTTAATATAGAATAAATGATTAAATATTCATAATTTCCTCAACTTTATTTCCTCTATTACTACCTTAGTTTGAAACTACTTACTTTTCAGTTTACTTAGTCAACCTGTAATCACTAGTATGGCTGCATGCATGACAGGCAGTGGTTATAAGTAAGCCACTGTAGCTGACATCAGTTCCAACTTGTTTTTCCTTCTATTAGGATTTCCTGATTATGCAATGAAAATATATTTGATTGATATTTAAAAATAGAGGATATTTGAAGAAAAAAAATAAAATGAATTCATGCCAATGGGGAGGGGAGCTTCTTCATTAAGGAAATAATTGAGCTGTTAGTTAATTTTACTTGTTGTCTGTAGAAAAGGGAAAAAATCTTCCAAGGAATTAATATTCTTCCCTCAAATGATTAAAAGAAAAAGAGTTTGTATCTTAGATGCATTTAGTAATTATGTTCCCAACACCTTTTTTCATGTCATCTAAGGCAGATGTAAGAAAAAAAAATACAGAATTTACAGAACACTTTGTCAGCTTTTCCTGATCAATATTTCTCTGCCCCTCCCCCAGCCTTATTAGTAGCAATTTTTGCTAATTGATAATTAATATCTTTACTTTTGTTTAAAGCAACTACTCATAAACCAACACTTCTAGTTTGATACTATATACTGTGTAATATGTGTAAATAATGCATAAAAGTACTAGTAAAAATATACTTGAAAGATAAATTTCACATTTCATTTATTATTGTCTATACTTTACAGTACTCTGTAGCTTTCCTGCCCTCTAAATCTATAAAGATTTGTAATAGATAACTGTTAAATCAATATAATAAAGCTACCAACATTTAAACATCACTATGTATTAGCCATGAGTCTAGAAGGATAACATAAAACCACAAGTTCAAACAATGTAGTGAATGTTACTTCCTTTTATCTAGAAACTTCAGTAATACTTAAATTTGTCATTAGAACAAATTTTTATTATAGCAAAATAACTGATATATTAAAAAAAAAAGAGAATAATATTTATCTGTATGTTAATTCCAAAGATATTGATGATGTCTTCAATGTAATGAATAGACGTTTAAACATGTGAACACTTGGAAAGATCAGTGTTATTTGAATGTCACTATCCAACAGAAAACACTGAGAACTTACCTCAGAGTTTCCCTGCAAACTTATTCGTTCTCTTATACCATCTCCTTTCAATGATCAATTAAATAAGTAATACATCAATATGCCTGAAGAAAACAATAACATTTTATTTACATAACATGATCTGATTCCCAGATTTCAGTGGTGAACAACTGTCTGACTGTTGAATACAGTCAGAACAACTACTGACTCCTGATTTCAGGATTTGCCCTAATTTAATAGCTTCTTTTGATACTCTCGACAAAGAGAAATCCTTCACATAGGGGTAGGCTTGAGGAGGACTGTTATCTTGCTGCAATATACCAGAGGGGCTTTGAGTTAAACAGATGTAACTTCCTGGTTAGGTATCTTAATGCTGAAATCACAAGCATTCACTTCTAATGAAAGTTTGCAGATCAGCTGCTTGCAGCTCCCAGGTCAAGTTGAGCAGCATCATTAAAACAGAGCACCCTTAAATTCTACTGTATCAACATCAAAAACAATAGGTCAAATATTCATCTCCTCGTCCTTCCTTTCCTTTAAACAACAACAACTGAAAAAAAGGTACTGATGAAACTAGTGGGAATACTTACCAAGAAAAATCTTTGAGACTGTTGCAGAAGTTAATTCTCCACTAACTGATCACTGGAGTATACTTCAGGTCTTTCATAACTGAGTAAGGAAGGGAAGAAGTGGGGAGATCTTTGGAGAATGGAAGAAAGGAGTGTGCTGGATTTACTTCGGTGCCACTGATACTACCAAGTAAAGCCTCTTCTGTCTTGTGGGACTGAGGAGTAGCTGAAACTCAAGCACTGCAGATGCACACCTATCGTACAACCAATATACTAGCACAGCTTGGTACCTGACAACAGCACCTCTGTACTTGGTATGTTAAGACTGTTAATCGTGGAATCATAGAATCATAGAATCTTTAGAGTTAGAAGGGGTCTTTTAAGGTAATCTAGTCTGACTCCCCTGCAATGAGCAGGGACATCCACAGCTAAATTAAGCTGCCCAGTGCTTGATCCAGCCTCACCTTGATAATGTCCAGGGATAGGACATCAACCACATCTCTGGACAACCTTTTCCATTGCCTCACTACCCTCACTGTAAAAGACTTTTTCCTTATGTCCAACCTAAATCTATGCTCTTTGAGCTTGAAGCCATTTTCCCTTGTTGCATCACTACAGACCCTGCTAAAGAGCCTGTCCCTTTCTTTCTTGTAGCTCCCCTTTAGATATTAACCACCTTCTAAGTAAGAAAGTCCATACAATAGGAATCTCACAGACATGGGGATTAGTGAATCTGTCATATCACAAAAGGTCTCAAGAAGTATTATGAGCTCTGGGCTTAATACCTCATTAGGTATTAGGTACAATCAGCTGCCACCTGCATTCTCCGTTTCCATATAATTCCATATAATCTGAAGCTGCAGCAATAGAGAAAACACTGCAGTTGCCAAGAGTCAAACCATGGACAACCATAGCGAGGTTTGCTTTGGAGAGGGTTTGCTCAATTGATGACAGGAAAAGAGAAAAACACTGCTTATCTAAGCCACAGTCTTAGCATGCTAGAGAGTTATAGAACTAAAATCACTTTCCAGTAGCATGCACAAATGGACACCAGGATTTCTGAACCAGACATGCCAGTCTAAACTTCAGCAATTATTCTGGTAGCTAATTTCTCTACTCTGTGTTCATCATCTCAGCCTTGTATAAAATAAATATCACTCTATTCACTGTCCTCTGAGAGCCACAGTCACATAGACATGAAGTTATCTGTTCTGAAGCCATAGCAAAACAGACTGCATAGAAACAGTCAGACAACATCAATATACAGAATATATGCAAGCCTGTATCTTGTTTCTCCCCAAAATAAATTAAGGCATCTTAATCTCACTGAAGAATTCTATTGGAGCATATGGGCTTCTTATCGTATAAAATGATCTACAGGCTATTTGCATTCAACAATACTTACCATGCAGAAATGGGAAGAAATAGAATTATTGGTTTTACTTCTACTAACTTCAAAATAAATGTTATAGTTTTATTTCAAAAGAAGAATATGCCTTACCATAGCTTGCAAAAAATATTAATATTATGCAGTAATAGTAGTACAAAGTTCAACCATGTATTTTTTCTAGGTTTTGACATATGCCTGAACGCAATATCTACTGTTTTCTATGAACAGCAACATAAATTATTTTGGCTCATATTGTTTGGAAACCACTGGAGAACCATCAGTGATTTATCAGGACTGTTCCATATTCTGATATATAGAAGCTAATAGGTACAAACAGTTGCTAAAGGACTGTGACTAGTCAATTTGGGTGAGTATTTTCCTCACAAGACCTCATACTGCTCTTCAACCTGCTGAAATACAAAGAAGTGCCAACTGGCATAGCTCTGTAAAACTCTGTTGCTAATATGAAATATATTAAGCCAAAAATACACACATTAGAAAGGAAAATAAAGCAAGCAATGCAAACATTCATTTCAGAATAATAACAAGAAAAGAAAAAGAAGAAATATAACCATCAAATTTGCAAAGCACTGGTAAAACACCAGAAAAAAAGTGATAATAATGAATCTAAAGCAACAAAGAGATAGGACAGATTTCCTGCTTTCATGTTTTTGATAGTTTAGTTGTAATCTACTTGGGTAAGCCTATATAGTACCTTATGAAGACATGCTGTTTTCTTGATTCTCGGCATGTCATGTTTTGTGAGATCATATTCAGGTGCACTCAGAACATTTAATAACTAGAACTTGGCGGGATGCAATTTCTCCTTCTGGAGACATTTTCTGAGATAATAATTACTTTTTAATATGGAAAATTAAAATCCAAAATTTTGGAAGGGAACTGAGTAAGTCGATATGCATTTCAGTATCCTTTTTCTTCATGCTCATGATTTTCCTTTCACATAGGCATACCTAGCTTTTGTAATATGAAAAGAAACTTCATTTGAAAAAGAATTTTGAATTTCAAAATGTTTCAACAGGTTTTCTCAATTGTTTTCTTTCCATTTGCTCTTAATTTCAGGAGAAACAGGAAATTCGTCAAAAGTAATCTTTACTGCTTAGATTTTTGGTTGCAATGAATTATGATATTATGCTGAAGATATATTTCATATAAGCACTCCCCGACAAGAACAGAAGAAAATAAATTAAAAAAGAAATGCTTTTGCCCAGTATTACAGTCTGAACAATAACTCTTATACCTTCTTGAATATTTTCTTTTTACAAAGCCAGATATTCTACAAATCAATATCACCCTGTCCAGGGAGATGCTCTTTGGTTCAACACCTTGATTTTGTATTGGTTTTTAAGGAGGTAACTATTTCTGGTTGAGCTGTTCTTTCCTAGCTGGACCTTCTGTCAACCATATGCACATACAGAGTAGGCTCTTTTTCTGTAATGCTATATTTTTAATCAGCTTGATCTACCATGCTAGGATATGATGTTAACGACACCTGTGTGTGAATGTAGTCTAAAACAGATTCACTTCGTGTGACCTGGTTAAGTGTTCACATAACGAACATTTTTACAAGACCCAGCACCAGAGTCAAGGCTCTCGTTGTAATATGGACACAAAGAATAATTCTTTATTAAAATTCCAAATCATTGATATCCCCCCCAGACCAATGTGTGCAGCATACTCCAGAAAGGGTTTGAGTGACATCCACAGGATAGCGGTACCAGTACTCTCCTCTGTATGAGCCGGGCTCCAAGAATGCTTTATTCTCTTCTTCATATCCACTGCTCACAGCACATGACGTGATTCACTGAACACAGTTTTGGCTGAATAAAATACTTTTTATTGCCTGTGTTCTGCTGTTTGCCACTGCTGATCAAATGTCCACTGCATCTATCTAGAGCACACAAGATGACTATTATTTCTTTCCTACACTAGGACTAGAATGTCTCAATATCCAACATCAGACAAGATAGTGTTTCAGCCTACTGGTGCCAGAGACTTAGTAGAGCTAAACTCTATGTTTGCTGCCTGATTTCAGTGCCTTTCATCTGACTCAGACTCTTGTTCCCATCAGCAACTTGTTCTGTTCCTTAGCAGTTTTCAGGGGTCACCGGGTCTTTATTTAGCACTGAACATTCTGCGAAAGTCAAGGACAGTGAAAGTGTCCTCTGGGATTCAACACTTAAAGTCCTCCTAGATCCATTGGATCCTGGATCACGTGAATAAATATTTATATATAAGAGCTTTTTAAAATAGATAAAAGCAATGGGGCCTGTACAAGAACGGCAGTATAAATAGAAATAAGCCCATTTCATTTTTCTGTTTTCCAGAACAACATTCTAGGACTGCTTTACATGTCCAACGGGACCTGACTATATGGAAAATATGATATACAGTAGAATTAACTTTTTTTTTTTTATTCAGCCATTTTTGCTGTTCTGTATACAGGTCATGACCTCTCACCTCCTGTTTATTTCTTCCCACGTTGACCTTTCACTGAAGCACAGGGCTAATTTTGTGCTCCAGTGACCAAGAATAGGAATTTGTCACTTTATTCAAAATGGAATGAATACAGGTATGTCTGGCATTCTCAGCTGGGCTTAACCCTCTGCATGCTGAAAACAAATGAATAGCCTAGTGATCTCTATTAGGAAATATCTTTTCTGAAGTTGTGCTACTTTTTGTAACAAAAGATCTTTTGCTTCTTTTGTCTGAAAAAGGGTTTTTCTTTTTCTATTCACAGCCGGGTACAGTTTTCTTTGTTACAAAATACAATGAACCAAACAGAAGAAAATGACAGGTTAGAGGTCCACAGAAATTTGCAATGGTTCTAAGGGAGAACTTTCATTAGTGTTAGGAAATAACCTCCATCTTAATTGTCTGCTGTACAAACAAAGTTTTACATGTTATCTTTGACTGAGAAAGAAATAACTAATTTCTCCAGTATGATGCCAGTAATGAATTCTTATGGACTAATCTTAATAAGTATGTGCAAAGTAATCTATGCTTCTCATGTTGAGTTATAAAATATAATTCTTTTCCTTATGCAAATACTTTCACTGGTACTTATCCATCTATTCAAATCGTCTGTGCAGTAGGGCTCTTTTCTCTGACTGCAGGTTCTGTAAAGGAAAAAGACGTCAGAGGATCTGTGCAGGATTTGAAGTCAACACTTCACTCCTGTGTTAGAATTACAAAGCAAAAGGGTGCCAGCAGAAAAACAGTAGGTCTCCAGTGAGACAGTCAGTAGATTCAAGCACTACCTGCCAATATGAAATAAGTTTTTCCATGAGTGACGGACTTCCAGAGTCTGATTTTCTACAAACATATCCTTTATATTTCTATCGTCTCACTGCAATGACCATTCTCTCTCTTTTTCTTCTGGTGCCTCTATTATGTTAATGGTCACTCCAAAAGTAATGCCTCCTATTTATTTCCATGGAAACTATGATAGATACAAAGAGCACAAGAACACTATTTGATAGAGGATATTCTTAGCTACAAAACAGTTTCTTTCCAATGTAGTCACTACCATAAGCTATACATTTTCACCAACAATGAACAAGAGCCTGCATGCCCTGCTCATTATGATCTGCGACCCTCTGTCACTGTTGCCAACTCTGAAAATGCACCACCCAGCACCTCACTGTGTTCACATCCACTGTTCAGTTTCCAGAAATGTTCAGATTTTTTCTCCTAAACACATTATCACTGTGGCTGGCCCAGATTCTGTCATTACCTGACGAACACATGCCTGACTGGTCATGAACTATGGACATGCATTTTGGCCAGCCAGTATATGTGAGCTCACCAGCCAGCAGCAGAACAGCACTGCTGAGCTCACAGAACCTCCTTTTCTTCAACAGAAACACTCATATCTGAAAACTTCAGCAGCTTATTTTATAGAAAATAAGTTGAAATATTGCTTATAGGGAGAACAAGAGACACAAATACCATGTTTCCCTAGGCTTCCCTTAAAAAAAAAAACAAACAAAAGAAAACAAGATAAAAAACTTCTGTGGCCTTGGAACCTTCTACAGATCACCAGCTGACATAGTCTTCCATCCAGGAAAGAGATCTCCCAAATATGTTTTCAGCTAGGCCAGTGACTCTGATCTCACAGATATGAAGCAGGGATCATTTGACAAACTTTGTGCAGAAATTTTGTTCCTCCAGGTTAAAATCAGTAAAACACTATGGAAACAAATTTACGTAATTCTACATATACTATGCCCTGGAAAATCTCTAAAAAATCTGAAGTCTCCTCGATCTTCCAACAGTGCCAAAACTGTGTATAGATTAGAAGAAAGTTGAATTGTGAAGTCTGCTATGTGGGCTGGGATCTCCTCTTCAGATGTGGGCACTAAGTGTACCACAAATGGGTGCCAAGTTTCATGTGTGGCTTTCTAAACCTAAAAATGGGACTCATAATTTCATCAAAGATGGAGTGTCCTCACCCAGATTTCCTCAGTGCTGAGTTCAGGGCAGTTTGGCTTAGGAACTGCATCATGAACAAGGGATGCACTTTGCTCCTCTGTGCTGGATCTGTTGGTGGGTGGGCGTGTGCTCACGGGGCTGCAGGCCACATGTCCCGTGGGAATCAGAACAAATGCAGTTTGTTCACTTCTGGATTCAAATCTCTAATTGATTGTATTTATTTTCTATTTTGAGAATAAGGAAGTAAATACAGTTGTGTGTGAAATTGAGTGTGATACACTTGTAGCAAAAAATGCAGTAACTATTCTGTTGACACCAACAATAATACTGTAGAAATTTAGGACATATTTTTGCCTTTCAGTTAGATGAGAAGCCCCATTTTAAACTTTCCAAGATGGAGAACTAGATACTGCACTTGTCTAATACATGATTTCCAGATTCATCTAAAATACACGAAAATAAAATATTCATATGAGATAAGAAAATGACAAGAATGATCCTAAAATCAAAAGAATCTATTTTTTCAGCACTTTGTTGGCAAACACAACTTACTGCCAAACAGGTAATTTTTTTTAGCTGAGTAATCCCAGGAAAGCACTGAAGTACTGCAGAATATTGTTATGTAATAATTACTGATGTCTAATACTATCCCATCTTTGGAAAAATTTCCTGCCCACCCTAAGTATGGCATAATTCAGAGCAGTTCCTCCTTTAGAAATAAAACATCATGCCATTCCCTGTTTTCAGTCTTCACCTCTCAAAGTGCAGAGTATGATGCCAAGGGAGTGGGAGTCAGTGGAGAACATGTGCTTCTGGACTGGTAGATCTTTAGTAGCTTACCGTGGGGCTACAATTTGTGTAGCTTGCTTACAAATTAAGGATCCAGATTCCACAAGCTGGTGAAGTTGTCCTCATCAGTGCCTGCAGAGAACCCAGATTTACTTGTTCATCAATAGAACTATTTATTTAGAAATGATTCCTTCCTATTAGAATATGTCAGTATTTATCTATGCAGATTTTTTTTTTCTTGAGGATGTGTGCTCTCCACGGAGTTTTCTACTTCCAGAATCAGAAGGGAGTAGTGTCACGGTCCGGCTGGGGGCTCTGGCTCTTTTCCTGAGCTGTAACGCTTTACACAAGTGGCAAATCTGAAAGACATCTGCACCAAAACTATCCTTGCTGTTCCTGACATTTGCATACTAACTGCTCCTATGGTGACCACTTAACTCTGACATACTGAATGCTGGGGCAAGGGGTAGGGAGCAAAAGAAATATTAAAAAAAAAAAAAAAATTACATCCTAAACAGAACAGAACAATATTACTTAACAGTCTAATGCCACATTTCTCAAGTTTTACAGTGCTTTACATGGGAGCTTCCTTCTGTCAGTATGCACATGCTCTGATTTTGATCTTTTGAAATTTCTGCATCCCTTAGGTTGTATTCTTTCACTCCAGAATAACTCTTATTGTGATAGATGAGCTGGAACAAGTGTGGGCTTCCTCACAGCCACTTCCTGTCAAACTGCCCCATGCTAAGCAGCAAGCTGTGCAGTGAAACGGAAGGAAGCACAGAAGTCCACTTCTCCCTTATCCCTTCCCCATGGCAACCTGACCATGAACAGTGACCCCCAGCAGCACAGCTGAGGCCTGAAACTGTGCTGAATTAGTCAGAAAGAGCATCTTCTGACCCCAAACAGCAGAACCCAATGGAAACATATGACCTGTGGCTGCGGAACCCCTTGTCTGGTGTTGTATTTGGACTGTACACAGTCAAGATGGGTCAGACACTTTCAGGAAGCTAGCTTAGTGATCCTCAAATCCAGTTCAAAGTAAACCGGTGAAAAAAGAACTATCCAGCAGACAGATTCTGCCATCACAGGGATTTACATTAAGCAGTCAAAAACAAACAAACAAACAAAAACACAGAAATGCTGCCTCTCTTTGAATTGGGTAGTGAAATCAAATAATATTTTTCATGAATGACTTTCGTCACTTACAGATAAACTGAATTGACGATGAGTCATATCAGTAGCAAGTTAGATACTTGTTGACAGGGTTAACAAGAAATCTACCACATTTTTAACAAACAAAATAATCTTGGAGGCATTTTACGTTACTTAGTTCATGTATGCACTTCTTTTCCTTAATGACATTCAGATGCCATTGACAGATAGAAGAGAAAAAACAGAAGATCTTGGAAATTTCATTTCTTATTTGTTTGATTGACAACTCTCTACCCAACATCTCTCTACCCAATTGTAGTAAAAAAATTAGCCCCATAACCTTTGGTTAAAGAGCAATAATATGTCTAATGTCAATTGACAATGTCAATTGTCTAAATAGAATTGACTGCAACAGCGGTAAGAGAAAGGATCAAGCTCCCTGGCTCCCCTTACTTGGTTAGTAACATTTCAATGAAACTACAGCACATATGACTATGCTTCTGCACAGCCAACTCTCTGGCTTGTGTCAGTAAGGTAAACCAACAATTTATTACAAGATGAACCACTGGTCTTGTGATTAACTCTTATCAAGAAATCATACAGAATCATATAAGGGCTTGGGTTGGAAGAGACCTTTAAGATTCATAGAATCTTCATAGAGTAGACCTTAAATCATTTAGTCCAGCCCCCCTGCTGTGGGGAGGGTTGCCACTCACTAAATCAGACATTAATTTATGTTACCCAGGGTGTCATCTAACCTGGCCTTGAATGCCTCCAGGGATGGGGCAACCACAGCTTCTCTGGACAGCCTGTTCCTGTGCCTCATCACCCCCCGAGTGAAAAATTCCCCTAGCCTAAATCTGCCTTCTTTTAGTTTAAAATCATACCCACTTGTCCTTGTCCTATCACTTCCAGACTGCTTAAAAAGTCAGTCTCCCCTCTGATTATAAGCTCCTTTTAAATACCAGAAGGATGCAATGAGGTCTTCCTGGAGCATTCTCTTCTCCAGGCTGAAAAAGCTCAGCAGCTTCAGCCTTTCTATGTAGTGTTCCAGCCATGTGATTATCTTTGTGGCCCTCCTCTGGACCCACTCCAACAACTCCACATTCTTCCTGCACTAGAGGCCCCAGCCCTGGACACAGTACTCCAGATGAGGCCTCACAAGGGCAGAGTAGAGGGCGACTATCCCCTTTCTTGCCCTGCTGCCACCCATCTTTTGTTTTAGCCCAGGATACTGCTGGTCTTCTGGGCCACCAGAGCTCCCAAGTCCTTCTCCACAGGGCGGCTCTCAATGAATTCTTCTCCCAGTTTTACGCTTATCTGCAATTCCCCCAACCCAAGTGCAACCCTTTGCACTTGGCCTTGTTCAACCTCTTTAGGTTCACCTTGGCCCATTTCTCAAGCTGGTCCAGATCTCTGACCACATATGGCTGTATGAGTAAATCAAAGCACAGTTAATCAGCATCTTGAATGCATATTTTACATGAGATCATCTTACAGTTAACAACTCTTAACAAATATATATGAACAGCACTTGATTGCCAGCATGGCAGACTCTTGGCTTGCTTTACCACCTACCTGTTTACTCTGTGGGTTGCTCCTGAGATAATATCTGCTGGATTATAACTTATCAATGCAATGAACACATTACTGCGGCCATCATGTTTTAGATGAGCTACAAGATTAAAATTCTCTTGGCCATCCCAATTAAATCTTTTTTTGCAGTTAAAATATCCCCATTTGGCTCAAGTGTTTTTAGAGTTCTGTGCTCTAAATCAGTGACAAATTCTCTATGTAAGTGAAATAGGATGAGAAAGCAACAGTAAATAGAAAGATTTTCTGCTACACGTATTCTTTAACTAAAAAAACAAGTTTCTCTTCTACTTAATAAGCTTTACCTTCTCTCTTCTTTGGAAGGCCTTTTGGCATTTGTGCTGGTCCTCTGAATCTATTTTGCCTCTCTTCCAGTATGTTACCCAACTCTGTTGTTCCTTCCAGTATTTGGCATTTGCTTTGGAATTCTGTTTGTCCATCTGTTATTTGTCCTTTTGGTGATGCGTTCTGCCGATTTACATTTGTTCCTCTCAGCTTTCTCAACAATTTGAGCTTCTGAAGTGTTATGGCATCAGTCAGTTCTATCTCGGCCCAGGTGGGCTTTTGTGCAAAATGACAGAAGGAGGAAAATGGCCCAGACCAATGTTGCTTTTTAACTGGGAATTCACAGATTCTTCCTTTCCAGTGGTCATTCCCACCAGGTGCTTTCAGTGGTTCAAGAAATATGTCTTGCTTCTATGATTGCTTCTATTTTGGTTTCTGTTTTGCTACTTCCATCTTTCTGGATGTTAGTAAGAGGTGTGAAATCATGAAAATGTCTATGTCAACATATACTCTCACCAGTATTGACTGAGCTTGCACTTTTCTGACATATCTTCCTTCTCCCCTGTGTCTGTATCCACCTCTCTTAATAACTCATTACGAAACTTACTGGCCTGGTCCATCCTGATCAGAGCCACAACTGCACCCATTTCTTTTTTTTCTTTTTTTTTTTTTTTCAGCAATATCTTTCTTTTTTTTTTTATCCCCTAAAAACATCAACAAAAAACAAACAAACAACAAACCACTACATACACTTGCTGAACATGACCTTTACTTGGCATGACTTTATTTTTCAGGATTTGAACATTTTGTAGACAGAATTCTATATTTGTCAGCTCACAAGTTGCCTGTGCACAGCAGTGTGGCATGACTAAAGGGATGCTCAGCTATTGATCAATAACACAAATTCTGTTTTATTCCTCCCACTGTTCTGAAAGCCTGTTTTAAGGTCACACCATTCCCAGCCCTAATGCAGTAGCCTTAGCAATTATGATGGATTTGAAGAGCTTTGTTTGAAAGTCAGCTTTGGGTAGGACCATGTCTGTTTTGTACATCACTGGTTTTGGAATTAGATTAATTTGGTCATGTGGTCATGTGGGAAAATCAGATTTCTCAAGAAAGCAGAATATTTTCCATGCATAAATGATTTTTATTTTTTTTTTCCCCCCACAAGGATTCAGTTACTTTGTATCAGTGGCCCTTGTAGAGAGCTTAATCTTAGTAGGTGGATGAAGGACACTTACATCACTTTGTTCTCGGCTTTTAAATTAGGCATTAGTTAACCCATTAACTGGGGTTAGAGCTTGATGATCCTTGAGGTCCCTTTCAACCCAAGCCATTCTATGATGATTCTATGACTTAAGTACACTGAATGTCCTAGAATGATCACTCATGTAATTTCTGAGTAGAGGTTTTACCCTACAAATTTTTGCCAATAAAAAACAGAGGCAAGTATTTGGTAGCACTTTTGAAAACAGGCATGTCTTTAGAAGGAACCTTCTTTTCCTCTTCCTCTTTCCCTTCCCATCCCGTACTGAGAATCCATAATTTCATTACATGAGTACTAGATATTAAGAGTACTTTATGAAATGTATATGTGTGTGTAGGTTGTTGGTTTTGATCAAATCACAAAATCAGGAAGCCCAAATCTGTAAGAAAAACCTAACAAAACATCCATGATATGTGCAAGTTCACTGGGTTTTTACACAAACATTTTACACATGCAGAGTGGATGGAATATGCACATGCATTCTGCTCCTAAACATACAAATTATCTCTGCACGTTCAGAGGCCTTTTTGAAAAATTTAACCTAATTGACCAGATCTCATCTGATGACCCAGTTGTGCCCCGTGCTCTAGAAAGGCAGGCAGAGAATGCACAAGAAGCTTTGGGTCTGTCTACCTGGCACAGTAAGCTCTACCATGGAGCGGTATCACATTAATACTAACATTACTGTACGACAGGCATAAACATATCAGGAGCAATGCAAAAGAGGTAAAAACTACTACTAGCACTGCAAATTATCACCTTCTCATTGGAATCACTGATCAATTATTACTTTTTAATATTTTGATTGCTGGTGATTCTAGTCTAAAAACATAAAATGTGTGCCCACAAAATATCCTCAGAGACATGAAATATGAGGGAAAAACATAAGTGCTAGGTAACACATTTGGAATTACTAGAAAGAGGTATAAATAGTGCAGTAATGACAAATATATGCAGTGAATTACAGTTTCAGTGTTGATCATAAAAGACCTTTTGGAAACGAAATTAACGTAGCAACTTTCATAAGGGAGGCCAGGTATAACCAGACAACAGTTGACCATTCAGTCTAATGTGATCAGCAATCACTAAATCATGTCTAATTCTTACAGTACTTCCATGTAGATGTTGCCATCATCGTGAGAGATGTCAGCTTATGAAAGTACCAATAAGCTGATACACGCAAACATCATTATTACACACACTGCAATGTACAAGGAGAGCCACATTGTCTTTTTAGATGCTATTCCATTGAGATGTACAAATCCAATAATTTTTCTCCGCAGGAGGCTGCTTACCTTATATCATCATGTTACAAGAATTAATACTTTTAAAATAATTAAAACATTCCAGTTTTCTATGTCACACTTAAACAGCAGCAGCTATAGGAGGATTACAGTCACAGCCTCCTATACTGCATGCAGGTTAAAAGTGAGGGCTCGCTGACTGTAAGCTAGTTAGAAGCACTCTGAAAGTAAGATTTAACTTTGCTGGCAAAGGGAAAATAGAGGAGTCTCCACAGACTGCTAGCCCTGTACAGTCGAAAGAGAGAATGGTGATTCTGCATTATAAACAAGAGACATTTCTCTCTTTTTATTCCTGAGAGCTACAATTAAAGGATGCAAGTTATAAAACAGTGTATTATGTGATGCATTGTTTTTAATCTCACTGCCTTGCATTATATATCAGGTTCATATAATTCTTCAGACAGGAAAAGGCTTGTTCCATAAAAATACAGACTGCTGCATTTGAAATATAAGTTCCCGCACAAGCAATGCATATATCACCAAGCCAACAAACTAACTCACTTACTTAATACACTAAACTTCAGGTTCTTCCTATATTATGTGAAATGGCTTGAAACAGGAGGCAGCTGCCAGGAAACATCACTGCTTCTTTGCTCAAGAGAGACAGGGGAAAGAAGAATGAAGAAAAAAATTCCCTCGATGGATGCCACAATAGCATGTCTTTCATTATCGCCCTGTGTCAAGGCACTGTGTAATGTTCATTGTGCATGCATAGTAAATTACTATTTACCTGCCAGTGCCTTTGATAAGTCAGTCTTTTCTCCCTCTTTTCGTCCACACAGCATGGAACAGTGAAACCTCTTTGCCTATAATTCTTATTAAGGTGATACCTTTTCTGAATAAGAAAGTACACACTTCCAAAGGAGGCATTCTCTTGGGTTTTTAAGGGCCATTGTTTTTATTGTTTTCCTTTTATTTCTCCCACCCTGCTGTGTTTTAATGCTATAGTGACTTCTGTGTATACAACTCTCATATTGAAATGTCTGCCGCAGATATATGCAATATTAAAGAGTGCTTATGAATTTTTGACATCTAATTAGTCGCTACCCAGTTAACATGTCAAGACTCAGAGGGATTAGGGAGTCAGCCCTTTCTGAATAAGTTAAAGCTATGCCCTGTCCTTTTCATGTATTATTCTTTAATGTAGGTGGTGATTATTTTGCTGTGATTAATTGATGAAGCTCATTGGTCTGGCAAGTGTTACAGAATTCACCATTCCTCACTTTTATTTCTCTCTGTAGGGCTTTCCCACTTATTTGAAAGGAATTGGTTCTATTCGGTCGGTGAAGCCTCATTGTCTTTCCTCAATACATGCACATAGACTTTTCATAAGATTTTGTATATTTAATTTTATATATTTTCGGCTTTTAAGGAAGAAAATAATTAATAATGCTTGTTTTATTTTGTCACACACTGCAAATAAGGTTATGTAAAGTGGTATTTATTTTTATTTTTCATATAAATTTCCAGACAAAATTACAGATACACATTTCTGCAGGATAAGAATAGATTTTAATTTTTTTTTTTTAAGTTATTCTGAATTTATATATGTGTGTGTTTTACCAAGTCCCCCCATGTTCAACAAGGCTTGAGAGATTTTGGGTTTTTCTGGTCCCTGACTATAAGCAATATTTCACGTAGACAATTTCTCTCTCTCTCTCTCTTTTTTTTTTTTCTTTTTCTTTTTTCTCTTTTAGCATTTTGAGGGTTTTTTTTTTTCCTTTGAGATGATAGAGTATCCTCTGTTGTCAGCCATGGTGAATTATATCAATTTTAGCATCCAAATGGAAGCCTTAATTATACAATCTCTCTTTTCCATGTGCATGTTCTTTTGTAAAGGGAGAAAAAAAAGACAAAATAAAAGGGATGTTGGGGCAAATCTTTAAACACCTGTAGAAATCTAAGTGATGCATATTTAAAACAATGTGATCACTCATAAATTCAGCTGTATGCCAAGGTTCCTGCTGACCTGTGGTGCACTCCAAAGGAATGTTCCATTGATTATATACAGCTGCGGATGCTCAGAAAGAAACTGCACATATGTGTGCTTCATGGTCTGATATATTTGTTATATCCCCCTCTGTGTAAGTGATATTGGGTTCTATATAAAGAAACAATAAAAACGTATGCTGAGCGCATAATGGCTGTGCCATTTGCCTACACAGGCACCACACCACCAGTATTTAACTCACTGCTTTGTAAAGCACTGGAAGATCTACCTTAGATACAAAAGGCACAGTAAAAACATACAAGCACACACCCATACTCACAAAGTTGGTGTGGGTATTTTTTTTTTTTTTCTTTTTTCTTCTTTCTTTCTAAAGTACTGTGAAGGAGCATCCTGCTGTATGTCACAGTATTTTGTTCATGATTTCAGTGTAGTCAACTCAAGAGTTTGGGGCCTTATAAAAGCGTAACTCAGTCGAGCAGTTTCCCTAAAAGGATAAAACCAGAAAAGGAATTTGCAGAGCACAATGCAAGAGGTAAATGTATAGATATAGTTATGGAAATATTTAATCATGCGCTGTGGCTACTGAGAACTTACTTCAATTTCCCTACCTCTCCATTGCAAAGGAGCCGAACAAAAGGCTGTTGCCATTCGAGTTCATTTCTGCAGCCTCCTGGTTTTATGGACAAATAATTACTTTTCACAAAGCAGAATCAATCCCATTATGAACCTCCACTATTCAAATCTGTAATTGGGACAATAAGAGAGCTCCAGCCGGTTTATCTTCCTTTGAAATGAACAAACTTATGCACGCAGTCCTAAAAATTGTGTCGTTATAAATAAGGCTTCCTCTGCACAGACAGTGTTTTTAATTACAATCGTGAGTGCCAATCAGGGTTTGTGCTTTTTAACGTACATTTAGGGGGCTGTTTCTAAGATATTTAGTTGGCAAAAATAAGTAAACAGTGATCTGTTATCAAGCTTTAAAGGAAATAGCTGCATGTGAGGGAAAGGGGAGAGTGAAGGGAGCCAGGAGGTTTTACAGGGTGCCCCTCCTTAACCCCCACCTGGGTTCGGTTCAGAAAAATGTTGGATCTGGAGGTTATTGCGGAGGAGATGAAAACAGGAGTCAGAGCAGCCTCGCACGCCACGGAACCAAAGCTCCTGAACAAGAGCTGACATCGGCCCTGCCACAGAAAGGAGAGCCACAAGGCAACAAGGAAGTGAAATAAAACGGTGTGGGGCAGTTGTTGGGGATGGGAGCACAGAAAAGGAAGAGGGGGGCAGCATTAAAAGAAATATCAATCAATTGAAGCACATTCACTTTCTCCTGCACAGTAGATTCTATCAGAAGAAAACACTGAACTTTGTAGTGTTAGCAGCAGCTGAAATTTAGAATTATTGTTTCCTCCTAACAGAAGACTCATTTTCCACGGCCGCATTTGCAGCATAATAAGCTTTTTGTTATTTTTTCAATTAGAGTCAATTGACCTAACAAAATGGTTGGCAATTAAGTGATTTTTGTAATGGTCCGGGGGTAATTTAGTCGAGCTTGTCAGCTGTGTTTCATGAAGCCGAGATGTCTTTTTTTCCCACTGCCTCTCTCTCCCTCCCTCCCTCCCTCTCTCTCACTTACCCTCTCTCTCTCTCAAGCATAATGGCTCATAATTTCAAAATCTTTTCCTTCTGTTTCCCTCACAATAATTCGCAATTACAGGAAGTTGTTGGAGGTGATTTTTTTTTTCCTACCTTGCTTTTTGAGTCAGTAATTTTAAATAAAATGTACATACTTGTAAAAAGGGGGCTATTACAGAAATCACTTTTTGTGTAAACTCAATTATTTTATGAATAGTGACACCAGTTTCTGCTGGGTTCAACTCCTAAAGGCTGATGTATTATTATTTTCAGGGTAAAAGGTTTTGAACATTTAGAACACTTTTTCAAATCAAACTGGTATTCAGGAAGATAAACAGCAACTTAAATGACAAGGAGCCTTGTAGTAAGGCTTACAGGTATACAAGGAGAGCAAATGCCATCAGGACATTTAAACAATAGTCTGCAGCTACTGGACTTCATCTCCCCCTGCTATGATTTATGGAGGGATTCCTCATTTGCCTAATTGATTCATTTTCTTAAGACAACATCTGGAGTTGCAATTCCTATTAAAGTGCTGTAGTTAGATCTGATGACTAGATCAGATGTTCTTTCATTTGTATTCCTTTTATTATCTGTTTTTGTAGCACACGCGCTGAAAACTGAAGCCACGCAGCCATCCACCAATGAATCCAGAGCCTTCCTAGCATCTGCCTCCAAACGGCTGTCTACTTTTTGATTTTTAACCCCCTCCCCCCCCCTTTTTTTTTTTTTAATTTTCTCTAATCCTCAACGACGCTCCACATTTCCCCTGGTTTTCAAAGCCACCGTGCTAGCCGGCGGGATGCGAAAGATGCGCAGCTGCCTGGAGCCGCGCTTGTGACTGCTTCCTCGGCAGCCGGCAGAAGGGGGCACTGCTGGAGCAGAGCAGCCGGCGCCGCGCCCCCGGCCCGCCCGCCCCGGGCTGCATGCCCGCCCCGGGCTGCCTGCCCCCGCAGGTCGGCTTGCCTGCGGCCTTGCCCCGGCCTGCGGTCTGCCCCCGGCCTGCCCCCTTGCGAGCCCTCAGCCTGCTGGCCTTGTTGCCTGCCCGCCCTTGCATTGCTTCCTTGCCTCCTGCCCACCTCGCATCTCGAAACTCATCAGGCATGGCTCGCGAGCCCCTGGTGCGTTGGTTTTGGCCTCGTGCTGGTCTCTGAGCCCAAGGAATTGCCGGTGAGCTGAGAAATCTGGGTGGATAACCCCCTGCTCTGGCTGCTTTGCAATAAATGGCAGGGAGTGGCTGGTGTGATGGTGATATATTTCTTTTATTTATTTGTTTGTTTGTTTTGCCGGTGTCAACATTATTTGTTGGAGGCTGATTTTTATTTTATTTTTCTTGCGTTACCTTCTGAAAGCTTCTGGAGTGTTGCATAAAATTTCCAGCTAAAATCTATGGACCAAATTCTGAGAGGCATTTTTATCCTCTTTTTTTCTTTCCTCCTCTCCCACATCCAGCATCTCCTGGAATTGGGTTCTGAGAAACTGGCCTTCCATCTTGCCTATTGGGACAGCAAGATTTGTGTGAATTATCCTTGGCAAATATTACTTTCACATTTGGATCTCCACTCATTTCCCTTATGACCCCTGACAGTCTTCTCCTAGGGTTTGATTATAAGTCACTTTAGTCTGGACGGAGCTGGAGCCTCCTAAGGCTTCGATTAATCCACCGCACCTAGCATTTCTGTGACTATAAAAGGAAAAGTTATGATTCTGAATAAGCATCGTGCGGAAGAAAGAAGCAAAAGCATAAAGTATTAAACTTTCATCCAGCACCATAGGAGAGATGTAGTTATTAAATTTCAGCTGCTTATCAAACTGATATGAAAGTCATTTTGCATGATTGCTTTGCATCCTCAAATCTTCTGCTTTTATTTGCAGTGCATCTCTGCGCTTTCTTATTAGAAAAATACTCAAAGGATAAAAAAGCTGATAATATTATTCAGTTTTGACAATTAGGTAGAAAAAACATTTTAAGAAGTGCTTTTTTTATTGCAGCTAGTAATAATAGTGGTGGTCCTCCTGGTAGCAGTCTCTTCTGATGCTACCCAGGGTGATGCTAGCTTTACCCTGTAATGGCTAATGCCCTGATGGTTATACTGGTAAAGCTGTTATGGAGCATGAGCCAGTACGTCATTCTCAGTATCAAAAACAATGCACGCAGCCACAGCTTATTCTGTCTTGAGAGATCTGTTTTTCATGCCTTTTTCACTCCCCCTTTCCATTTCAAAGAATCACAGACAGACTGCTGGTATATGTGCTAAGAGGGTCTGGAAAGATAGCACCTTCTCTGCTTTGCACACTCTGTCCTGGGCTTGCCTGTGGCTGCTACCCTTTCCCTCAGGATTGCTTTTCCCTTTCTTCCTTCAGCAAACCTATCTCTGTCTATTTATAATCAATCTCCCATACACTTTAGTGGCCCAGCAACTGCCTTTAATTGTTACCTCCCCACATTGTGGTTCCGTTGCAGTTCAGCTTAATCCATTCCTGATGCTTTGCGTGTGAATTTAGGCAAAGCTGTGAGCATTCATGGGAATTCTGAGCCCATAGGATATGGGAGCGAATCATCCCATCTCCCACAACTCTCCCTTTCTCCATCGTGTGTTTCCACAACTTGATGCTTGTTTTTATTTTTTTTAATCCTCCAACAAATGTTCCAATCATTTCTTCAGTGCTCTCCCCCCCTTCGTGTTTTCTGTCAGTGCTCCCCCATCTCATGCTGGGTCTTACTCCTCCATGATTTAATTCACTCTCAGCAACTGTCGCAAAGCTGATGGCTCCGTAGCATTTATCTCTTTATCTTTGATTGCTACCTTCTGTCCAGTCTTTGCATCTCGAAGTTTCCATCTCGTATCTCTGGCCAGATGTCTGGTCACAAACTCAGTGCAACCTCTTTACAATCCTTTTTGAGACCTACTTTTTTCATCACTGGAGAGAATTTTTTTCTCTGTCTTGCGATGCTGGAGGGTATTAGCACCACACCTGCTCCTCTCGCTTCTAAGTTTAATTTCTACAAATCAGATCATTACTTTTCCAGTCTTTACAAAGTATATCTTTGGGTTTGCGTTCCCCAGACTATGGGAACTTTCCCCCTCTGAATTTTTTGCACCTCTACTTTGCTGTTCTCTCAGACAAAAATTTGCTCCCACTGTTAGGGAGAGCAGTTTTATATACTTCTTGCTATTGAGACCTGGGAAGGACAAGTTTTCCTACCAGGGGGAGGAATTATAGTGACCATCCCCATGTGGCACATCTTTTAATTGTTTTTTGGGGGGTTGTCCTGAATTCAGAGTGGGATAATCCGGATTGTCACTTAAGAACTGAATGTCTTTGATCCTTAAAGGATCACACTTTCCCGAGTGCTCAACCACACATCACAGTCTCAGCCCTGTGTGCAGCAGTGGCTCTCACTTGACATTAGGGAGCAATCTATCTACTGTGAGGGGAGGATGTCTCCCTTGCAGGATTCCTCATTGGTATATATTTATTACTGTGTTGCCCAATGTATTTTACAAATTATTAGGTGTGACTTTATCTTACACCTTGGCAATAAAAAGAACAGATGTCCTTATAAAGGACAATTTAATCAAGGAAAAATAACAATTAGTCAGGAATTTGCTAAAGGAATCAGTAACTGTAACTCATGGCCAGCCCACAGAAGTAGAAGCAAACTGGCTGAATTTTGCTATGCTGGTCTTTGACTTCTTAAAATCTGCATTTAAGTCCTATAGAGTTTTTGCACCAAATATTGCTTTGATGAAAGAGAGTAAAATTATCTTATTTCACTGGCTGGAGGCTAATATTTTCTCTCTGAAGGTCTCCATTTTCAACACAAAAAGCAAAGGCAGGTCACATGTTAAAAATATATATAATGTCCTCTTCAGAATGCTTTAACATGCCCAGCAGTATATTCCCACTTTATTCCTCGAAGAGTAAAATTACAGTGTGTAGCAGGACTGGCACCATGCTTTCATGCCGTGCAGACATTAGAGCGGAGGGAATAATTCACAATGAATAGTTTAGTCAGTAAGTTTAGCCTTTTTTCTGCTTATGGGATCTCCATGGGCAGACTGAGGTTTCCTTGAGTTTATTATGCAAAAGAATTCAACGAGATCCTTTTTCCTCTCTAAGTAAGTACTTTTAATTGCACGGATTGCTCTGGAACAGTTCTGTGTGAACATTCACCAGTGAGTTCTTGAGCTTTGTTAGTTATGACTGCTTTGATGAGTCACATGGTGTTGATTTATTTTTCCAATGCATTGAGCGTGCAAAAACTTCTGGGACACATATTCATGTGTGTGAATTTAAGATCTAGTTTTCATCAATACTAATGCACACTGTTCTGAAATTCTCTGTGAATAGCCAAAATAATAATTGAATCATAAAAATGTCCCTAGAAAGCAAACGAAACTAGAGGATAGTATGGTTAATATGAATCAATTTCCAAATTCCAGTGCGTGCACAAGATTTTTTTAATAGCCTTTACCCAGCTATAGTAGATTTTAGGAATGACTTTGTAGTCTCACTCCTCTCCTTACATTCTACTCTGTGTTTCATTCTTCCTATGAAGTAGCTGTGAGAATGAAATAAAAGCAAGCCTTCCCTCTCCCCCCCCAAAATTCAGTATTAAAGTAAATGTCTTTGAGTACCAAGTATCTAGCTCCCATCTTTTGTAGCTGTACCTGAGAGGTCTAGTTCAGCCCCTGCCTACCTCCAGGATGAGGATTCAATTAAGAAATATAAAAGATAATATGGTGCTCTAGGGACTAAAGTAGTTTTGAAACTCTACCCTGGCTTTCTGTAAACAGAGGCACATTTCTTTGAAAGCAAACATGTGCTGTTAAAATGCTGCAGTTTTCTATGCTGTGATCCACCACTCCAAATTGTAATAGAAAATACATAATGGAGTGTAAGAGCTAACAGTTATGAAAAATATTTCAGTATGAATTTCTCTTTCCTAGCTACAAGCCTCTGCCCTCAAGAACTTCTTCACTGTAGTTGCAGAGTCATTGAGACATAAATTGTGCCCCTTGCCATTATACTCCATGGTTTTCTTGTTGAGATCTGTGTTATGTCTCCATGCTGATATGCCTTGAATAGGCATCTGTTTTAAACCATCTCGATCTCTTCAGAGAGAGATGGAAAATATGATCTTTGCTCTAAATCTGATTACTTGATTGAAGAGCCTGCCAGTCTCCAATACATTGGACAAAAGACACCAGCAGACTGTCCAGTCTTTTGAGGACTTCCAAGTTTGGAACCAGTTTTCATGCTGACCACGTCTCAAGCCACATCTGTGTTATCTAATTGATCTTTTCCTTTAAAGACTTGTTTTAACTGCAGCTGCTATTTATCTGAAGTTAATGTGAATTCTTCACGACAAAATAAGAACACAAGACCAGGTCCTTCATAACTCCTCATAGCATCAGCCATTTGCTACAATCTGTATGCAATCTTTATGCCCCGTCATTAATACCGAACTTGTGACAGGCCATTCTATGGTGACATTGTAACTTCGTGTTTACCGATTTGATTAAGCTGGTTTTCACTAAGTGAGGTAGTATTCTTTCTTTATCTGTGAAAGTGAGGTGAAGTCTTGAAAACTGTCAAATTTCGTGTTCATGTGAAATAAAAGATGTGATTTTTTTCTGAACACGTGGAACTGTGTAATACTACTCATGCTCACTACACAAGTTGGGTGACCTTGCTTCCTGTCTGGATCAGGCTGTGAAGTCCATCTTGGGTTTACAGAACAAACAAATGAGGGGGGAAAGATTTTTGTATAGTTTAAATTTCATGGATATAATTACAACACATGGATGTGTTTTGGAAATGAAAGAATTGAAATAGTAAAAATGCCATCATCTGCAACTGTTCTGGTTTTCACACAGAAGAAGTGGAGGGATGTTATCATCTGTGGAACTTGTGAGGCATGGGATAGAAGCAAAAATTGAACAAATGTTACTGCTGTTTTGCTAAACATCACTGGAAATCTAAACTAAGCTATTTGAGTTTCAGGTCCAATAGAGGTGGAAAGGTTGCATTTCTTCTTATTCCTTCCAACTTGAGCATCCTTTCCCTTGCTTCCTTAATTCCTTTCTGGTAGTACTTTGTGCATGGCTTTCTTCACATTTATAATTCCTTCCTGATCTCCTATTCATTTCCTATGCATGGATAGATATGAATCTTCTTCCATCCTTTTTTGTTCCCATCTTCTAAATGATATTAATCCTTACACAAAACCTCACAGTTACCACATTTCTGAATGATCTGGCCAGTTTTATTATAGCACGTTTCAGGCCTTCGTATTTATTCCCATTCCCTATGTAATTCTCGGAGCTAGAGCACATCTATACTGTACTAATCTCTGCAAGCACATTGTCTCCGTGTCCAGTGGGTGTTCTTTTTTATTGTTAAATGGAAGCTCTACCAAATCCCTGGCATCTAGAATTATCCATTCCCAGGTTCCTTACATCCCTTTCCTTCCTCTCTTTTGCTGACTTGCCACATGAAACTGAATTTTTCCTTGCCTTGTTTATCTCTTGAATCGCATCAGAACTGCATTCTCTGCTCCTAGTCCTGTATCAGAAGGCCCAGCCAACTCCAGTGAGCAGGAGCAAAATCCTAGTCATATAACAGGGCTATTGACGCACAGAAACTTTGAGAACCATAAAAACCCTCTAATGAGCATTTTATTATTATTGTTATTATTATTTCCTCAGACGCTTAGGACTTGACCAGTTCTCAAAACTCAGCTTTAAATTGCAAAGGTTCTATGGAAACAATTGAAAGGTGTATTTATTTTTAAACATTGGCAAACAATATATTGTATTCTGAGAATAATTATTCTCAGAAGTGAATATTCACCTGAAATAGGGCCATGCAGTAGAAAACTTCTGACCTAAATGTTAATTCTTACAAAGCAATTCTCCGTGGAAGGAGATTTTGCCAACAGAAATTTCATGCTATCTTTATTCCTAAATTTCTTGCTGAAGAAAGTTGTGTTGAAAATTCAGTTATCTAAGTAATTATCAAATAAAAGTTGTATGGCTTTCTTTCTCCAGGATTGGGTCAGTATGTGGCAACCTTAACATATTGGTGAGAGTGAATATCTGTTCACTCGTATTTTTAATATTTTTATTTCTTTCCATTATTTATCAGAAAGTTTTCACCAGTAACATTGATGGAATTAAATTCTCTCTCTAGAAGTAGGAAATATAAAATGTACATACTGTAGATCATGCAACATCCTTCTGAGAATATTCTTCTGGGCATTGGTCACTGCCAGTAGATGTTGATTTTGGGCAAAAGAAATATAATTATCTCCATTAGAAAGCTATACAATTAACAACATTTGCCACACTATGGATTCTAGGTTACCATGGTATTGCCCTATGCCTAGAATAGAGAATAACTGCGGTGTATCAGATTCCATTGCATGGTAATTGCTACTTTTTTACTGACCACCTATGTAGCATTAAAAGTCTCCTGCCCAACTAATTCACCTATTTGAAAGCATATTATGGCTATATTTATTCCCAGTTCGACCTCAGAACACTAGTGTGCCAAGTACATAATGCTGGGTTTTCAAATATCTCAGAACATATATTTATGTGATGAGTAGGAAAGAGGCATTCAAAGGTGGAAGAGGAAAATGGAAAATAAATATTGGGGGTATGGAGTTCAGAGGAGTGTTTGTGGTGCTTCTGGATATCTCTATTGGAATAGAGATAGGAAGGGACTGAAGGCAAATGTGAATGGATCAGAAAGGATCTTCTGAGTGCAAAGGAATATGCTAGATGAAGAGACAGAAAAAAAAAACTCAACAATATAGGAGATGAAGAAGGTGGTGCAATTGAGACTGACACAATGACTGAGCTACAAAGAGTCACTAAATCAGAGATGAATGGATAAAATTCCTTTTTACTTCCTTCTCCCTCCAAGTAAACAAAACTTGCCTTCCTAGTGGGGAAAGCTATGAAGTAGTGGACAATGGGTAAATGGAGTAGTGGAAGATGGGTAAATGATGGGACCGTGTTTGGGAGCAGGTGGAAATATAGGAATGGAAGAACTGAATGGGAAAATAGAATACAAGGAAAAAAAATAGTGAAACTGGAAGAGACGTGATGCATAGGGCTGGTGAAAAGCCCTTTGGGGTCTTAGCAGATGAGAAAAACAAATTCAGCTCTCACATTACAGGAGTTAGGTGAATATTAGTGCTGTCTGTACACAATCAGTCAGAAAGGAACCTCTGTGCATTTGGTTGAATTTTGCACCTGAAATGACCCTGCCTTATTTGAGTGACTTCTCCTGAGCTTGCCAGTGTTTCAGCAGCCAAAAAAGAGCTTTGATACACTTTCAATAAATATGAGTGCATTCAAACTCATGTGTTCCACTATTTTCTTCCCTACAAAATTTGTAAATTTTTTGAGCTTTGGGTTCAGGAATGGTGTATATTTTACCTTTACTTTCCACAAAATATTTTCTGTAAGCATTTGCCATGTTCTGAGATGTACTGATTTGAAGGATGACTTTCTAGAATGTCTCCTTTAGAGCATCTTTAGTTCTGGTATGTGTGATATCGCACAAAGTTATGTTTGGGAATGACTTTATCAAGGAGCAATTGTATAGGCGGAAAGAGAGTTTTGAAAGCTATGGTAAAACTTGCCTGATAGATGAGAAACTCAGGACATATTTCTGAACTTAACATAATTTTCACTCCAGCTTTACAGTTCACCTTTAACACGTATTGCTTTTTAAAAACATTTCTACAAGCATCATGCATGTTTCCACCAGAGTGTCAGCTTTAACTGTGAATTCCTTGCCTTCGTTATCTGCTTAAGTTTAGCTGCTTATCACCAAAATACCTCAATGGTGGCCACGTTAGTGTTCAGTTAGAGAGGCACACAGGTACATGGAGAGGCTCTGATTGAGCAGCAGATTTCTTTGAGCATTTAGCTTTGCGTGCCTGAGCACTGCTGCTGTGCACAGGGCTAAGGCATATGATATACTATGTATTGCATAGACTTTTGCAGGATTGGGTCCTCAGTCAATTAAGAGTGATAAGACATATAAATCTAAGTTGGACTCACAACATTATTTAAATGTGGCCCTTTGTATTTATAAACAGCAATATGCTGCTGTTACAAAAGCTATTTCATTTAGTGCCGTCCTACATTCAGCAATTTAATTATTCTCTTAATTATTGAAACATTCATCATGGTTTTCCAATTGATTCATGAGTGGCTGGCTGCGTTTCTTTGACTCATTAATATACTGACAAGGAAACTGACAGTCCTTTTGCTAACCTCCTATCTCTGAACAGTAACACCAGGGATACAAGACCTTGAATCTTTCTCTGTTGTTTTTTTTTTTTTAATTTTTAAATTTTGTATTATTATCACTGGCAATAACTGCAGTCATAAAAGCCTCATTTAGTGGCGAAGGAATAGAACGATATATGAGGAAACCCTAATTATCAATGGTTTTGATAGTAAAATCTGCAAACTAATATCTTTCCGAGACTGCATTTTTTTTTATTATGAAATGGGTGATAAAGCAGAGATAATTCTAAATCCAAACACATATTATATGAAATAGATAAACCCAAGATAAAAATTAATAGTGACCTTGCATGCCTGGATATAAGAAAAATAATCAAGCATATATATCAGTCACAGCTGGAAAAGGACAGGGATATGCCCACAGGTGAAAGATTAATTTACAGAGTTCTAAAATGTGTTCAAAATAAAATCTGCTGCCTTGCTCTTCCCCGTCCTGATTTTGAGTGTTTTTGCTATTGCCTTTCTGCAAAACAACTACCTTAAAACGTGTTCCTAACTTGCATTAAAAAGAAAGATTTCATCTTTTCTTCTTCCATCTCCTTTATTTACAGGCTATTAAAATGAAGGCACAACTCTCTGTGTTTCTGTAATTTATTTATTTTTTTTTTTGCAACTATCACTGGTATTTATTTCATTTCTACAACTTCTAAAATGTCAGGTGCCTCTCTCAAAGACCTCTCTTGTATTCATCAGTTTTCTCTCAGGAGAGGCTGTCCAGAGTTTGAAGCATACAAGGTCTTGTCTTAATACTTATATGAGTACTTCTGCCCTTGGATATTATTCCCATCTTCATGATATTATGCAAATCGACAGTTGTTTAGCTGTGCTTCCAGCTAGGACTTCTGAATATAGTGTGAGTAGCTGGAAAATAACTAAATAAAGGGTGTGAGCGTCAAAAATATAAAAGTTGAGCCCTGAGCATGCCTGTGTGCGTGGGCATATGTATGTAGATGTAGATGTGTAGTGCTGGCCATACACTGTAGTTTGAAAAGTGTATCTGTGTAAATCAATGCATTTATTTAGCTCTCTCACCAACTCTCTCTCTGAGTTAACACCCCAGCACACACAATGCTAGCGAAGGTGATTATCTCTGCTAGCATAATTCCTCCGTAACATCTGCTTTCGCCCATAACACTCCACTAATTTTTCCCTCATTTCATTACACATAATTTTCTTTCAACACAATCTACATGTATTAAGTGGTAATGACTTTCCAGTTAAGAGCAAATCGACGCCAAGGGACCCCCCCCTCGATTGCCTGCCGTGCCTGACTCCGGCTATTAAAGATAAATTTGGTGCCTCGGAAAGCTGCAGTAAGCTAATCAATCAATTAAGCGGTTAGGACATACATTATCAAAATTCCACAGTGCGGGGGTGCGTGAAAGCATGCTGATATACTTAGTATGATTTTAGGGATAAAAAATAGGAAAAAATGCAAGCTCCTAATGAATACAATTGGAGGTTGAAAGTCAGTATTTAGTGTTTTCTGAAATGAAAACTACCAATAGTACACTACCGATAGTAACTTCAGTATCTATGTTTGTACAATCTCTGTTACGGCTTTCTTACCTAGCACGGTTTACTAGCGATACCAGAGTGGAGATGATGACACAGTAAAATCTATTTTTAAGTGTTATGAGGATGCTGGTGCAGAATAAAGCAATGCCATTCATAGTTAAGCCGGCTGTTCTGTCCCTAACTTGTCATTGCGTCTCTGGATACTGCCACCGCATTAGAACACTGATTAATATTCTGTATTATGTGTGTTGCAAAAAGGTGCTTTAAGGACAGAATGGCAGTCATCGCATCCTGTTGTGTCAACTTTTATCTTCAACATTGCTTTAATATTCAGTCTGAGTTTAATTTTCTCGGGTATTTTAAAACTAGTCAAACAGATTCTAAAATAAGCTGGAAAATGGCTCTGGCCTTTTTTATTTTTTTCCCGAAACACAGCTCCTAATGAAGTGATGCTCCTTGCAGAACTGATTTACAAAACAGCTTCAACCCAACCAGAAAAACTTAAGTTGACTGATAATCGAGTCACACTTGAGTGCGAGGAAATAGGATAATTTCAGAAGTATGCATAGCATCACTAACAACCCCTTCACTGCTGTGCTTTGCTTTATCATCATGTTGCACTTTGTACTGAAAGATGACTTAACAAGTTAAAGGCATTTTTTAATACAAAAATATTTTATCTTGCACAGTGATGAACAGCCTGTATTCCAGTATTTGGACAAATGCTAAGGAAATTGAAGCAAAAGCCTGAAGACCATAAGAATTATACAAGAAATCTTCATATCTCTTCCAGGACTGATACAAAAGGAGACTTAAATAGAAATTTATAGCAGGATTCCAAATAGGACAAAATTTTAAAACTTATATTTTAAAAACAATCAGTGCATCTATGAAATACCAACTGTAAAAGGCTTTGCCAATTACTTTTCCTGTCAGTATTAAGCATTTTGCCTAAAGCTTTACTATCGCGGTGTTGTAGTTATCAGATGAAATGACATGGCAAAACTCCCTGCTTACTTTCCAGAGCATTTCCCACACTTTCTGCAAATTACATTGGAGCATATTCACTATAAATACAAGCAGTGGAAAGAACCATAACATCTTTTTACTCCCAAATAAATATGCCTTGGAAAAAGAGAAGCAGGTTGTGAAAGACAAAGAGGGTTATTTTGTTTTGTTTTAAAATATAATACAAATAGAGGAGGTAGCTCAGTGATTTTCTTCTGATGTGTTTGTGTAAGGATAAAAATGCCATGAATAAACTCTAAAAAGAGAAGCATAAAAGTACACAATACACACAGAACACTTTATCCAAGACCTGAACATAAGTTACAATTACAGAGCGTTAATAAAGGCAAATGTAGTGAAATAAAAAACCTCTACCCACTGAGACTATGCAAGTGCGTCCTTCATGCCCCCCTTTCCCTACTTCCCCCCCTTCAAATCAGCATGTTTCAAGAATATGACGCCATCCTTTCCTTAGTGGCATTCTTTATTGACTAGACTGATAATGAAAAGGTGTCAGGAAGATACACTGTTTGGAGTTTTATTTTCTTTCTTTCTTTTGTGTTGTTTCTTTCCATTTATGGCTGTTTTCCTGTCTTTGCTCTGTGTAAGAGTATGAAATATTTCAGAGCTACGTTTTCTTGTGAGATGTAAGGCTGAATTTGACATTATTATCATTACTTAGAGTAAGCAAGTTTAAGTTTACTCCTTTGTAAAGGACACAGTGATGTTGCTCTTCCTGATATTGAAAGAGCTGTACTGGCTTTTATAGGATTTTTAGTGCAGGCTTCTTCAACTGTCTTGCATTTGATAGCTGCTCAATCAGCTGGGATTTTTGTTGTTGTTGTTGTTTTTGTTTCTTACACAATCTCTTTTTGGAAAAAAATCATTCTGATTTATCTAAAAGCACATCAGCACATCTTTACTGTTCATACTGAGAAATTCCTTCAGACCTGGGGGGTAGAGGATGGTGGAGAAGAGAGGCAAATGATGAAGAAAACTCAAACCGAAGCAGTTTGCCTTCTCCTTCTATGCAGAGCGTGTAGTGACTGAACTTTTGACTTTAAAGTTTTTCTCTGGTGCAGTACTGTGGAAAAAGAAAGAAACAAACAAACAGAAAAGATCCCCTTGGTGCAAGAACCAGTCTAAGACAATACCTGGTAAATGGAATTTTTGGGGGGTTGTTGTTGTTTACTTGAAACAGATAAAACACCCACCTTAAACCCGCCCTCTATTCAGTTCAGCAGCACCTCCATACTCCAATAAACCGTTTTCATTCCATCTGGCGTGCGTTTGCTCTGAAGACATTTTCCTGTCAATCTCTCCTGCCACATTAAAAATCTGTCATTACTATTGCATTGCCGCCTGGCTCCTGAGATTTGTCTGACTGCTTTATTGCTCCTCTCATTTTTTTTTTTTCTGCCACAGCCGAGAAGCAGAAATAAAGGTTTGTTGTTGAAACATGGCCGCAAGGAAAGTAGGAGGCACACATCTGTCAAGGTATTACCTTTCTTCAACCAGGGATTAAGGTGTTTTACTGCTCTCGCTACTGAGCAGTCACACTGAATAAATTTTCTCAGTAGAACATAAAAATGAACTCATACATTTTGAACTGGGTTTCATTCTTTCAAGCCAACCCATATAATTATGCAATGGCATCAGTGTTCAGGGGAAAAAGGAAAGTCAGAAAGGTTTGTGTGTTACCCCCCTTCTCTCTGCTGCACCACCCTTCACATTTACATTATTTAAATGCTTAATAGGAGGGTGAGACTGAAGCAATCAGTACTGGGGAGAGAAATGTTTTCTCCTACTCTTCCCTTTGCTGTTATTGGTTCCCTTGCAAGGTCAGATAGGGTATAGGGCTTTACTCCCCATATTTTTTCTCTGTGCTCAGTAAAGATGGCTGGGTGCACATATTTGCTGTTAATTCACTTTCAAGTAAGTCAACAGAATTGTGGTTCCTGAAACATTGTCTTTCTAAAGATATCAGCAATAACATGAGCTCCCTGCACCCCTCTCATTTCTGCAGTGAAAATTAACTTTATAGTCTCTATGGTGCAAGTGGAAACAGCTTAAAAATTAGACATAACCAGTGAAAGTGATTGTTACACAGCGTAACGGACCATCCTTTTCCGTAGTCCTCTGCTGGGTTCTCAAGTGTCATCTACTCAGCTGAGGTATATAAAGTCAGATTTACAAAATCAGAAGACTTTATCTTACAAAATAAGCATTAGATACAGGGAAATGGGCCAAATACATTTGTGAAGAGGGACAATGTAAAATGCTTTATGATTTCTTTTTTTTTTTTTCCCTGAAATAAAAAATACAACTTCTGAATCTGAGGGCACCTAAGAATGGAAGGAGTAACTTCAGTGTAAGAACCCCAGACTGCTCCAAACTTCAAAGAAAAAATAGTTTGAAAAAGACCTACATAAAGTCAGAAACTCAATTTGTTTAAAGGCATCTAGAGCTCCATACCACCAGGAAACTCTCAATCCTGTCCCTGCTATCAGTTTGACTTGCTCTATTTTGCCATAGGTCCCTATCTCCTACATGCCTACACCGCATCTTCTCAGGATGCCCTTTGGAGTGAGGCAAATACCTCCCACAAGAGATGCTAACTTGTGTTGTTGCTGACTGACATATTTATTTAGCAGCAAGGTAACTCGGTTCAACAAAGAAATATTAGGACCTGCAATTCTACTGAAAAACTGCTGCTTGAACAAAAGCAAATGAGCTATCCAGTAGGTCAGCGGATAATCTGTCACTTATTCTTCACAGTGTCCCAGGAAGGTCATAAATCACCTGGATATCAGCTCACTACTGTACTCCCCCATCCTTTACTTTCTGCTGGCTATTGGCTACTTTCCATTCATTTCAATCCAGGGAAGGCATGAGGAAAAGCAAGCTTTGTGAAAACTTACACTCCTCTCCCTTCTCCCACCTCCTTCTCTTAGTTACATGACTGAATTTACAGCTTTATTATGCCATTGCAGCACTAGGGAACAGGACGGGTTGGAGCAGGAGGAAAAGCTCCACCTCAAACTGTATTCAGGTTTTAATTCTTCAGGGGAAGGGACCGTCATCTTGTTCTGTGTTAGTACTTCACACAGCAGGGAATTTAGGGCTCTCACGTAGTGCTTCAGTGCAAATGATAAATAATATTATTGTGGAAATGTGGTTCCTTCAGATGCTTTTTTATGGCTGTCCTTAATGTGTCCCTCGAGCTTAGACTGCAAGTAGTTGGCACGTAGGAATAAATACATGTATAGAGTGAACTGGTGTTGAAGAGCACTTCCATACTGCATGTCTTTCAGAGGAGGTTACTTCAAACTATCATCTCCACTCTGTTCCCATGGGCTGGATGTCCATGAGGAGGTGAAATGCATAGGCATAACTTCAGAGCACAAATTTTGGCTTGATTTTATCCGGGGGTGGGGGGTGCAAAAAACAGAACATGTCTGTACTTCCTGAGCCCATTCTGCAAGCCACAGCGCTCTCAAAACACTAAAGTCAATGCAGTTTGCTCCTTCTCTGGCAGACCTCTTTGCCAAATCTGCTTATGACTGATGCCCCTTCATGTGCCTCAAAGCCAGGCTGCTGTTTGATGGTACCGAGAAGCAGTGAATTTACCTGCAACACCGGGTGAACTCTGTGATGTGTATTTATTTGAACACAATTCGTTTCCAGATATAAATCAGAAAAGAAGGGGAGAAAGAGAAAGGAAAGTATATTCATGTTTTTGTTCTTTTTCCTTATATTTTTTATTTCAAAATTATTGTCAGTGATTTTGACTAGCTACAACACTCAGGGAACCTGAAGGCTCTAGCACCATCACACGTGACTGTAAATTCAGATTGCACATGCAGGTCCGTTTATTTCTGTATGTTTGGGTCTTTTTGGAGGTATTTCAATTCCAAGTTTCAACTTTTGGTCCCAAAACAAGTTTACTGGTGATGACCTTTTGCCTACGAATTCCTCCCTGAGAATATAGTTCAGAATTAAAAATATTGTCAGTGGCCGTAGCCTCATTTGCAATGTGTGTCTGAAGTGGGCAACTGCTTCATGCCTTTGGGTGTGTTCAAATGGCATGTCAGGATCCATTTAGGCAAATGGCCTCTTGCCAAAAAACTTTAAGAAAACTTTTCATGGCTGAAGGAGATGAATGTAAGGGGTCACCTTTTCAGAAAACCTAACACTTCTGAGGGTCAATTTGGGAACCTCAGTTTTCTTTTTCTTAAACAAATAGCCGTGTTATTATTTAAACAAGAATTCAAATAAGGAGCTGAAAATAAATGCAACTCCATATCTCAGTCTTCACTAAACTGATCGCTTCTTGATTTTAATTACCCACAAAAAACATAACTATGTTTTCCCATGGATGTGGAAACTTCACATCCAATCTAAGCAGCTTTAAGCTTGAGGTTAAATATGCATAACTTCCAGTCTCCACAGGGAGAGCTGGTTATTGTGTATCTGGGATGAGAATTTGGGTAGTACAGTTTGATCTGGTTCTTGGGGTTCTCTAAACATGGCTGCATCTCATTCAATCAGGCAGTGGTTATCAAAGCCTTAAGTATAATCTCAAGGGAACAAGTTTACTGCACGTGTTATCTTCATTCTGGAAACTGACTTCAGATACACTGGGCTTTAATGAGTCAACTAATTGCACTGCCCACAACTCATTAATTAATACCTCCTCTCACAAAAATCTATTTAAGCTGCCCTCACATGATAGTTTTGCCTCTATACTCTCATGTCAATTAGCATAGAGCCACTCCTTGCTCTATGCATTTAGGTCATCCCATCTTCTTCTATTTTTGTTCTCCTGGCATCAATAAAATTAAGTTAGAACCATGTCAGGTATATATAATTAATGAAGTCCCTTTCTCTCAGTAAAACTAAATATACGCTTTTTTTTCTTTTTTTTTCTTTTTCCTCCTTCCCAGTAGAAATGTGGAATTCATTTAGCCCACTCTCATACTTGTCCTTGCCGTTACTCTCCACAGAGCTCTGTCAGCTAGTGTCAGCTACCCACAGACAGGTAATAGTTTTTAGTGAGGGAAGAAAGACAAAGGGAGTCTGTTCAGCCAGTAGATTTTAGGGGAAACGAAGGCCACAGTCTCCCAGGGAAAAATCTGCAGGGATTCAATTTCTTCAGTTAAAGCAGCCACTTAGCCTTCCCTTTTCTCATATCACCCATTCCTTTATAAAAAGTATGCTAGCTTCTGCACAGCGTATCCAGCACCCAAACCAGAATGACAGTGGAGAAGTGTCATCCCTCTATCTCCATCATTTGAGCCTTTTAACACGGACACCGTTTTATCACACCTGGGCAGGTACAGATTTATCAAGGGAGTTCCCGTTCCCATTAGCTCCAGCCAGCAGGAGCAGTAGTTCAGACACAGTGGCCAGTATTTGGGAAACCCAGGTGGGAACGCTCACAACAACGCTACTGCTTACATTCTTACTGTTGCACATGTGTTGAAACATCTCTTCTGCCTCACTTGTTCTCTGCCATGGAAGAGGTACCATAAATGATAGCAGATAACTTTCTCTCTGATCTACTTGCTCCTACAGAGCATAAATCTGCAGTATGTCTTGTCTTCTCAGTTACTTCTCCCCCCTGCACTGATTCTAGCCTGAGGAAGACGTCTAAGAAGGCAGATCTTTCTCCTCATGGAGAATTTACAGTGCTACTGATCAGAACTCAGTGTTGCACATCAGAAAGTGACAACTAGCCACATTGTAAGCAACATGGAAGACATCTAACAGCATCTTCCAAGAGAAGTTGCTTATGACCTTTTTTCTTCAACATTCATCAAAAGTGATATTCGTGTATTAATGTTGGATACTTTTCATCATATCATTTTTACCCCTCAGCTTTGCTCACAATTGCCAGATAAGTACCGTCTCCCTGATGAGCCACATTCATTCAAAAATTAAAACCAAAAAGCTAGAATCGCTCCAGTCTTAAACTGCACGGTACTTAACCAGGGGTTATTGAATAGTCCAGAGTTGTATTCTGCAGTTAGAACTTGCCTGCAACCATCGTATACCACTGACTGTATGTTAGACCAACTTCTACAACAAATCATACTGCACACATCCTTCAGGGTGTTTCTTTTTGCATGCCACTGAGTACTTTTGAGCCTAGAGCAGCAAGAGGCTGTTTGAGCCTCTCTCAGGATGCTTTCAATATCTTCTAAGGGTAGGACCTGTCCTCTACTCTGTTCAAATGTTTATGGGCTACAACACTGGATCTACAAGGATAGATTGGTTCCCCTTTAGAAAACATGTATTAAGTGCAGAAGACTTACTGGTCACTCTGATCCCCATGCCTGTATGTGACAATAGCAACAAGTTCTAGCTCTCAGGCCAGAACTAGTTGCTGTTGGAGCAACTACCCTGTGTTTCAGCTCAGGCTGAAATTAGCCTGGAAACCCTGAGGTCAGCTTACCCAGGGAGATGAGCTCGGCACTGTGACATTTCCCTTCAGAGGGTGACTATAGCTCCTCAAGAGGCACCAGCACTTGGTGGTTGTTTATCTGTACTCTGTGATGATTTGTCCTGCAGGGCATATTAAAGTCCATGAAATAATGATGAAGCAAAGGGGTAATTAAAAGCCACAGTGACACTGATTTGCTGAAATTTCAGAGGGAGCTCAGGGCACACAGGGAGGCTATCCATCTTACCTCATGCAGGGCCAGCTTGATTGGCCTACTGAGTATTGCAGATGGTGAAGCTCATCACCTGTGGCCAGGAGGGCTCCCAGTGCAGCAGTCCTACTGGCTTCACATCTCTGCAAAACAGGATGGGGAGCGAGTGGTCACAGCTGATACACTCTGTCCTTTAAGAGCAGCAGCAAAATCATTTAAAGGTATAGATCTGCTTTATACTGTTTGTTCATCTGGAAATGGTAAAACCTGTAGTTTTATAAAAATACAGCTTCCTCTGCTAAGAACTGTTAGACTTTTGGACTTGTTTGCTCCGTGAATTTGGTCACCATTTAGCATTGATTCACAAATAATTTCCTTGGTTGAATCCATTTTTAATTTTTTTTTTAATTTTTTTTTTATTGGTTTATTTTCTTTTTCATTCAGAAAACTCCACATCTACCTGTACCTCTACATGATTTCTCATTTCATTTTCTATTTCACCGAAGCTGAACAAAAGTTAAGTTAACTTAGGGTCAGAGGCTTTCCATCAGGTAACAAACTCTCCTTCTTCAGTTTTGACTTTGAGCACTGGGACAATTTCTCAACCTGTACCTTAAAGATTATGGGTTTCAAACTACTTCAGAAACTGCCTTTATGTCAGAGAAGTGAGAATCATGGAGCTCACTAAATTAACAGTGATGCCATAGCTTTCTTCAGTAGCTGGCATCTTCTGTACATCATTATATAATCACAGATTTTTACATTCTTTTTATAAATCCCAGCCTATTTTTTATTCTTTGCTTCTTCCCACTTCATTTGCTACTGACGGCTGCTGCTAAAGTTCCCTTACCTCTCTCAGAAAGGAAGTAGGTTAAGAACAACAAGAAGAACCCTATCTGATTAAGGCAAACATGTGGGCCCTACTGAGAAATGATATGTCTTACAATAGTACAAGCAAAACTGCTTACTTTGAAGGCTAAATTTCTAAATATACCCAGAGACTTCTGTAAGTAGAAAGCAGCTGTCTTTTGCTTGTTTTCAGTTGTTAGACTCCTGATGTCCCAAATAACACAGTCTCATAAAGGGTCAAAATTGATGCAATCAGGATAATGAAATCACTCTGACAAGCCTGCAGCTTATTCTCAATTTATAATTAGGAGTCTGCTGTCTCAGGTTAGGATATTGTGAAGTTCCACTGAATTGTTAAGCTATTCACTGCATTGTGCTGCTACTGAATAAGGAAAATATAATGTTCTAAAAATGTTTTTATATAAACACATTAGAACCAGTAGGATGGGAAATCCAGAAGGGAAAAGAAAAAGTAACTAGAGGTGTGTTTTCTGCACATGAAAATGGTTAGGCTTTGTCCTGTTTAGTTTAGAAACTATCTTTGAAAAGAAAGAGTACTGGAGTTTCAACAGTATGGATTTCAGCTGTGCTAGGGTGATTTTTATAAATCAGATATTGTGTGGTATGTATTTTAAAAGAGGCGAGAATATCCTCTCTCTTACAAATCTACTTTTTATTCATCTAAAGATAAATTTAAAGATTCCTTGCATCTTCTGAGCTGGATGGTAAATTAATACAGAATTTTGACTTTGGACTGGAACTCTAATTCAGTTAACTTCTCTACACAGATACAGTTATCTGTCTTCGTGGGCCTGTTTGGACACATCCAGCTGAATTGCCCTTTTTTATGTTACTGTTTTCAACCCAGAAGACGTCTCATTTATCCCAAATCTGAACACATTGTTCAACTCCAAATGATTGTCTAACCTTCAGCACAGCTGCCTAGAAGATTTTGAATTTCATATACCTCTTTTCCCTACAAGAGAAAGTAAAATATTCCCATAACTGCCTGCTGTCAGGGCCAAAAAAATGATGTAAACAGGATAGGTAGAACTTTTCATATCATTAAAATAAAATATAAAAGGTTGCAAGGTTTTTGTTTGTTTGTTTGTTTTGTTGTTTTTTTTTTCCTTTTAATTCTACAGGTGTTAATAACAACACCAAAGATGGCATGGTTCCTGATGAAACCTGGAAAATTGGCTTCACTGCCTGTTTAACTATCCTCAGTGGAAAGGCTTGCAGCATTGACTTCTGCTGTTTGTCAGTGTTTATTGCTTCTTAGAGCAGAGTGGCCTGGAATTAGGGACCTGGTTTTTAATTAACAGTAAAGCTCAGTATTTTGGGTGGTTTCAGGTGCTGTACTGTGTCAGTGATTTGTTGAGTTGGCTAATGTATGCTGAATGTGCAGATTTCTTTCAGTGTAATTAGCTTTCTTTTCACTGACGTGCCCAGACTCTTCCATTGGCGCTGCACACTATGTGTTCACAGCTGGTAAGTGAGGACCTCTCCTCTGAAAATTTCTTTTACCAGTTCACAGAGGGAACTTTGCAAGGCCACTAAAATAGGCATTTCTACAGCCATATTCATGCCTCAGTATCCTAAAAAAGATTTTTCCAAAGTTAGTCATAAATATTTAGCACCCAGGTGGAACCCATGGGGCATGTTCTGTAGCTGTGAAAATCACTTTCAAAATTAGCACATCTGCCCTGTAAGATATTATGTGTTTTCTTGCTGGTCTTAGAAGGAATGAAAGCATGTATTATGAGGGCATATATTCTGATTGTGCTGTGCAAAAAGAGGAAAACAAACTCAGTTATCCAGGGAAGAGAAGCAACTACAGCCTTCGCTAGAGTGCTACTAGTACACAGAGGCAGAAACTGCCTCCAAAAGGCCTTATAATAAAAGACTGGTAAGAATTAAGGTTTCACCTTTGTGGGTCCTCCTTCTCTCAGGACAATTCTCTCCAAGTATGAGCTTGTCTTGCTGAGTCAGCCCAAGTGCCTCTGTCAATGTCCTCTGAAGAAAAAGACCTCAGCATATCCTTGGAATTAAGGTTCCAGCTGCAAAAGTCAGAACTTTCATATACAGTTTTCTGATATAATAACCAGGCCCAATTCTGGAGACCCATGACACTTTAAGACTTACTTTTTGCAAGACACATTATAAACCCATGAGAGACAGACAGTGGTTTATAAATTTTGGCTAAAGAAAATGAATTAACTAAAAATGTATTAAAAATATGAATTTTGATAGTGATTTAAAATTAAAGAAAACACCAGAAATCAGGAGAACTTAGCCTTGCCCTCCCAATGAACAGATGTTAAGACCATGGCCAACCGCCACTGTTAAGGCCAAGTTTGATTATTAAGGAGTGAGACTCAACCCTGTCCAACTGTCCTCCCCATAGGGTCTCAAAAGGCATCTGAGCTTTCCATCCTGAGATCATCAGCTTCACTTTTTAATTGATCAGAGAATCCAATCTAAACTACTTGTGTCCTCAACCTACAAATGAGTCCCTGTCATTAGGGGAACCCACCCATACAGGCACGGAAGAAAGACTGAGAAAAATGTGAACAAACATCTTTGGGCTAATCTATGCTTCACACAGAGCAGCTTTGTGTTTCGTACAATCTCTTGGGTGTGAAATGGAAACCAATGGTTCATTATCAATATGTTCTAGTCCTGCAAGAGGGGAGTTGGAGGGAGAAAGGAAACAGGAGGGGAAAGATACCCAGATGGGAAATGAACCTGTGTGTATCTCATGGGAAAATGCATCTCAGTTATCCAGACAACAGCCTAGTCCATGAAAAAAAATAATTGTTCTTTCCAGCTGTTATGTCAAAAGAAAAAATAAATTTTAAAAGGACAAAACTGAGCATATTTTTATCACATCCTTTCTCATAGATTACTTACTACATTCAAGTTTATCATGAGGAGCCATTTTTAATATTTAAACAGTTATGCACTTCCCAAAAAAGCATTTCCTGGAAAACTGAAACCGTTATTATGTGAAACTCCTGCACAATTTGTTTTTAAAATATTTTTAAATACTATTAAAGAACAATCATTATGTTGGTTTATATCTTATGAGTGGAAAGCAGAAATCCTCAATGAATCATATTATTCCTACAGCTGTAACAACACCATGATCAACTACCCTAATAACAAAAAGTTTATGCCCACTGTATATCTGTTTTGCAGATAATTTCCTGCCTAGAAATCTACATAATAGGTATGCTGTGGCAAGTGTAATATGCTATTTAATTTTCATCTATTATGGATAGCCAGGAACACTTGGTCTGGTGCATTGCTTTTCCTTTAGCTACTGCTGTGTGCTGCTCCCTGAACAAGCAAATAATGTGACTACAAATTCTCAGATTGGCTTCTGAAAAATGTTTCCGGATATGCAGAACTAGACATTGAAATTATTTTATTGTCATCTGCTATAGTTTGATTTGTTTTAGTTTTAGCTAAAAGCAATGGTTTTGGTTGCAGAAAATATTTTCACTTGGTAATGCTTTGCAGAGAGAAGTGACAACAGGACATTGCTTGGGAAAGAAAAAGATTGCCAGTGATATGGAAAAAACACCATGGAGATCAATATTTAATCTATAATTATGAGTGTACAGTATGTACTGTGCATTTTTTAAATTTAACTTGGCTTTTACTATTACTCAGTAGGAGGGACGCAGATACTGAGAGCCCTGGATAGCAACCATAAGAAGCATGTTTAAAGATGCATGTTTTCGGGACAACTATGAGCATGAGAGGGAAAGGGAAAGTCTCTCCGATCTTTTCTCATGTTGAATTTTACCGGGGAGAATTGATTTCAGGTAAAATAATTTGAAAAAATAACTTCCAAGTTTCACGCTGCATTGTATGGCAGCACGTATTTAAAAAAAATAATAATAAAACATTTGCGTCACTCTATACTTGAGTAAAGAAACAATGAGCAGTTCACTTTTCACAGTGGAAATACTGATCATGTAAAGAGTTATAAATAAACACGGAGTCAGGTGGGAAAGCCCCCATTCTCTTTGTTGATTTCAGTCAGGAAGTGTGCAGCTAGTACAGTCTCTCATTCTGCTAAAGAGCTCTAGAAGAAATAGCAGTATTCCTGGCAGCTCATATTCATCATGAGTTAACAATGCTTTGAGTGTACACATATACATTTCTCTGTGTGTATGTGCTCTTACATGGACATTTATATGCCACTTACAGGTTTTCCTAAAGGCCTTTGAAGTTAGCTAGCCAGAAAAGATTAGACACCAGGGGGAGGAAAATTATTTTAAGAATTTTAAAATTATATTATCAGGTATCATCTGCTTGCTAATGAAGCTTCAAAGTTATTTCCGGGGAAGAATTCTGCAGATTGCTCCAGAGGAAGAGTCCAATGGTCTATCTAAAGACCTCATTCCATCATTAATGAGTGCTTAACCCCAGCATATTTGAACTTGAACTACATGACCAGTAGTCAATTTTCACTAACAGTTTTTTTTTTGATCCTGAAAATCTGTAGCTGTGTCATCAGCTCCTTCTTAATTATACCGTATTCTTTACATCTGTCCTGCTAAATAACTCTAATTGAAATAGCACCGGCGTGAATTTTCGTAATGTTCCCCCCAAGACATCCCGAAAGTGACTCACACGAGAAAACAGACTGAAGTCACAGCTGGAAGCACGTCAAGGATCATTTCCATTTTTACATGATTAATTTGAATTTAATATCTTAAATCAAAACCTGATTAATTTAAATAAAATTTTGATGGTGCCCTGCTTCTAATATACATTGCAGTAATTAGATTCAGCTTAATGTGATTTTTTTACATAATTAAAAAAAAGAGTAAGTCAAGTGTAACAATGCAGAGTTGGTACAAATCTGTCCATATATATACATTTACATACACAGATGCACACATGGGATTTTGTTGAGACATTGCTCAGGTACAGGGAAGATCACAGCTGGATGACTGAACTTATGGCATATGTAGAGTACTCCACTTCTTCACTGCAGCATGAATGGGTGCTTTAAAAATATCTATGTAGAAAGAAGAAGGTAAGCTGTAATCAGCTTCAGTGAAAAAGTAAAAATGTCATCAATGCAATAGCCTGGCTCGACTTACCAATTCTAGTTCCCTCCACCCTTGAAGTAGGTGGATTTTTTTTGTGTGTTTTTTTTTTCCCCAGAATTAGCATAATTAAATAGTTTTCTGCTTCTTGTTGTTGTTATTTTCTTTTTTTTCCCCCACAGACTTCTACAGATTAGTATTTACTGCAGCTCAGAGGATGCTGTTGTTTGAGATACTTACAAATACTCTTTATAAAATAAATTGTCATTGCATTCTTATAGGTGCTCCCCCAGCCTGTCTCTATTTTATAAAGTGCTCCTGTGCACTATACAAGCAATACAATAAGCAAACAGCTTTTCATAAGTGTTAGGATCACATGAGGGCTGTCTGCACTACATAGCTGTGGTTGGTTTTGATTAGGGACTGTGGCTGAACATGGCCAGTGTGTAAAACTTTGCAGGCTGCACTGCAGGTAGCAGTTGCAGCAATATTTCAGATGTTTCCAGCTTCTTTGCAGGAGGAAAAATTACTAACGTAGGCTGAGCTGTGGGTCCATCTGCAGCTATAGATGGAGTGTTAGTGAAAGCATGCAACAAAATGATGCAGATAGGCTGAAATCCTAGGGTACCCACAGATAGAATAAAATGTCTGTTTTCACGACCTGGGGTTCTTTTTTTTTGTTCATGGCTGAAGATTTATGCAAAATGTATTTTTGTTTAAGGCAAAAGTATCCCATTTGTTACTATAAATTAGGTATCTCATATATCAAAAATAAATCAAAGCAAAATAAAATAAAATTCTGCCTTTCAGCATGGAAAGGGAAAGTAGATATGTCCTTGTCCCAAGTGTCCAAACTGTTAATCAAATTATGCTTCAATACTTAGGTCTTTCTTAGACAATACAGTGAAACATCAACCTGATTTTTCAGCATGGAGAACCCCAGCCTACAGTAGTCCCCTTGACTTCACTGGGACACTTCAACAGATTTAAAACACGAGACATGTGTTTAGTTGGTAGTAAATCACTATTAAATAGCGGAGAATGAAAAACTCCTTTCCAGCCTGGGGCTAACTGCTTGCAGGGAGGTGCATGCATGGTTCAACCTTTTTTTGAGTGCAAGTAAAATCATTCAGGTGTATTTGATAGTATCCATCCTTCCAAAAGCCTTTTTATATATTGCAAGTATTGTGTAGTGCTGCAGAATTCATTTTTAATTTTAAAATTTCTGTGTTGTATTTCTTGCTCTTTGTTGGGGGTGTTGGTGGATCTTGGCTTATAACTCAGACATATATTCAGCGCATCTTCTCTATCTTAAAAAACACTGAACAAAACAAAGAAAAATATGAAAGCAAACAAACAAACAAGAAACAACTAAACAAAACAAAACAGCAAAAGGTGGCAAGTTCAAGAAATAGTATTCATCCAGAAAGGTTAGGTTAATTCCTTATCAACTGAAAAAAAGAAAACGCCCTTATCAAAAAATTGAAGAACTGAGCTAAAATAAACAGAATTTTGGTTAAAAACCAGAGAGAAGGTAGGGAGACTGATCTACAAAATCATGAAGCAAATTCATTTGCTGGGGAAAAAAAAAAAAAAAAAAAAAAAAGCTATTCGTACTGACTTACTCTCTGTTTTTCAGGCTCTTACCTATCTTCTGTCAAAGTAATCTTCACAATTTCTTTTTCTTGTGGAGTTGGACCCTAATAAGTACCAGTCACTGTCGCAGCAATGTTTGGTATTCCGTCTCTTCAACTTTGCCAAAATATTACATGTGAATCACTGGAAATATGTAGACACAAATTATATTTCTTCAGTTTGACCAGTCAGTCCTCCAAGAGAGTTAGTCCTGTGGATTGTGTAGACAGAAGCCAGAAAATGTGAATACTGATTCAAAGTATGCGTATTTATTACTAATCACAGGCAAGTAACTATAATAAAATGACACTTTTTTTATCTTAAAGCTAGAACTTTTGATGACAATCAACTTCTTTGTTTTCTTTCTAAATATAGATTTCTCTCTACATCAACTACAGTGAATTTCTCTTCATCAACCAAAAATAACAGCAGAGTTATTATCTGGGGAGAAGGTACTTTACTGCTTATATTCTTATTCAGAAGTTAAAGTCAAAACAAAATTAATCGGGAAGGGTTATCTATAATGAATCACCATTCATTTCAGAAAAAAAAAAATATCTTTGCCAGTAGCAGGAAAGTACTTTCAAGCAGTTACATTAGACTATAGACTCCAAGGAGAAGATTACAGATCTTCCATATTCAGCAACATGAATCAAAACTCTGAGGAACTAGCCTAACTTTCTTTTTTTATTATTATTTTATTTTTTTTTTATTACAAGGCAGCAGGGATTGCTTTTTGTATAGGCTATGATTTAGACGGCTAATTGAAAGTAAGCAGTGGTGAGCTGCTTCCTTGGTAAAATATTACCAAGACAATCTTATCTGAGTTTACAGAGTTATTTTCAATTTGTAAATGCTGTATTCATTTCTACCAGATAAAACACCTTTAAAAATCCTAGACCCAGGCATGTCTGGATTGCTGTTGCAACTGCTCTGCACTATTTCACCCCACACAAATGCTTTCCACCCCATATATATATAAACTTTTTCTCCCTATGAATAGTTTTACTGTTAAATAAAAAGCCCAATCCATTTTATGGAAAATAAATTTAATGATATACCGAATCCTCATAACTTTGAATTGATGTCATCCTGCCAGTTACCTGCTCTGCAGAAAATCTCCCTCATTAGAGCCTACACCTTTTAGAATCTCACCTTTGCAGATTTATCTCTTGCCTATAACATGAAGAAAATCCAGGGCTTTGTTTCGCCATTATAATAGATGTAAATTAATGTTTTGCCATTGTTTGTTGCTGTAATCATAGAGGCAAGTGTATATCCCTAACAGCTATCTTATTTTCAATTTGCAAAGCATACTGTGCTTAATCCCATGAGGCAGCCTGTGGTTCTAGATATGAATTTAAAAAGGTAATTAGACCAGCATAGGGGGCTCTCCCTGAGATAGGAAAAGCAAGCTCCTGCCAGGTCCAGAGGGGTCTTTAAGAGGTCCCAGGCTGGTCACAGTTCTCGTCCTAGTTTATTACTTGTTTCTATTGTGTGAAACAGCTTATTTGTTCATGTAAATTTAAATCATGTCGATACTAGTAGAAGATCTATTTATTTATTTATTTATTTATTTTTTAATCTAGGGAGGTCACAGAGTTGTATTTCTGGTGACCGGCACGAAGCTGGGTTGTTGGTTTTTTTGTTTGTTTGTTTGTTTGTTTGTTTCCCTAATGATCTCTGCATTGTTACAGTCAAAGAGATTGCAGAAGAGACATATTGATAAAAGTTTTAATGCATCTCTTGTGGGCGGTAGTAATTTTAAGTATCATAAAATCATCATTAAGTCATCTATGTAAATGAAAAGTACTTGGCAACACTTTATATGACAAGAAACAGCACTAGCTTCTCTGTATCTCTGCGTTCTTTTTCTCTTTCTTGTTTTCCTCTTTTGCTGGTTGTACCACGGTGCATATTTTATATATAAACTACTTCCTCTAGGGGTTTTGTGAAGAATTTTTGTAGATAAAGGATCACAAACATATGTGAGATAGCATCCAGTGAGGAAGCAGTGATGAGTCAAGGTTAAATCACTCTGTGACAAAAAATGCCCAAAGGTCATTTCTATGAGCTGAAAGCAATGGGGTTTTGATGAGCCTTTAACAAATTTGGGATAGATTTGGGTTTACATTGGCTTGGATTAGGTGGGTTGTTACTTCATCCCCAGTCTCATGAGTTCTTACCCCAGTCTCACTTTTTGAAATCTGGATCCAGATCTGAGTTTTGAGGCTTAAGCTCAGTTGTAGTTTGTATCATGTGAATTTCAGTTTGAGTTGATTGCTGGTTTCAAGCACAGCCATAAATTTTTTCTCAAAGGAAAAGGAGGGTGAAGGATCTGATCACTTACCCAGGCTTTACTTTCAAAAATTGACGTCTTATGCTGAGCACTTTCTGAGCAAGAAAAACGGAGGCAGTTTGAGCTAAACTGGTTTTATTTGCCCAGATGTCTGATAATATTTAAGGGCTGGTTTCTGCCCTCGAGTTGCTTTGGTAGGCAATCTGAACATTCATTCCTGGGAAGATTCTGTCCCTAAATGTTCTCACTTCTCAACACATTGTTACCCTCCCACATATATATTCAGGCAGAAAAACAGAATGGTGAACCTCCCCCAGGGGTTTTAATGCAAGCCTGTTGAGTCACGTTCTCCCCCTACTTTTTGGATTGAGTTAGGGTTATAGGATTTGGTTTGAAGGTGACAAAGATGGCAGGAATGCTTGAGGAAAATCCTCTTCCCAGACCAGTAGACCAAACCAGAACTCCATCCTCACAGCTGTGTATAGATGCAGTCTCTGAACCTCCAGAGGAGACTAGCCAGTAGAAAGCACTAGGCTCAGGAATTCAAGGAGGTAGCTCCAGAACCTGTTTGCTCAGTTTGTTGATTTCTACCTGCTACATCTCCTTCTATAGCTTCCCTGAGAGGAATCTGTGTGTTCACAGGGCTAGCCAAGTGTGTTAAGAACAACTTCAGAGCTACAAACAACTTTCCAGAGGACTTAGGACACTGGTAGACATGATAGCACAGGATTTATACAATTTCATAGCTCGTTATCTAGTTCATCGTTTACTTCCCCTGTTTAAGAAGAGCCTTTCTGCTTCTGGGAAGTAGGAGACAATATGTTCCTACAGGAAGCCAGACTGAACCTTTGTTTCCATACATAACATGAACTCTACAGCCTTATTCTGAGTTGGAATTCTCTTTAAGCTTTACATCACACACTCCCAGCAGGAAAGTAAGATGGCACCACAACTTCTGCTTTCTTACAGAACCTTTCTTGAAGATTTCATTGAGGATCACTTCCCATAAACACCTCCCAAGAATGCATGTTAAAGAAATTAGAAACTATGGTACATCAGGGTAAACATTTGTTTTAATTGAATTGAATTATTTATTTACTGAAAGCTTGTATTGTTCATAATGACTAGGGCGCCAGTCTCCTCTTGCTAGGTTTTTAACAATAAAAGCAGCATTCATTTTAAGGGAGATATTCCTGACTTCTGTCCAGCAATCAAGAATGAAACAATGTGCCAAGTAGCTAGCAAATGATTATGACAGGAGTCATGCATAAAACTAGAGGAGAATTTCAGTAGATTCAATTTGTAAAGTAGTTGAAATCCAGGTCAGTGTCTTTGCAAGGGCTATCCGCAGTCCTATTAGAAATTTAGATCATGATAAAATCTTATTTTTTTATATTTGGTCCCATATCTGATGATACAAAGAAAAGCAAAATTCCCATCCTGAGAACTGTGACTTGAGAACTGGAAAAACTGAGTTATGGTAAACCTGAGATCTGACTAGTTCACTTGGTCAGAATTGGAGAGAATTCTCTGGAGAGAATTGGAGAGAGTAGTACCTCTTGTAACTGGTCCAGTTACAAGAGGTAACTAAGTTATAATAAATAACTTAATAATAATCTTAGGTCCCTAAGTTATTTTATAAAGTCACTAAGAGTTAACTACCAGGACTCTACATGAATTTGCCCTACTCAGATGGGCATACAATGCTGTTTGCATCAGAAAATAGTCATCTGCCTTTGAGTCCCCTTGGCATTAAAGAGATCCAAGTGTAGATGCACCAAAATTGCTTGCACAATCCATACATCTCCAGCACCCCAGTTCCCAAGGTTAAGCTATTTCTTCCTTCTCAGTGATGTTCAGAACTACACAAAAGCATGTATTAACATGAAATAACCCTTTAAATTCTGTTTATGGATTTGCCCTTATTATCCATGGTTGTAGCAGGGCACTGTCATGCCCATAACTAACAGGGCAGCTGCATTCAGGCCTCGGAGATGCTTAGAAGTTAGGTGGATGAGGCTGACTGTGGACTATACAATTCCAAACCAGTTGGGATGATCTCAAAAAAGTAAAGGTAGAAAGCAAGCTACTGAGTAGCCCAACAGCATTTTGTTCCCCTCGTGTACTGTATTAAGTCTGGCTAAAGAGGCAGACTCAGAAGTTAGGAAATTCCCCAAACAATGTAATCAATCCTTCCATGCCTGTGGTGAGCAATAAAAGTTTATACGAAACCTACAGCACTTCACACTGAATGGCTGAAAAATAGCACACATTTATCAGAATGCCTGAAAACACACCCCATTCTGGTAGAGCAAAGCAATCAGCAAAGCCATTCTTCACCTAAAAGGTTTCCATTCTGTTTTGCTAACAGACTATATTCAGTATTGATGTGTCTCTGCATACAGTAAAGAGCAGACTCTGCAGTACTGGGACAGCTCATTCACATGACAGTGATATCGCAGTCACGCATTGCTCTTGCTTCACAGTGCAACTGGAGTTCCTTTATTAAAGCAGCACCCAACAGTGCTAGCAGACTAAAGGAGCTTGTCAGTGTTTCCCCTAGAGAACTTCATTTTGTAAGGGGCTTTACATCTGGCTGTTTTATCATGGACAACAGGTCCATAAAGGGATGCTAAAGGGATTAAGTGAAGGTGTACCCTCTAATAGCCCTAATCCAATCACTGTGAATGGTACTGAATTGCAGAAAGCAGCCAGGTTTCTGTGATTTCCCTAAACAGCATCCAATATTTCTGAGGCTGGACACAGAATTGGGCTGGGCAGGCTGACGGTGTAGCCAAGCCCAGCTGTGCTTTCTGACATTATTCCATAAGGAGATACAAATCACACTGGAACCAGATAAAAATCTACATCAAAATTCAGAATGGCTTTGAATATTTGACTGTCTTGATTAGAAACATCCATAAAGTTCAGCTAAGGAGATTCAGACTGCCTCTATAAATTTCTTTTGGATCTATCCTTCCTTTTGTAGTCATAGGAGCCACATTACTCAATCTTCAAAAGGAAGAATTCAGGGTTAGAATGTGCAAGGGTAACAAAAGTGTTTGGGATACTTGCATATAAACCTCATATTGTCAGTCTTTCTCATCATATTTTTCCCCTTCTGATCAGAAATATCACACACACACACACACACAAAAAAAAAAAAAAACAAAAAAAAAAACCAACCCATTTCATGGTATTTTGCTCTTGCTATTTCTGCTTAAAAGTAAATAAGATAATGAAAATGGGAAAAAAATGTTCAGAGAGTTAACTAAGGAAAAATATTAAAAAGCTTCATTCAAGATAGACTTTAAAAAAAAAGGAAAAGAAAAAAACACAGCTTGAGAGTTCTCTATAATATATCTATGGCCACTTTCAAACTTCACAGTTCTCACTGTCCTGTACACAACTCCCACTCAGTACATCACAGCAACAGTACAGATGGAGTTGTGATCTTCTTTACTCCAAAAGCACAGTCTTGTAGCTAAAGAAGGATATCTGTTAGCAGCTCAGGGTCTATACCATAGAGCTGAGCAGTTCTTAGTACGATAGTACATTCCAATTAGACAGGCACTTCCATTCTCTGGTGCATTCTTTATCCATCACGAAGGATCTCTGTGTGCAAAGCACTAAGCCTTTACCATTGTTTTTACATAAAATTGATTTAAACGAGTAGTTTTTTTATTATTGAGCTAAAGAGCAGCATAGAAGTAGGTAGCTTTGCAGCTATTATTTTGTACTCTCTAATTAAAAATAAAAATGTTAAAATTTCCGAAAGGGCATTTTAAAGACTATTAATTGTTAATACAGAGAGGAGAGACTTACTTAATACACTGATGGGGAAGAGAGAGGAAAAGCAAATTAGAAGGCACAGCCTTTACCTCTCTCCGAAGCTATATTCTCCTTGCGGTTTTGGATCTGACCAGAACAGTGCTAAAACATGGAGGATCTGATCAGTGAAAAGCGTGGCCATATCAACCCCAAAGGGGCAAAGTAGGGATGTGTTGATCCATATATCTCCTAGGTAACCACCATGATGGAGCTCATGCAACTCCACTATTTATAGTATCTGAGCACCTCACAACCTTAATGTGATTAATGAATATCCTTAGGCCACCTGGGTAAGGAAGAGCATCTATTATCTGCATTATAGACGTGGGAAATGAAGGCCTAGAAGCCTGAATCTCAAAAGTACTTATGCACCTAATTTGTTTCAAATACTTTTTAGGACTGGGACCAGAGAGACTTATGCCGTATAAGGCATGAGTATTGCAAGCAGTAAAGCTGTGATGAATGGATTTGTGCCTGTGCTAGTACATTTTTCCTTTTTTATTTCTTGACTTCAAAACTTGTATTGCATACATCATTTAGACAAAAAAAAAAACACAAACAAAAAAAAAAAAAACAAACCTCAGAGGAATGTCTGAGGTCTTGCAGGATGGCTGTGACAAAAGAGGAACTGAAACTGAATTTTTGCAAGCCAAACTATCCAATAGACTGTGTCCTTAAAAAAGTGTTCTTTTCCTGTTACTAGAAGAAATTTGGGGTTTTGATGCAAAACCTTTTAGAATTGCAATTAGAATTCTTGTGAAAACCCAAAATTGGTAGTTGGTCACTTCCAGGGTGGAAACAAATCCCTAAAAACACTGTGATGATAACTTGAACTTTAATCATCTATCACATGTTAACATTTCTGCCAAGGAAAATGTGGACAATACAGAATGGTGGGGGGAAGAAGATGTCCATCAGTTAACAACTGTCATTCCCTCAGTGTAGGCTCTGTGCTGTTTTTTGATCGAAAAGATCAAAAAAAGGCTTCCTTTTCCACAGCCACTAGGAGGTGTACTTAATACATAGGCAAGAAGGGGAAAAACTAACATCTAGTGAAGAATGGGTCATGTCCAACATGTGGGGAGGTGCAATTAAAGATAAAAACTGCCAGCTAGTGAGTCAGTGGAGCAGCTCGAAGTGAGTAAGCTGCTGTAGTTATTGCGTAGGTTTGAGCAGATCTGTGGCTATCCTCATTTAAACTGGGTGCCAACAGCAGTCTCTGGTTACCTCAGTGTGGTGAAGTGTGTAGAGGAGATTCATCATCCTTCCTCCTCACCTCAGAGATCCTCACAGATTATCAGACAAACATGAGGATTAAACTGCATATATACAGACAGTTTCTATAAAATGAGTATGGGAAGAACAGTATTCCCTGGAGAATATGACTGCAGCCTGACTATTTATGCCTGATGGGCATATAGCTCCTTAATTTTAACTACAGAAAGAACACAAGCATTAAAAAAAAAATGGACAGGCAGATGTTGCAGAATTTTCTGAGAACTGCAATAAAAATTCAGGCTACCACAACAGCTCAGTCTGTGCAACCAAACTGCCAAGCACATACATCTATTAGTCTTTCTTCTACACCTATTTGACATTTATGCTTAAGTATATAAGCACACAGCCCTACTTATTTGGGAGACAGTAGGCAGGATGGGGCTTTCAGTTACCTGTGACATTTCAGAAATCTCAAAAATGAAGCATGAAACTTGTTCCAGGGAGTCATATCTCCCCAATACATTGACTATTTTCCTGTGCTGTTTTCTGTCTGGTTAACTACATGCCTTTTAGGATTAAAAAAAAAAAAAAAAAGCTGCCAAGAAACATAGGCAATGAGTGTTCCCAAGTCAGAATCACAGAATCACAGAATCGTAGGTGTTGGAAGGGGACCTCCAGAGATCATCGAGTCCAACCCTCCTGCCAAAGCAGGTTCCCTACAGCAGGTTGTCCAGGTCGTCCAGGTGGGTCTTGAATATCTCCAGAGAAGGAGACTCCACAACCCCCCTGGGCAGCCTGTTCCAGTGCTCCATCACCCTCACCGTAAAGAAGTTCTTGCGCACATTCGTGCGGAACTTCCTATGCTCTGACCATTTCCCCTTGTCCTGTCTCCACACACTGCTGAAAAGTCCTAATTGCAATAATTGGGCACTGAAATCTACTTCAGTTTGGTTTGTTGCTTTTTTTTGTTTTTTTTGTTTTGTTTTGTTTTTGGTTTTTTTTCTTTAATCTTTCTATGCTTTCTATTCCTTTTTTTTTTTTTCTTTTTTTTTTTTTTTCCTTCCCTTTGTTGTGCTTGGAAAAGTGGCAAAGTGGTTGTGAAATGGATCAGTTTACATTTCTTTTTGAGTATATACTAACTGTACTAAGAGTTAAATATGAAAAAGAATGAAAATAAGCACGAAAGACAACATCCGTTCTCATTTCAATTTCCTGGAAGGAAAGTGCGGTTGGGCAGATGGTGCTTTTTTGTTTTACTAAACTGAATGATCAGATGTAAATAATATAACCATATAAACTATAAAGATCGTTGGAGGTGAGGTTTCCATGTGCAGTGAATTGTCATATTACAGAGAGCTTTCTCTCCTTAGTGATATGTCATGCCTTTTTTTTTTTTTAGCTTAAATTTTTTTCTGACTCCTCAGCTTGTTTACTGCACCCTCTACTTGCCTAGTCATATTTGTTTCAACCATTGTATTTTAGGTGGTTGAGTTATACCTCAGTTATTTCTGCTCCCATCCATGGAGAACCAGGATACTGAGTTACTTGTTAAACAGGTAGAGGAGAGTGGCTGGTAATTTGGCATCACGTGAGTCTCAATATTTCTCTATTGCTGTTATTTTTCTTCATGCCCTGGCTTTATTATCTGTTATGTAAATTCTTTTTTAGTTTGACGTAATTTTTATGTGTTTGTTTTTATTTGCTTTCTAAGTAAGTTGGAACATTAAGTATTCCTAGGATGTAGAAGAAACTGTGTTCTCTGGTAGTTATGAAAGGTCCTTAACAAAAGGAAAACAAAAACACAAAAAAAACAACAAACAAAAAACCCCCACCTCGTTTCTAATTGTGAATGATTAAACGTGACTCAGTAAGGCCACTAATACTGCCTTCTGCACTGAAGGAGCAGAAAAAAGACATTGTGTGATGAATGTGCAAAGAAATAATACTATGGATCCATTCCAGCTAGGATCAAACTATATGCTCTTCATTTCTCCTCATATCCTGCATGTTGGGGTTCAGACAGAGGTCTTGTTTGTGTTCACACTACATGAGCCCCTCTACCAGTGTTAGTAAACTAGAAATAATAATGCAAACTTCTTAGTAGGTTATAATATCCCTGAACAGCCTCCTGGTCCATGGCAACATTATGGATATAATGCCTTTTTACTAGATAAATGGGCACAGTAGAGGAGGAGAAACAGATGTTTTCTTGCTGAAAAAGTAACACTGTATTCCTCGTGAGAAATCACTCATAATAAATTATAGAAATCAAATATCAAATCAGAATGACCAGATCTGTGGAAATGTGTATACATAATCACTTCTATAACTCCTCAAAAAATCAAAATGTGGAGGCCAACTAGGTGATTAAATTAAGCTAAAACTGACTTTCTGAAGTTCATAAAAAATTAGGAGTATTAAGAGACACTGGTTAGGTTTTTTATAAGCAAATAGGAATCTTAAATGAATATAAGAAGATTGATTTTTAGGAATTTGTTTTGTTGTGGTTTTTTTTTTGTTTGTTTGTTTGTTTTGGACATTGTTTTTGTTGCTTTTTAAATACTTGTTAACCTAAGAGACCTGTTGTCAGGGCCTTATTCTGAGTTTTTAGCTATTTTAAACTCATAAGTGCTCAAATCAAATGATTCCACGAGAATTTCAGCTCTTGTTATAAAATAAAATGTTACTTTCAAAAACAAAACTTGAAAATTTGGTCAGAGTAAACCCTAAAATTAAAAAACAAACAAACAAACAAACAAAAAAACAACCACAAAAAGCCAAAAAGAACACAGAAACATAGCTTACTTTTTAAGCTATTTCCATGTTTCTATAGCCTGATGTATTTTTAGGCTCCTTGATTTTAACACAAAAAGAAAGAGCAAAGCACACTAATGGCATTACAACAGGATTAGGAAGAAAGTGGAAGAAATAACAGAAAAAAAATTTAACTGTCCTCCATTTAGTCTGACACTGCATTGCAAAAGGGAATGAATTAGTGCTTGTAGCAAATGTGTCATTGGAACTAGGATTATATAGGGGCAAATTTTTAACATTACATATTAAATGAGAAATAAATCAAACCAAAATGGAAAGACTTAAGCTCAGAGAACCTCCTGCTTCATAACTTTTCTAAAAGCTTGAAAATCTCACAGAATGAGATTCATCTCTAGTTGTGCAAAGACAGCTTGGTAATAAATAAATAACAGAAGAAATCTAATAATTAAAGACTCCAGAGAGAGGTGTTAGGACTGAAGGAAAAAATGCACCAAAGCAGAGAGGCTTCAGCTCAAATGTTGTCGTGTATCTATCAGTTGGTTTTGGTGCACAAAGGGGGTAACTTTGCAGGCGGATGTGTGCTGCTGATGGGTACTGCAGGCAGGAAGCAGGGCTGGGGTGCAAGTGTCATGGACAGATGCCGAAAGCAGCAGAAGCAGCTTCCCATAAGTGGGCAGGGCTTCGGACGGTTACTCACTCATTTTCCCACAGTTAAAAGCTGACAAACTTGAAACAGTCTGGGGCCGATAAGGCAAGTGTAGTTAAAAAGGAAGGAAAGGCTTTAAACACCTGAGGCCAAACTTCTATCTTCCGTTGGTCTCAACTGGAATAAAAGTATATTTGCAAGCCCAAGATTTGACTTCTTGTTTCTTGTACGTATTCTGAAACCCATAGAAATTGATCATGGAGTATTCCTGGCTTTCACTAGAGACCACCCCCCAGACATTTCTGTCCTCATGTACAAACAGTTCTGTGCTTGCAGTATGTAATGCTATAGGTTAATAGTGCATAAGCACACTCATTCACAGACATGTAATTATGGATAGTTCTCTAAACGGAAGAGGAGAGATACCATTTGCAAGTAAAACAGACTCGTCCCAGGTTAAGTTACAGTTACTAAACAAAATGGAGGCAATCTTCAGGCCCTGACAAGCAGCTGCGAGTAAAACCTGTTGAACAAGTAAGACATCAAATGTCCCGTGGCATTGGAAAGCAAAAAATCTGATATCTGATTTTTCTTTCTTTTGATAGAAGCACTTCATCATGCAAACCCAATTCTTTGTTTCGTGAGTGGGCCTGGACTGCCACTGTTCATTACTATGGGAGTCGATGTAGAAATCAACACAGTAATGCCTTTCATCTCTTGTATTATAAGAATTCAAATTCAATTTTTATTTTACAGCACAGCCACATAATACCTCACAGTATGGTTCTTGGTTGCAACCATCCGTTAACAATGGTTTTGAAAAGAGATATAGAACATAAAAATAAAACCCTATTTTCCCCCCAGTAGTTTGTTTCATCTAACAAACAATAGCAATTCACCATCTAAAACACACAGTAATAGTAAGTAGAGTCTATTAAACACTGTATTCTTCCTAATTTTATTTATATATTTATTTATTTATGTATTTCTTTTACCACTGGCATAGTTAGCTGTTTCGCAAAACCAGTGGTCTTCAAAGTTTGGCCGATTGATGCCTTTGCCAATAATATACTAGGATGCCAAAGGCCTTTCTTAACTCCCATACAGCAGACTACTGCACTTTTTCTTCCGTCACCCATGGGACTGCAATACCACAGGAACACTTAGACCTACAGTGTTTTATATTGGGGTGTATGGCCTGATGTTTAAAGACTCTAACTGATGCTGATCATGTTCTTAATAATTTACTCAGGTTTGTATGCCTGCATGCGTTACAAGGCTTTCAGTCTGAGCATTTGACAAAAGTTTATGCATATGGTTAAGTGTAAAAGCCATCACCCAAACAGGTGGTCTAACCTTCTACACAGTGTGTCTTTTAAAGTTGCGTGGTCATCATTCCTCACCTCCTTTGTCAGTGCTTCTGCATGAGTGTCTAACTGAGGCTCTTTGCAACCAGTGGTTAGCTCTGTGGTCTAAAGACTGTTTCATAAAGTCCCTAAACATATTTCAGAAGCTAGGTGGCCCAACAGATTCTTATGGTGGTTAAAATGCAACAAAATCCCATCAGCCTCAGCAGCGATCAGAGCAACAGAGGAAACAGCAACACATGAAAAATAGGGATGGAAATATCCAAAGTAATCTGACTAGTTTATGTTAAGAGAGGATTTGACAGACCTGCTGTGTTCCTACTTAATGCCAATCAAGTCTGAAAGGGACCACTTCAGCTCAGGTATTTATCTCAAACTGATTTGAATTATTCTCACTTCTTGATTTGGAGAGTCCAGAACAGAATACCCTGAGAAGCATGTGTTGACATATCCTCCATAAAACAAAATTAAACCAATTCAAGTCAAGGAAATAAACAACATGACATGAGAATCAGGCCCTTTGAGTTTGACAACAAAAGTAGAGCTCCGTCAGGGCTGTAAGTTCTCAGAAATTCTTCTGGGAAGTGAAAAATCCATGAATTCCACTTCACCATCTCCTTCATACAAAAAGGAGAAGTAAAATGCATGCAGGAAAAATCTGATATATTATTAATCTCTTTTTTTTTTTTTTTTCCTGCTAATCAATATAAGACTTACGTTTCTTTTTCAGGCACAACATTAACTAAAGAGCAGCATTTGCAGTTAAGTCTGGATTGTCCTTTTTCATTAGACTAATTCTGTGCATATCAAAACTTATTCAGAAGAAATTGTCTTAATTGGTTACCAAGATATAAATGATTATCACAGAAATCACAGGAAAGATAGTGCTTACCAAAACCCCAAGAAAGTACTTCAGACATTTTTTCTTTCATTGCCAAGCAGCGAAGGTCAAGTGAACTGTACTATTTGCAAATATCCACCTTCCCAGTCTGTCACGAGCAGCTGTAACATACCCACCAGCAGCAATTTCTACTTGGCTCTATCCAGAGGGGAGAAAGTACCAGGAGCTGCATTGTTTATAATTCCCTCAACCCCAAGGGTAATTCTGTTCACCAATTACTTGAAATTAAAGTTAGGTAATTCGACACGTCTGTTTGGTACCCAACCACAAAACACCTCTTAAGCAAACCAAAGAGTTGGAAAGTTTACTTCCAAAATACTTTACAGAATTTCATTATTGCAGCCATGACAGCAAAGTACAAATGAGAAGTTGCTTAGACTCATGAGTAGCTGGGGCTTGGGGGTGAAGGGAGTTTGTCATTGTTGCCACCGTTAAGGAATCCCAGTGGGTTTGACACAGAGCTGGAAGGCAATTTTCTTCCAAGAATGTGGCTTCCCGATCAAATATATCAAATATAGTAAGAACTGAGCAACAGGAAGCTTCCAAGTGCAATGCTGGACAGAAAAAGAATGCTGATCTCTGCAATTAGGAGTGTTCACGTGTTGTGACTTTGCACAACAAGTTACATTGCTTCCTAGAAAAAGGCGATACATATGCAGAGAAAGAATTACCCATATTGTCTACAGCCGGTACTTTTTTTATCTTTAAGTCCACTCATTTAAATTACATAATTGAAGCCTGAGTTAGATTATATCTAGACTTGGAAATTTTTAATGTCAAGTAAACCTCTTAAACATTATATTGGTGATGAGTTTGTGTACGCACCACTTCCGTATCTCTTTGTGAGTAACAAAGTAGCTGCCAGGTATCTCCACTGAACTGCATGACTCACTCTGTGGATTCATTTTACAATCTGGTAAAACCAGTAACTGATAACACCTACCCTTTGTAAGAACTTTTTATGTGTTTTAATTTGACAAATGAACATTTACAAAAATAAATAAATAAAAGATTAGACTGATGAAGTTTAAAAACACAAAAGATGACTCAAAAATCCATTCACTCAACATTATTTTGAGCAGTATAACTAATATCACTGAAGTGAGCCTAGTTCTCCTTTTCATCAGGATAAATGAGGAGTAATTTCAAAGACACCTTTATCCTTAAAGGGTGTAAAATAAGTGAACAAGAAATACAGAGCCACTATCTTTTACTAGTCAGAGGAGTCAATTTTTAATTGTGTAATCTCGATCTTGTTAACATAGTTTCCTATTTAGAAACTTTAGTGCCAAATAAGTAGAAGGTGCTATATTTTTTAACTCTGAATATGATTACCCTTTCAACCATATTCTGCATTTCATTTTTACTATAAAAGTTGTTCGTTGTCCAATTTCAAGCTGAAAAACTATAAAAGTCCATTTTGACTTCACTATAGCTGAACTAAAAGATTTTTTTTTTTTTTTTTTGAACTAAGATTAAATTGATATATCTAGAGCTTCTGTCATTGTAATATGACATTAGGAGCGTAGTCAAATACTAGCTTTGACTATAAGTGTCCTACTAAAGTAGCAGTCTACTGCAGAGTGCTTTTTGATGTATCAAAGAAATGGTACTATCTTTCAAACTGCATTCATATTCTAACCTCCTATCATCAAGGTAAAGTAATAGCAGGACTAAAGCATGATCTTTTTTTACAGTTTATAGAAGTCGGTGCTATAAGGGATTGCCTAGCCTTACATTAGATATTCATGTTTAAATGAACCACATATAGGCTTTCCAATCTACAAACTCCATTAATTAGGTTTTCTCCTTTTCTCTGTCTTTTATTTTAGGCTTCTTTACCTTCTCCCCTGCTGACACTACTATAGCTTCACTAATGACAGGCCAAGTAATTTTTCTTTCCCTAAAATTGAAACACTCTTACTGGAACTATTCACAAATATTTCAGTATAATACAGTTGACCAATGACTTCATTACTCAGTGGGTAGATAAATTTTTACTTCATTATCTCTCAGATGTGTCACACATCATCCAGGAGGTTCTACCTTATAAGATTGTTATTGTTTTGAAAAAAAAAAAAAAAAATAGACAAAATGTCCTTAAAAAATTCTTAATATTTATAGATTTGTTATGACTATAGTTTATACAGACAGACAGGCAGAAAGAGAGTATAAATCCATGGGGAAAAAAGAAAAAAAAAAAAGAAAAAAAAAAAAAGGAATAGCACTAGAACTGGAGGATCAGAGCTGAAAATTGCAGTGAATCTCCAAAGGTGGTAAGGTATGTGTGACAAGATAACAGGATTTGGGTTACCTTTTTCCTGGGAACATTTCCCCACATACCTCGTCCACTTCTTTTCCCCTGGAAAGAGCAAGTTTTCATCCTGAGAGTAGTAGAATTAATTCTAACTTTTTCTTTACTGTGAATCTAGGGTAAAATATAGAATTCACATTCACACAGCAATGGGGAAAAATCTCTAAAACTGTTTATTTACAAATGAAACAATGCATTTATTTTGATATTGTTAAATTGTGTCACTGAAGTCCACAAGTTTTCTCACTGAAGAGCTTAAAATATAGAATACATATATGATATGAATACTAATACAGAATAAAATGCAAATTTTGATAAGATAAATTCAGAAGAAAAAAGAAGAAATTAATTAATCTATTTTGATTTTGAGGCACTGAAATAGTTTCCGTTGAATGTATTCTTAAAACCAGCATGTTCTTGAACAGTATTTAAAATACAACCTTTCTGAAAACAGTTTTTGATCAACCTTATGCAGAAGAAAATGTTATTTTTATTGTTTTTACCTTAAATGCATGAATGGTATTCATAATGACAGACACTGCTGATGAAAAGAGCCAGAAAAACACAATGGTTCCTTCCCACAGAACGAACAGGTAATTAGGGATGGTATTGCCATATTCAAAATTGCTCTTTTGTATCTGAGTCTGTTCTAAAACTGGACCAGCAAACAGTTCGAATTCCAGACACCTTAATCAAGGAAAAATCAATCTTAATTTCAGGTCCTTCTCCTTCTAAATGAAGTCTGCAAGAGTAACAAGAATTGTCCAGTAAAAATGTGAATGTGTTGTAAACGCATGGCTAAATGAAAGAAAATAAAAATGAAAAACTCTTAATCATAGAATTATAGAATGATGTGGGCTGGAAGAGACCTTAAAGCCTATCCAGTTCCAACCCCCTGCCATGTGCTGGCTGCCACCCCCCAAATCAGGCTACCCAGGGACCCAATCAAACCTGGCTGCAAACACTTTCAGGGTTGGGGCACCCACAGCTCTCTGGGCAGCAGCGCCAGTGCCTCATGTAAAGAATTTTACTCTGAGTAAAGAATTTCCTCCTTACATCTAACCTGTATCTCCCCTCATGTAGCTTAAAACTATTTCTGCTTGTCCTATCATTGTTGGTCCATATAAAAAGTCAATCTCCCCCCCTTTTACTAAAAGGCTGCAATGAGGTCTCCCTGGAACCTTCTCCTCTCCAGGCTGAAAAAGCTCCGCTTCCTCAGCTTGTCTTCAGAGGAGAGGTGCCCCAGCCCTCATCCTTTTGGCCCTCTTTAGTTCCACACAAATGTGTTTAAGAACTTCACAGTAAGGGTGACGGAGCACTGGAACAGGCTGCCCAGAGAGGTTGTGGAGTTTCCTTCTCTGGAGACATTCCAGACCCAACTGGATACCTATCTGGTCTAGGGAGTAATATCTAAAGTCCCTTCCAACTCCTACAATTCTGTGATTCTGTTATTCTGGATCCACTCCAACAGTTCTGTGTTTTACTTGTGCTGGGGGTCACAGACTTGGACACAATAAGGAGATAACTCTCCAGTATAACAGGATGAGTTTCCAATATCAGGATACGAGATAATCCCAGTAGAGATCAAACACAGTATTTATTATTCAAAACTTTTCTACTGCTCTCAAATGGAAACCCTTTATCTACAGAAACATTCCAGATTTGGTCTGGAGGGCAAACTCTGGAAATGAAAACTCTCCATCTTTAGATCCACAATCATAGAATCATCAAATCCTTAGAGTTGGAAGGGACCTTTAAAGGTAATCTAGTCCAGCTTCCCTGCAATGAGCAGAGACATCCACAGTTAAGTCAGGTTGCCCAGAGCCTGACCCAGCCTCACATTGAAAGTCTTCAGGGACGGGGCATCCACCACATCTCTGGGCAACCCGTTTTAGTGGTTCACCACTTTCACTGTAAAATACTTTTTCCTTATATCCAACCTAAATCTACCCTCTTTAAGCTTGAAACCATTTACTGATTTCTTATGTGACCAATCAGTGCAACACACAGGAGCAAGATCTCAGAGACATTCCTCATCAGGATTTCAATCGTTCCTTCATTTCAATGTCAAATGATAGGTGGTAGCCATCAGTGTTGAATCAGTTCATACTGACTATGCATCAAGACATGCTTCCACTATCGAGGTTCTTCCACTTTCTCTTAGATATATAGATCACATTTTATTAAATTCTTCCTTCTTGTCACAGTGAATTACGAGCATCAGATGGATAGCTTTGAGCAGCTTAAAATGTGCACATAGTAACAATGCTTCCAGATACAGTATTGAATGAATGACAATGTATGCTGATATTGGCTCAGCTGACAATGTATGTGGCCAAAATTCATTGTTACATCAGAAAAATCAGGAAGAACTGTGAAGAAGGAACTTTCTTGCCAAATTCAAATCACAATACTGTTAGTATCACTTGGGAATAATATAACTAAATGGATCTGATTTTGCTTGCTGCTGCAGAAATGACCAGAAAGGAATGTTGGGCAGACCTTGCACTTCTCTGAACAGTGCTTCTTCTGCAGCTCACATGCTCCCAAGTCACACTGTATAACAGCAAACACATGACAGCCTGGTGCCACTCTCCTGATTCACATTGTTCTATATGTAACCCTATTTTGCCTGCATAAATAGGGAGGAATTTCCAATTCCGCAGAGATACTACAAGTTTAGTCATGAAGATAATTAAGTCCTTTGGGCTTGAACTACCCAAACATTTCATACTTGAAAGAAATTCAGATATGACTCTTAATGCCTGGACTACTGCCATCTAAACAGTTTGGATTCATTTGAGGCTTAATATTAGCTCCAAATTCTTCTTCACATCAATTCATCATTCAGATATTTACTATTCCAACTATTAGTATTATGGAATAGTCAGACATTCTAAGATACTGTACTGCCTACTGCTACCTACATATAAAAACAAGCATCCATCTTTCAAAAACTTCAAATTTAGTCAGCAAAAAAATAGAAAAATAAACAGAAATAGAATAAAAGAAAGTTATTAAAGCACTTTTCCAAAGAAAAGGAAACACAGTGTGAGCTCAGTCAGTTGCTCCCTAAAAAAACACAGCAGACCAATGGTATGGCTAGGGAAACTCTTGAAGATTATTATCTCCCAAAGCAACAGGAGACATTGTTACTAGATCATTTTACTTTGAACGTTTTGCAGTAATAATTATTTCTCATTTTTGTTGCTCACTACAGTCAAATGAAATTTTTACACATTCCAGAACACCAAGAACTCCAGCACTGAATGATTTTTTTTTATTTTTTTTTTTTTCCATTGACAGAAACTTACATCTTAAGGAATTTACAAAAAATGTAGGTACATCTTGATACTACTGTGATGGTCACATAAAAGATACCTTGATACAGAAACAGGAACACTTGCTTGAAGTCAAGCTTAGGTGTTTAGAGATCTTTGAAGATAAGGAGAAAGGCAGAAGAGCTGCATTTATCTAGGATTACAGAATCACACAGAATTGCAGACCTCAAGAGATCAACAAGTCCCACCCCATTAGGGAACCTCAGTGTAAGATTCTCAGCAATTTTACTTGTATTTCAAAGTAGAATTCCTAGAACCACCTGTGTTTGGAAATTACTGTAGTATTTTAGCATCAACACATTATAATGTCTGATTAATTTTATATTATCCCCAGCAGTAAATGTGTGCATATCAGCATATACACATGCTATGCCAAACATTTTTGGATTAATATAATTTAGGTCACCCATAAGCCATTTGAAAAACATAATTACATGAAATAAAATGAAACTTTTTAACAGTTTTATTGCAATGTAAGGTTAACTCTGAGCTGACTGAAATCTGGATACCTTTCAAACCTATGTTCCTCCTGTGGAGAGAAGTGAGATAATTCAAACTTAGCTATCTGATACACTTTCTTCAGGTCTCTGCAGAAGTAATTAAAACAGAATATGGATAAATCATTTGCCAGCTTTCATTTTTATTCATAGGCTAAATTTTATTCTCAAGCTAATGCAAATCCATATTTTACTATTGATCAATGAAAATCTGAAATGATTGAGAGGTAGAATACGACCCACTTATATTTAAGGCTAACAAATGAATGTCTTTCAAGTTTTTCACATAGAAAGGGCTTCTGAAGAGTTATGTAATTCAATTTTGTCTTGAAAAAATGTGAACTCAAAATTACCAATAATTACCCATGAAGCAGGTGAAACTGTGTCTTTGTTATAAATAGGAAGGTTACTTACATGACTTGCTTACGATCTAAGTCCAAAATTTATTACCTCGTTTTGGACTGATTTGTTTATAATAATTTTCTGCCTCTTCAGTTTCTCTTTCAGTGATGATGTAATGCATTAGAAAATGAAGAGATGAGACTGAATCTCAAAGATCTTAGAAAGTTCCGTCCAGTTGATTAGGGACTGAAAAGATTTTTTTACCTTTCAAGGTTAAATATTCCGAGATGAGTCCTATGCCTAAAAGCTTAGTCCTGCTGTTTTTCAACTAATCATTTGCAAAACTGAAGGAAAAATAGAAATTAAAAAGGTAAGACAGGAAAAAAAGAGAGACTTCTGGTAGGTGAGCCACAGCAGGGCAATTAAGATGATACGGCAGAGGTACACATCTGCTCCTAGGCAGATACAGTTCCACTGATGCTATCTATAGCTACAATCCTTCTGAGAGATAAACAACGTGCGAGAGCAACGCACAGAAGGAAATGCCACACTGAGAAAGTGATGATGGGAGACCAAGCTTGCGGCCCCTGTGGTCTGAGAAAGAGTGAGAGGCAGCAAAAGAAAAAGGGAGGGGCGACATGTGGGGCCTGTACCAGGCACATGCAGGTGACTGAAGTCGTACGATGGACACACATCAAGATGTAAAGCTGGAAGCCGTGTGAGAACTGACACTGGAGGGGAGCAGAATCACAGCAAAGATGAAAGGTACAAAATGACTGAGAAAAAGAGGATGGAAAACCCCTCTCATTGCTCTATACATAAAGCTACAGTTAAATTATGATGAAATTCAGAAAAAAAAAATCTTTAACAAATGATTTATTGACTAAGATTTGAAGGCTTGGATAGTTTCTCAGACTTTCAAACTCATATTTAGGATCCTCACTAACTTGAACTACACTCCTCAGGGTAGATGGCTACTTATTTCTATTTCATATGACTGCCATAGTGATGTTTAGAAACAGAATTTGCTTGGTGCAAAACAAACCAAAAGGAGGATGTAACATCTGTTCCAAATAACTTTCAAGCCAAGGACTGACACTATTTCATTTAAGCAGTACTTGGAGGGAGAGGACACTAGCTAGTCAGCTCCCTGACCCCAGAGATGGGAGTTCTGAAAAGGTAAGACATATCACCTACAGTCACCACTGGTAATGTGGTGGTTCTTCATGTCACCTGCCCCTCATGGCATCTGCCTTTCATTTTGTTGTGAGGAGAGCTTGTTTGCACTCCTCTCATGTAAGGAGTCTGAACTCAGCAAAACTGAGGGAGTATCCTTCATCCCTCCATATTTCCCCGCACAGCATTCATTTGCCTTAAAAAACAAAACAAAACAAAACAAAAACCCTTGGAATTTAAGAAACAGACAAGAACTTGAAGCCAAGGGGTTTGCAGAGAGCACAGGCCACCGGCAGCCAGCCAGGATGTCCTGGTAGGGAGGTGCTTTGCCTTGCATGATGTGCTCTCTTTCTCTTCTGGGCTGGACCTACGGCTTGATTTGCTTCAACAAAAAATCAACAACACTGAAGTCTCATCCTATCCTATCTCATGCTGTTACCTCAAACTGAAAATGTAACTTATAATAATTCTAATTCCCGGTAACCCTCTGGTCTCATTTGGTTAAAAATAAAAGTTTCTTTTCCCTGTCTGGAAAGAACACAGCAATATCAAGCAGAAGAGTTTAATTAAAAACTGGAGTTAATCTCAAGACCTCATGCTTTGGATATATATATATATATATATATATATATATAAATGTCTGCATATGAAAGGTTCTTGTCCAGGAAAACCTTGCCTGAAGGTCTGAAGGTTTCTGTGTATCTGAAGGAGGTAGAGGTGGACCTAATGCCTTTAACAAGCAATTCACTTGAGGCTAGATTCTGCTATCCTGACTCAGTTTATACCTGAAGGTGACAAATTTAAATACTTCTTCTGTCTGCAGGATGCTCCTAAACAGACATAAACAGACTGCATTTATCTCCAATGTATTCATTATGGAAAATTGGGCAATAAGGTTTTTTGTTTAACTTCACTCTTGTCTTCCTTATTCTAGAAAGCAATCGTGAATGTTTGAGTGATGTAAACATTGGTTTTAGTTAGTTGTTTATTGTTTGTTTGGGGTTATTTTTTTAGACTCTTGCATGTTCCTTTCATTCTGCTTATTTTTAATTTCACATTCACACAAGTAAGCCTCAACTTTTCTTTCTGAGACATGAAAGCTGGAAAAACTCTGTTCTGCGAGTGCTTGCAGAAAGTGAAAGAAAAATATAAACTGTAAATATCTAATGTACATGTCTCCAAAAGCTTAATTTTTGAATATTAGTGTGAAATAAGGTCATCCCTTTATTAAAATTCACCTAGATCAACATTAAAGTAACAAAACATGAATGCTATCAGCAAAGAACAAAGCCCTTCTACAAATGTGTTTGTTATTAATGTATAATTTCTCCTTTTAGAGTACAATTCTTTCAGCATATCCAGCAAATAATTCAAATATTTGGAGGCCATCATAGATGATCTGATAATTTAAACTGGCCAAGGAAACCTGTAATCTTGGAGAAATCCCCTTCGGAATATCTACAGTGACCATCTATCAACAGAGAATGACAGTTCCAGAGATAAAACCCCTAATGTTCATTAGAGTGTAATAATTTTTGGACATTACAAGTGCTAATGTAGCTTTGTGATTCCCAGCTAGTAATTCTTGGGAAGTCTGTCAGCTATGGAAATCTGTGAGATTAATCCTGAAATATATACTTGATTGATAACTAGTTGTTTCTATTATGCTAAGGTCCATTTTTTTGTTCTTGTTCTTGTTTGTTTGTTTTCGTTTGTTTGTTTGGTTTGGTTTTTTTGTGTGTGGGGGGGTTTTTTTGTTCGTTTGTTTGTTTTTTCAATTTTTATGCGCAGAGTGTAATATCTGGGGCTTCTGAAAGAAACTGAAGATTTACGACAGCATAGAAGCACCCTTTCTTCCTTTCCTTCCATGCTTTCTAGTGCAGAAATAAACATGACATGGAACTTTACATGAGGAATTTTAGAAAAGCATTTTAAAATATATTTTGGCGTATGTTTCATTATTCAATTTTAAACTACCGTGCCACTTTCAGGTGACAGATTGTCATTATGACTGTGCTTCCTTTTTCACAGGAGTCTATCACTTAAAAGAGTTCCCTCCCCCATCTCAGCTTTGCTTTGCAAGCTTTTTTATCTTTTCTACCTTGCTGGAGGCATTATTAGGGCAGTTCACCTTTGACCAAATGGGCAGACGAACATCCATCCTCTGGAGCCAATACTAGTGCTGTTTGGTAGATGAGCTCTCAAATGGTACTGAACTGTGACCTCTTCTTCTGTTCAAAGACTAAATACATAAACTTGAGCCTCCATTGGTGCCAAGCCTGGGAACCTGAGTTGCTCCCTAATCCCAGGTCTTGCAGCCAGCAGCACAATGGGCAGCTCACCATGCCAGCCAGCCAGCCTGAAAGAATGTCTTTATTCTCTCTTCCTCAACAAATTGCTTATTGTTTGGCCCACAGGCTGCTAGACCTTGTGAACTGTCCAAAACTTTATTGCTTTTCTGTTAAACTTTCTTCTTTTTTCCCTTTGATTCTGTTTATAAATGAAATGAATTTCTATTTTCACTTCTTAGCAATATCATTTTTAAAGATGACTGTTACTTTTAATCTTTCTTTTTCAAAGTAAATCTGCCTTTTAGAAGCCTGCAGGAACCACAGAAATAATGCAAGCTCTGCAGGTTTAGGGTCCTTAGAAAGAAGGGTCTGGGAAAATGTTGAATGTTATAATGCAGTAAAATGAAGGCAAATGCTTCAGAGCATTCAGGTGTTTCCAAAGATACTGTTTCTCTGCTTTTGGCCTCATCTTGACTGTGACTATCCTGTGTCTATTATATAAATAGTGAGTATAGGACAAAACACGCTCTTGGAACCCTACAAAATGGAGTTGTTTAAGGGCAACTTTTTTTATTGAAAGTTAAAGCAGATTGCCTAGTCTGTTCTTTATCTGTTGAAATATTTCCGGAAGCCTCTTTTGTTTTCAATGGAAGCTTCTGAGAACGTGGCTGCAGGACAAGCATAATGTAAGTTAGAGCTAGGCAGAGCACCTGCAGTATAACACTGATATTGCAAGGTTCAGCAGACTTACCCTGGGAGAAGGAGTACACTTCAGCTGTGAGCTCACCACATGAAGAGAGGAACTGTAATACATAAATACTGCCAAAATCAACACAGGACTGAGGGCTCTTCTATTCTTTTCCCTCATGTCAGTAACCTTTCATTGAGAAATGTCCACCTGTTATCTGGAGAACCTGAATATACAGAAAGGCTAGTTAAAATCAATTTAAATGCTTCTGCCTTCATTTTTTGAACATACTGTTTAACAAAGATGTCAAATGTACAGAGTTTTCTGGAGCCAAAGATGACCTAGGAATTACCCAGATTTCTTGAAAGTGTATGCATATGTGTTTGTAGGCATATATATATATAAAATTTAATACCCTTTCGAGTATGAGAATGGCAGCACAAGAGTGGAAGAACTGCAAAACTAAAATGTCCACATTAAGCTGATGCATGGTACATACCAGATGATATATATACTGCCTTATTGTTCAGTTGTGGCTCAGGGAGCTAAATGCATAATTTAAGATATATGTATAGTCTAAGGGTCAAATGCTGTCAGTTACATGAGTGTAAATCATGAGCAATTGCACCAAAGTGACTGGAGTTGCAGTACCCTGGATTTACACAAGTGTTACTGAAAGCAGAATGTGAGTCAATATGTGTCATCAATACAATTGAGTTAGTGGTATTGAGGGAATTTTATGATATGCATGAACCTAAATTCTTCACATTTTTCATTGATTATAATATTACTTTTTATGCTTCTATTTTTGTTACTGTTTTTAGAAGAATAAGTGTCCCAAACTCTGATTCTGTAAGTGGTATTCCCACCAAATTTTTCCAAACACAGTTCATAATGATATGACAAACATTTCACAGCTGTAGAAGCTTACATTCTTTACCTGTATCTCAGGCCAAGATCTTAATTTATATAAATGCAGAATTCTGAACCTCATGCAGCCTGTTTCTTGGCAAACATCTGACTACACGTAGAGATGCATCCTTACACTCACCTGTTTCCATTAATGATTGCATACATAGCAATGGAGGGCTGGGAAATGAAATTTCTTAGACGTACAGGACAGCAGGATTTTGATGCAGGAGGGAGGGCTACACAGCCCTGACTGGCTGAAGGGAATGGGTATGGAGACTTGGCAGCTGAAAGTAAAATCAGCTGTGTTATAAGAGCATGGGACAGCTTTCTTAACTGATTCTTCCTGGGTTTGTTATTGAGGAGTGCAAGGAAAAGAAAATAGCTTTGCACTGAATCTAAGATACAACTCTATGGCACAAATCAAGGAGGTATAAAAACTGATAATCTACTGGGTAAGTAGCAGAGTACCTGCCAGATATTCCTGGCTTTCAGTGACCTTATTTTGCGTGGAGGAAGAATATATGATTTTCTGGTTTGAGAGGAGGTTTTTAATTCTGAAAGGAGGTTATGTGTTAAATATATGGTAGCAGTCTCTTCAATAATAGAAGTCAAGGCCCTTACTTGTGGAGCCAGAATCTGGTATTCTATCACATAAAATAATGCCATTATTTCTTAACATACTTTTAAATTGAATGCATTATTTTTAAATCACATTTTTATGATATTCTTGAATATCTAGAAAGATTAAAAAAGCCTGAAAGTAGATTCTCCAATATTCATATAATCAAAAATGGTTGATTGAATTTGGAACACACACACAAAAAAAGAAAGCCATTTAAGATTACAGTGATCAGTGGGGGCAGATTATCACTTCAAAAGAAACAGAAAAATGTGTGTGAACTAAGAAGGCCTAAATGGGTCTCAACATCATAATGATAATTACAGTTAGGGTACAATTTATACTAAAAGTACTGTCATCAATTATGATTGGTTTTCACTGAATAAAGATCTAGGAATTTTTTTCAAAATGAAGACACATTCATCTATGCTCAACACGTACATGCACCCTTAGCCGGTTAGAGTACTGTGTAGGCATAGATTTGTCAGGATTCTTTGATCCCAAAAGGATTCGTAGAAGAAAAATTTCTCTTTCTGAGAAATGATCTCTCTAGAGACTGATAGTGATGATACAATAGGCTGGAGTTGCTATTATTAAAAAAAAAAAAAAAAAAAAAATTACTACTTTTTCTGACTATGTTTCTTTTTTCCCAGTGGGATTCTGATTCCAGACATTCTACCAGCCTGACATCCACTGGGAAAGTGATGACACCATAAATTATTTAGGGGTTTGAAAACCATGAGAACTACTGTATATAACCAGATTGGATTGACTTTTTAACTCTTTTGATTAATAATACATAAAGCCTTGGATATGTGAAGTGGTCGAGTGCTAACCTGTTAACAAAAGGAGTAGCAGAGATGAATTCTAACATTTCTCATAAGTTATTCTACTTAACACATTGGCCAAACAAAACAAACGAATGAAATGCTCTGGCTTAGTCTTATACCTTCAGTGCACCATCAATATTTGATGACTACCTAATGTCTCTGTACATCTGGCTATAGATGATATTTTGATCATCTGGCTTACCAATTTCAATCTTAGCTTCTTCTGTATTTGTGAAAACATGCCACTAGAAAGTAGAAAAAAGGTTTCAATATCCTGGTTTCTTTTTTGACTTTCATTTTCACAGCACTAACTGCTCAGATGTGAAAATGATATTTCAGCCTTCAAAAACAGAAAATGAGAACTAGAATTTCCTCAGCTTATGGCATTTTTTTTATCTGCAGCAGGACGGGAGTAGACATTTGCACTTCCACAGATAGATTTCATGTTCTCTACTTCTGCTACTGACTGTTTTAATTATCCACTTGTTTATTAAGTTTTGCTCTCTTACAGGTTGCTTTGGGTGGAGCTTTCAGAGAAAAAAGAGACATTGTTATTCCCCTCCTACTGAAATACAGAAGATGATACTCATGACAGTCTGCATTTCTGAGCAACAAAAAAAAAAGGGACAGGAGACATCACTATGCTTCTGGGTTGTCTGGCCCATACTTCAGGAGACTGGCTATCCTGGGTGATTTCAGAACAATACACTAATTTACAATAGAAAAATAGATATATATATATTTCTGTGGAAGTACTGTCTGGATGTTTTTGTATTATCCCAAATGACATTTGACTTCTTCAGATGTAGAAACAATATGAAACACATCTCTTTACTCATTCCTGTGCACTTTTCTTGTATGATTCCCCATAGAATTCAATTTCCAACTTCTTGGTAGATTCTGGGCACCTATTCAAACTGCTCCATGTCCAGCCAATACTAATCAAATACTAATACTATCAGTTACAAATAGAAATACTAATACATTCTTTTTACCTCCTGATACGCTCACGGAATTCTCCTTCCTTGATCCCACCCAGTGTCAAATATGCCTAGAGACCCATGGCCCTATTCTAATTTTTTTAAACCTTGCAGACTAACCATTCATCCCTCTCCCTGTCCAGTACCAATGATGCCTCACCAATTATTCTGGAACTCTAAGATCTGTGTGAGATTAATCTGTGTATAAGAGAACAAATAATTCAATTCAAAAACATGCCTTAAAATTTTTGTTAGTCCAGGTTCCCCAATTAGTTCAGTTGTTTTGTTGTAAATTTTTAGTGATGCCTTTACTGCAATTTATATGAATTTCCTACAATATGAGCAAAATGAGTCTCACCCCAGCTTTGAGAAAGAAATGAGGACCAATTTAAGAAAATTATAGTAGCCCACAAATTACATCTGAACTAGGCCTCACTTGTGACACCAGTAATGAATTAAATTATTTAGCAATATTTATTAAATGTTAATGAGTTCCATCACCTGACTTTCATACACAGAAGTACTATGTGAAATCTGTTGTCAGATACTGCTTCCTTCTCTGAAAGGAAGTATCATCCAATTTGTGTATAGATTCTCTCCCCCTCCAAAAAGGAAGTATATCCATAAAAATAATAAGAATCTTTTCAGTATAAATGCATATGTCCCCCTTTTATTCTTACATACCCGTCATATCTTAGTATCTTTTGCATAGTATCTTTCAACTGACACAAAAAAAAAAAAAAAAAAGAAAAAAAGAAAAAAAAAAGAAAAAAACAAAGGAAAATCAACATTTGTTTTCTTTTCCATCTGGGATTATGTCACAAAATGATCTCCTGCATCTAATCAATTATTTTTCTTCTCTATCTTTTGCATTTTCCTGCAAAACCATTTACAAGTATAACAGAAAGATTCTTCAGAGATAATCTGGTGATTATTTCAAATTCAACCTAGGACGCTGCAGGCATTAAAAGATGAAAATTGCCTGAAGTCCACTGTTGTACAACAAATCTGTACCTCTGGACTCCTGTCCTGAGGTGAAAATGCAAACCAGAGAGATATTTAGAATCATTTTGACAGTTCATAAAATTAAGCGGGGATTAGAGATTTTCTCAGAAATAAATAAATAAAAGGGATAATGCTACAGGGCCAGCACAATGTTAATCACATCTCCTTGCAACAGGTATTACTGCAACCTACTTTGGGGAAGAAAAAGAAGTCACATAATTAAGCCTGGCATGTGTTTAGCACTGGTGATTCCAATTTAAATATCTGAGTGCATGAGTTCAACATGTTAATACATATACATATGCATACATGCACATACATAATTAATATATAAACTGCACAATCACTTTAATTGTATGGGTTTCTACAGAAACCTATGCAGAAGCCTATATACAGAAACCATTTGTAGGCTTCTATAGAAATGTTGTATATCTCGAGCATCCTATTTTCACCTGAATTTAATGGATTAGCCCTGATGTTAGAAACACTTGAACATATTAACTTTATATAAAGAGAGTGCCTTGCTGATTTTAGGATAACTTTCAATCTACATGAATCTAAGCAAAAGTCTAACAGTCTACTGGGAATGTACTCTGTGGTGCCAGTCACTTGAAACACACAATTAATAAGAAAAGAATTGAAACTACTGTAGCAGACATAGATGGTTTTGATCCCTGTTGCATTTGCAGCAGGTACGCCCAAGAAATTGCAAACATGATTAAAATGAATACATAGCAAAAGTGCACAGTGACCACAGAAATACGTTTGGGGCAAGCACGGACTTTTACAGTCAAACTCCCAAATTTCCCCACCCACCTCTCAGACTTCTCAGTATGGTTCAAAATGTCTCCTCAGCACTAGTCTGCATAAAAGGATGCCTTTCCTTTTCTTCCTGGATGAACAAAACTCTAATATACTGCTTTTACACAGTGTATAAAATGAGTTTCACTGTATTAGATTAGTATCATGTTTCAATATCTTTGGAAAATGTTCAAGTGAAATTAACATGTTTCTAACAAACTGAACAATCCAAAATAGAACTAGCCTAAGTGGATCAAAAGATTTTTTACTTTTTTTTTTTTTCAGTACAAAAATAAATTAAAAAAAACTGCCTAGGGAAGTTTTTCAATATATATTTTATGCTCAAATTATTGTCCTTTAGCTTTGAATTCTGCTCAATCTTCTGTTAATGGTGTAAATATTTTTTTTTATAATAAATATTAGCAAATTTCCTGATTCAACAAAAGAAGGAAACATTATTTTGCACAGTATCTCTTAGACATCACAAAAGTAATTAATTTCCATCTTTAAAAATTTCTTATGAAAATTATTTTCCATCCCATTTTAGTCCTGAATGCTGACTGGAGCTAGGATAATACATCACACAAATGTTGATTTAAATATTTAAACAAATTCACTTACTCTGGATTTACATCCCCTTTGGGCTCTACTTTCCATGAATACTCTGATAAACAAACTTACTGTAAGGACAATCTGCTGGGAGGGCAAATTATAAACAAAAATTGAAGAATTCATGTGGGATATGAATTTTTGAATTCTAATCATCAATTGTTGCACTAGCAATTAAAGCTGACTGGAGGACAATAATTCCATGCTACATTAATTTTCAAGACTGTGTCTTCGTGTCTAGTTTGTTTTGGTTTTCTTTTGTCTCATTTTCTTTACAAAACACAAACTCTTCACACTACTATAGTGAAATTGCCTTTAGAATCATAGAATCACAAAGTTGGAAAGGACCTACAAGATCATCTAGTCCAACTGTCCTCCCTATACCGTTACTACCACAAGCCACTAAACCATCTCTAGTAGCTCCTCTTCCAGATGCCTCTTGAACACTGCCAGGGGTGACTACTCCACCACCTCCCTGGGCAGGCCATTCAGAGAGTGCCTGACCAGTCTCTGAGAGAAAAAGTTTTTTGCATACAAGTATGTCTGTGTGCCTCAGCCAAAGATACAACAACAAGAGAGAAGAAGTCCTTTCTCAGACTGAATCACATTTTATTCATTTTCATCACTGATTTTTATCTGTGATTGCTCAGAGTTAGCTGGAGGAGGAACTTGATCCTAAGCTTTCTACATCCAAGGCTAATGCTCTAACCACAGAGCTGTCAGAAAAACCAAAAAGTCCACTTCACTCATTTTCATTGTGCAAAAAATTTCCCTTCATACAAAATAGAAATGTGGCTTTCAGAATTCAGTGCTGAGCAAAATGGCTCCTGTCTGACACATGAATATTAAGTAACCACATCTCCTGAGGTAAGGCTGAATTCCTGACCCATCACAGATTTATAGGGGAGCAGGGGAAAGCCCCGAAACAGCATTCAGGGCATTCATCCCCCACCATTCCCAAAGTCATTGAGTCAAACCACCCATGCAGTAGCTGAGACTGTTCCATAGAGAATTGTCTGGAAGAGCCAAGGATGGCTTTTCACATTCAAAGATTTCTTTGCTGTAGAAGAAAGAAACCGAGAAGAGACATGGGACATGTGCTCTGTAAGAAAAGTGATACCAGTCTGATCTCCGCAACTCTGTCAGACAGCTTCCATCCCTGCAAGGAGTCAGGGCTTGCACACAGCAGTTTTGGGGTGAACTGGGAGACTGGCAAGCTTCAAGGTCAGAGAAAACAAGAGAAGTTTCACCTCCTGTCCCCACAATTTCCTCTGTCTGGGTTGAGTTCCCAGAACAAAGTGCATCTTCATCATAGTCTCACAATGACATAATACCTTGATGCAAACAGCTTGCTTTCAGCCACTGACTGTTGACACTAGCACAGCCTCATCCAAGTCAAGCTCATGTCAGTTGGTTCCAACCCAAACAGTATGAACTTTCACTTTGGAAATGTTATGAACTCTGGGGAAATGGTTTATACATTGCTAACCCTAATGTCATACAAAACTCCGTAACTGCAATTTAAAGGCCATATTAACGAATAGGCTTTTTATAAAGGAATTAACAGGGTGTGAGTTTGTGGATGTGTTTCTGTACAATTTGTTTGATGTCCCTACATGCAAAGAGGGGCTTAAGCAAGACATCCTCCTTTCTGATCTTATCTCTAGTTTGACAAGTCTTAGTGCTCTCAGTAAGCAGAACTGCACTTCTGACAAAGTACCTGGCACAGGTCTAGTAATTTTAGCCAGAAATTACATCAATAGCAAGTTCTTCTTATAGACAGCTGATGAGTGAGCTTAGATTTATATTTATTTTTGTCCTCAGGATGATGGTTTTCTACTTACTTATGTCAGTGGTCAATAGTATAACAAATCCTTCACCATAAGTATGTGCGCATCAATTTTTTCAGCAAACACTGGCCTTTTGAGGTGAAAAGTTACAGTGTCACTCATTTTGAAATTGACTTCTCTCTTTTTGGCCAAGGCCAGTTAATTTGCAAATCAGCACTTTACATGAGCCCTTTAAACCAATCCAAGTACTCAATGGCTGCCATTGCTATGTAATTAGTCTCTAAAGCACTTAAAATTTAATTAATTTAAAAAAATCAAAAAGATCAGTGAATTTGCCCTGTGCATGGCCAGAAACTCTTTTGTTGACTGAATAGAAGGTCTTAATTTAGAAAATTACAGCAAGCCTCTGATATGTTTGGAAAGGTATGAAGGATATGCACATGGGCAGACTTGCAGTAGGAAACATTAGTTTCACACATCATCAGAAAAATAAAACACAACCTTCTCATAATTAATTCACAAACTGCCTGACTTAGATACTACAAAACATCATCAATTGAGAGTTAGAAGAGGAGAAAGTAGTCAACGCAATCAGACCTGCATTCATTTAAACCAGGTTTTATGCATGTAGAATTGAACCTGAAATAGGTATTAATTTCAGATTTTGTCTTGAATAGGATGAAAAGTGTGAAAACTCTGTGGTAATTATTTCGATTTATGATGGAGACGGTATCAGGACAGAAGTTTGCTTCTGGTGAAATTTTCATCTTTTTTGGAGATATCTTTCAATTACAAATTCTTCATCCATTTGGGTTAATCTGGTCTAAAGAAAGAAGTTTCACTGGGGAAGATGCCAACCAGAACCACAGAGAAGATATTTTTGTTGTTTGGAGCTTCTGGCTATAGAACTGTAAGGTATCAACAGGACAAGATATGTGTAGAAACAGGAAATAGGACACAGTCCATAATGTAGTTTATTTAAAAGATAGGCAGGTGGTTGGAGAGAGAACAAAAACAAACAAATAAACAAAATAAATAACAAGAAAACCAGATAGATAATATCCCAAAGATTACCCCAATAGATTTATTACATGTAGTAAATCTATATTGATTTCTTCACATTGGCTCTATTAAACTTATTTAACCTTTTCTATCCTTTCATGTCTTTTTGGTACTTTTCTTATTTTGACACATAAATGGTGTTATACTCAACTGCACTTATCACTAAACGTCTGTCAGACAATGTTATATTTACAAAGATTGTAGGCTAGTCATTGAGGTGGTAGAACTCACCCAAAGCTCAAAGGCCATCTAATATTTCTGCTTTTTATAAGTCTGATGGTCTTACTAGTTGCTTTTACTAACATACTGATATGCATCATAAGGAATCTTGGACAAATTCTTTGAAGAGTTCAGGGCAAAATATGCCCTTGTGTTGTTTTATTTACACTTTATGTACACCCATGAGGCAAGCTAGAGGGAGAACTTGCATCACAAGTGTCACCATCATCTGTCCAGTTATTCCCCAGCAAATATCTGGTTGCATTACACTTGGGTGAGTAGTGTGTGAGCAAGCAATTATGGTAGAGCAGCTGACCCACTGCACATTCATGAGCTAATATACCTCTTGAGAAGTAGCTAATTTGCCTGTAGGTGTGGTTTCAGCCTTGTAGTCCCATAAATTATTTTTTGAACTGTAGAATTATTTGTCAAACCTAAAACCTCAACCCAAGTCAGATGAAGAAAGGCACCAAGTGTGACTTACTTAGATAAACTCCAGAAAAACTAGTTAATATAAATAGTGTAAAAAAAGGTACAAATGGAAGCAAGTTGGGTCCGGACTGATTTTTCAGTGAACATTGTTGCTATAACATACATAATGCTAGTTGGTAAACAGCAAGTTTTGACAGTTATTTGCGCATGGCTGCTGAGTGTGTAAATCAGAATGATGCATATAGTTGACACATCAGGGGTATATGGAAAATAAACTGCCCAATCACTCTGGGTCTAACAACTTAGAGACCTCAATGATATACTGTAAGGTTGGTGCTGCTGACTACAAAAGCAGTAAATCACACCACCACCAGAAAGAACTGACAAAATTAAGTAACCGAAATTGAACAGAAAACAAAAGCTTTTCTATATAGTTATTTCATATTCAGATCTTCTGAAATGTATTTTATACCCTTTTTTGGATTTTATGAAGTTACGTTAATTCTGTATGGGCAATAGGTTTATAAACCAATTAACAATACAGTCAAAAGGATCTGTGGTTATAATGCGTACTTCCCCAAACTACATTTCACTAAGTATTGACTGTGATGCTGTAAAGAAAATCTTAAATTTTATTAGAATAATGCAAGAGGTTGCTGAATAAGTGTTGGCTCATATTAGTTAATACATTTCATATATAATGGACAATAAGACATAAAATAAAATGAGTTTATTGGTCATACTTCTTCTAAATGCTGTCAGGGTAGAATACTTCTAGTTACTTGTAGGGAATGTTCTGTGCCTTAAGAGCTCCTGTAATTGGTGTTAGTGTGGATCCCATCTAAAGGTACAAATCTGAAATGCAAACTCTAGGAAAATGTAAATCCAGATTTTGGCAGAGTGGCTTGATCCTGTCTAACTTCAGTACTCAAAACAACAATCTGAGAGAATAATTAATTCTGAGTTTGGTCCAGCAGAAACATAAAGGCACAGTTTCACAGTGCTTTTCTCCCTGCCCAACAAGAAATGACAGTTATGATCTCAAGATCCCACCAAAGTTTCACAGGAGATGGTGTGGATCTGAATTTCCTTCTCATTTTATCAGTGATTTTCACATGAAGAAGAAAAATTACTGCCCTTTGACTACTTGCTCCAACCAACAAACCACTACTTGTAGTAAGTTCAGAGTTTATACTATAGCAAGTGAATGAGTTTCTGCAAATAACGTCACCACCTCAAATGAGTAGAATGAGCAGGCTGTAAAGATGACTAATGTGTTGTTAGGCTGGATGCTGAAAACTTTACAACTTCCTGATCTTTCTCCCTGGGGTTTATAAAGTATAATATGACAGTTCCTGGCAAAATAACAAGGGGTAATGCTAAAAAACGTAAGAGTGTAAAATTGTTCATTGTGGGTAAAAGATGGGGTGCCCTGATGTAACCAAGAACATAAAAGAAATTAAAAGCAAGCATAGTTCTGTGGGAAGAAGGTGCAATTAACCAAACAGTCACCACTTAAATGCTGGGCAGTTTCCTCTTTCTTGCCCCCTTGTACACTCTATGCTTTTCAGTGCACCCTGCTCCCATTTACCATGTCATCCTTTCCCAAGATATTCTGTGTGTGCCTGTATCACCATTCCCAGTTTCCCTTGCTCTGCTAGCATGGGTTTGAGTGGCAGCAAGGAATCTGTAAGCAGGTGTTGTGGAAGTGAAGCGTGCCATTTCGGCCAGTACATTAGGTAAAGTAACATTCCCTAGGGAACTCTAATGCTTACAACTGCATCAGCCCCAACTGTTCCTCCGAGAAGAGAAAGAGGCCAGTCCTGACCTGTTCTGACCAGACGTTTTGGAAATGTGCCCATTTTTAGCAGATATAATTGCTGTTAATTTATCAAAAGCGTAATAGGTATTAACAAAGCACACTCTGCTTACAATCTAGCAATAAAACATAAGAGACTAAATAAAGGGAAGAGATTATTTTTGACTCACAGAATCACAGAATTGTAGGGGCTGGAAGGGACCTCTAGAGATTGAGTCCAACCTCCCTGCAAAGCAGGCTCCATACAGCAGACTGCGCAGGTATATAATGCATAGGACTTTATTAAATACTAGTTAATTGTAATTTCCAAGACACTCCACTCTGTGTAATAGATATGATATGACTGATTTATAAATGAATGCAGGGGGAAAAAAGATAATTTTTCATTATCCTATGCCAAAATTGTTCAGGAATCTCTGTAGACTACAGACTGCATGCTGTAGGCTGCACATAAAAAAGGGGAAGGAAAACTAATGTAAAAACTCATACTGCAATGAAAGCTACTGAGTTTTAACTGTGTGTCAGGTTCATCTGGGAACCTTACATCTTATGCTTTAAATTCTGGAAAGAGAGAATCCATCCTGCACAAACGAAAGGAAACGGTGTTCCTGTCCTTTTATCAATATCCTTTGAAATTGCTGAAATCAGATTTGTCATATGAAAAAAACATTTACAAAAATGATTATTTTGTTTTCCTTCTTGCTCTTTCCCTTACTTTACAGTATCTCTCTTATTCAGAGGGCTAAAGGGCAGCCCACCAATTTTCTAAGCATTTTCTTTTTCAAAACATGAATACCTTTTCTGAGCATAAATATATGGAAGCTGTCATTCCCATTATCAGTTTGAAGTGCAGGGATTTCATTCTGTTCTGCATGTCTCAATAGGGTAAAGTAATTTTTTTCTATGAGGATCAGTGCAATTACAGTAAGCTTGCACTCTGGAAAACAAGGGGGTTTATAGGCTTGAATTTCTGGATTTCTGAGGCATCTATTCAGCCTTTACCTTTGCACCTATTAACAAAAATTTGCTGATCATCAAGAAGGAAACTATCAGAATACTCGGCTTAAAATCAGAATGTCTTTTTCCTAATTTGATAGTCTTGATGAGTTACAAGATTTTTTTCCACACAACACAAACACTTCAGTAATAAGAATTTTGTTAATATGTTAGTCATAATGCAAAAGTGTCATTTAATAATAAACTTGTTCAGCAGTATGGTTTTGCATTTGCTCTTTCTGACAAATTAGAAAGACTATGCATCTTTACATTCTATTTTTTTAACTGTGTTATTTGTGAAAAGCATTCCTTCTCGAGCATAGCTTTCATGGTTTACAGTGCCTATCTGTGCATACAAAGCTTCCCATATGGTTGCAGTGGGCTGGAGGGGTTGCTACTAACCATATTTAAAAAAGCAGATGTTACTAATCTTCTAAGTATTACACCCAAATGATGTCACTTCTGACTGACAACAGTTGGGCTCATCAATCGCATCCAATGTCCTTTTGCATGTAACGTGTAAAGGGAAAGAAAATTTTGCTCAGGAAGCATGTCTCTAAAAGGGCAGATCACTTTATATTACTACTGAACTGTTGAGCAGAATGTCAGTTCCTGCAGGGGAATGTATATATCTGTTAAAGGCAAGAAGGTAAAGAAGTTTGCCTAGTAATAGGACATTCAGGGAAACTTTTAGGACAGCCATTTCAGTCAGGCTGAAATGTGACAAGCTGAGAGTTTTAGCTCAAAGTGCCTGTCTGCACCATGCAATACACAAAGGCAATTTTCTTATGCATGTACGAGAGATTTCCTTACAGGATTGCACACGAAGGTACTAGGTGCTTCTGTGAACAAAGCCAGTGCGAATTTCAGATTTGCTTTTCAGTTGATTGCATTTTACAGCAGTAAATAAACAAAGATGAAGAGTAGCACTGAACATTTTGGCCACAAATGTTACAGATGTGTAGTATCTGCTAGTAAAAAAACCCTGAAATTTCTGTGACAATTGCAAAGCTATTTTTTTCCTTTTCTATAAAAATCCTTCACCTCCCAAATCTCAGAAAGCAATGAGTGATAGTAGTGAAGAGTGGTAATAGTGGATGGGCATTGGTGTCTTTTCTGGTTTTCTAGAAAGTTAAATACACACACACACAAAAACAGACTAATATATCCAGACACTGCATCAGAAACCAGTTACTATACTAATGATAGCAATAACACATATCAAACTCCCTCTCTTCTGCTAGTAATAGGATCCTTCTTCGTTTTACTTAGGTGAGAATTTCTTCTTCAGATTCCCTATGACCTTTCCCAATGCTCACTCTATATATTTCCCATCCTATCTTTGGTGTTGCATAATACTTTTTCTTGCAGATACTATACTTTGCCAACTCTGTCTCTTTCCACATACACTTCACTCAGATATTTGCATTAATAATATTCTGCAGAGACTATTCTCAGGGGTTAATTATCTGCTGGTTTAAAAATAATTTGACCCGTTTTGAACATGTGACCATACAGTTTTACATTTGCAGAAGAATAAGAGAACTTAATTTACCTTATAAATACTACATTAACAGATATATACTTGCCTGGATTTTCCCAATTATCTGGATATTCCTTTCTCCTTCCTTATTATTTTCAACTTCTTTATGGAAGGTTTTGTTACCTGTACAGTTACAAGACTATAAGAGTCACTTCTCTGAACAGAGAAGGAATTAAAGATGGAAACAGCTCATATGTTTTCAACTTTAGAGCCCTTTTTAGCTAAAATTTTACCCGAAAGCTTTATTTCAGTAATTTTTGCAGGCCCGTACAGCCAGAACTTCCCTCTTAATTTCTCTTAACATTATCCTTTTGCAGTCAGGGACAAAAACTCTTACAGAATAATAAAAGCAAAGACATTCCACCCGTTCATACATTTCCATTGGATAAAGATACCTATGTTTCAGTTGTATGCTGCTGTCTCTTTCTGCAGTGGAGATTTAGCTGTTATGTATATATAAAACAAGGAGTAGATTTTATGACTATCGTTTTCAGCAAGGTCCAGTCTAATCTATTGCAGAGTAAGGCAATTCTCTGCTTCATGCTTACCTTGTAAATTTACATTTTTGTCTTTCATAGCACATATGAAACATATTTACACATTACTCAGTCTCTGCTTGCTGCCAACATGTGCTTAAACCTTTCTAAGCAGAAAAAGAATAGAAGTTGGGGAGAACTTGAGTGATTGGCAACAGACACACATGGTTAAATGTCAGCATTTTGGTATGTCGTTCAATGGTCAGACACTTCACTGTATTGCCATCCAACAAACCTATGAGACATATTATCAAGGAATATATGCCAGCTCTTTTCCAGCAAACTGCTTGGTGCCTGATGCCAAGTACTAGTGGGTGTATACCTTTTTATGCTGTCACTGCATTCAGCCTCCAGGGTGTTGCATGAAAGGATCATTGGATGTTAATGAATAACAAAATGTGTCATTTCCCTTTAGAATTTGTCTATCTATCATATACAGTGAAAAAGACATGTTTGTTTTCTTCTGCCTGTATTTACATGCGTGTCAAAATACGTACTGTTAAACCTGGCCACATGCTTAGACAGTATGTTGTCTTGTTAGTCTTTTTTTCATTATTAGTATTGCACGTGATCTCACATCCAGTTTCATGTAAAATACGAATCATAGCAAAATGAATTAGAACACCAAGTCTGATTTTTCTTGATTGGACCAGTAACTTTTGTTTAAAAATGCACTTTTTGTATACAGTGAATTTATGAGAAAAGCACTTAACCCATTTCAGATGTGTGGCCACTCATACTGTCAAGATAATATGATAGAGAATAAAAAAAATAGAATCATCATTAGAACTCAAAAAATAACTGAACAAATTGCATAAATATAATTTGTGAATAACTTGTAAAATATAAATTAATGTTTGTCATAGTCAAACGCCTTTAATAACATTCCCACTGTTACCCATTGTATTTGAAGAAATAAAGAATTCAGATCTGTAGATAAGTTTGGAATAGTTTTGAGAGAAAACAGATTCATGTAGGACACAGGCTTAATCAACTCATGAAGGTCAGTCAACCAATCCACAAGCCAGTGTTAGGTCATTGAAGTCAGACTGCACAAAAAAATCAAGGGTCAATTTTGGGTCAGAGCGCAAATAGGTGCAAAAAGGCAAATTTTGGAAAACAAGTGCTTTAATTATTATTATTTTTTTAATTATAAATTATTACTACAGCTCTGCTCAGTATTTTCCTGACTTGCAGTTCCTTCCTTGAAGCATTTGCCTATAGATTTCTCTCAACTAGCCAGAATTCAAAGCATCGGGGTACGATAAAGGACTCTAAATGAGTTTCCCAGTGCCAATTCCAATATTGTTTTGCAGCTGCCTAAGAAAATCAGTGTAATTCCTTAGGTGGGAAGAATAGTTGGAGGTATCAAATTGCACTGCATACAAGCAATTTTATTAGATGATGTAGCAATTAGAAAACAGTACTTCTAATTATCTTTGAAACTTCTAAAGGCTACATATGATATTAATATTTCCACAAATATTTTATGCTCTTTCACAGAGAGATGTGTTTTTGTATGTGTGTTGCGTTTTTAAGAAAACTCGGTTCAATGTGGGTCTTTAATTGTGTTTTTCAGCGAACTGATTTAAAGTTCCCTGGGGCACACATACTGTAGGATTGTGACATATCACACCAGGTTAAGTCAAATTCAAAATGTTATGTGATATGACAGCATGTAAAACACATGATTAACGCATCCACTGGGAAACTTGGCTTTATGAAAAATGGTGCAACAGGAAAACTCAGGGCACTCTGCCGTAAATTTTACTTTCGAAAAGTAAAAAGACTCCAAAGTATAATACTGTGTCAGCTTATGTTTGATATCCAAAACTTCCTCCTTTGGATAAAATGCCTCTATTAAAAATCAACAAGTATCTGTGGTCAGTGAGAATAATAAAATTTGTATGTCTCTTGGAAAGAAATTGGCTTGTGGACAATTTGGAGTTTGATGACGGGGATGAGGAACCTACTAGACATTCCTAAAAATAGAATTACCCTCAGAAGTTCCTGCAATTACACATACATTATACATTCTTTCTACAAAAGAATGTAAAGCAATAGTTTGCCATTGCAGGAAGAATTAGTCTGTTTACTCTTTCATGTATCAGTGAGCATAACATGGCTACACATTATGCTACACGTATGGTATTACAGAGGTAGCATGAAAGACAGCATATGAGCTACTCCAAGTAGACTTCAGGTCCAGTTCCCTCCTTTCTGCAGCACAGCTAAAGTAGCTCCTTAGTTTGCCAGTCTTTGTGATACATCAGTCTTATTTTGATTCAGGGCAGAACTATTGGCTCTCTTTAGCTTTTATGGTCCTGCTCTGATCCACTTCTAAAGAAATAATAGGTTTATTTTAAAAACAGACCAAAAAAAAAAAAAAAATATTTTACAACACCAGACTGTGATGCTATTTAGGGATTTTTGAAGTTAACTTTCTAATGGAGTTCAGTCCACTATAACTTTCAGTCCTTTCCCTGCTTTCCTTGTCATCTTTGATCTCAACTAAATCTGTTAAGGATAAAGTCTCTAAAATAATGAGTTTCTGCAAATCTTTTCAGTGTAGACGGCTTTCAGAGGACAGAGATCATATTTGTGCTCCTTCTCAGAGAACTACTTAAAGACCACTCAGGCTTTATTAGACAGAAGAGAATCCACGCTGCCACTCACTTTCAGTACTCACTTGGTTTGGAAAGCAAACTCAAAACTCTTGAAACTGCTTGCTTCTTATTGTGAATGGTCTGACAGAACTCTAGCTGCCATTTCTTGGGAAAGAGATTTGTATGCTTGAACCAGATCAAGCTCCATCATGTGCTGTAGCTCCAGTTCTATGATTATCCTTTGAACTCTGGCCCTTGACATGATATGGAGAAAAGTTTCTCTCACAATTTTTAATAAGCCTAGAAGTGAAAAATGAACTATTTTCCCCTCTTCTTTCTCCTATAAAAAAACCCACCACTCATAGTTATGCCTTGTCCACCTCCTCCTATAAGAAAAATAAGACAATAAGTATTCTGGATATTCAAGTTGTTGATTTGGGTTGTGTAAATTCTGCATGTAGAAAGTGGAGCTTGCTGAAATTCAGATTTTCAATTTAAAAAAATAATGAATTTCTGAATTATAAGATTATTATTTTTTTAAGAACTCAGTTTTACTTTTGAAAATTGAAATAGTATATCAGATTCTATAGTGAAAAAAGAAAAAAACAACAATTCACCTCCCTTTTTTTCCCCATAGAAGTATTTTTCCTTATGGAAACTTCGGTGCATATAGCACAGAAGAGGTTCTGTTTCAAAGAAGCCTGCCCTTCTGATTGTAAAGAAAATTTCCAGGTAAATTATTGATTTCTTCGGCAGACAGTAGTGGACTATAATAAAGCAGACAGCAGAACTTAGTTTTGATGATGTTCTAGAAGTTATGTTATGAGCAATTATTGACATAAATACACACAGGATGATAAACATACTATATTAAGCCACTTTGAGTGAATAAACACTTTCCTGAGATCTGGATAGATTTCTGCAGAGTGCTACAGTAACGTAGGGTGCCTAAAATGTCATCCTGGTCACTGAGCCCTACCACACACTGTCAAAGATCTTTGTTATTCCCCAGGCACAAGGTAGATATTTCAGATGTTTTTATCAGTGGTGGAGATAGTGAAAGATAAAATCACTGTAAGAAAAACCCCATCCAGAACGAGGATTTGCCAGTGCTGTGCAGAGCCTTACTTGCATCCTGCCCAGTGAAGCAGCAGCAGCAGTAAGCAGGCACAGGACTCACGTTCCTAGCCCTGAGCCAGGGGAGCAGGGTGCACTGTGGAGGTCACAGCATAGAATGTAAATAGGGCTCAAGCTGGTTAGATTATACCAACATATAAAGTGATTGCAGAGAAAGGTCTTAAAAGAAAAATCTATGTAACTCAGTAGCAATGGTTGTCTTACAACATTTTGAAATGAATATACGTGTTTTTAATAGAGTATTTTATCTCTGCTATATATTCCTTTCAGTTGACTTAAAAATACTACAGACAAGCTATCATTCTCAGTCCATTTATACTGGATTTTGTTATAAGAAACAGCTGAAGTGATTAGGTAGTAATAGCAATGGACATCTCCATTAAAGAATAAGTGACCAGTTATAGAACCATAGAATCACAGAATCACAAAATCATTAAATTTGAAAAAGACCTCTAAGATCATCTAGTCTAATTGTCCACCAACGACCAGTATTGCCCACTAAACCATGTCCGTAAGTACTACAACTACATGTTTCTTGAACACCAAGCAGTGCTTTTGCAGGCCTAATCCTTTCTTACACAAAATTGATGCAAACAAAATGCTGATCTGGTCTTACTCAGAATCCTCCAAATACACTTGTTCTTTCTCAACTTTTTGTTCTTGCTAGTTGCATAAAATGTAGTTGGTACTGAACAAACACATGGAGGGAGAAATGGATTGCAGAGGTTTGTAGCCCCCCAAAACTTGCCATCTGAAAGCATAATTTACCAAAGCATAAATGATACCTTGCATGAAGACATCAATAAGAAATTGCCTTTATTAGCATGTTTAAGTGTTTTCTTTTGGAAGTGGAAAGACTCACGTCTGCTGCTACAAACAGGCTTCAGCTCATCTGAGTATACCAGTCGTTTCTGTCCCGGTCTGCCAACAGTTTCAGCTCAAACATGAAGGGGAAAAGGCTCACTACAGGATTTCAACAACTTATTACATGACAGGGGCTTACTTTTGTCCATTAATCCCTAGCTTCTTTCAAATGGAGACATAAAATTATGCCAAGTTACTGTGCAAGCTGTGATATTGCCAGCTCTCAGCGGAGGCGAGAAAACCCTGCAAATCTATCTCTTTGGGGACGGAGACACAAACCTGTTCTGCAAGCTTGTGCTCTTTCCTAGTCATGCTCTCACATTTCATGGCTTTCTGCTGCAGGTCCTCACCTTAACTGCTGAACTGTTGTCCAGAAGTATCACTCAGTAGAGCTCTAAATACTACTAATGTGATAAAAATTTGCGTGAAAAATACAGTTACTGACCCAGGAGTATAAAATTAATTTACTTTATATGTAAAAGAAAGTGAATTTTATTTTTAGGGACAGGTCAGCTGGAAACAATATTTTAGGACATTTTCAGAAGTCTGAGAAGTTTTGCTGGGAGACTATCTTTTCAATTAAAACCTCCAGTACCTCCAGGAATGTATCATTCTAGTTAGTCCAAGAGAGAAGACTCTACGCCGTGGAGTAAATTAAAGTCAAATCTTATTATTCCTCATTAAAAGCAAAAAGCAGGTCAGTCGCAATTTAAAAAGAATACTGATTGAATATATTTAAACCATGTTCACATAACTGAGGGTTGTGAACATCAAAAACAAACAACTCCAGACGTGAACCACCAGAGGACAGAGGAATTAACTGATCTGTTAATGTGCAAATGATTTCAAAGTGAATAACTAGGCCTGTGCACATCTGAGAGGATACTGGGAATTCTACAGGGATATACAGCCCTACACAAAAATAAAACATGAACATGGAATGGCACTCTTACACTAAAACTTTGCAAGACATATGAACACACTTCTGAATTGAAGTTCTTATTGCAAATTACTAAGCGTTGGCCAATATACTGCCCGATTCCCTGCCATGGGAGTTAACACTCCTACCTACCTCTAATTTTTCTACCAGCATTCAGTCATGTACCATACCTCTTTATATTAATCTCAAAGAGAGTCTGGAGAAAAAAAGGGGAAAAGTTTGTGATTTGCTTTCATTGTACAGCCTGAAATTTGTAACAGAATTGAACAAGAGTAGCCAAAAAACTTATATTAGGTATACAAAATTAAAACCTCCAGAGCTGTTTTTTAAAATTGTTTTTTCTGATGTACAACAAGCTCTGTATTCTATCAATTTTTATATACTTCCATTTCACATATGACTTCTCTCTGCTGAGCTATACATGACATTTTTCTCAGTTGTGTGTTTCTATTCTGTGCCCAGAACACACTCCAGAGGGAATTCTAGTGAACGCTGTATCTTTCCAGACTTTTGAAGAGTCTGCCAGAATGGAGTCTTTGCTGCTGCGGGCAAGTCTCGGGAAGGAAGAGCCTGGCACAGACAATTCGTGTTGCCCTCTGAATCAACCCCCTCCCTTCTTGCAGGGTTTTGCTGCAAACAGGACAGCCCAACAGGGGGATCTGAATCACAGTTTTACAGCTGGTGCCCTGAAGGCTTTCTTTGTTACTAAACCTGGGTAAGAATTAGGATAATCCTGCCTCAGGTGTGGGATTCCCAGACAGCCTGAAGCCGGCTTCATTAGGAGATCTTGAACCTCCATCAGGGCCATTGTCACTGCATGAAAAGGCAGTGATGTTTTGTATAGTGTTTTGACACTAAGAGAGGGAGGCTCCTCAGTGACAGATTCTGTCTCTAGTACGTGGAAGGCCACAGTGCTGTGGTCAAGAGCATCTCAGATTTTAGCCATAAGGTAATGCGATGCCTGCTGCCCTGGTTTATGCAGGAGGATGCATTAAATGAGGTCTATTTAGGCTCCAAGTTCATTAAAATATTTGGGAAATATGTATCCGTCTTATAAGGTAAGAAACTTCTCTATTTAATCATTCTCAGTTTCCAGTCTTGACCAGGCTGCTGCTGGACCTCTGTAGCAATACTTGGTAAAAGGATGAAGAAAGCTGATAGAAAGGAATACATCATCTCCCTCTTGCACCAAACATCATACTGAGTCCCTTTTTTCTGTAGCCTCTTCAGGGGCCTTTTCCTCTATTCATTTCCACCTCTGGTTTATTAATGAACCAGATCTTCTATGGAAAGAGTATCTGTATAGAACTCCTGCTAACATATTATGTTTTGAATTTAACTTCTCGATCTATCCAATATGTCCTTTACCTGCTGTGAAAATACGTCTTAAAGGAGACGCATTTCCATTTTGCTCCTGTTGATAAGAAAAAGTCCTCTGGCACACGTACTGCAGAAGTACATTTCTTTCATCTGGCTTTTGAAGAACAGTGAGGACTTTCAAACTGAGTGGGCTTAAGAAATATTATGGTAAACTGCTATTTGCTAAATGGAGAAGCCAGCCAAAATGTACTTGGTTTTTAAATGACACGTGTTAATGTTTAGGTAAACAAAACATAAATTCAGCTGGATCCTTCCTCAAGAAGAAACCTCAGATAATAACCCCTTGCTAACGATCAGTTCCCACTTGGCTCTCTCATTTCTCTACTAAATGATAACCTGACATGCCTATGGAAACAGTGAAATACGTTTTTTATTTTTTAAGATTTCACACATAGATCACCATATGATTGTGGAATATTAACTCACAGAAGGTACTGAAATTGTTATCATTATGAGATGGTTAAAATGGTAGAATAGAACATCAACATTTATTGAAGCAGACTTAAAGCTAATTATTGCACTTCTGCTGACATAACGTATCAGATTTGTAGGTTTCCGTCTATTGTATTACTAGATTTTTTAATCTTATTAGTGGGTTTGCATGCATAGTGTAAACAAATTTGTTGTTTCCTAATTTGGAATGAGAAATTTTTATGTATTAATCTTTTCAATAATATTTGCAATTTCAAATTCTTGAAGAATATTCCTGTTGTATTATAGACAGAAGTAGAAAATATGTATTATTTTTGTTATTGATTTTGCTATGCAGTAGTATCAAGTTTCCATAACATTTATTAATTTTAATTGCCCTTAAGATCTCACTACATTAGTAGGTTACTTATTTTGAAATGCAGAGGTGGGGGAGGAATAGATTATCAGTTTACAAAGAGTTTATAAGTTTGAAAATTCCGGAGTCAGCACAACAGCTTAGAGCAAAATTCTGATGTTATACGGTAGGGTTGTTGAGGAGGAAGCAGCAGAAGGACACTAGCAGGAGAATCATTTGACTTGAGCAGAACCATAAGAGAAAACCTTTAGGGAGGGTGCCTCACCACCTGTATCCTACATACCAACCAGTACCTATTTCACACAGCTGCTGATTGTCTTGTAGGTGCTGGGTGGAAGAGGGAAAGGTCCTCAAGGAGGCAGCAGTCTGTGGGTGGAAAGAGGGCTATGTCGTTCTCTGCTCTTGTCCTAGAACCTTACTGTGTTTCAGATTTACTGGTGAGGATGGCAAAAAAAATGTACCTATTTTGAGTTTGCAGAGCATTGATCAGCTTTTGATATCCCCATGTATTTTGTTAGAACTGAATAGAATGAATATCCATGGAGGAAGTATATCTAGAATCAGTGTTTTAGAACTAAATTTATCTATCATCTTTAAATCACAGGTAAAATACAATTTATGGCACGTATTTTCTCAGGAGATACTATTTATGCTTACTTTTACATGAATTTTCTGACATTCAATCATTTATATTTTTAATGATATTATGTCACTAAATATTTACGTACTGTGGGAGTTCAGACAAAGTCTAACAAAAGCCTTTGGACTGAGTTGTTTTCTTTTCCTGTAAGTATGAGAGAATGCACTGCTATTCAGATCTGAAAACATGCTCTGCTAGTGAACCTGGTGAAGAATCCTACAGCCTGAGAAGTAGGAGAACTCATGGAGTAAATGATGTCTTCATGCGAAGATAAGACTTGATCCAGAAGTTCTTTTTTTTTTTTTTTTTAATTACAAAATCACTTCAAACAGTTTCAAAATGTAATGGAAACAATATGGTGTGGCTCTTGATGTTGGCTTCTACAATTAGTGTGTTATTAATTAAACTCTCGAGTAATATAATAACTTGACTGTTGGTTGGAATCTCTCTTTGCATTTAAAATACATGCAGACTGTGGCTCCAATTATAAATAGACCATAACTCTAAAGTCTTAAAACTGCAAATTAAATTATTCAAAGACAAATTGTTAAATTTATGTTATATTCCTGAGAAATTATTTTTGCGTGTTATTGTTTTGTTCCATATACTGTATCCAAGCACTTTTTTTTACGAGCAAATTTTTACTATAGTGGACATGTGTATCTCTTGCTCTACTACCACATGTGCGCATACACACATGCATTTGCACACTCTTACAGTTCAGTGTCATTTCCTGAGCAATTATGTGCACGTGCCTAAGTCCAATATAGAACTAACAGCCTGTTATCTCTACCTATCTATCTGCTTTTAGTAAATCTGTTCCACAGAGCTGTGATTATTCGCATGGTATGGTAGAGTTCAATCACCAGATTCATGGCTTGGCAGTAAGAAATCCATTTGTAAGACTCAAAAACTAAGTTGTATTCTAGCATGAATTAGCGGTCCAGCTAAGGGGCAACAGGTCTATCGTCTGTCATCAATAAAACCTTTGTATGAAGGTTTTAAGTCACTTTTAGTCATGGCCAGATTAAAAAGATGTTACTATTGGTGGAAAGGCTTCCATGGACTGAAATCACTTCTGGTTCAAAAACTCAGTTTAAGGGCTACATCAATGAGTGTTCAATCAGTGGCCTAGAATCTCTGATTTGAAAGTTGTCAGAGAGACTGAGGATGTCCAGTAATAAGTGTTACTTTTGGCAACGTAGTTTGAGTACATTTTTTTTTTTTCAGAGCTATTCTGATTAGATTATTATATATGAAACATTTTAATACAGAACATTTTGTTAGAAATATGTTTTTAAGGCAAGTGACTTTTTTTCCCCCCAAAGCTATATGGTTATTATTAGGTTTCCTGTAAAAGCAGAGAATGTTTAAACAAATTATTTTTAGACTTTAGGACAGATGCTACTTAGTGCTGATTGAAACATTCTGCGTGATCCCAAATTTTACAAGTTTGTGTTTTGTTACAAAAACAATGAACAAACATAAAGTCATAGAACTTTTTAACCAATGCCATATTATAATCTGTCAGCAGATTATGCATGCCTATTTTTGGCATGTGTCAATATAATATAAAAAGAATACAGAAATATAAAATTAGCTTTGATGCAATATTTCCACACTTTCCAAAATAAGGAAAGTTTCTCAACCAACATATATTAAAAAATAAATAAGTAAATAAATAAATAGGAATAAACTTTGAAATGTTGCTATTGTCTCGTGGATTCACAGATTTAGCATTTTGGCCAGGTCAGACTAGACTTTATCTACCTCAAGATACTTTTGACTCTATTAGAAGCAGCCAGAAGTGACAGTTATGTGTAACCTTATCCCAGTTTATTTCTGATGTCTTACTCCTGAGTTTTCACAAATATGTAGAAGAATTAATTCAAAGCATGTTTTAAACTACAGAAAACTGACAACCCTATTTCAAAGTACTCTGCACCTCGCTTGAAGGGAAAGCATAAAATAATAGTAAGTCTTTATCAAGGAACACGCTCACTGATTTGAGTTCAAATGCTATCCCACTGAGGGGGAGGTTACTAGCATCTGTGGATATTGCTTTTGTGTCTCTACCATCAACAAGCTATCTAGTTAACTGAGTTGCCAATACAAAGCCAAAAAGCTATAAACCAGCTGTACGCATTCCTCCTGCAGAGCCATCTGCAGATTTTGCCACAAATTGAGTGTTGGCTTCAGAGGTTTTGGTGCCCTGGGGAAACAGGGGAATTTCTATGCCTTCCAGCACAAGTTTGCTTACATGGGCATAAAACACAGTTTTGTCACCAAAATATTGCTGCCCTCTATGGTTACCTATCCTACACACATCAGTCGCTTTCCTCCAGCACCTCAAAGGGATTTTTATTTTTTTTAAACCCCCAGCAATTTAGGAGTGTGCATATTTTCTCTTCTGCTCTTTCATCTGTCACTGAAATGTCTTCCCAATACTGCTAACAGTTTGGAGAATGCTAGTTATCAAAAATAAGAATTCGAGATCGAAAGCTTTCTATTTCGCACTAACTTGGAAACAAGAGACTGAGTGTCTTTTATATTATTCATTTCATTTTGGCTAGACTTTTCAAAGGTGCTGTGCCCACAATTTTTTATTTATTTATTTTTATCTATCTATCTATCTATCTATCTATTTATTTATTTATTTATTTATTTATTTATTTTGCAAGAGATGCTAACGTGGCTCTTAAAACATATGACTTGTCAACCAGGCTGACAAATCAGCCCCATGAGACAAACTGATACTAACAATAACAGCAAAAATCTATTCTAAATGTGTACCCTGTCTTGCAAATTGGCCATGAATTTGTCATCTAAGATACTCACCCACCATCCTTTTGTCTTAAGAGTAATAGTTTTGAATTGAATCATTTAATCTTGGAAAAGAAGCATGGGAAGGAATTCAAATACTCATGTAGCCTTTCCTCATATCTCAAGGCAGCATCAGTGTGGTGAAGCATGCTTAACAGGTGATTGCCTAACCTCCACTCAAAGACTTATTGCAGTGGCAGTTACAACAGTTCCAATCAGCTCATTTCCTTGCAGTAGAAGGAAGCATTGTGATTGACTTGGGGTGTTAAAGATTTAACCTTTAAAATCTCTTGCTGTGTTGATAGTGGATGAAGCTGTGTCTAGTACTGATTTCAAATTTCATAATTTTTTTTTATTAAGACTAAGATAAAGTTTTTATTATCTGCCAATGGAGAATAGACCGTATTATAGAATCATGGAATGACTCAGGTTGGAGGGGATCTTAAAGATCATCTAGTTTCAAACCCCTGAAATAAGCAGGGTTTCCAGTCATCAGATCAGGCTTCCCAGGACCCCACCCAACCTGGCCTTGAGTGCTTCCAGAGATGGGGCATCCACAACCTCTCTGGGTGGCCTGTACCAGTAGCTCACCTCCCCCTGAACAGAAACATTCTTACTAACTACTAACCTAAAAATCTCCTCTTTTAGTTTAAATCCATTTCCCATTTGCATCTTATTTCTGTTGTTAATTCACTTATAGTTCATGAATGTTACTATACTTAATTAGGGGGGTAACAAAGGAAAAAGCTGGTTTTTATATTTCATTGAGAATTTACATACTGTACGTTGCATTCTGAGATGAGGAAGAGTCACACAGATCAATTTTTTTTTTCATTAAAAACATGGCAAAATACATTTGCTCTTAGTCATAAAGACTTGTGGTAATCTCCATATTACCTGTGAGGACTTGTAGTAAGCTTTACGTCATATAGGACCATTAGATTTATTTCTTCTTAAACATTAAGACTTCTTTTTTTTTTTTCTGAATCACATTCTATGTAGGCTAAAATGTGTGTAACTCCTACTTTCTGGAAACTGTGACAATTACATACAATACTGTTTCATGTTTCTACTCAATAAGTTTTACACAGAGTAATATGGGATTTAAAGAGAGTTTTCTTCAATCACAGATGAACTTCCCAAACACATATTCTGAATAGTTGTAGGGATTAGACATTTTTGAGTGCACAGCCTGCAAATAATTTTCTGAAGTATATTTTAAAATATTCATAAAATATTCATAATGATTAGGCCATAAATAGATGTATTACTAACACTCATTGGTCTCTGAATCAACAGCTCACCAGGGAAAACAGTAGAGAAACATGAAAGCTGATTCAAGAAAGTTGCAAGGGGAGAAAAAAAAAAACCCTTAATGATGATCTAGTACAGTTGAAGATGTTACAAGGATAAAATTGCCTAATTAAGGGATAATCTATCTTACTTTGTAGAATTGGAGCTATAAATGACTGCAAAGATTGAGTAATCAACAAAGCTAAAACAGGGTCTTTAAACAATCTTTAAATTTTTTTAGCATGCTTCTGACAAAGCCAGCAAGATTTTCCAAATTCTCTTTTGATGTAAATAAACAAGATTCCATTGATGTCACTGGAATTGCACCCTCTATGTCAGCATTTATTTTAGCCTAGTTTTTTCCTTCCTTCTGAGGAAACTTCTTTTTCAATGCTACCTTGGTGACTGCATGCTGGTTTTTGAGGAGACTGATGGAAGGAACAGAAATGGTGCAATTATCAGGTGCCAAATGAAATCCTAGACCCATTGAGTCCACAGAGAAACATGAGTCTAGCTTCCTTGCATCAGATGCACAGGATTTGTTGGCTTATTTGTGAAGAGATGAAGTTCTTCCTTAAATACATACAAAGATGCTTCTAAATTAATTAGTAATAGAAGCCTAATATTCCAGAGAGGACACATATTAAATTAAAATCCAGAATATTTATGAAAGTTGGAAAAGAAGTTATATCTTTATTTTCAGAAACATCTTCAAAAGGTCTAGGATTCAAAATTCTGGTCTCTACTTTCCTGAGTCAACCAGCTGCTACAGACAGTTAGCATTCTGGGAAATAATGGTATTATACAGAAAATACCTTCCATTCATTTAATAATAATAATGTTTTTCTCCTTTCCTTTCTTAATTGAGTTTGGCATATACTAAAACATTTAAATAGCTTTCCAACCAGTTCTCTGAATCCAAATTTGGCAGCTCCAGTCTGTCTCTAGTTACCACAATTCAGAATTGCACTTGATTTTTTTTCTTTTCCTAAGTAAGCTAGAATTTTTCTTTGCTCATCAAGGACTAGAGACCACTTAATTATGCTAAGCAGAGCCTTACTCTGGCTGTAGTCTGATTGACATTGTACTCAGCGTATGCAGTGCTGCCAGATTTTCCTATAGATGATTGGAAGCTATTCTATTAGACTGTCATATCCCATTTAAACAAGGGGTCATTTTTTAAACCGTTTGCTCTATATAAGGAGATAGCCTTTGACTTAAATGGTAAAAAAAAAAAAAAAAAACATCGTTTAAACAAACACAAAACTGTTATTGTAAAGACTTCATAAAGATGAAAGTTTGGAGACTAAAATTCTCTGTTTGTGAGCCAGAGAGTGGGAAGGCAAAGCTTGTACTCTGTCTCCTGCTCAGTGTGTATTTACTTTAAACCTAACTTCAAGGTAGAAACTAAACACGTCTGGAAAGAGCAAAGAAAATCTCTTTGTGTACAGCTTTAAAGTTAGTCTTCTTTTAAGCAGACACTGCTACAGGTGCCAAATGGTGAGTGTAACTGATGCTGAAGAAGGTCTATGTGAGCCTTAGCTGCGATCAGCAAATTCATTTAAGCACTCAGGTTAATACTAACTCAAGCATTAATAGAGGAAAATGCATTCCCAGAGACTCATTTCTTTGAACAAATGAGTTATGCAACTAAACAGCATTTTGGCTATACAACTTTTACATGGAAACAGTAGTACATAAGAAGTTTAATTAAAATTCTAACTATTCCCTTGTCCTGTGCCTGCCTGCATTCTGAGGTTAGATAAGTGATATTCTTTTTATCATGCAGAATTGCTGTAGTGTTGTGCCAATAACCACTACCTTTTACACTGGTTGAACTTCTGGTAATGCCACACATCAGGACGTTCCCATGGAAACAATGGATGAAACAATATCTTGGACTGATGCAATAATAAGGGTATGGAGCTTTAATTATGGTCCATGGTTAAAATCACAACCAAGCCCCTCATAAGCTCTTATTTGATCTCTCTTTATTTCAGATACTCTCTTTAGCTTGAGATAGAGTATTATTTTGGTCTGAAATATAGTCAGGATTAATCAGAAGTCACTGTGGTGGAGATAAGTAGCACAAAGTAAGTTATTGTTTCAAGTTACCTTTGAGTTACAGTTTGTCAGAATTACCATGGTTTGGATTTACCAATCAATATTAGGAATCCCTTTGTGGTTCCTAGCATTCACACTGACTTCATAAAGCACATTCAAAAGTCTGAGAACTGCCAAGGTAAAAAAAAAAGTGTCCTCTGTGCATTAGTCAACAAATTTTCTACCTGCACAGGATCACGATTTTCTATAGGCACAGGATCACTTGCAGAAAAGCAAAGGAGAGAGTGTGTCTTGTGTAAGGGAAAAGAGGAGAGGCCATGACACTGAAATAACCACAAAACTAATAATTCATCCAACAGATTCTAAGAGATATTTTTGTTATCTTTTAAGACAGGCTCCTATTTATGAGGAAGTTTAAACACCTGGTACGAACTATGATTTTTCTTTATTTTTTGCTTACATTTCCTTGGATATTGATTAAGTGTGAGAAAAGCATGACTCAGTTTTATTCAATTCAATTTAATGGGGCATTGGCCTGACTTTTTATAATTAGGCAATCTAAAGATAGAACACAAGAGCATAATGGTAGGATGCCAGAGCACAGACAAACTTTTGAAAAAAAATTGATCTTTGCTATGTTTTTTCTTACCATTGAATCCACAGTGCAGATGGAGAGCTTTTTTCTCAACATATTGCTTTTAAGCAAGTAAAGAATAGTATATCATATGCACCAAACAACAATTTAATTAAAAGGATACCCTTAAGCATTTTAAAATACAGAAGAAAACTTTTTGAAGAGATACAGCTGCCAAAATAAACAAATAAAAGCAACTTCAGTTTTGGCATTGAATCAGTGAAGTACTTCCTGCAAAAATATGATAATTTTTTTATGCAGCATTATCTTTAAGTATCAGCAACAGTGAATAATCATAAGTGTACAAAAGCTAGGCTTGGTGGGCTGTCTATGAGAATATAACCCGATCTCAAAGTTGAAGGTAGCCCATAGTAAAAACTCTTATTTTCATTATCTTCTGTGAGCTTGCTCTGTTAAACAAGCTTTTGAATTCAGGCAGATAAGGAACATTGCTTCTAGTAATGCCTAATTTTGAACAGAGGGATGTGGACAGCCATTAGAAGGCCAATAAAAATTTACAATTTTCTTTGGAAAATGTGGACATACATATGTAATTTGTGAAGACTGTGTGATATGTGGCAGTGAAGCCTAGAATTGTAATTTGAATATACCTGTCCATGTGGCCAACACCCAGTTGAATAAATGGTCTACTGTACAACCATTGCCATAATTGATTTGTAGTAATATGACTCCCAAGTTCAAACAAGTTCACATTTCACCCTGTGACCTGAGTGTTAGTTCATAGAATGATAGAATCATTTGAGTTGGAAGGGACCTTTAAAGGACATCTAGTCCAACTCCTCTGCAATGAACAGGGGCAGCTACAGCTAGATCACATTGCTCAGAGACCCGTTCAGACTTAATTTGAATGTCTACAAGAATGGGTCATCCACCACCTCTCTGGGCAACCTGTTCCAGTCCTTCACCACACTTACTATAAAAAATTCTTATTTATATCCAATCTAAATCTCCCTTCCTTTAATTTGAAACCATTTCTCCTTGGTCTTTGGATGTTTAATGGCCTCACCAGAACCTTCTCTTTCCATGCTGAACAGCCCCAGCTGTCTCAGCTTGTCCTCATAGGAGACATGTTCCATCTCTTGGATCGTTTTTGTGGCGCTCCTCTGGATAGTCTCTACCAGATCCACACCTCTCCTGTACTGAGGACTCCACATCTAGACGCAATACTGCAAGTGAGGTCTCAGAAGCACAGAGTAGAGGGGCAGGATCACCTCCCTCAACCTGCTGTCTCTGCTTCTTTTGATGCAGCCCTGGACACAGTTGGCTTTCTGGGCTGTGGAGGCACATTGCTGGCTCACATTCAGCTTGCCATCCACCAGCACTCCCAGGTTCTTCTTGGCAGGGCTGTGATCCGTCCTCATACCCCCCAGCTTGTACTGACAGCAGAGATTGCTTCTACCCAGGTGCAAGACCTTGCACTTCAACTTGTTGAACCTCATGAGGTCCTCCAGGACCCACTGCTCAAGCCTGTCTAGGTCTCTCTGGGTGGTATCCATCCCTTGGGAGTGCTGACACAGCTTGGTGTCCTCTGCAGTCCTGCTGAGGGTGCACTCGATCCCACTGTTGATGTAATAGATGAACATGTTAAAGACACTGGTCCCAGCACTGACCACTGGGGAATACCACTCATCACTGATCGCCATCTGGACACTGAGCCATTGACCACCACTCTGCGTATGATCTAACAATCAGCTCCATGTCTATCAAAAAGTCCACCTGTCAAATCCATATCTTTCCATTTTGGAGAAAAGGGTGTTGTGGGGTACCATGTCAAAAACCTTACTGAAGTCCAGATAGCAGATATCAGTGCCTCTTCCCTTGTCTGCCAATGCAGTTATACCATCATAAAATGCAATGAATTTGGTCAGGCAGGACTTGCCCTTGGTGAAACCATGCTGGTTAATCCATAACACCTCCCTCTCTTCCATGTATCTTAGCACAGACTCCAGGAGGATCTGCTTCATGATCTTCCCTGGCACAGAGGTGAAACTGACAGGTTGGTAGTTCCCTGGGTCATCCTTTCTACCCTTCCTAAAAATGAGTGTGATATGCCCTTTTCCCCAGTATATTGCCTTTTTCCCAGTATATTGCCTTCTTTTTTTTTTTCCCCCATCTCTTAGGAATAAATGGCTATCAGGCACAGAATAATTTTTTTATTATTATGTTTAGAGAAAAAAATATTATTTTTGAATGGGATTAAGAGATCCAAGGGCAGCAAGTTTCAGTAGTTTGGAAAGTTTGGCTCTTGCTGTATATTTTACTTAAAAACACAGACTCCTGCAGACCTTCCCAAGTCCTCTAATCCCTCTGCTCCCTCCACTGGCTTCTCATAGAACTCTGCACTAGTCTGAAGGCCTTTATTCACAAAGCCCAGGCTCTTATTATTAAAAGATCAGTGAAATACCAGTCCCCAGGCTGCCCTTGGCAACTTCATGCCGCTGGCTGACAGGATTCTCCATGAGGAGAATATGCAGTTGTCATTTCTGTAGAGCAGGGAACTTCACAGAAAAGTAGCACAAACTGGCCCAAAGTGCAGGAATGAACCTCAGTTCCTCATCATATCTTGTTGAAAGATCAGAAGATTGTCATTAACCTCAACTTTTATAGCATACACATCCTCTCATGGATGTAAGCTTAGCAAATCTAAAACAATGCACTCAACTTCAGAAACATCTTAAATGGCAAGAAGATAGCTAAACAAATGGTACACGTTAATATTTTTTCTTTAATGTACTTCTGTAAAACTGTGAGCATGATAAAGGTTGGTAGTAAGTGTGATACATGGTCCTGCACATAAGAGAATAATGGAAGACCAGTTGTAAGGAGATCCATTAACTGGTCTGTCTTTTTTTCTACAGTGCAGAATAAATGGTAGACTGAAAAATAAATGCACAAATATTTGTATGGTGGGCCCAGTCCTAGTCACAGTGAGGTCAAATATTCCAGCTCAACAATCTTCCTGAAAAAATGTTTTCTTGGAGGCCCTTCCTTTTCCAAGGACATGTATCACAGTCAGTAATTAAACATAGTCTGTCAACTATCAAAATGAGGTTTCAGCATGCAACTCCATACAGAAGAGGTTCAGCATTGTGAACATAAATCAGATTTGCTCCACCAAACAATAGGCTCAGAGCCTGGCCAAAAAGACCCACAACAAAGTTAGTATTGAGAGTGTTGACCAGGGTAAGTATTCTGCTTTGTCTCAATGGAAACTGGCAGTGCTGTGAGCTCTGGAGGCCACTGGTTCTAATCGAGCTTGTCTCAATAGTTTCCTCCTTCTTGTCAGCAGCTGGACAAAAGCAGAATTAATGCCTCAGCCCATCTGCACTAGTTCAGTACTGGGAGGAGGAGTTTCCATGAAACCATGAGATAGACCTTTGGGAGTAGACAGGATGCTATAACAGCGCGCTGAAGTCAAAAAAAAAAAAAAAAAGAAAAGAAAAAAAGGAGACCTGGGGTCAGAAAAGGAGTTGTTTTTGTGGCTTCAGGCCTGAATGAAGTCATGTCTTAGTAGAGGATTTTATGTGTAGCCTTGCTGTTTCTGTGATCTCTATTTAAAGTGAAAAGAATTGGTAGTTTTACTGTGTACTAACAATACTTAAATTCATCATCCTTGGTCCATGCCTATATAGGCCCATATCCCGTATGGATTTCAACATATGTTTAGTTTGGCACATGTAAAACATCTCGTTCCACTCAAAGGTTTGATTGACAGTTAAAAGGATATGTATGTCCATAATGACTCAAAGCAATATGTTTTTAGGACAAGAACTGTCCGTCACTGTGTGCCTGTACATTACCCAGCCCAGGGAGGCATATAATTACTGAGGAATAATAATGATGATGTACTGGACCAAGAATTGCTCTGAGTTTGCCTTCCAGTAAGAAACTGACCCCATCTCAAGTTCCCAGCATTATCATACAGCAATGGAATGACATTATTGTTTCCTCTAATCTGTTAATTGGTAGTAGGGACCAAATGCTCTTTTTTAAATTCATTGTGATAGGTGCCACATAGAAAACAATCATTTTTGTTTCTTCTCCAAAGAATTAATCACCTCTGTTGGTGGCACAGGCACTAACCACTACCATCAGCTGAAAAGTTTATTATGGATTGCTTCTTGAAATAAAACATAACTTTTATTGGAAGTTTAAAGATAAATAAAAACAGCTGGAGGGAAAATACTATTAAATACTCTGATGTGCCCCATGATGTTTCACTTAAAGAAAAAATTCCTCTTGCTTCGTTTTAAGGACTCTCGTCTGCTGTGTTAAAGTTAGCTTTTCTTTCATGTGGGACAAGTGAAGCTGAAAAGGGAATTTACTTAAAACTGTGTATTGAAATTGTAGCTTACAGGAGCTTATGGTCAGTGCAGTTCCAAGAATCCTTCACTATTTCTGTAATAGACGATCCTTCAACTTATGCTTCCTCTATTACTTTTATGTAGCTTTCTAATTAGACTTCTTTTAAAACATTCTAATTGTTTGCTTTCTGTGGACAGACAGAACGCCAAATGTTCACAGTCCTCTCATCTTTGAAAGTGACACTGCTTGGTTCTGGGTAATGGGTTTAAATTATTAACAGAAGATAAATTCAAATACACAAATAAAGGCTGGCTGGGATCAGCTCTTGGATAAGAGCACAAGAATCAGCTCATGCCAGAACACACCATATTTTCTGCACCCTGCAACAGGGCCACGTTTCTGGCTGTAAGAACAACTGCCTGGAATTGAGAAACCACCCAAAGTGTCCAGAAACAAAGAAATCCAAATGAAGCTATTCAGTAGGAACTCACAGACAGGGAAAGAGTACAGAGTCAGTATGCAGGACCTTGCAAAGAATCATTCAGTTCAGAGAGTGTCTGCTGAACTCTTTTCTCTTTAGAAAGGTTGGTGATGCATCAGCAGGCTGATGCTGGGTCAAGAGTGGGTGGTGTACCGAGCATGATTTGATATATCCCCCCAGGAAAAAAAATCAATCCTTTTTGACAAAGATCTTTGGCTCCTTGCCCCACTTCTCAGGAAGGACTACAGTACCTCACAATCAAATGGACCAGAAGTCAAAGCATAATGAAGTTGTGTTTTTGCCTGCTTCCTAGTCAAGGAAAGAGCCTCCCTGCTTAAGGCTTGGAGGACAGTTACACTTGAAACATCACGACCCCAAGTTTTACAGCAATTGTTAGCTCCAGCTGGAGGTACTGTTTGTTGATCTCAGACAGTGTCACTACATGTTACCCCAACAAGGACAAACTGGCACTTGTGTGCATATCTAAAGCCAGTATGGAGTTTTCATCTTTGTTAGTATAACCGTGCATTACTTTTGTAGCAGCCTTCACAGCAGAGTGGTGATGCTGAATCATGTTACCCCTCTGTTACTCATGTTTTTCTTTTGGGAGGAATTCTAAATCAACATTTTTGCATTTTCTTAGATAAATAAATAAATAAGTGAATAAAACTGAAGAGAAACAAAACTCTAATAGGAAAAACAAAACAAACAAACAAAAAAAACCCCACAATACAAATGTTTTGGGTTGGATTTTTCTTTCAATATGCAGCTTCCCTTATCTTTCCATACTGAATTTTGTATTTTTCCTCTGAAAACGCCATGTGCTCAACTTTCAGAAAATATACACTTTCTCATAAGTAAAAAAAAAAACTTCCATGAAACTTCCTTTAAAGTCTCTGCAAAAATGAAACTTTCCAGCTTTGAGAATCTTCACCAGCATTCCCCAAAGCATTAATTTTTACAAATACTTTATTGGATCTTATATCACAAGCCTCAACTGTGTCTATATGATCATTATGCATTTTTTATTTTTTATGCAATTCCTTGAAGCTCAGATTTTTTAAGGGCCTGCTATCTGTGAATAATAGCAGCAATTTAAAATCTCTTCTGTTGGGATTAAATTTCAAAGCCATTGAAATCATTTGGGAAATGCCAATACATTTGGTGGGGAAATGAGAGGGGGTTACTATCAAACTGGTAAGGAACTTGAGTGAAATCCCAGCTTTATTGCAGAGTGCAGTCTTTCCCCTGACTTCCTAGATTCCAGGACAGAATTCTAATCACTATCATTGTGCCTTATCCAGAATGAGATAAGATCTCAGTTTAGTTGTCTGATAAAACTGTCATAAAGCAAAGTGTTATTTAAAAGGTATATTTGCAACTAGATTTATATAGGGAAAGGAAAGTTAATAAGTTGTTCCTCCTCTGTGTAGCTGTCACAGAAAAGAAAAACAATGACACTTCTCTCAAAACACCAAAACATCACTGAGGATAGAATAGCACCAGAACTCTGTCTCTGCAAAATGGGCAAAGAGGTGTATGGGAAGCTGGAGGGAAAAAATATAACATTTTTTTCTGATGCAAATTGGAAGATACATTTTACACATCATTGAAGCATGGGAGGAGTGAGCCTCTTGAAGGACATTGGCTTCAACATGCCTTAGTAAGGGTTTAGCCTGAACAGAGAGTTCAAGACTGGACCTTGTTCTCTAAAGGAAGAGAGCAGTATAATATATGTCCCCATTAGATGCGCTGTATACAAAGAGATAAGTAAGAGTAGCAAGCTCCTCTCCTTTCTCAGCTGTGTGATCAGAGAGGTCAGAGCCTCGCTGTTCACTGTGAACAATGCCTTGGAGCAGCAGTCAGGAATCTGTCACTCCAGAGACACATGCTGCTCTTTGGAAGCAAAAGCCTTCCAGCCTCTGGCATCAGAGCACTTGGGAAAGAACTGGGGAGGGAAGGATGGGGGGTGAAGAGAAAGAGAGGAAGAAAGGAAGAAGTGCTGTTACCATTTTTGATAGCAATTCATTACATCTTTCCTTTGGTATCATATTCTATGGAAACTGTGAAGTTCTTTAGAATAAAGCTAATAACCAAGTGGAACTGATCACAAACAACATTTTGTTCCTCTGCCTGAAGTGCACATGTTTCCAATTTTCTTGATAGCCGTGATTGATGCCACCAAAGAGACATGCTCAGAATACTGCCCTTAAAAAAAAAAAAAATCACTTGGCGACAAAATGCTTTTTTGTAGCTGATCCTTTAGTGAGAGTCAAGTAAATGATGCGTTTCATCTCTGCTTTCAGCTGTGAATCCATTAAGATCACTGAGGCAGTCTCAGAACTTGGATGAAGACAATGAAGAAGAAAAAAGCAAGACAGAAGTCATCTTTAGGACACCTCAATTCCCCTTTGAGCTGCTCACCACACTGTAACAGAAGGGTCACAGTCAGGTGCTGGTTACAAAAACCCTCCTTTGCCTTTTGTTAGGAGAGCATCTAGTCTCATTCAATGGATTTATGCAGCTCAAAGAAGAACAGAATTTGTCCCTGAGAGACTGAACTGTGCATAGACCTTCTTACGAGTGGCAGTGAGCCACAGGCAAAGTGCTGAAATAAGGAGAGGTACTATTTACCATATTTGAATCTTGATTCAGTTTCCGGCATTCACTTCATTCAAACTTTGGGGGGTGGTCGGGTGCTAAGTGTTGGTGCCAGCTGATTTCAAAGAAATTGAAAAAAAATAGCTAGACAGACATTTGGCAACAAAGGTCATTGACTTTCGGCTGCCTTAAAGAATGATACATCTGCTTTGTTTGACTGCCAATAGATAAGGTGCATATGAAATTCCCCTTGTAAATTAGCAAGATAAAAGTGATCCTTGTCTCCTTGGATTAATCCTTTTTACAGTATTTTAATCATGTTGATGGCATAGCCCCATTTCAGAGTCAGTGGGGAGAAATGCTGCCCAGGGGAAAGCCCAAGGAAGAATTCCTACACCTTCCTTCCTGGGCAACAGTCCAGGCTGTTCTATTATGTCTATGTCCTGCCTGCAGATTCTTCACAGAGTATCCAGTAATCCAGACAGGTGAAATGGGTTTGGATTGTTTGAAAAGCAGGAGCTGAATTCTTGTCCTGACCAGGAGATGCTTTATCATCATCTTCCACCCCTAAGGCTGCCTTCTGCCCCACGTGCCAGTAAGAAACACTATGATCATAAGTGAAAGTGTCGCTTGTACAACAAGTGTAAGGACTGGAAAGAGAAAATATGATTCATAGTTACTGAACACTGTCAGGAAGGGGAGGGTTGCAAGGCATAATCTAAAGTGGAGAGGGATTTATATACAGCATATAAGGCCAAATTTGTCTGAAGATTGTCCTTAATTTGCCAATCCTTTTTGGCACACTTGGTTCTAGCTAAGATGACTATAACTCCCGGTTAAAAAATGATTTGCAATTGAAATATGATAAAATGGCTTGTTAATGCCAGGGAGAGCGGTCTGCTAATGTTATTTATTTCAAGTCTGAAGTTTCTCATGAAAGAAAGAAAGAGAGAAAGAAGAAGGAAGAAGGAGAGGGGGCTTTTATTTTTTTTTATGTGTTTGCCTTCACGGCTTTGGAGTGCTCACTAATTCCATCTGTCCACAACAGAGCCATCGGAACGGCGAGAAAAAGCATTTCCATATGTGCAAATTAGCATCCAGCCTCTCTTAATCTGTGCAGTGCTCCTCTGAAGTAGATGGCGCGGATGGCTGCCAAACCCACTAATGGCATTCAAATAAAGGACTTTATTGGCTTTTACTGCCACTTTTTTTTTTTTTTTTTTTTTAAGATAGAGAATGTGTTCTCCCTCTTATTTTATTTTTGTCTGATATTGTCACTTTGTACTTCCACCCTTAAATAAAAAGAAGGCTCTGTGCAGCTCTTTAATAGGATTCGCTTTCTCTTACAGATGCATTCTTTTACTTCCTAATGAAATCTCCCCGCTAGTTATTACACCATAATCAACACCTAAAGTGTATCTTTCCTACTCTCAGCAAGCCTGTCTATCCCAAGAAAGTTCTTCCTCTTCTTCTCTACTTTTCAGCAGCAGAGACAAGGCTGAGATGAGAGACATCTTGCTTGGGATCCTGCCCATGCTGTGAGTTCATATGAGAAGGAATCTTTTTGTTTGTTTGCTTGTGTTCTCACTTCTCATTTTGTTTTTCAGTGTCTGGCACATTCACAGCTGCAGCAGAAGACAAATAGAGGTGCCAGTGGCATCCTACTCAGGGTCACTGTCCTGAAGGATGGCTCTGTACCCAGCAAGAGCTACCATTCGGGGTATGTTTTGAATTTTGTACTACTTGATTATTTTAATGGAAAACAAAGGAAATGATTTAATCCTAAGAAAAATGTAGCCATTATAGCGAAAGTGTCCCTCCTATTATACCAAATCCATCTTTGTTTTCACTCATCACTGTTTCTCTTATTCTGGCAAGGGTTAGGTAACCACACCTGAGGCCTTGTGATCTCAAATCTTGCTGAAAATACAATCATTGCTAATCCTGACTTGATTGTTGGTGCCAGCAATAAAACCACAGTCTCTTGTGTGTAGCAGACTCCATATGTTAGCCCCCTAGTCTGCTAAGTCACCACGCCAGCCTAAATTTGAAACATTTCTAAAGTGTTATACAATGTTGTAATAATGTTTTTACAAAACAAAGGCTGAGTTACTGGAAGCCATATTCATCCAATCAGCATCTTATTGAAAGAGGAATCTTGATGGTAGCAGTGGTGACACAGGCTATAAAAAATAATTTAAAAAATTGTACTGGAATCTTTAAAAGGGGAGCATAGTCTTATTAGGGAGTACAAGTTGGAAGAACTGATGAAGACAAAAAGGAAGAAAATCTTGGTTGCTTGATATCTCACTTTCCTGAGGAAAAGTGCACGGCAAAGAACAGTGTTGACTTAATTAAAAGGTTCCTAGTCACTGAAATTTTGCTTAGAGAAACAAGAATGGACACTGCTAATTACTTACTGAGCTGTGTCTGCCCAGATAGAAAGCTTCTATATCATATAGCTTTCTCAAAATAATATCACTGCTGTTTATAGAGGGATTTTTCCCATGCTACAACAACTACAGATTAATTCTGCATCCCAAATTTAGGCCTATGTAATCAAAGACAATCAAAGTTGGATGGACTTATCTTGTTTTATGCTTCTGTAAAATTCTAATCCTACAAGAACTTAACCAAGTTTTTAACAGATAGCATAGGTGGCTGTAGATGATGGAAGACAAAGAGTTAGTGTATTATATAAATCTATATCCATCACAGATTTATTTTTAAAAAAATTTATTAAGTCAGTGTCATCCATGAGATGAAAATATCACCACAGTAAGTACAAAAAAAAAAATAATTAGAGCTTACATATAATTCAGAAAGCTTTATGTATATAGTATTATCTAAATCTTTATATGAATAATAATTGAAAAAAATAAATGTTGACCGTACCTCTGATCCTTTTGCTCTTTTTCTCTCTCTTTTACTCAAGGTATAGCAATTATGTTCAATAGTTACTGTACATGTTTACAGAAATTAGTTTTCCAGAGTCTTTCTCAAATGTTTCTAGAATCCATTTATCAAGATTTAGTTTCCTGAAATATTTTCAGCAGAAATTTGATTTTTGTTACTGACTTGTATTAGAAATCTGATTATTTAAGAGAGCCCACGGCATCATTTTGTGGGGCATTATACAGAGATTGACTAGAACACAGTTCTTGATCTGAAGGGATTACAGTCTTAACTGTCAAGGCAGACAAAGAACAAAGAAGCATTGTGTAAGCTATGCTCCAGTAATGAGGACAAAGGAAAAATTCTTTCTGATTTCAGTGGTGATTTCACTACTGAACGATTGAGCATACTGTGATAATATTGAGGATCATTTAAATTAAATGATGCTTAAATGCAGGGGAAAAAGTTATCAAATTATGTTACTTGCTATGAATCACTCATTAATCTATATTTGCATTTCTTATGGCAAAGAATCTTAAATACCTAATCTGCATGTGCAAATAATAATTATTATTAAATAATGAAAGTAGTGCAATTGTTAAATAATGCAACAATATCAATCATTACTCCTATTAATAATAAATTATAATAAGTCTCTAAGAACTAAGCATGGTCCCAAGATGCAATATTCAAACACAGATCTGAACCATCTGCTTGGATTTGGAGGGGTACATGCCACATCAGTCACAGAGTCACAGTTCAAAATACTTGGGCATTTTGGACTTTCACTTCCCCTCCACACTTCTTTTTACTCTGGTCCACATCTAGTGATGAGAGACTGTTCATATCAAGTAGTGAGCCTCAGATTCCTATAATTTGCCTGCTCCTCTTCTCTGCATAAGTTTGGCTGATGTCATTGTCTAGTTACATAAAAAATATTTTGCTTCCAAGAAAAAAGATCGTTCATCATAGGAATAAGATATTCATTCAGATGTACTTAATCATAAATTACTCTATGTACTATCATCTCCTATCTTTCTGAAGGATCACAGGATGACATACAGGTCTGATGCAGTAGGATTATGATGTTAACTGTCTGATGTACTCTTGAAAAGCAAGAGCTATGTAGGGTTTGAAACAGTTTTTAAACAACTGAAAAATACTTAACTGAAACTGCTTTGAAATATTTTGAAAGTTCAGATCTGTAAAATCAACTTACTTATTCATCACGCAAATTTGATGGATAAGTATTTTATTGATAATCATATAGGGCAAGAGTCAATAAAAGGAGGATAAAAGTACAACATAGTAGTGTCTGACTCTGACTTTTACACAACTTTCTCATTGTTTCTCATTGTCTCTCAGATTTCTTGTACTTTCTCATAGTCCCTCTTTTGCCTTACAAAAACATCCTTTCTTCTGACATAACACCCACATAGACTGATGCAGAGAGATCTTCCGCGGCATACAAGTCATACAAAAGAAACAATTTCAGACCTTTACCTGTAGAAGCTCAAAAGGTTTTTCCTGTTTGAAATGAAACTGAGAAACTTAGTTTTCATAATTTTGGCTTTTGTCCCATATGAAGTTGATATAAATTTTGTTAGCATTGGTATTTCTACAGTGTGCACATCCAAACACGCACACATTGACACACGCAGACACACATGCATAGATGAACAATGGCACCAAGAAAAAGAAAGAAAAAAAACAACTGCAACTCTCATTTCAAATCCAAGTCTCTCTGACTCCAGTGGAGCTAGGCTAATTTACACCAGCTGAGAATCTGCTCTTGTATTTATTTTAGAAAAGATGCAATTTTGTCCTAACAAGCAGTTTGCAAGGCCTACTTGATTGATTTAGTTGACTCTGGCTTTATTACAACTTAATGTGTTCACATCACTATTGTTAAAGTTGTTTCAGCACTTCTATTATTACTGCCTAGTTTTTGGCATTCAGAAGTTCGTAATAATAATAACAGTATTTTGCACTTTTATAGCATCCTTCTTCTGAGGAACCCAAAAATAATTACTCTTTGCAACCCCTCGGTATGGCAGATTATAACACATATACCGCATACACTAGTGGTTAAGATTCTGAACTCAGTTCGTATCAGTGCACAGTCAAACTATCCACACTATCAGTGTGGTTTTGATTCTTTTTGAAATAAAACAAACAGACAAACAAAACCAGAATTCTCCTTTGGAAGAGCTGCAGCCATCCCAGAAAAAAATCGTTACAGTCCTGATTCACTCTCCTCTGTGCTAATATTTTAAACGTTGTATTTGCTCCCCACTCTCTGTGTTAAATCAAGAGGAAGAGAAAGAAAAGGAATGGGGAAGCTGGCTTAAAAATGATGAGACAGTCCCTTCTATAAAGAAAAATGTTACTGGCTTAAAAAAAAACCACCTTGTTTTTTTCTTTCTACTGGGATCTGTATGGCAATAAATAAATAAATAAATAAATAGCTGAATGCTGTTTAGCAATCTGGAAACATCGGTTGCTATTTTCAGCAGAAGAAAGATAGATTCTGAAAATACTTTATACGAGCAAAGAAAGTAGTCCCATAATTTGTGTTTGGGGCTAAAAGAGTCAAACATGTTCCACACTGAATCACAGATACATGTGGAAATCAGACTCACCGATCATACAATGTAGACATTAAAAATATGGAATTTGGCAGTTCATTTCTGGGAATACATCTAATATTTCATCAAACTATAGCAAAGAGAAAAAGTAATAATGTTAAAAAGCATACATGTAATCATCAAAATTTTACTCATTCGCTTGTTCAAAACCCCACTCAAAACTTCTTCAAAACTTGTTCAAAAATAAATGAAATAACAAATACAAAGCAAATCTGAAAAGAATTAAAAAGTTTTGACTACCCAGAATTAGAAATTTCAATTTCTGTGATGTCTTTGATTTAAGCTATGAAGATGAAAGAATATTTTCATTTCAAGCAAGCCTGAAATTTTTATTTCAAAATACTGACACATAATAGGTGATTTTTTTTTTTTTTGAGAGCTATGTTTTTAATGCATTTAAAATAGACTAAACTTAGTCGATATAATATACATTTAAATATTAAAAAAATGCCTAGTACATCCTTGTTTCATGAACAGTTAAGGTCCATTGAAAAGTATACTATTGCAGATGACGTTTGGGTCCTAATATTCACTCTTTTTAATAGATTCATCTCAAAGAAAAAAACCCACCTCATCTATTTAATCATCTGAGAACAGATCTGACCTAAAGAAACTTGAACAAGCTGTACATCAACTCTTTTCAGTGACAAATAATACCCATAACAAAAGATGCAAGTATTCTCATATCCTTACTGCAACAATTTGACGGTAGATAATAATTGAATTGACTCTCTCAACATCCCCACTGCTACTGGAAAGAAAACTTTGTCAGATATATAAAAAATATTAGGCATCATGGTGTGAAAGCTATAGCTTTAGTGCAAGGTAATGCCCTCAGCCTCAGCACTGAAACCAGTGGTGACTGGTTTATTGGTAAAATAAACCTGGTAAACCTCCTGATTTTTTTCAAAATATCATGAATGAGACATTCTACACAGGGCAAAATATTATGTTCCAAAGAAGTCTCTGGAAATTTTTCATTAGATTCCATGAAACTAGGCTTTCAAATTTTGTCTAGCTCCTACAAAGAAGTGCAAGGATGCCTCTATGGAATTTTGAAGATACCTCACATCAATAAATTTTTGAAAATTTAATAAATGCCATGGTCTAGATATTGGACATTGCAAGATTACAGTCAGATTTGGGAAAATGATATGGCCAACTGATTTGCATCTGTGGGAAAGATTTGTCTGAAAACTGATGGCATAGACTCTGTGAGTGGTGTTGGATACTTACAATTATATTGGCTTTCAATTTACTCAAAATGATATCCTCTGGAGCTGGCCCATAAAAGAAAATAAAAACATGAAATATGTATTAAATCTTTGGCTATCATTTACTTTTTGGAGTTAAACTTAACAGACAACTATATTAAAAAAATCCAGCAAGGGAAAACACAAAATATATCTTTTGGATCGATCTATTTCATAATCCAAACTCTGATATTAATGGTAATGTTATCGTAGTCTAGAAGAAAAATAATGTAATTGAGACCTCAAATTGTTTGTGCTTAGCACAGAAAGACGGTTGCAGTACACTCAATTCAGGAGCACAGAGCAATCTTAACTCTATCACTTCTGACTGGAGTGCAAAACTCAAATCAATTACTCATAAACATTTGTGATAAGATTAATTTAATTTTTTTTCTTAAACAAAGAGGATAAATTAAAAGAATCAGCTTATTCCTGCATACTCTGTAGTGACAAGATTAAAAATTAAATTTATACATATTTCATTTCTACATAATAAAGCCTTTTTGCAAAAGGAAAAAAATACCACAGTTCATCTAATTAAATCAAAGAAAATTGCCTGCAGCGATGCTACAGTATTACAATTAGACGTCTGCCAAAACCAGCCGTTTGAATTCTTAAACATCACTCCAGCCTTAAATACAAAACATGGTTTTCATCATTTTGTGTGATATCACTGAAATGTTTTTTTTTTCATCACTGTTACGTAAACTCGGAATGCCTTTCCAGGCTCATTACATATCTCCTTCTGTCTCACAGAAATGCTGTAAATACAGAGTAGTTTTTGCTTTGTTCTCTGTAAACCCACACATGAATTTTGAAATGTGATGTTATGGAAATGAAATGATACAGTTTTTACAAAATTACCTCTATCAAAAATTCAAGTTTTGTTTAACTCACGTAATCCATGTAATGCTTAAATAGTTTTTGGAACTACATATGAAAACAAGAAGAAACTAAGGCACAACCACTGAAAATAGTTGAAGTCAATCATATTAAAAAAGAAAATAAGGTTATTTGCATTTGCTGCACAGCCTGAATAGTAAATCTAATCGTGTATATATGTCACCACATCCAGATCCCAAAAGGCCTGCGTCCAATGCTCAGCTGACCCCAAGACTTCCTTGGTGACCTAGTGCAAGTCTGTTTTCCTTATTTCTATAAAATTGGAGAATAATGCGTCCTACCTGACAGGGTTGTTGTCAGGCTAAAATCCACAGAAGAGTATCATACACTCAGATTCTAACTGTAATAAGATACAGATAAAGGGATAGGCTGAAAATAGTGAAGACTGGAAAAATAAGTTGCTATGTTACAGTAAAGGCAATTTGCTTAATCATCATTTAGTGATAGCAGAGCTGAGTTACACGCCACTGGTAATGGTCAGAAACAAAAATACTTTTCTAATCCAAAAGTATTAAGACGAATTTCAGCAAAACTATCAATATTTTAATTTTGAGAATGCTTATTTACAAAGTTTTATGTAGTATAAATAGTGAAATAACGAAGATAATACATGATGATTGATAACTAAGGCTGTGTTAGGACCTTCCAGTATGAACATGTTTTGTAAGTAAGTAACTATGGAAAACGCAGTAATATTCACAGTGTCATCTCTCTGGCTCCCTTCTGTCTTCTACGTTCATGTGCTCCATAGAGCAAGAACATCTGTAATCTCTGCTAAGCTCTCCCAAGTCACACTTAGGCATACTCCCCTTCAGATTCTTCCAGTTGACTCAACTGAGCCTGGGTTGAGGTAAAATTATATTCACCCCTCCAGGGAAACTTCCCATTGACCATCTGATGATACCACTTCCACTGATCTGTATTAGAGGAAAATGTTCGTACTACAGTTTCATGCTTGCCTGAGCAAAAATCGGTGCCATGCACATGCTCAGGATCATGAGGGTTTTGCAATCTACTTTGTACAAACACATATGTTTCTACAGTCTTTCTCTAGATATGAGACAGATGTTTTGTGCTGTGTGCACTTATCTTCCACTATTCTCCATATGACCAAATCTATTTATGATAAAAATAAACTAGGACAAAAACATACAAAAACATTCAGGGAAATGGAATTGAGATTTTTTCTACGCGTGATGCCACAAGCAGGTGCCCAGTACTCTGGTCAAGTGAGCAACCCTTTGTAAAGGACTATGTCAGATTAATTCTCTTGCTTCACTTTGTCCCCTGCTGCTACTGTCTCACGTGGGATTGCACAAACTAAGAATGCCTAGGGGATTTATACTCTGGTTTAAAAACAAACAGAACACAGGCGTTCTTTGCAGGATACCTACTAAACTACTGCATCATAAAATATGTTTAGGAGCTGCTTCTAATGATCCGAAGCCAGTGTCTTCTTGTGCCAAATCAAGCAGCAACTGTGAAAGGCAAGAAAACTTTTTCAGCTTGAATGTAAATAAGAATAAGGAAGTTTGCATTGGAAAAATAAACTTTTGTTTGCACTTTTCTTTTTTACTTTATTGAGGAAATCACTTCAACATTGTAAACTTTATCAACAAAACATGTAAGAAATGAATTTAAAATTCTCTCCATAATCTTTTCCTATTACAGCATGCAGTGTGCAAAAGAAGGGAAAGTAGAGAAAGTAAAAGAGACTGAAAAATATAGATGTCATGTCAATCTCTGGGTCCAACTAACTGTGTATTAGCTTCATAAGAGAACTTCCTGCTTGTCAATCATTGTGGTTAACTTGGTTATATTCAAATATCACGTTTAAATTAGACATAGATGCAGATACATGACCTGACAGGTGACCGAAGATGGAGCCTTAGAATGGACAACTGTAGAATAACAGCAACAGATAACATATTAGATTTCAAATAATTAACTTATATTTTTAATCTATCATTTTTTTCTTTTATACTTTATCTTCACATCAACCCAACGCTAAAGTTGTTGAATGGCAGTGGTGAGAATGTTACAATTAATTGGACTTATTTTATGCATAATTAGATAAAAGTTGTCAAATAACCAAAGACTAATCCTGAGCTTTAATAAGGTAAAGATCTCTAATTGCAGATAATGTTGATTGCAGAAGGTAGAATGGGAGTCATAATATGTTGTCAACACTAAAAGATAGACACCTACCTTTTGATTAATAATCAATAAGATGCATTCAGAAATGCGTTATTCTTAATCCATGAAAGCTCTTCATCTAATTCAGCAACTAAAACCACTCAGCCTCTACTTGAGGTATATTCAGAGGCAGATCTATCCAGTAAATTCGCGTATAATATAGCCCATAGATCAAGCTCTGACTGTAAGATATTGGGAAAGAAATAAGGCCTCCTATTACAATCCCAAAGGACAAATGTTTGAAACTTATGTTGAATTCTTTCCCCAGATTCCTTTCTGAGAGTCAGTTCCTGATTGCTGTGTTTGTGTATTTCTACAGGGTCTTGTGTTTCTTCATTCCTGTGGCACTGAACCTTAGCATTACAAGCTTTCAGCAGTTTACTGATATCCTGGTAGGTCAGCTGAACATGTTTCTGATGAAAGGTCCATATCCTATTTGGTATGCTGTTCCACCACGTTCTCTAGTTCATCACCACTCATGACTGAGAATTTCAGCAGATTTCCAGCAAACAAGCAAAAACTAGCAAAATAAATCATCAGCATTTGCTTACCTAGTTCCCTTTTTTTCCAGTCCCTAGACATTTGAAAATTCAGTAATAACAGAGAAAATAAAGAAGAGCTAAGTCCAAGTAAGAAAGACAGTACCAAATCTATACAAAACACTTGCTGTGAACTGTTCACAGTTTCACTGTTCACTGTTTCAAACTGAAAATCTTTTTCACCTAAATTTTCCTACATTTCTCTGTTTATTTAAACATAGAATACTATTCACCCGAGAGTGCTGAGGGAACTGGCGGAGGTGATAGCCGAGCTGCTTTCCATCATCTATCAGCGCTCCTTGTTGACTGGTGAGGTCCCACAAGACTGGAGGCTTGCTAATGTGACTCCCATCTACAAGAAAGGTTGTAAGGAGGATCCGGGGAACGACAGGCCTGTTAGCCTGACCTCGGTGCCAGGGAAATTAATGGAACAGATTGTCCTGAGGGAGATCATGTGGCATGTGCTGGACAACCGGGGGATCAGGCCTAGCCAGCATGGGTTCACGAAGGGCAGGTCCTGTTTGACCAACCTGATGTCCTTCTATGATCTAGTGACCCATCTGGTGGATGAGGGAAAGGCTGTTGATGTGGTCTACCTAGACTTCAGCAAAGCCTTTGACACTGTCTCCCACAGTATTCTCCTGCAGAAGCTGGCAGCTTGTGGCTTGGACAGGTACACTCTTGGCTGGGTAAGGAGCTGGCTGGAGGGCCGGGCGCAGAGAGTGGTGGTGAATGGAGTTAAATCCAGCTGGCGACCGGTCACGAGTGGTGTTCCCCAGGGGTCAGTGCTGGGGCCTGTCCTCTTCAATATCTTTATTGATGACCTGGATGAGGGCATTGAGTGCGCCCTCAGTAAGTTTGCAGATGACGCCAAATTGGCTGGGAGTGTGGATCTGCCTGGGGGTAGCGAGGCCCTACAGAGGGATCTGGACAGGCTGGAGAGCTGGGCTGAAGCCAATGGGATGAGGTTCGACGAGACCAAATGCCGGGTCCTGCACTTTGGCTACAACAACCCCAGGCAGCACTACAGGCTTGGGGCGGAGTGGCTGGAAGACTGTGTAGAGGAGATGGACCTGGGGGTATTGATTGATGCTCCGCTGAACATGAGCCGACAGTGTGCCCAGGTGGCCAAGAAGGCCAAGGGCATCCTGGCTTGCATCAGAAACAGTGTTACCAGCAGGAGCAGAGAGGTGATTGTCCGCCTGTACTCAGCACTGGTGAGGCCACACCTCGAGTATTGTGTCCAGTTTTGGGCCCCTCACTGCAAGAAAGACATCGAAGCTCTGGAATGTGTTCAAAGAAGGGCAATAAAGCTGGTGAGGGGTCTGGAGCACAGGCCATATGAGGAGAGGCTGAAGGAGCTGGGAATGTTCAGTCTGGAGAAGAGGAGGCTCAGGGAAGACCTTATTGCTCCCTATAACTTCCTGAAGGGAGGTTGTGGTGAGCTGGGGGTCAGCCTCTTCTCTCGTGTCATTAATGACAGGACTAGAGGCAATGGTTTCAAGCTGTGGCAGGGGAGATTCAGGCTGGACATTAGGAAATATTACTTCTCAGAAAGGGTGGTCAGGCACTGGAATGGGCTGCCCAGGGAGGTGGTGGAGTCACTGACTGTGGAGGTGTTCAAGGAACGATTGGATGTTGTGTTGAGGGACATGGTTTAGTGGGAGCTATTGGTGACAGATGAACAGTTGGACTGGATGATCTTGTAGGTCTTTTCCAACCTTGGTGGTTCTATGATTCTATGATTCTTCAAGTTTTCATTAGCATTTATTTAAAAAGTATTTATTCAAAATTTTAGAATTTGAACAAATATTTTGCAGCTGACATTTTACTATTATGTTGTGCTTGTTGGGAAAATTACAGAATTGAAGAATTCGCATCATATAGTATTTACCAAACTTTGCACTAATTACTGAAATTCAGTAGCTTTTTCAGAATTTGCAGTACTGTGTTGAAGTTTCTAAAAAAAGTGTCTCTGAATTAGTTACTGGCAATAGTTGTGGCTATATCTTATCAGGACCACTGAACAATTATTTGCAAATAAGCCTGAATTTAAAATACAGTGTCACTTGAAACCAAAATAAATGATCTGGTGCTAGAACTTTTGGCACGAGTACAGAAACCTCTCCCATCTTTCTCAGGCTTCTAAAGAGTGCATGGTAGAATGAAAGCTGGATTTACACCAGTAGTCTGTTAGATCACTAACAAATTTCTAAATGATATGGTCAGACATTGCACAGAATCATTTCCAGTGCTTGAAGTAAGCTGCATTTGCCTTACCATCTGGATTAATCTTGAAAGGATGCCTATAGTTGAGTTGCCTGTCCTCATATGAGGAGACTTTGGATTGAGCAAGATTTTCTGGTCAATTGTTGTCTTTCACAAAGTTCCCAGTCAATCTGTCAGCAATCTGCTGTTTGTGTTTGCTCAAAGAAGAGTGTTTTCCTATGCCCTTCCCAGCTTTGTTTGGATAAGTAGGGAACCCTACCACCTACTGTAGAGTGCAGAGATATCAGTGGGATATATCCCCCTATACTTTTAATGAAAGGTTAAGAGCAACATCAGACATGAACTGGAGACACAATGCAAGTTACAGAAGTACATCATCTGAGGGTAAGTATAACACTTGGAGAGACAGAACAATAACAAAAGTAAAAGCGAACCATGTTGTTATGTCATAAGACTTAGTACTTTTCATGAGTTAAGCATTAATATCTACACACTGAAAATAGAGAAGACCACAGAGACCACTAAAGTTAGGATTAGAATGCGTAAAGCCCCGAATCCCAGATCTCGCCTTCAACCACTAAACCACATCTTCTATAGTTATATGTTTTTTAAGTCACGGAACTGTTTATTACTCAATGTTCTGCAAGTACTTAAGCACCCTGCTGAATCAAGGTCCACTTCCTGCAGTCAAAACCCTGCAGTCCTTACACAGGCATCTATCCTTTGTAATCATGTCACAGGAATCTAAGTGAAACACACCTTTTTTTTCTGCACTGGAAAAATAAATTTATCATACCCTCCAGAGTTCACTAGTTTGATTTGTAGTTAGTTACTTTAGTGTTAAGCCAGAATAATTCCACTTTACTTAGAATTAGTGTGTTAGTTAAAAGTGGGAGTAACTGTCCCTGGTCAAATGACTGTGCATTCTTGATGAAAATATCATGGTTTCTCATCCTAGTCAGCTGTTTGGTATTGCTACTACTGTCATGCTACCAACTGAGATCTAGATTGATCCATTTCAGAGACAATCTCCCTGAGAAACTGGCCAAGCCATTCTTTTTCATTTGATTGTATTTTAATTGCAAGAAATAACACATTAAGTTGCTTTAAATAAGTATCCACAAACTGGAACTGTGTCACAAGAGTATGACACGTGAGTTTCTAGCCATGCTTAGCTGGCTAGAATTTTTCATCCAGGGGATATCTCCACTGTACAAGCTGGACGAATAGGTTATTTTACATTAGATCTCCAATGAATATCCATCATTGGCTTTAAAGGAAGGAATAAAGAAAATGTATTGGCTCATGTAGACAGTCTTTCACATCTATATTTACTCAACAGCCATTTGAAGTTTTCTTTGCGTCTGCTCAGATAAGTGGCGAACTGGCTACTTATGCATAATTCATGCATTGTGGCAGGAGCAGGGGTATTTGGTCACCACCTGAGTGATGATTTCTGAGAGATCTGGTCACCTGCATGATCATACTACATTAGTTTGTTAACTCTCTGCATCTCTTGCGTACTGCTTAACATATGTAGCACACTGAGTAGGCTAGAGTGGTTGAAAAAACAGCTTTTATCTCTTCCATCTAAGTGCTGGTGCAAATGGTAAACAATTTAAACCTTATAGGGCCTCTTAGACTGAACAAGATTCCATTTAAAATAGAAGACTACAGAGACAGTGTTTTGCCACAATATCACTATATTTGTTCCATCTATTAACTCACTCTTTGGGGCTACATGGTAGTTGATAGTTAAATCTTGCATTAGAAATAGAATTGCAAGGAAGGCTGTAACACCATGCACCATGGAACAATTGTCTATATTAAAGATCTTCCAGTTAATTATCCTCTTAGATGCACCCTAAGGTGCTGTTCTGACAGATCCCTGTTAATCCATTTCAATTTGAAAGCACTTGAAAATTGTATGTTTAGCTTAAATTCACTGGTAAGCTCAATATAATATGCTTCTGAGGACTTGGAAGAAGACCATGCACTGTTGCAATAACTATGTAAGAGATGGAAAACTCTGGATGAGATCAATGTAGATGAGGAGAGCAATCACTGAAGTACACTCTGGTTTTTCCCAGGTCTGAGTAACCTTCTCCTTGCTTGGGATCTTTGGGTCAAGATGTTGAAGGAAAGGAGTATAAGAAAATCCAGAGGTGAATAGAGCTGATAGGACCAATGCACTCATTTCAGGTCAATTCCAGATACACAGGTCTCTACTGTCCCTTGACCTCCCACCTTCTTATCTCCTCAATCTCTTCCTGCTCCCATTTACTTTTGCTGATATAATCATCATGGGTCACAACACACCTTACTGCACTAACCTCAAAAGGGGATAATTAGGGAAGAAAAACAATGGGAAATTATTCCATCAAGTATCTGCCCTCAGCTACAGAACCTGTGCCTGAAGCCTGTCCTTGCAGCTACAGAGGCAAGCAGCTGACTGTGTGCTAAGAGTGTGTGCTCCATGTGCAGGAACCTGCCCTGCCCCTTCCCATGCTCACGCTCCCTACTTGGACACACACCACTCCCTCCAGAGAGACTCACCATGCATGGCCAGAGAAGGCATCTCAATTCAATTTTCTATTTACCAATCTCTGTCTCAGGCAATTGGAATTAGAGATAAAGTCTCTGGAGTCTAGAAGTCTGGACAGGTTAAGCAGCAGTTCTGGACCATTTTCTGCTGAATACTCACAAAAAAGCTTCCATTAATCTCTGTGCACCTAAAGCACAACAGTCTTGTACATCCTTGTGCCGAGAGAGTTCTTTCTTGATGGGGTCTACTCAGATATCAATGGAGGAAAAGACCAAGGAAGAGAAGTGTGCATCAGTTTTTCATTTGCCTCATGAAATAAGATGAAGGAGCAGCCAAACTCTTGTAGGATGATAAACAGGGTGTCATATCCTTTTCTAAACACACAGTACATGGTAGATCTCCCCTAGCACTGCCCCCGCCCACAGAGGCATGCACACTCTTGATCCATGAGAGGTTTTGAAAATTTGGGCGGTAGAAATGTTTGTCACACCCACAAGCTATAAATGAGAAAGAGAGGAATGGGAGAAAAGCCATCCATTTTGGCTTCATGCTAAATTATCTGCATCTTGGCGTCATGCCAGCTCAGCCAGCTTATAATAATAACTGGATCAAGGCCAAGGCATTTGAGAGAGAGAGAGAGAGAGAGCATGCCGCTTTCTCTTTCTTCAAAAATATTTGTTAATAATCACTATATTACTCGTAATCTGTGCAGCTTAACTATATAAAAATGTCAGTCTTAACTTCTCCACTAACTGAAAACTGGAGGTGAGATCAAATTAGGGGTAGTCCAGAATCAGTCTGGATTTCAAATAGACAGGGGTTGTTTGTAGTTGGTTTTCTGGTTGTGGCCTTGGCTCCCCTGGGACCTGAACACAAACATTCAGTTTGATTGTGGATGGCATGAAAAAGGGAAAAAAATGAAAATCTATTATGAAAACCCACTGCTGAATTTAAGCATGTCTTGAACTTTGACTTGTCAACTCTGAAGATATACCACAGTGTCTCTACATGGTATGGTAAACTTGAGAAGGACTGACTTTGTCTGAAAAAAAGAGTTATACAGTCACAGAATGACAGATCTGTAGGGGCATGAAGGGGCCTCTGAAGATCAACTAGTCCAACCCGCCCTGCCAAAGCAGGTTGCACAGGTAGGCATCCAGGTGGGTCTTGGACATCTCCAGAGAAGGAGACTCCACAACCTCTTTGGGAAGCCTGTTCCAATGTTCTCTCACCCTTACTGTGAAGAAGATCTTATGGACATTTGAGTGAAAATTCCTATGCTTCAGTTTGTGGCAATTTCCCCTTGTCTTATTGCTGTACACCTCTGAAAAGAGTCTGGCCTCATGCCTTTGCATCCCATACTTTAGATTTTTATAGACATTGATCAGATCCCCTCTCAGTCTACTATTCCCAATGCTGAACAGTCCCTGGTTGCTCAGCATTTCCACGTAAGAAAGGTGCTCCAGGCCCTTTATCATCTTCGTGGCTCTCCGCTGGACTCTTTCCAGGAGAAAATGATGATAATGCTTAACATGGTATCTTTCTAATTTCAGAATGATTCCAGTCAAACTACATTCTTAATGGCAAGGATTGAAGGTGAAGCAGAATTCCTTCAATTCAAATTAGTCTGTAAGAATTGACAAGTCTCACTTACTTAAATTCTTTTTCCTCTTGTTTCTTTGTTGGTCTTATTATTATTATTAAAACTCCTAGGGATGACCTGCTGTGATTGTATAAAGCAACCCTTATGTATTTGAATACCAACCACAAATAATAACAGTAAGCACAAGCAAAGCAGAAATCATATTTTATGCTTTTGGAACATAAAATGCAGTAAAAAAGGAAAAGAACATATGCTAAAGAGGTTCCCATTATGTTGTAGAAGAAATGTAATGATAAGGTAATGATAGATGAGGTTGTAGGGTATTTTTATTAATGTCTTACAACGTGGTCCTTTTTCAGATTAGCCAGTATTTCATCTTTCTCTTGAAGTACAAATGATGTTCCTAAAAACTGCAAAAGTCTCTCTCTTGAATTTTTATATTTATTCATTGTTATAATTTATATTAGATATTAAAACTATTGATGTTCCATGCTGACCTGTAGTAAACCTATCAAGAAATATGTTTTACATACATCAAAATGAAGGTAAAGTTCAGTTCATGCTGGACATGTACCCAAATCCCTGGATGAAATTCACAAAAACTAACAATCCCTACATTGGTTGTCCGATTTTATAAAATCCAAATATTGCCTAAGTGGACTGCAAAACTGGGCTGCAAACCCTTCAAGAACAATCTTTCTCTTCAAATTTTAGGCACCTCGTTTTCTTCTTTCATGTTTTAGAGTATTTTTAGTCCTTCTACTTCGGGGGCTGTCACTAAGGGGATGATGATATCACAGGAGACATTCAGCACTTCACAAGATTAGGTCTGTGGTCTTGCCAAAAACTTGAAGGTGCTGAGGACTCAGAAAATGAAATCCTTCTCTGAAATTAGACATTCTTAGCAGCAACTGCCATAACACCTTCCTGCATTGTCATTCCATTCTCCTTATCATTTATTTATTTATTTATTTATTTATTTATTGGGTTCTAAGAGAGTTCAGAAATATCTAGATCACTGAGATGTTAATTCTTTAGTTATTTATTTGTACAGTGCCTTGCTGAATAGAGTTCTAACTCCTGATTAGCCTGTACAAACCAATGCACTATAACAACTACCAGTAACAATAATAATGCAAGAACAGAATTTGGTTTCCATTTCAGAAACACTTCTATCCCATTATTAGTTAAGCTTACACCAGGTTCTTATTTTGACTGGAGAAAAGTGATCCACATCTAGTGAACTGATTGCACCAAATGCAGTTTTGGATTCTTTGGGTACAGGGACTGAGAAGTATGATGATACCCTTTAAGATATGGCTGTTGATAAATATAGTTATGTGTAGTTTTTCAAGAAATTTGATTATTTTCATCTTTCATGCGAACACTTCAGCTGAAATTTAGGCCCTGAGTCACAGGGAATGTAGACAATGAAGTTTCACTCCTGAGTGAAACTCGATGCTTCACTTTGGTGAAAACAACTCCTCATTGTTAAAAACTGTAGGCCGGATTGTGACTATTTTGTACAGAAGTTAGAGGTTTTATAGACTAAAGTGCAAGAAAAGTTAAGAAACTGGACTTCTGCTTTATAATGCAGATGATTAACAGCAGCAAAGATCAGATGCTACTCATCACCTGATAAAGACGCGCACAAGGTGGAATGGTAGAGGCTGGCAGCCAGGCTCTCCAAGGTATAAAGTGCAGAGGGTGCTCTGCAGCAGAGTGTGTTGGGTTGACAAATAGCTGGTGCAGAGAAATTTTGGAAATCCTCAGAAGCTCATGAGGCACTGGGGACACTGACCGTGTCCAGGCATCCTGGCACATGTACCTTGGCAGTGCAAGTTGAAAGAACCAGCTTTGAAAGGGAAGTGAATGCACAGGGCTCTCCGTACAGAAACTGCAATTCCAGTGGTGGCTTGTGCTCATTATATAGTGTGAGATCACAAATAGAAGTTTTCACACTTGCCCATCTGCCACCAACTGACTCTAAAGAGCTGGTGAATCATACACTTAAAAGAGGGCGATTTTTCCCCGCTGCCATTGGAATGTGTTTTGAAATTAAATATGCACAGTACAAAGGCTGAATAACAAGGTTGTGCTGATCACACCAGACACTGTGTATAATGCTACAGACATGAGGGTCAGGGGTTTAGGCCAAGTCCATGGCCCTTAGTCACTGCATGAATGCAAGCTGATTCCTCCTTCCCCTTCGTGTCCCTTCCCATGTCTGAAGAGACTATTGAAAGAAAGATTTCTTTGAGTGGAGCCAGGGAAAAGAAGAATGGGAGAAAGAGAGGGTTAAATATCATAAATATGGTGAAAAAATATTATTTTTGTGCTTGCATATGGTACTTTTTTCTCTCTATCTATATGCATACATTTTCCATTTGTTATTTGTAATTATGGTTTTGGCTTTACAGTGTATTCATCAGTGACACTGTGATCCTTTTGTTCTGCTGCATATTAAAATGGTTCAGAAGATAGATTCAAAAGGTCTCAGGTTCCCAAGAAGGAACATAATAGGGGTAATGCATGGCAAGAATGGTTCTGCTTTCTGCAAAACAGGAATAAATAAGGGATCTATTGCATTTCACTTTGTGTATAGTGCTGTGCTCGTTGTTAAAGTGTTAGACTGATTCTTATCTACTGCAAGTACCAGATCTTAACCTGATTTATGTCTTGAAATCATTTTTAAGGCTCCCTTTGCTTACAATGTGAAGCCAGAAGGATTTAAAGCATCATAAACACGTTCGTTTTATGAAGAGCAGTGTTAATATGATCATTTTGGTCATTCAAAAAAGGAAAGAAAAAAAAAATGGATGAAGGAATGTTTTTGTTTTTAATTCCCACTTTAAGTTTTCTTTCAGTGTGACAAATCTCCATGATGTATAACTGTAACCATTATCCATTGTATGTTTGTGCGACGTGTCACAGCTGTTTGACCCTGTCACTAAAGTCCTTCTTGCCATGCAAAAGAGACAAGAGTAGGCTGCAGGGAAGATAAAACAATTTATTCAGACTGCTGGACAGAAACACACTCCTTGGTTTTCTAGTTTCCTGTGTACCCTATCTATCTGCATGCAAGCACAAAAAAAATCTTTCCAGCTATGGGCCTGTATGGCCCAGTTGTGGAACAAGCTGAGTTCACTTCAATTATCAGATCTCAGATACCCCAGGACTCAAGCTTTGCCTTGGATTTATGGATTCTTTAGAAATACAACCTCAGCATCCAGGCTTAAGGCGAGATTCATCCACAATGCAAATGAGGCGGCAGTGCAAACCTCCTGCACAGCTATAAATCTCCCGCACAAGTTCTGCAATGTGAGTAATGCTCACTACTCCTATGACCTGTTCATATCTACCTCAGTCAGCCTTAAGCAATGGTGGGAGAACAGTCGTGTTCATCCAAAAACAGTGTCTAAATGCTGTTTTTAACAGTCTTTTTACATGAGCATGTGATTAAGCAACGCAGTCCTGAATGAGAATACCTCTGCTTACCCTCACACTACTAGATCCCAAACTAAACCTCTAAATCAATGGGACGTTTTAAGCAGGATAATTTGCTTTATTAAGAAATACACCTGATAAAAATGTATCAGTTGGATCTATTTTACCCACAAGACCTTGTGTCTTTGTACAGGACTGAGTTTAAAATATACCAGCTCATTCCACATAAGCTGAACTGCCTTTAAGAATCACTGAACTGTGCTGTGCAGACATGGCTATGTTTGCTGGTCCTCAGCTTCTCATCTGTAAACTAGAGTCAAACACTTTGCTCTAACTTCTATTTCTTGTCGGCCTGATTGTAACTAAAGCAGTGACAACAATTGATGAAAGGCTCTGTGTTAGCAATTTTTTTAGGAGATAATGAACATTCTGTCAGTTATTTGTTCCTTCTTATCATGCAAAAGCAAGTGATTCTTCCCAGCCCTTCATATTACAGATCTTACAGATCTGGAAGAGGTGAAATCAAACAAGACCATAAGAAGTGGCCAAGAGAGAATGAGGAAAAGCTGGGCTTAGTTGGCAAACATAGATCTGCTGCTTTTAAACACTTGTATGCTCCAAAGTATTTAAGTACATGCCTTATTATAACAACATGAGCATCCCTGCAGACTTCAATGAGAGCCCTTTATCTTATGAATCTTTGGAGTCTGTTGATCAGGACCACAGTTATCATTTATCATTTATGTTTAGGACAGTGAAAAACAAATCAAAGAGGTGTTTAGTAATTCCTCTCCTCTATGTCTCTCTGGATTACAGGTGATATTAATGTTTATATGAAATTAATATCAGCTATATATTGTTGACATTATGGTTAAATAATTAGTGTTTCAGTTGCTAGTAACTTGTTACTCACTTTCATTGTGCTTATTGCCTCTCCAATGAAATTTGGATACATCTCTGAAATGAAAATTACAAAAAAAAATTTAAAACATTATTTCTAGCAGTCTTATTAGGGCTTTTTTTTTTTTTTTTTTTTTTCCCTGCTTGGTAGCACAGCTAACTAGGAGAAAAGGTACTTGCCCAGTATTCAGACTGGCAAAGGATAAAAGCTAGCACATCCAATAATCTTCATAATTTCTCACTGCTTGGCCTCCTCTCTCCCTCACATTTTCTGCTTCTTTTACCCTGCTTCCTGTCCCTGAATCACTTGAACAGAGGCACGGATTCATATTAACACTTCACCAATGAGGAAAATATATCTTTGATGTACTTATATACTTACACACAGACACAATATACATAGCCTGGAGAAAGTGTAATTAGGTGACTACACTCTTTCCAAACAAGCTCTTTCCACTATCTCTTATAAATCATCAGTGTTCTTCATATTTCTATAATTTTCAAGGATATTTTTGAAGGCAAAGAAGCTAGATACTGTACTTCTGTGAAGATATTGCTCAAATCCCTGTTAGCTATAAGAGACTACCTTGCACAAAGGCAGGAGAAGGCTGACCTTATTACTGGTGGTATTTTGCCCCACTGAGATTAAGTTTTACCTCACTATTGCTCAGCTTTGTACAGAACGTGGAGTGAAAAGAAGCTATGGCTACATACATCCTCAGCAGCCTTGCCTGCAAAAAAATGGGCTCCACCTCTAACCACTGGAGTTCCCACAGGCTCCACTGCTCCAAATGTAGCCATTCACTGACAGAATTGTAAGTATGATGCTTTCCAAAGACAAAGTGCTATGCTAGCGTTGCTTGGAATCATTTGAGGACTAGCTCTCAAAGGCTTGCTGTGTGGCTTGTTCTTACCCCAACTTCTGCATTCATTCTACTTATGACCTCAAATGAGCAGCACTGAGCCTGAATGAACACAGTACTGAGGCAGGATATACTGAACTAAATTCATCATTTTCCTTGATACAACTATATCACGTTCTAGAGCATGGCCAGGGTAAGTTCGTATTTGCCTCCCAAATAAGTTGTCTGTGCTCTATAAGTTCACTGGTGGGCAAATGCTCATTTTTTTTTTCTCTCTTATAACAAGAAAAAATTAAAACAGTTATTCTGCCATTCTGTCTTCTGGTTCTTTGTATGTTTGTGATTCAGCAAGATCACAAGTCACAAAATTCTTACCTATAACTACAACTTCCTTGAGTTCTTTGCCGTAATTGGCTTATGTAGGATATTTCTTTGAATTATCTTAAAACATATATTTTTTTTGAAGAAATACAAGTGCGGAAGCTTTCTATACTGATACACTGATAGCTTTTAATTTGTGGGGCTATATATGTACCTGTTGTAAGCCACAGTTGAAGCAGTTCGCGGAACAGATTTGTGAGGTCTCAGTACTCCTTTCAGGATAAGGTCTCTTTTAAAAAGAGTACTCTTCTCAAATAGGGCACTTATTTCCCTGCTTGGAAATTTTGATCCTGTGAATGCATTGCCACACATGAGATGGGGTCTTCTGTGCCCTCTGATCCTCTCTTGCTATGTAGGGGTCTTTCTATTTTTGGAAAAAAGTCAGGTCCACAGATGTGTAAGAAAAGCATTTCGGGATCTCAAGAAGGTCTTCGAAGGAAGTTCAGAGAAGTACCAAAATGAGGGACAACATTTTTTGTCCATTTAACACTTCAACGATTTAGGGTGTGCATAATAATGATCTACTATAGCCAGGGAGTATTTGTGTTTTACTCAAATTGAAAAAGAGGTGGAAGTGCTAATGGGAAGAGTGTAGAGTTTTGCAAGGAGAGGGAAACTCGGAAATGCAACAGTGCAACACGCGAGAGAATGTAAAAAGCTGCAATAGAAAAGCTGCCCCTGTTTCTTGACCTTCCCACTTGCAGTCTGAATTTGATCTGTTCCAGTGTGTATGTGGTTTAGAAATGTTAAGCACTAGAAAAATGTAAGATATTCTTATAATCACATGTGCTGTCTAAAGAAAGTACTGTGAAGACTTTTTTGTTACAGATATTTGTAGATAGTCATAGAAATGACTGTGGGATGAGTAATACGTAAAAATATCCACTCAGACTGATTTAAACCAATATGAATTATGTCTGAGTCAATAATGAATCTAGGATTAGGCACACTGGACTTAATTTTCCTCTAACCTGAAACACTGAAAATTAAAATTAATTAAATAGGCTGCATAGCACTAGTAAAAATGGGATAATCTACTGTCAGTTTGCAAGGTCTATATTAAGGAAGAAGCACTGTTTTATAATTCACTTTAAAAAGTAGAGTCCAAATTCCAACTTTTTCCTCTAGCCATTGAACTATGCACATTGTCACAAGCTTTTTGACATTGCAACATTGCAACATTGCAACATTGCAACATTGCAGAATCTATTTAGCTCAAAAGCTATCTAAGACCGGGACTTTTTCTTCCAACATCTGATCAAATGAAATTCAGCACATCTACAATGGGAGATATAAATGCAGAACAACAATGTTACAGTGGGACAGAATCCAAGGTCTTGAGGAAGACAGTTGAATGACCATTTCACTGCTTTTTGAATGAAACATATATACTGGTTTCTTATAATCTTTTCTACCTACTTTTACTTTTGTTAGTACACTGCACATAGAGACACCTTTGTTTTCCTCCAATAGCTGGCACTACATGGCACTGCGACAGAAAAGATCACAAAGCAATGATGTGGTAGAATTGTATATTACCAGCCACTGCTGCCAGAAGCTGGAAAGGAAAAAGACTGAATTTTTGTTTATACAGCCAAAAAAAATTAAAAAAAAAATAAAAAAAAATAAAAACCATAAAAAAACATAAAAAAACCACACACACACACAACCTCACATAGTGACTTGTCTTTTAAAGACTATTTTTAAAGTTTTTTTTTACTTCATTTGGTTGAACATATGCTGTTTTCTACAGCAAATTCTTTTTCATGTGTCTTTAAAGTCTCTTTCCCAAGTATATTATTTCTTTTAGTTTTTAAAAACAATTACAAATTTTAAAGTACATGATTGGCTTGTTATTTTTTAAGTTGAAAAACAATTATGCCTTGATGTGTCACTATTTGACCATGAATTCCCATGCTAAAGTTGCATACTCCCAATCTCCTCTTTTTCTTTATATGATCTCTGAGAACAAAATTTTAAGCGAATACCTTCCTGTCCACTCTACTGACCTATCTCAGAGTGAAACTCTCAAATTTTGTGCATGAAAATAAGGAGAGAAGAAGAAATAACATGTAGTGTGCTTAGCTTGGATCGCAACTCAGTTCCTCCCTAAGCTGTGCTCTTCCTGTCTAACCTTACACCTTACACCCCATTTCCTTTTGCCCTGTAAAATAGGGGTAGAAATATTTGACATTTCACAGAGGAATTGAGAGAGAGAGAAATGTCAAATTCTGGGAAATTCTCACAACAGACTTGAAAGGTGGGCCCAGGTGAACCTAATGAGGTTCAACACAACAACGTGCAAGGTTTTGCACTTGGGCTGGAGGAATCCCAGACATCTATACACACTGGAAGGAGTAGCCCTTGAGAGCAGCCCCGCAGAGAAGGACCTGGGTATCCTGATGGATGAGAAACTTAACACGAGCCAGCAGTGTGCTCTTCCAGCTCGGAAAGCAAACGGTATCCTGGGCCCCAACAGGAGAGGGGTGGCCAGCAGGGACAGGGAGGTGATTGCCCCTCTCTACTCTGCTCTTGTGAGGCCCTATCTGGAGTACTGTGTCCAGGTATGGAGCCCCCAGTACAAGAAAGACGGAGGGCTGTCGGAGAGGGTCCAGAGGAGAGCCACGAAGATGATTGGGGCTGGAGGACCTTCCCTATGAAGATAGGCTGAGGGAACTGGGCTTGTTCAGCCTGGAGAAAAGAAGGCTGTGGGGCGACATAATTATACCCTTTCAGTACCTGAAGGGAGCCTATAAACAGGAGTGGAGTAAATTCTTTGAAAGAGTGGATAACAACAGGACAAGGGGAAATGGTTTTAAGTTGAAGGAGGGAAGATTTAGGTTGGATGTTAGGGAGAAGTTCTTTACTATGAGAGTTGTGAGGTGTTGGAACAGTCTGCCCAGAGAGGATGTGGATGCCCCGTCCCTGGAGGTGTTCAGGGCCAGGTTGGATGGGGCCCTGGGCAACCTGGTCTAATAAATGGGGACTCTGGTGGACCTGCCGGGAAGGAGGGATGGAGATTCATGATTCTTGAGGTCCCTTCCAACCTGGGCCATTCTGTGATTCTGTGATTTTTAAACACTACAGAGATACAGACGAGGTAAGTACTGTACATAGAAAAAAAATCAATTTTATGACTGAAAACCCCAAACAATGAGGCTTTAATCTTTAATATTACAGTTTAAACAAAGCTTTGTCATATCCCATTGTGTACTTTTCATGAATGTTTGTTTCAATAACATTGTTACAGTGACCATCTGGAATCCTTCAGTCATATGGGGTACTAATTAATTTCTTAAGTCCTGAGAGCAGGGGCCTGAGCCTTACCAAATTCCATTCAATGTAAGACCTGAACAATCATGGACAAACCTAGCTATGAATTGAATCACCATAATTTAAATACTTACCAGGCTCCTATTATGTTCTGATACCTCTGTTCATGTATGTCTTTTATCCATGGAAACTGTGAGGTAATACAACCTTTGTAAACTGTCTTTCAGTGATGGCTAAGGACATGTACTCACTGATGAATCTTAATTGTTTAATATGGTAAGATTACAGTAATTCAACCAGTAGAATTTTGCTTATAAAAAGTTTTAGTTCTAGTCCACCACAGCCACTAATCAAGAGTTAGCAAATTATCATGATTTTCCTGGCTGCTGTAAAACAGGCCTGTAAGCTCATCTTTCTTTCCTCTGACTCTCCCTGACCATCAGAAGTGTAGAGAGGTAGAGAAGGATCAGGATCTCTAGGCCACCAGCTCCTTGATTTCTTGTGGTAGTCTGGAATCAAACTTTTGAATTCCTCTAAGCCTTTGTTTAGGGTCCAAGATTCCTGTCTCAGGACAGAAACTGCTACAGTGAGCAAGTTCTCAGTTGTGAAGGATATGGTGCCACACGAAAGACACAACTGAAAGAACGGATGCTGGAAGGTGAATGTCTGCTATAATTGTGTTCTTTGTTTCAGATATGGCTCAGATTAATGAGAAATTCAAAGAGGTTTCATGACAGCAAATGATTAATAAGTTTGCTCATAGACAGTAAAAAACATTCATGGAATAGTAAAATCAATGTATATAATCCGCACTTGAGCTAAAATGGCTGATTTAGTCTATGTTCTGCTGCGTTGAAAAAAATAAATAAAGCAGTGTGACTTTAAAATGACAAAGACATTAGCACATTGCTGCTCCAATGAAACACAGTAGAACAAATCTGATTGGAGGCTGGTCAGTTTGTGCCTGATGCCTAATCGAAAGCTTATTTTTTACCACAGTCCCTAGGGCACTGCTTTATCTTCAAAGCTTGAGCCAAGAAAATTCACATCTTCAAGTTGTCTGCAGGCTGTTTTTCTTTCCTTTTTTTTTTTTTTTTTTTTTTTTTTTTTCTTCTTCTTCTTTTCCTCCCCTCTCTCTCCCTCTCCAGCTCTCCATCCTGGCTCAGTTAACAAACCTATTAATCCCTAGTCAAGTGCAAGCATGTAAAACTCTGATGAAAGAAAGAAAATGTGGAAGAAAAGAAACAGAATTCTACAAACCAGGACAAGCACTACAGTTTTCCTTCTCTTTTTCTGTGTACAGGAAAATTTTATGCATGCTCTTAGTTTCCAACAATATAGAAAGATGTAGGTTTGATACATCTATTTCACTGTAAACTTGGGCCAATAGCTATCTCACTGAAGTGGCCACTCTTTTGTTCAAGAGATAGCATCAAAAGGTAGGTTGTTTCATGAGGAAATTTTTAAGATTCCAGTAGTCTGCTGCCAACAGAAATTCTTTTGTGAATTAGGTTTTAAGCAGTTAATTCACATTTCTGCTTTTAAAAGATTTCTTGTAACTGGTTATCATTATTTCATCAATGTAGTGGAGAAGGAAACCAATACCAGAAATCTTTTTAAAAGTACTACAGCAACTCTGCCCATAAATTAAGCAATTAAACATATAAGATCCATGGGTAGACACCTACAGATTCAATTGAATAAACAACAGTTTAATAGAGTGAATTAAATCTACATAACAGTGGAACTCATACCAGCTTGTGAGACCGAAGATACTCATCAGTATAATCTATTGCTTGAATACACTGGTGTTTTGAAAATTTAACCTACTCTGTTTATGGTTCTTTATCCTTTCCCTTCCTCTCACCCACCCCCCCAATTATTTCATTCCTCTGGAATGTGAGTGTGGAATATCAAATCTCTTCATTTCAGGGCATGCAGAGTGTTTACCTGTAACACTTATACTACTGTATCTTAATGGGATCTTGAAGGAGGGGTCAAGGTTACTTAGTTACCATGCTTTATTCATTGTTGAGTAGGTTTAAATAGAGACTGAAGGCATGCTAATATTTGATAATCACTGCCATCAGCGAAGGGGAGAATCAGTGATCACCTAATATTTCTGTTGATTTAAGAAACAGATCCCAAGACTGAAAAGTTAAAGTCATTAATCAGACCATAGGAAGATCTGCATAAAACAAGCTACATCCTCTTAGCATATAAAGCATGTCGTCTCCTGTTCCATGTATGTTATCTTTCAATTTACATTTTAAGCAGATTTGTCTAGCTCTATGATCTCCAATCAATTTTCTGGCTCCATCCTGTTCTCAATATTTCCAGCCCCTTTCCAGGTTTCAACATTTTTATCTGCAGTTGAAAATGCAGCTGGTTGAAGCTGCAGCTAGGAGGTGGCCCACACTGAGCAGGGGAAAACCTTGTCTATGTTATACAAAGAGCAGCCATATGTAAGCAAAAATCCTGTTTGAGAATTGTTGCTAATGAGAAACAATTTACTATACTGATTTTAAATTATTTTATATTGCTTGTATTACTGTACTGTTGATTTTAAGAGTAGTATCAACAATAAATACAGAATTATTACTTGTTCTGTTAGAATATCTGTCTCAGTCATGTCCAGAATGTATCGTACTTGAATGGTATAATAGCAGAGCCAAAAACAGTATCTGCCCTAAATTGCTGGTAACTGAATGCAGTACTAGATATTCACATAGCTCAATGAAATAACAAGAAGAGGAAATATGCTTCAGAATTTACCTGTGGTGGGCTACATTATTAATACCATTTAACAAAAAACAAACTGAAACTCAAATAATCACAAACTGAAATTTTCACAGGTTTCTATTAATCTGGGTTCTGGAGCTATGCCATCTTCTTGTATCTAGGCAATTACTTTCTTAGTGCTTTTTATTCTCTATCACTTCAGCCAGCAGCCTGTGTTACTGGTGCTTAAGTTCCGGATATTACTCAGAGGTAACAAATGGTGATCTATGTACACACAGTTCAGTAATTTTCTCTTGGAGTTCAACTGGACTGAGAGATGCTAAGACTCCTGGAAATGAGAATTTTTGTTTATCAGCCTCAGTAATAGAGAAGAGAGGGATCCTGCCTTAATATGAGATTTTAACATTTGGTTTGGTAGTATTGTCTTTCATAAGCCTACAGAACAACCACAGAAAAAGACAAGTCTCTTGACATGCACCTTGTGCTCTAATCACAAGAACATCCTTAATTAGAGGCAAATTCTGACACTGAGTCAATTAGATCACTTGTGGAATAAGGTAGTCCTCAGTGAGAGTGACAGTGGCAAAATCTGGTCCTTGATAAATGAAAGGCAATGCTGAGTACCTCCCTTAGACTTTGATGAGAATTCACAGTAACTCCCTTGTCTAAAATTCTGAAGCTTTCCTGCCTTCCCTTATGAAAGTAAAGGCTTTCTAAATATTCTCTATTATTATTATTTATTTAAAAATACAGTAAATTATTCATTTTCTTTTTATTCTCATTTGAAGCAAAAATGGTATTCACATTTCTGATATTAATTGGCTTAGATTTTCAAAGCTGTATAAGCGCTGAAAGAGTAGAATTGAATTAAAAATCTTATCTTCTAGCCACTCACTCATATTGCACACTCACCACTGCTGCAGTTATCCAAAGAACTTCCTTTCCTACATAAAGATTTTAATTCTGTCTTCTTCTGCACTGAAATATAACTTCTTTTTAAAAGAGATGACTGCTGTTCATTTCTCTCTGCATTGAGTTTTGTTTGCTTATTTACTTCCCAAAACACCCTTAGCATATTTGGTTTTACTACTGGAACAAACTTGATAGTAGGGCCAATTCCTTTGTCAGCACATACAATTTACTATATCACTGAGAATTTCAAATATAACCTAAGAGGTTATGAAATTTCTATGAGGCATAGTGGAAGGTCACATTTTTTCTGTGTTTTTAGCCTTTTCTAGATGAAAATGTTGAATCAGATGAAGATGTTGAGTCAGAGGGAAAACAGATTAAGTATTTAAAAAAAAAAAAAAGAAATATTCCAATTTTGCATTGATAAATTTCAAAATTCAACATGTTTCAGGCTGTTCGGATCTACAGTTAATACAATGCATTCCTTCAACTGGAGCAGTCTCTGCAGATACCTCAAAAACTCATCACTTTCCAGCAGCATACTGTCAAGAGATCTCAATTGAGAATATTCCAGACTATCACTAGTCAACATTATGATTGCTTACAAAAGTTAGTGCTCTAACTTTAATAATTGAGTAAACTCTGGATGAGTCTTTTGGCTACAAGAAATTTTCTTGTCAGTGATAAAAGTTCACAAGACTACACAAAATAGAAAAGATCAGTGGAGATACTGCAGTAATTGTTCATACACTGAGAAGAATGTTTCCCCTAGAGTGGAGAGAAGGCATAAGGGGCCAAAACTGTAATGAAGACAGAAAGTTATAACAGGAATAAATTTAGCTCCATGAGTTTAGATGAGCAGCCTGGACAAAATGGTACGTGACAGCTCTTCAGAGACAGGTTTTCCTCTGAGTCTGTACTGCCACTTTAGCACTACATGTTTTTCTTAGCCCTAATCATATGCAGTGCAAGAAATAAAAGAAACTCAGCTGCTTCTAAGTGCTGAAAAAGACAGTAGCTTTAGAGATTCAGATGAATGGGTAAATGGGTGGATGGTCAGAGAGAACCCCACCAAATAAACTCCTCATGATATAGGCTGGCCAAATTTCTGAGCATTTTTCTCAATGAGTTAAAGAGAAGCACATGGTTGTAACACCTGGAAAAACCTGGGTCAATATCTGTATTCTGACTGTGACCAAATCCCTTATACAAAACAGTCAGAGATTATTCACCTTTTGAAAAAAGGAAGACATCATAGTAAAAAATATTTTATATATATCCTTTTTTTTTCTATTATGGCAAGACTCCAAAATAAATTGAAAGATAGATCATCGTAGTCAACCAACATATTGAGCTATTGTCATTCTAAAAATATTTTATGAAGAGTTAGGGAAATCATGTAGACTGAAAAAATAAAAATAACAACTATTTTCAAATATAAAAAGATTGCTGCTTGCAACAATTTATCATCCAAAGATCTAATTAGTCTTCACTATTTAGACACTAAAATAAAATTAAAAAATCTTCCAAAATGAGATTTTTAAAAAAACTCTAATCATACAATGAACAACAGAATCACAGTCATTAAATATAAGAATCTTCTTGTAATAATGAGCATATCATCAGAGGCTTCCTATTTGCAAATAACTTTGTTCCAGCAGTTTTACATCGTATTTCAATTTTATTTGTTATTCTCTCAATAATCAAAATCCACTAATACATGTAAAAATATTCAGATTTCTGGTTTCGTGTATTTTGTTGGTTTTTTGTGGTTTGTTTTTTTTTTTGTCTGAAAGTGTCTTCACTTGACTTCCAGATAGAGATGTACATATTTGTCCAATAGCCATTGGTAGATGGTGAAAATAAGGTGGTAGAAAAACAATTACTGTGATTTACCCTTGCAATTTAGTTTTGAGTACAAAAATATTGCTATACCTTTAATATATGCAAATTGTGTGAACATGGAGCACAGGCCTGACTCCTTTGAAAAACTCCCTCCTAATCTGGTAGACAATCTTAGTTGCATATTTGGATAAAACATCAAAATTAATGGATGAAGGGAAAGTGGCAGATGTAATATATTTGGATTTTAGAACAGCATTTGATACAGTGTCTGACAAAACCTTACTAGAAGACTTAATTGAAGTTGGCTTGGAGGAGAACAGTGTTATGTGGATTGAAAACAAACATTAATGGATAAATGGGTTAACAAGACTGCAAAGAAAGGGTAATGATAAACTACAGTGTAGTGATTGAGGAGTGGTGCATACCTGGGCACCACTAAACCATTAAACAAAATAAATTTCCAATTACTTCACTGTACAGTGCTACATTTAGATTCAAGAAATAAAGCAGGGAAATTATCTGTAGTATAGAAGTTCTTCTGAGAAATGATCCTGAAAGGAGATCTAGAATTAGTGGTTGACAATTAAAAGTAAATATGAGCCCTACTCATAACATAGCAGCAAACGAAGGCCAAATGGGGGCCGAAGATAAACTATCATAAAATGCCATATAGTGAGTTCAGAGCCCTTTCTTACATAAGTGTGGTCTTACACACAAATAGAATACTGTTTTCTATCTTGGACAACTAATAAGAAAGCATACCATCTGGAGCAACAAATAAATAAATGATCAGAAGGGAACTATGTGGAAAAATAATGGGGAAAATCTAAAGCATACTTGCTAGTTAAGAATATGAAAATGGAAATCACAATTCTGTACAGAGCTGATAGCTGAAACCAAGATAAATCTTTTAAGAAAAAGATGAAATTGAAAACAACAAGACAAGACTGAAAGGAAGATGCAAGCAGATCAAGAGTAATATTCTTTGTTTACATTAAGTAAGTAGAATAAGCCAGTAGAATAGTTGTCACAGGGGAATAACGGGAAACATGCCTAGGTGATTTTGACAGTAAAAGTTCTGATCATGTCCTGCTTCCTTTGAGTGGCAGAAAATATTTTCTGACCTGACACGTCCCATAGTTCAGTTACACTCCATCCACCTGATGCACCTGATCTAAACCACAAGTAGTGTAGAAGCCTTCACAGATGGTAAACTACAGTGATTTAGAACATCCGCTGGCAGAGGCCCTGTCTTCTTGAAGGCTTTACTGAAAGATTAATAACCTGGATGGGGAAAAAAAAGAAAAAAAAAAATCCACACCAAAAGAGAAGGTCTATAGCAAATGGAAACTTTGGTTATCCTCTAGGGAGACCGTGAAACACAAATGCCCAGGGTAGGATCTGGAACTATGATTTATGTCTCCTTGTGCCAGCTTTGATGAATTTGGTGCAACATTACATTGCAAAGGGTGTCTGGGAAATTCTCTGACTATCATGTGAGGTGTCAACATGCATGTAGAGGTGTTATGTAAAGTCTAGTACAACTATGGTAATCAGATGTATCAAGTGACAAGCTGCTCACAAAGTCTTGGAACCCGAGAACATTGCACATGGGGATGCACCTGGATTAAGAAGCAGACAGTCTCTACATGGGGTCAGAGGAGGTGGAAATCTGCCTGCTCCAGCAGGTGCTGCCCTACATGAACGACTGCCTAGGGTGCACTGGCCAAAACTTCTTATAGAAGAAGCTGTGGTACATTAGCCAAGGCAACAATCTAGGGATATCACAACCATGTCTCTGAAGCAGATCTTTTTAGAGGCATGGTGCATTACAGCATTGCATCAGAAAGACGAAATGGCTCCTCATACATAGGAGAGAGAATGTTCTTTTTGGAGACATAAAAAGTGGAGGGATAATGTGATGCCTTTTGCCTGGCAGTGTCCTTTCTGGAAAAGGACATTTATTTCCATATTTCAGGAGAAAGATCTATGTGTCTGTGTCTGCTAGGCACTCCTGTTGCAGCTATATAATCTTCTATGACTCTGAGACCAAAAAGGAGATGGATGTTGTGACAAGTTCCAACACACATGATGACAACGGCCAATTTTTTAGTCTGTAGGTATAGTCTGTAGGTATAGTCTGTAGGTATAGTTTAGTTTTGTACAGACACTGTATGGCATTAGTCTTGTTATGTACAATTTCATAGAGGCAACTGCAGAGACGCAGCAAGTCATTTCCTTTCTGCCTTTCACTGGGATCACCTCCTGAGTTGGCTTGTTCCCTGTCCTGATGTGTAGCGGTTGCAGACCACTATGTATGAACAATATGAGAATGCGACTTGCAACATTCCAGGAAGATGAGGTCCACCAGGAAATCAACAGTAAAAGCATTCATAAATTGTGTGAGCACTGTATGAGCAGCACCTGATATTTGTACAGTCGTTTTTTCCTCCCAGCAGATCCTAGAGCATTTTATTCTGTTATCTGACACTGAAGTACAGCCACCTCTGGGGTGGAAGCCAGCAGCCATTCAGCATCAAGGACAGTGACATATTTAAGCAAGATAGATGCACAGAGCAAAACCATCTGTTGTCATGCCAGTCAATTTGTAGATACAAGTAGATCCATTGCAAGTTGTGACAAACTCGTGTGCCAGAGCCCAATCCAATGATTCCAATAGAGTAAGGCGAGGGTTAGGATACGCCCTAGTGTTGCTGTCAGCTTTTCTGGGATTACTCTTAGCACTCTGTGATATCGCTGTTTTAACCTTGTAGCCTGCACAATGGACTGAGCAGTTCTGATGTTGTCAGTCAGTGGCTCCCCTCTTTATAAGGGCATAAAGGTAGGCATGACAACTTTTTTGTTCATCTCTAGTCTGTGGCTTTTGCCAAAGCCTTGAGCCAAAGCTCTGGAGGAGGAGTGCCCAGAAACGTTTGGCTCTAAAATCAAGCTGAGGGATCTCTAAGTGCCAAGTTGTAGAAGCCTCATGGAGTCTCTGTAGCCAAAACTGTGGAAATTTGTTCTTATAGATCAAACACTCAGAGTAGACTAAACATCTTTGACAATGAGACTAAGATTTCATGGCAAGGCAATTCTGCTCGGTAATTTGTTCAGATCTAAATGCTTTTAGTTCTTCTAAGTTCATTTCTCACCAAATTATTTTCTCAGGACAGTTCGTTTGAACATAATAAGGCATCTAAGCTTCAACTACAGCAGGACCTTTGCAATACAAGTGCCGGTGTTATAATACCTTATTTTCTGTCATGGAGATTTAATCAAATTCACTAAAATGATGAACTGTAATAGAGATTTTTCAATAATGTATGTTAAAAGCATCCTTATGTAATGACTTAGAAGTAGGGAGTGAAAAGATGATAGTGTGTTTCAGCATACAATATGCTGTGAAAGATTAGCTAAACTGTTGGGAAGCCCACACAGGTTTCTACTGCCCTCAGTGCTTGTGAGTTATTATGATCTTGTTTGTTTCTCTGATAAATTCAATAAACTGGGGTGCAGTATATCACACAGCAATGCTGTATATCATTTCATTCTCTAATAGCAACATAAAACAACCATTGATTGCAAAAAGGCTCTTTTAAAGATTCACTACACTGTTTGGCATTTCCAAATGTTTTTATGTTGGCAAGCTAGTATAATAACTCATATGGGATCAAAATGCATATAACTTATTCCAAAGTATTCCACAGTCTAATTAAGTAAATAGAACTGTGCTTGTCCCTGCCTCCCCCATCAAAAGCAAGTATGCTTATTCTCCAGAACATTACTTCACTTCTACTTCTGCTTTTTATGTATCATTCCAAGCCTTCTTCCTTCACCTCCACCATTCATATTCCTATTCACTGACTCTCTTGTTACTGTCTCTGACTTCTAATATATTTAAAATATTAAAGTGAGGCAAGGTAATGAGTCACTTTTTATCTCTCCACGGAGGAGAGAGGAAGATGACATATTATGCACTGATCTTACTAAGAAAATACAGTATATGTGGAAACTATTTTTTGTTTTTAATCTTTATCAAAACTGCATTGCACAAGCCTTCTTTATTCTCTGGAAAAAAAAAAAAAGAAAAAGAAAAGAAAAAAAAAGAAAAAGAGCAAAGCAAGCAAAGACAGGTGAAAGAAGCACTAACAGTGATACCAATTACAGCATTTTTGCAGTTCACTTCAGGGCACTGTGTACTTTACTGCAACTTGAAGATAGTCATGTCAAGAAAATAAATGTATTAATTTCAAACAAAGTAAGTTTCCTCTTGATGTCCATATGTGTAAATCCCATTAACTTTACTCATCTACATAAAGCAAGGGAAGAACAGACCTCTTAGAGTTAATTGTATCTTCACATTTGAAGCCAGAACTACAATCTGCCATTAGCATGTTTATGGCTCATGTCTTTTTGCAGAGAGTAGGCACCACTAGCATTTTCACAAACCACGAATAAGGGATGATCCCTGAGCCGACATTTTAGGACATACCTTCTGCAGAAGGCAGAGGGGCAAAATCTGTGCCTCTGGATCTCTCTTGCTGCAAGGTTGGAGAGCCCTATCAAAAGGCTTTCATTCTCAATTGGTCACTTGCTTAAGCACTGGTGGACCTTTGCACCTGCCTAACTTTGCACCTCAAGAAGCAAACTGCAGTACACGGGAAGAGCAAACAGTAAAGTCTGGCACAAGTGATGAGCTGGAGCTAAGGGCCAAGAAATCGTTCCCACTAAGGAATTTGCAAAGGAGTTCACTCAGGTGAGTATGGTCTTTGAGGTATAAATTGTTCACACCTCAACTTGTGGCTATAATTTCTTGTGCCAGAGGAACAGCCAAAACCAGCTGCTCCATGTTGTCTTATTAGATCTGCCATTTTACACACAGTAGCCAAAGACAAAACAGGCAGTTGCTTGGCAGAGGCTTGGGGCTGCTTGGCACTGCCACAGAAGCATGCTCTTAGCTCTAGCTGTGGCCAATCCCGGGCACAGAGAGAAGGAGAAAGAGACAAGGAGGAGGAGGAGGGAGGAGAAGAAAGAGGAGACAGTGCATAGGCTGTGCCAAGATTCATTATTGCAACAAGATTTACAGGTTGTAGGTTAGCTTTCTAAGCAGGTAACAGCACTTGCAGTGATAGAGAGGAACAATATCTTATGTGAATCTCTCAGTGGTACTATGTGGTCCTGGAGAGCCATAAGTGAGGGGAATCATATCACATCCAGGCTCCTCTTGAGTGGACTCCCATGTCTGGATGCTTTTGTGAAAACAGAGTACTGTATTTTGTGCAATAGTAGAGAATTTGGAGTAAAAGATTTGTTTCTAGTTAAGACCATTTCAAGCTCCAGCTCAGATACTTATCATGATTAAGTACCCTGCTGACAATACCTTTACCTTTATCTTGTATCTTTCAGACTGCATTCCTACAAAACAATCATCCTACAGGCAGGAGACAGTTGCATGGATTGTCTTCCTCCTTATAGTGTGTGATACAAAGGTGGAACCGAAGTAAGCAAGGATGGCTATGAATCTCCCACTTTAAGATAATGAGATATCAACTTGCTGACATGGCATAACATTAGGACTCTCCTACTTATCTATGTTGGATGAGATGACATTAATCTACTCCAAATAAAATCTCATAACTCCCACTGCAGATTTCTGTGGTCCCTCAGAGAGAAGTCACTAAAACACAAATCCTGCTGAAAGAATTTCTTTCTTTAAAAAAAGTGGAGCTGTATGTCTTTTTCCTTACTTCCATGTCGTCTACTGCATTTTCCTGAGGCCACTGTTGATAATCACAAGACCACTCAGAGCTTCTGGACATTCTGGCCAGCATCCAGCTGAAGAATGAAGAGCGCCAGCATTTGCATTTGGATACCTCAAATTTATCTTCTTCCCCTGAGACTTTTACTTGGTCAATGGGATCCGTCACGAAAAATGTGGCAGCATCTCTTTCTGACTAGGAAGAGCAGACGGATCTGTCGAGCAGATTTGACACAGTCAGGGTGGTGAGGCTGGATGCCAGCCACTTCTACCAGAAATGGTATGCTTAGTTCAGTCCCCTTGCCTGCTCAGGGAAGGAAGAACTGTATTCACAAATTCAAGCATTGCCTGCCCAATTGGTTCACTTTTTCCAAGGAGGGATTTATATACATGACTAAGCTTAACTGCATGATCAGCTTTCCTTGAGACACAAGAGAGCTTGGTTCACCCCACCCATCTAAGTCTAACTTAAGTGCAGAAAGTTGATGTGCTTGCCACAGTTTTCCTTCTGCAGGCTTCAGGAGCAGCACTTGGACCGAACTGAACTGAACAAAATATGCAAAACTCCCAGCTATGTGCAATAGAGTTGGCTAGGCCAAGCTGTAGAACATCCATACCACATCCTGAAACTTTGAAGAAGAAAATACTGGCCTCTGAGTACTTTGCCAAATCACAAGTGGCTGTGTTTGTGGAGGACATGCTTATACAAGAAATTATGGAAAGTGCACGATATTGTCTGGAAAAAAATAAGCCCTCGAGGGTGCAGCTCTTGTTACAGGAGGGAAGCTAAAAAAGAAATACTCACAGTTTGCAGCATATTTCCATACTTTTACGCTGTGCCTTCTTAACAAACTGAGGCTTTGGAAGTTCCTCATTCTTGCATGAAAGTATATTCAAAACTTACTCTTCCTAAGGTGTTTATCTTTTCTCTCCAATGGTGAGTAAAAATAAATAACTAATAAACACCATAGGAAAAGAACATGAAATACATTCATGTCTAAACCAGAATCCTAACAGTGAAGGCAAACTGGGGGCACTCCAAACAATATAAAGTTTTAAGAAGTGACAAGAATTTCTCCCTGCTACATTTTTAACATCATTTCCCTCCCCTCACAATGAAAAAATGAACAACAAAAACAACAACAAAACAACAAAAAAAACCCCACAGCTGTTATAACTAATCTCACAAGATTTCAGACTGAAACAGCATTCTCCAAGGTGCCTACCTGCATTGAAAAGAAATCTGCATATCCTCTTAAGATACAGAAAGTAACAACATCCCTTTAGAGAGTACGTAAGCCATGCATTATGAACTTATATTCAAAAGTATGTGTTCGGTACAGAGAAGGAGGACATATAGGAAGTAAATGTGTGTTCAGGGTAGTGTAACACAACCCTCTTCTCTGCTGTTCTCTTCTCCTGGCATCAGGGTGGATGTAATTCTTCTCATGTATTATTGATAGGCCCAAAAGCCTGCCAAGCTAGCCTGCTTTTTTTGTGACAGACAAAGGAGGGTACACGGATGGCACCTCTCGCTGCTCCGGGCTCTGCTTTCATTAAGAACATTTTCTGCCTTTTCTCCAAGGGCACCCTCTGTCAGATACTGCCATGAAATAAAAAAAATATGGCTTTGAAGTCCAGTGAATAGAAACAAAATGAATTAGCGTTCAGGTGTTCGTGCAACCTGATTACAAAGGCCCAATTCAGTGGCGTCCTTCACACCTTTTCACATGTCCCTGCATAATCTCAACACATCTTTTAGGCTCTCTGCCTTTCTAATCCCCCTCTTCCCCACTCCCCCCCATCCCTTTATTTCCTAATGCTTGCAGGTCCTCCAGGAAGACACAAGCACTTACAGTTGTTGAGTGATTAAATATTTATAATCAGGGCAATGAGTGAGGTGTTGAATAATAAATGCTAAGGTTGAGGCGGCCTTAGATAATTTCTGTAGATTTCTTCATCCACAGCCTCTTTGATTCTAAGGCAAAATCCTTTTAATTAACAAAAACTTTTTTTCTTTTCTTTCCTTCTTTTTCTTCTTATTCTTCCTTTTTTTTTTTTTTTTGTTTTAATATATATGTATGTATTGTTGTTTTTTTTTTTTTTATTTTAACAGCTGTGACAGCTGATAGTCCTTTATCACTGTTTTGTTCATGAACCTTAACCCTGAGACAGTGCTGGAGCTGTCATTAAAACCTTAGATAGACATGCATAAAATTTACATTTGTTGTTGCTTGCTCACATTTGGATTTGTTTATATATATATGCATCTGCATTTTTACCCACATTCACACAAACTCTTCTACATCAGCTAGGTGTTTAGTGAAGAAACTAACATCTGTAATACATGGTCAGTCAGCTACCAGGGACAGTGTAGCCTGTTGTGATAGGGACGATGGATGACTTATATAAAGCTTTTTTATGGAGCTGTAATTGTAGATAACAGTTACAAAGCAGACAGAACAGCTAGATTATCCACAGGTTTCTCTTGATCTGAGCTAGCACTGAATCTAACCTTTAATATCTCTTATTGCCCTTCTTAATCTCCCTAACCAAAGGTATTGGAACTAGAATTCTTTCGAATCTGATTAAAAAATAAAAATAGTCCTAGATTCATTTGAAAATTTCAATCCAGAAGAAAGGCTTATTTTTCTTTAAGAAAGATTATGGATACTACTGTTATAGACAAAAACCCATAAAAACAATGCTTCTTGAGATGAGAAGTCCTGCTGCAAGAAAAAAATCATTTTCCTTCACCTCTAACCTTCCAGTTACAAACACTCTCATGACTATGCAGGAGGCTGATTTGTCATTTCTGAATGCTGTATTTGGCTGAGAACTGATGGTATAACAGTCAAAGTACAATATAAGACAACATCTCCTGTGAGCCAGGGCTTGCAAACACCAATGTGAAATGACCAAAATTAAGAAAAATGTGTCCAACAATAGGATTTGGGAAATAGTAGAAGCCATCTGACAATTAACAGTGTCAGAGGTGACTTAATCTGGAACATAAAATGAACTGTTAGAGAAGCATTCGGAATGCTGTGGTCTGCCTCCAATTATGTCACTGTTACAGTAGGTTTATCACTAACTCCTTTTCAAATGGATATTACTGTCTTTCCCCATGTGACGTGATTCTGAATCTTAGAAAATAAATGGTCAACAATATTATGAGCTTTTTAAATCTGAAAGGAACTGTAAAACATTCAAAATCCAAAGGAAATTAATGATTTCTCCCCACTGCTCCTTCCCTCTTTCACTTGTCCCCAGATGTGAGGTGGGCTCTCCTACAGGCCACTACTCCTTCAGGACGTACATGTGTGCAACATTTTCTGCCCTTTCTTGATATGTTTTCACACAGGTGAGTACAGCTGTGTCTGGTGGTCCACCCAATGCCATCTACAATTGATTGTGACCAGCATAGGGTTGTCGTAGTCTCAGAGAGGCCAGGCCTTCGGTCTCCCTGCAGTCTGATCCATACATTTCCACTGTCACCCAATTCAAGCAATAAAGTTTAGCAATAAAGCACATTTTGAGAAACCTCTAATCTACTGTGCTTTGGCTGGACAGTGATGAGGAATATTTGTACTGATTTATTCAGTTGTTTAACTTTCTTAGGTATAAACATAGATCAAGTGAAATTAAGTAGTCCACTTAAGCCCAGCTGCTGAAATACAAAAGGAAATAGAGGGCTGAGTTTAAATCAAAACATCATCACACCGGTGCTTTTCTCTGCAATGAAAACAGTACTACTGGTCTGATCATACTATCTTATGTTGTCATATTACCTATCATTATATTGTGTAATTTGAAATAGTGTGACATCCAAAAGAAAGCAGGACTGGTGTTTCAAGGAAGAAAATGATGACAACCTGGTGTACTGAGGAGGTCACAAGAGATGATGAAAATGTTTCTCTATTTACATGCACAGCTCCAGACACCAGGGGAGTGCAGCTACAGAAGTGGAAAGCTAAGTTTTCTGAAGATTTTTTTTCTTCTTTTTTGCTGAATGGTGTTTATATTGCAATCTTTTCTTCCTACCCTGTTTCATCCACCTGTTGCACCTCACCAGGCTTCAAGACCTCAGTCCTTGTAAAGTCCACATAAATGTTTAGTCAAGTATATTGGCCATTTATTTCTGGAAAGTTGGGGGGAAAAAAGGATGCTGTATAATGATGCTTGCAGGAACTGGTCTGGATAGCAAACTATAAACATCCCACATCTTTGTAGCAATTTCTGTGGAATATGTCCTTGTGATAAGCCACAAAACTAATGTGGTCTAACTGATTTGATTTCTCACATCTTTCTGATATTTGAATAAAGAAAAAAATCATCTCTAAATCTTTATTATTATTATTATTATTATTATTATTAAAGTTAATTAAAGCATTTAAGTTTTGTTTTCTCAGATTCTTCTGCTGCTTTTCACAGTGTTTTCCAGTTCCAGGCCTGGGTACTTTGAACTCTTTGTAAGCTTCTAGCTGAAAAGTGCCTTAAATCTACTGGTTTCAGTGGAGTTTCTTCTGGCTTTCAAAGATAAAGAGAGGTCAAAGGTGAGTACAGACTTACAAAGAAAAATCATTAGGCTGACCACTTATAGCACCTATCTGTATTTTGGTGTGTATAAAGACATCATGGAGTTAAGGCTGTGTTATCCATCTAGAAGGGCAGAAAGATGCCTCAAGATGCACAAGAATTATTCCCCTCTTAATATATAAATTTCTGCCCTGAGTCACCCATAACTCTTACAGCTGAGTCTAGTTTTGAAACAGTTAAAATGTTTTCAAGGAATTTCTCTCCTAATGAGGACCATTTGGTCTGTATATGTTGGATTGCATCCTCTGCGCAGAGTGAGTAGTGTAAGTGATTTCATTGGGCTGTTTAGCTTTGGAAGGAGACACTGCAGAACAGAGAACTTGTAACTAGACAAAATCCTAGGTCTTTGTCTCATTCCACTGCTGATTTGATAGGAGCCTTTTTCTCTCCCCACCATGCTTATTATTTTCTGGAGCTGGAACCACCGATTCACATCCATTTAAGCATTTCCTACCACATAGAGTCAGATCTCAGTTAGCACTTCTAGGTGACATATAATCTGAAATTAATAACAATAATAAAAATAGCAGTAAGATAAATACCACATGAAAAAAAGACATTTGGAACTCTACTGTAAGCATGTGAAATTCAAGAGCAACCCCCAGATTAACCAACTTCACTGTGTGAAAAGAAAATGAATCCACTTACATGTTTAAATTATGTGAGAGGATCAACACAAAACTTGCATTAATATTTGAATATAACATTTCTCTCTTAATAGTAGTCATTCGTATAACAGTTCATGTTTCCCAGTTTCCCTTTGTCAGACTCATCTATACACCAGCTTCCAGGCACCGTGAAATGGGGCATTAGAAATGTAGCAGCAGTGTGTGCGCCACAACCAGAGCAACGGATGGTAAGAGGTTACTTAGAACTGCCTTGCAGTTTTGTTTCCTCTCCCCAACAAGGGGTAATAGCTAAACCACCAACAGCTAAATAGATCTGTCACCAGATGCCAAGGCTTCTGATAAGTTCCAGGCATGTCTTTCCCAGTAGGGGCCACTACAGAGCATTAAATAGGAAGATTGGGAAGAGAATATGAGCACAGCATAACAGAAGGAACCAGGTAAATATGAAAAATGCTTCAATGGAAGATTAATCCTTCCTGTAGTCCACCGTTAAAGTAATAAAAGGTTTATGATTCATTTCTTACATTATAATGGAGGAGGCAATTAGTAATTACTGGATTTATAGTATTTGTTGTGTTAACTCAGCCAATAAAATACACAGCAAAACTGTTTTTCTGAAGCACATTCATTGCAAAGTAATGTTCTTGAAGCATTAAAAATGCAATCTAGTGCATTGCACTTCATATGTTATTACAGAAAGAGGGATGGTTCTCCAATGTACACTGAGGTATTAAGAAATCAAATAGTTTCTCCATTTTTTCTATGGGTGTTTTTTTTTTTTCCTTTTTTTTTTTTCCCCCCAAAGAAATGTTAACCAATCTAACTCTGGTAATAAGATTTAGCACAAAAACCCACGGCTGCTTATTGTCTATTGTTAAAAAACTAAACACACTTTCTCAGTCAAACTACCACATCTTTCCCCTTAATGTGCAATCAAGTTTGGACTTTTCTTGGAATGAGGGAACGGCCAGACTCAATCTGTCTTCTCTGACTACTGTTTTTGCCTTCTTATCTGCCCTAAAAATACTTTTTGCTCCCACTGAAGTACTTCATTAAAATAATATTTCCTTCAGCAGTATTTTTCTCTGCCATGAATCAGAATTCCATTATTATACATTGTTCAGTTGCAAGTAAAGGTTTATGTTCTGGCACTGCTACAAAGTACGTTTTATATTATAACTTCCCTTACTACATAGCAAAAAATCAGCATGAATTAAAAAAAAAGTAAAAAATGTCCTTTCTGTTACTTTCTTATATCTCACCTTTATACTCCTAGGAGCTCAAGAGGTAACTAATTAATTGATTTGTAAAGTATGCTATTCCATTATTGGGCCTCTGTTCATGAGCTAAATTAAATATGTAGAATAATAGAAGACCCCTGATTTTCCATCTAACAAACAAAGTTGTCTTTCACTTAAGCCAAATAAAATTATCTAATAATCTAGTGGGATCCCGTTGACAGGGAGGGAAAATGGAAAGGAAATAGAATGTAAAGAGATGAAGTTTGAGGAACCACTCTACCTTTCGTCTGTAAATGAGGTGAAAAATCACGGTGAAGGAGATGACCTTCATAAATTGTAATGCTGCCTGTTCTACTGTGATTTCCATTCCCTGCTACTACGTTTTTCATTCCCTAAATATTTGTGTTATACTTGCAACAATGATGATTGGTTTTCTCTCCACTAAAAAATAAACAAAAAAACCCCAAGAACCTAGCCATACTAACCTAGGCAAGAGCAACCCTGCAAAAATACTCTTCTAAATGTTCCTGAAACAGAACTAAGAGTTATACTATCAATGGGGCGCTCCTTGGGGTTGCATTGAAAACAATTTTCCCATCTGAGTAGGTAGCTCTGTCAAATCAAGACAGGAAGCAATCAATGTCAACAGTTTCTATCACAAGGATTTTTCTGACAAGGCAGAATTATCATAATTTGAAGTAAATTTCTGCTATGAATTTAAGTTCTCTAGAATAAGACTATTGGGAGTTTTGAAATGGCTGAATTATCGAAGTAAAATCTTTCTTCACCTGCTTTTTTTTCCTGTACCTTTGTGTTCAGAATTTTGCTTGATAACATTGATTTACAGAGCCATTGTGAAGAACGAAACAACCACAAGTCTCTCTCTCTCTTTTTATTTTACTTATTTTGTTTTTTTTTCCCGTAGACCATAAAAGCATCTGACACAAACAAAAAACAACTGTTACAAAGGCAGTTGTTATATTGGAAGAAACTTTATAAACCTAGCATGAATACAAACCCAAAAATAATAGTAAATCTTATACTGTACTGAAAAAAAGTATACTTTTTTCATTGCTGCCTTCAAATGATTTGAAACCTGATGAAGAGCTTATTTGCCTTAAAGCTTGTTGTTTTTTACCAACTGTATCAGTTAACCTAATGAAAGGTAATGACCATACAAACTTTCTCCTCACACACATTTCACAGAGTCTAGATAGAGGGGAAAAAAATTCAGTTTGAAAACCCTACTTGTGCAGTCCCATTGAAAGGACGACGAATTTGTCTGGATGCAATATGTAATAAAGAACCCTATGAAAAAAAAAAAAAAAAGAAAGAAAAAAAGCAGAAACTCTCTCAGCATCTGCTTTACAAACTTAACTTGGCCATTTCAGTTGTTTTGTTTGGTCTGTTGCATATGGCAAAACGGCCCAATTGATGCACTCAGTACCATCAGTATTTCATTTTTAAGAACTAATCGGTTCTCCTCCCTCCCCCTCCCCATGTTGATGGAGGATCAGTTTAGTATCTGGATCGCTGGCAGTGCACTTGAGTGCTGGTGAGTCAGCTAGATGGGAATGCTCCCTCTGAGTCAGTGCGGAGCCAGCCTCCCAGCATGGTGCTTGGGGACACTCTGGTGCTTGAGCTGCAATCATTTAGATCAGAGAAAACCAAAGCTCTGAACAGTTGCGGTCACTTGAGATCAGATGGAAAAAAAACAGAGATATTATGCCAGTATTCTCAGCAAACTCAAAAGAAGACAACAATTGCACTAGGCCAGATCTGCTTGCACTCTGCCAGGAATCTCGGTGAGATAAAGACAGTCTTCTTTGTTTTCTGCCATTAAAGAGTCAAGTCTTTTTTTTTTTTTTTTTTTTTTTTTTTTTTTTAAGAGAATGTATGTAAAAATTGCTGCATTTCACACCAGAAGTGGTTTCATTTCAGTTCTACAGAAAACGGTTCTGGTATGGATAAACTGTAGGATTTTGCATGACAAGGAATAAATCAGTCCTAGCTGCTCTTTTGCATTGATTTCAATGGAGTTTTGAGCAGTTCCAGAGTTTTAAAAGCATCTATAAATCATCCGGTAGAAAATAAAAGATATTTAATCACAAATGAATTCTTCTTTCAGAAACTATGATTTATTTATTTATTTATTTGTTTCCCTAGCTTCCAAGCTGTTTGGAGCAGGGACCCGATTTTCATTTTATGTTCACCTTTTGTATAGCACAGTTGTCTCCCCTGGGCTTTGGAATTACCATCTCAGCAAAGCTGTAATAAGAGTGATAACCCCGATGACAATGATGTCCATAATAATAAATTCAACTCTTTCCAGTAAATAATGTGTACAGTTATTACACTCGATTTCTGTTTATTGTTCAAGTATTTTTAGTTTCCCTTAACAAAAGTTCATGTCACTGACAATGCAGCTAATTAAGCACACAAAAATGAACATCTGCAGAATCTCCAGCCAAAAGGAAAGCTCTGATTCTCTCTTGCTTCAAGAATGAGAAGGACATACTGACAAGGAAGAGTTTTCTGTTTTTCATTCTGAAATACTCTAGCTCTTGTTGTAACCATCATCCCCTTCACTCACATGGTTGCATGGTTAGTTGACAATTTATTAGGGATTCGTCATGCGCGCATAAACCATCTGACAATCAGTTCAGCAAACACATTAAAAAAAATTAAATTTTCAAATTGATTCAAGGTGCTCAGGTAAGGGAAAAAAATAGGATGGTATTCAAAGTAAAACATATAAACATTTACTTTAGGACTGTATTGAAATGGAAGTGCACATCTCCTAATGTGTGAAGTCTGAATGAAACTCTCCACAGAGTATATGATGAGATCCTGACCTGAGAACTCATGTTACGGGATAGATCTCAATATAAAATTGAAAGGAATGAATTCTCCACCCACCAACTCCAGCACTGCTGCTAGGCACTGTAATAATTAATAAAGCCTTGATATTTCATCAGCCTTTGATTACAGTGGAACATTTCACACAGAAAGTGAGACAATGTTGCAACAAAGTTAGGAAAAAATATCACATTTAAGCCAGCAAAGTTTAGTGAACTTTGACATTTGATTTCACTTACTAGAGTGAAAAATTGCATTAGAGTAAAGAGGAACATGCTACTTTGAGCGGGAGAGACAAGGGTCAGCCAGCATACTGTTCTCTAAATGTTTCACATATTCAGTAGTTACTGTTAAAGTTATGGGAGCAGATTCTCGTTTTTACCAAGACTTTTTGCCTGCAGAAATAAGCGAACTGTTTTTCCACAAATATACGAACAGTAATCCCAGCCACTCTGAACAGCGACTCCTTGCCCATGGAATCTGAAGATTGTTCCAAATCTCTCAGGTTGGTCAAAGCCTCTAATATAGTATTGGACAGTTGATCACTGGTGGAGCAGACACTGAAATATAGCCCATGACACTCAGTGACATGTTTTGGAGTGAAAGCCTTGCCCAAGGTTAGCCGTGCCAGGGTGTGCTGCCAAGGCACCCTGGTGCTATGGCTCAAGAGCCAGTGGAGGTCAGGTTTATACAGTGAAATGAAGAATTATAGAGTTCTTTTTTGTGACTGCCTATATTCACCTCAGTATCACATGACTTTCCAGCATCAAACCCTTTCCTAATTGAAAATTTTTGCCATTGATTTTAGTGTAAGCCCTGAGCATTTTTGGAGAGGCTTGTGTGTGGGAAGGTCTTTGTATAGGCACACCATTTGGAGTATTTCACTATTCTTCAATTGCATGATCTTGGCAAGGAGGGGAGAAAATTAAGTATCAAAGGAAAAAACAAACAAACAAACATATTTTGCTTTTTTTGATTCTGCAAATTCTGTATGTACTCGTATGGAGAAATATGATGTAACAACAACATGATGTAAACATCTCGTTTTGTATTTTTGCTAGGACTTTGAATGAATGAATGTTTGGGGAGGGGAGGAACACTGGGATGTGTGAAATGTAGGAGAGGAAATGTAAGAAGAGAGAAATCAGAACATGACACATAATAAGGCTACAGAAAGAGCAGCTGATAAAAAAAAAGATAAGCAGTAAAGAGGAAATTAAAAGACAACAACTTATCCTCTTGGAATTAATCAAGAAATGAGAACATGTATGCCTGCAGTAACATCTCCATCTCCCATTGGCAGTTCCTCCAAAATCCAGGGTGTTCCCTGAGTTCTGGCTGACATCCAGCTTGGGTAATTATATTCTACTTACACAAAATTCCCCTTGCAGTTTCAATTGGACACCACTTTGCATCCCAAAATTTTCTTCAGTGTGGTTATGCGTGCTTCACAGCAGAGATGGCTGTATTTCAGCAGGGAGCAAAGTTATCTTCTTATATAGTTCATATATTATGTTATAAAGCACCTGGGACCCTTCTGCATCCAACGTGCTCAACACATTATGTTATCAGAAGTATGCAAGTTATTAGGAGAAATAGTATACAGTCATCATTTATCTACCAAGATAATAAATTCTGTGTTAAGTAGGGTCTAAGCTAAATCACAGCACCATAGCAGTACTCAGATGGAATTGAATGGCACAGTTATAAAAGTAAATGAAGAAGCCAGTATGGTTACAGCTGGGAAAAGTAAATCAAAGGCCCAGATCCTCAATGTAAGTAACGTGAATTCATAGAAGCTCAGCTATTTACACCAGTGGGGAATCTGCCTCAAAAAAAAAAAACAGGCTGGCAAAGAGAGAATGACCATCCTTCCCAATGTTTTAATGTTTTCCCACCCAGCAGGAGTAAGCAGTCAAGAGCTGATGCACCATATTTTAGCAGTGGTTGAAGACTCATGGGAGATTATGAGGCCAGAAAATAAGAGTAAGGGAAAAATCACACAGACACACATAAATTCAAGGGAAGAGCCAGTGCCAGCAGAAGAGAAAAGAGTGATTCATAATGCCACTTAGGATTGCAGCCACAGGTGAAAGATCCATAAGAGGGGAAACTGTGCTGTTGCCCAGTAGCTTGAAATGGAACCTGACTTCTTATTAGTTTGGGATATTCTTTTTTAATTTATTTTATGTTTAGATCAAAAGGGCATTGAGTAATGCAATCCATGTGTTTATATAGAGAACAGCACTAGTATGGGGATGCATGGAAACCACATGGGAATATCTGGTAAATGAGACCATGCCAAAAGCATCCATTCAGCAGTCTTGCAAAACCCATTGTATGGAAGAGAGTTGACCACTGCATAATTCGACTGAGAGAAAGGCACTGAGTGATTGAGTGCAGCAGTTTGTGAGAGAGGGACAGGTTTGCTGTACTGGTCTAGCGTGTTACTTTCATAATCATTTCCACATCCAGAATTAGATGAAGCATGATAGACACTACAATGACAAGTACGGAACAGAAATGAAATCAATTAGAGTAGACAAAACAGAGCAATTCAGCTTTCAGAATTTCAGAAAAGCATTCATAAAATAAGGAAAATTTTAAGTTAATTTTTGATAAATTATTGTTTTATTGATCTACCTTTTTGACTTACTGAACAGTCACTGGATCTTCATTTATTGCTTCTCAGTGTAAAATGTAACACGAAACAGACTGTATAGTAAGGAACACGTTTTCTAGAGCATGACTTTTCAGTTCAACAGAGCTCATTTGGACCCACAAAGTATTCTTGTGAGAGAGGCAGATCCATTTAATCCTTCAACCTTGGTGAGGCTATACAAATAAGGAATTATTGGGGCTAAGTGGAGTCTAGGATTCTAGACACTGTTTCCAAAGCCTTGTGAAGACAGAGGTAAAAGCTCTAATGTATGCCAGGGTTTGGCCTCTTCTAAAGAGGAAAGAATGTCAGTCATGAAGGTGAAGAGTTTAGCTCCCGCTGTGTTTTGATTGACCAGTTAGTACTGTTACAAACCTCAGAAGATAGCAAGAAAATAAATGAGTCAACTGAAATAAATTAAAAGAGCTAATATCAGAGAGAGAAGAACACACTGAATACAATCAAAAACTGATAGATTTAAATGGGAAATACTACCAGAAAATGTAATTTATTTTAAAATAGGAGGAACTTTTAAAGAACAACAGCTGTAGGTATTTCAATACCTGAAATAAGAAGTATCTTTTTCAGAAGCAGCAAAAGATAATTGGGAATAAAGCTTAAGAAAATGGGTCAAGGAATATTTTTATTATTATTTTGCACATACTGTGTGGTATTTTGCTGAATTACAGAACTGCATATCTGAAAATCTTACTGAAACACAAGAGACAAGATTTAATTCTTTACTGCAGGTCTGCTAACGCTCTTCAGAATTAAGCTAAATTACTTTGTCTTTGAAGCCTCATATTTTTGACAAATGTCTAAGACTTTTTGATCTTTACCGTGTTTTTCACGCTGGTCCACAGTGAACTTTGCAAAAAATTAGCTTTTGATTTTGTCCCTTGCACTTTGTCAACTGGATTCTCATAAGCTTTGGTTTAGCAACTTTAAATCTCTGCTTCACAGAGGCTAATTAAATTAAATCAACTGAGTGAAAAGGCAGCCTCTCAGGTCTGCAATAGAGCAAGAGGCAATCCCACAGGGATGAAGAAGGGTAACAAGCATGCGAGCTTCTCCCCTTCCCCCTTCTTTGTGAAAGCTGTCCTAGGCACTGTCCAGGAGGCTGTGAGCTGAAACTGGCGTCTACCATCAGCTAACACTGGGCATGAGAAAATAAGCCAAAGAGACAACAGAAGGAGAAGGGAAGTGCCAATGTCCTCAATATTTTGGCATCAAGTGGAAATAAACTCTACTTTACTAATTTGTTTGATTAAGGAGACGTGACTTTTCTCCATACACTTGTGACTGGTGAGAAAGCTGCTGGAATATGGCTTTTGAAATCTTGTATGCCACTGATTGCAGCACACAGACTATAGGCAGAAACTACTTTGTTATCCCCTGATTAATAGAATGGCCTCACTATAGAAAAATCTGTAAAGCTGAAAAAGTTTAAGGTAATTTCTACTGGTTCATGACATAGGGCTGCAATCAACAGGTGCAATTTGGTGTCATATCTATTATCCTATCGGATACAGGTGCAAGTTTAGAAATCTCACCTTGACAGGAATGTTCTTTCATACTGCAACACAAACTCATTGATTAGGAAAGATTAAGTGACCAAAACAGTATTCAAAATTGAAACTGGAAATTATTTCACTGTACTATATAAAATGGCACTAACCTTTCCTTTCCGCATTTGATGCAGTCTTCTGCTAAGTGAGTCACAATCTGGTTGCACAAAGTTCAAAGCAGGGGACAAGTCTGCTAGGAGAGGCAACACTTGTTATTTAACTGGTTAATAACATTGTGGGCCAGAGGGGAAAAGAAAAACAAATGCTTTCAAGCACACAGGCTCTTCAGAAATAAATCTCATGTCCTTACACTCCTTAAACCCAATGGGAATTTTACCACTGACTCATTCATCTCCCATGATATTTAAATTGCAAATAGAGAGGATGTAAGATTCATCCTAAAGGAAGGGAAATTGCCTACCATTAAAGAAATGATGGGGTTGTTCTAAATAAAGCCCGGAGTGCTGGAGCATCTTGACCCAACGTAGGTGTAGAGTTCAGAGAAGGCAAGTCACAACACTTTTGTGCAGTGGTTTACCCACCTGTTAAACGGGTCTAACAGTAAACCTCAGGAAAATAGAGATGATTAATTAACATGTCTGAAGTTCTCCAAGATTCCAGAGAGGAGAAAGAATACACTGCAAAGTATTACTCTTATTTTTTGTCATTTTGGTGATCCATCATCCAGCAGCACTGTGGGGACAGGAGCTACTGCTTGATTCAGCAGGCAGACACATGCAAAAGCTGTTGAGATTTGCCTTTGTTGTGGGCCGTCAAATGTGTTTTTATTTTTATTTAATTATTGTCCTTTATTGGGAGCAAGTTTCAATTCTGAGTGCTTGTTTGGGCCATCAGATGATGAGGTGGTACCAAGGGAAGTGCTGCAAAGTAGGTCAGGTACCACAAATGCAACCAGACAAGTCACTCAGGGGAAGATGGCTGTTTCGAATAAGACAGAGACTACAGCCTGGAAGACAATGATTAAAGCTTAGAAACCTTTTCTGAAGCTACTGCATGATAGCCCTGGATGACCACAGATATAGAAGTCAGATAAAGCTGTTTTACTATCAGTTTTCAGTCGTGCTAAACTCCCGATTCTGTCAACCTTACTCACATTGCGGCCTATACCTTGCCTGGTGAGGGGATCCATACCCTGCGTTCACACAGAATAATTGAGATATGAGCCTATACACTCGAGTAGTACTGTCTATATTGGATAAACTTTGCTTGGGCATTCGAATTTCTATCCAAATTGAGACCATTTGTTGAATCTTTTGGAGGTCTAAAACAGGTGGGGCTTAAAATCTTGTCAACTGCCTCAGGTATTGAAATATGTGTCTGTAATTAGATGCCCTCGATATTTATTTAATTCAAGCTATCATCTTCCCTCACTCATAAGTGGAAAATAAGTATTTCAGAGATGCTTACATATGTAGGTCACTCCAACAGTAATTCCTCCTATTTCTTTTCACAGAAACTGCAACAGATACAAAAAGCACAATAACACTGTTTGACAGAGGAAATTCTCAGCTACAAAACACTACTTTTCAGCGTGGTCACAACCATTAGCCGTGCATTTCCACCAACAATGAATAAGAGTCTGCATGCCATGCTACCAGAAATCTACATCCACCACTGATGTTGACATGCTGAAATGTACCACCCACCACCTCACTGTGCTCACTTCCACTGTTTGGTCTCCGTAAATGTTCATCAAGCATCAATGAATGTCCACGGGTGCCATTATTTTCTCATGGAGGAATTCAGTGACACACCTTCGTTTCATACACACTTCCATGTCAGACGCCATTTTGTCAGACTGCCCCTTTGCTGCCATCTGTCGCACAGCAACAAAATGAAAGGGGATGTAGTCAGGAATATTCAGCCTCTACTGCCAAACCACCAACAATCACTTCTGATACTGTAGGCCAACATGATAAAATAGGAGGTATTACTTTTAGAGTAGCCCTCGCATATGCTTAGTTTAACTAAATCTGTTTTCATCTGCCTAGCTTCTCATTTAGCTGTAGTAATAGCTTCCTAGTTCAGCCTCATCAAATTATGTAATCACTGTTTGTCTTAACTGCACTTTTCCTTATAAGTGTTCTGTATTACATTAGTCTGAAAAATACTTAATTTTATGAGCTTCCTTACTCTACTGCTGAGCTTATGCTTCTGACAAGACCAATTCTACCAGCAGTGCCCCGGTGTGCCACATAGTCCTACCACATTTTTCCTTCACCACCTTGTGCATGTTTCATGTTCTTGGGCAGACAAACCTTGAAAGAGTGCTGTTACACAGCTCTTGTTTAGTGTTTAGATCTTTAATATTTAGATCTTTAAAGCGTTTTGTGTCTATGCCTATCGGGATTTGTGCCAGTTCTCCAACAATGTAGTTGAATCAGTAACTTGGAACTTATTTCATGATAGTGGGTCCAGCAGTCTGCTCTGGGTATGGATCTTATGAGTCCTGCAGCCTGCAGGCCTCTTTGCCAAACAATGATATAATCAGTGAGCTGCCAGCTCTTGGATCAAGGATGTATCCAAGATATTTTAGGCTTATCCAATTACTGAATAATTGTGTTTGCAATAACCAGCTTGTGTTCAGCACATTTGGTTATTAGAAGAAAGATGATTGCTGCTGACTCTCAGTGCCAGTACAGCCAGCAAAACTCCACTTTATTATGTCTCCACTAAGCTTAAAGAAGTTACCTCTGAGTGTCAATTTTTCTGCCTGTGGTGTCACTACAATGATATCCTGCAACCCATTCCTAAGCAGTTCATTCACACTGCTCTCCTCCAGTGGAGTTAGCATACAGGCACTGAGAATATTGGCAGGATGCCTCCAGTTTCCTCTCTTCTCCTTGCTTACACAAATACAGAGCCCTCAATGATAATCCTTAACTTTACAACCAACTCTTGAAGCCAAACCACCCAGTGAGCCAGGAGAATGTGGAACTATTCTGAAGCACTGATGGGTATCATTGTACTCTTGGAGGCCCCTGTCCCTCCAGCGGGTAGAAACTCTATATTCATCCTCCTGGAAGGTAAGGGTTATCTTTCTTAATGAAACTTGTGTTTTTCAATGCTTTTCACTCTGCAGACAGAGACTGTGGAAAGGTAAGACTATAAGGATTCTAGCTGTGCTGGAATAGTTGTGCTTCAGGCATTTCTTTGAATGCAAGTGTAATAGCTGCTCAAACAGGATAAAAATGTTAATATATTTTCATGGTCATTCTCTTGCACATTTTGCACTTCCAAGGAGATCCCAGGCTGCAACAATTTTATAGAATGATTGTGTCCCATGTTGGTTGGAGAGGAAGTGATTTTCAGCTCATAAATTCAATATGATTTTGGACTCCTTTGAGAAATCCAAGCAAATTTTTCTTCAGAAAGTTATGTATAAAATAGTTTATTCCACCTGTGCATTGGAAAGGTAAGTGTAAATATGCTGCAAGTGAAGCTGTATGGGGTGCAGGATTTTAATAGTGTCTCAACTCTTGATTTCCCTAAAAGGACTTCAGTTTTGAAATTTGAAGGAAAAACTTGTAAAATCAGTAAATATGCTGAACCAAGCATATTTACATTCTGCAATACACATTCAGGATGAAAAAGTATTGAAAGCAGAAGAATAAACTCCTGAGTTTCATACCATGTGCAGTGTTCCTGTCTGTATCATATAACATGTGTTATCAGGCAATCAGAGGGTGAACACTGAGCGTGTCATACATGTAAGATATTGTGGTGGCATTAGTTGTGGTTCAAAGAACATCCGGAAGTCTGTCAGTCAGTAGCCAAAGGGAACTACATACTCACCTTTCTTGGAAAGAGATAAGGTACTAGGGTTGTAGCAGCTCAGTATACAGAAGCAAACAGAGGAAGGGATTAAAAAAAAAAAAAACAACAAAACAAGGCTACCTAAAACAAGTGATAACATCACTTTTTTTTTTTTTTTTTTGTACTGACAGCTTTAAAAATCGCTTAAAATCCACATAAAAGTACAATATGTGGGATTCAAATAAGCACAAATGGCCTACTAATGCACTAGCATGTATGTAATTATTTTAAAATCTGGTTGCACAACAATGAACTCTGCTTTTCATCTTAATCTCATTGAGGAAAAGAGATTTCTGTGGTCTTGGTAAAATGCAATCCACGCCAGGCTTGGACTAGTCTGGCCACCCAGGTTTGCCTTTTCATATATCTGATAGATGTGTTTTGACAAGTTATATTAAGTACAAAGCAGGCCACCAGAGCAGCATGTGGAGTTGATATAGACAGAGACAGAAAGGCAAATAACATGAACACACTTTTGTAGGCAATATTTGCCATAACTGAGTACCCCCCATACATCAAATTACCACATTTCAGTATACAAAGAAAAAAGTTACACAAGAACCAAGGCATGAAAACTTTGAAAAACAGGATTTACAGATCTTACATGTCTCTTATCTAAGGCAATATTTTAATTTGGTTTTTAATAACTGAATTATCAGTCTTTTTATGACTTTCGTTTTGTACTGTCTTGATTAAGGGAAATGTTGATGTCTCTATTATTAGTCAATTCTTGACATCCATTGATACCAGCATGCCTTTCATATAGGCATGCTCTTTTCTGGACACTCATGCAGAAACTTAACAAGGTGAGGGGTGTGGGGGGTGGGGGTGGAAGAAATTGCTGGCACATGCGCACCTGAACTGTTTGCCCTTTTCTTTCACAACCATCTTGAGTACATCACCGTCACCCTCCAGAGAGCTCCTAAACAAGTTTTGGCAATAGTAAAAACAAATGCTATTTTACATCTTTGGATGCACTTCCAAAATGCAAAACTAATTAATCAGTAGTCTCTGAGAGACTCAGCTAAATGTGGCTGCCTCTTTGACACTGATCTGTGCTTTGATGTGAATATAGAAAGCATGTGAGCAACTCCCCTAAAAGACATAATGGGTTTCAATTATTTATTTGTTTAGAAGACAGAGTAGTAGAAGGTTAGCAGTAAATACATAGCTAATCCTGCTTAGGCCCTCCCAGCAGTGAGGGTGTTTAACTCCCTGCTTTCCTATATTTCTGTACAGGATGCAGTAAGATGCTGTTCTTTGGTTGTCATTGTGCCAAGTTCTTTACAAAACGGAATATACTTAAAGGACATGTATACTGTCAAGCCACACATAAAGACTGTTATTTTTAATTATTCATTATCAACACTAGAGAGCTGCTAGCTCAACATATAGGCCTTTCCCCTTGCTGCATTTAACTGTCATTGGTTTTCAATTCAAGAGTGTGTATTCTAAGCGTTAGCTAGTCATTAGCATCATATTCTCCAGACACAATATAATCATCCTAATAATTGATTGTAGTGAAGGTAGTCACTTGTATCCCTCACAATTCTCAGCCATGAACTTTGTGCTCAGTCGTTTATTACTCACAGAGAAACATCTTGATGCTATAATCTATCTTCATTGCAAATTTACATCAAAGGGCAAAAAGATACATACTTCTATATTGCTCCTTCAAAACATACCACTTGTATGGTGCTGTAAAAGCACCTGCTTTTTCTGAAAAGCATATTATTAGTAAATGTGAAATTAAAAACAAACAAACAAACAACAAAAAAAAAAAAAACAGCAACAGCAAAACAACAACAACAAAAAAAAACACCCACTAAGTAAAAGCTTTCCTCACAAATGTTATGCATACACGGAGAGAGAAAGAACACAAGATTTTTCTTTGAAAATAAAACTTGCTAAATTATAGTGGAAAGCCTTTTGTGTCACAAACAAAAGGAATATATTGACAGCAGGCTGTCTAAGAGAAGCTGCCAATAGAAGTAGGAAAAATCTACAATATTTATATGATAGATACCATTGGTAAAATGCCTGCTTTCCTTGTTGACCATACCAATTCACAATCATTTCACATTCTTAAATCATTTATTCATTGCATAATTTCTCTCTGTCTTCACAGGCATGTGTAGCACAATATATAGATGGTAAAGTTTTGAAGATTTCAAAATGTTTATTTATAATAATTTCAAATCTGATTTTACTACAAACACTCACTGAACTTAGATATAGTTCTTCTAAGGTGAAAATGCAAAGGGACAAAAACAAGTCTCTGAAATATTTATAAATATAAGGAGAAAAAATATATATATCAATGGTAAGTAGTAGTTAATTGTAAACTGATTCTCATCCTCTCCTGCTATCCTCAGTCACAAAACTGATATTTCTCCTCTGGAAGATAAAATGGGAATTTACCATACATACTTAAAAGTTTGTATCTGTGCACAGAGCTCTTGTGACAGCAGTAATTAATCGTCTACTTTGATATTATAAATCAATATCTTAAAATGTGGGGGGTCTCATTTTCATCTGTACTTTACTCATACATTTTTTTTTTTTTCAATTTTGAGTTGCTGCTCTGTTTTTCAAAGCAATACGAGCAGTCAAATGATACTCAGTTGACTCTTTAAAGATATTAGAATACAATGTACCAAAAATTGAATTATTTAGAATCATGAGTGATTTTGTGTGTTTTCTTGCTTATTTGTCTGATTCATAATAAAAACTTTTAAAATCAAATATCTTCCCAAAGTTATTCTGGCAATGTTTTGTGCCAAGTGTAGCAGTATGATACAGCCCTGTGAGTGGAAAGCCTTTCTGTATTGAAGACAGAAGATGACTAATTTATATATGCTGAACTGGAAGGTCCTAAATTTGCAGGCATATTTTGTATGTATGGGCTTGACTTTGTTGTTATTGTCTGCTTTATATTTTTCTAGCTGTAGAATGATGAGAGATGAGGAGGTCCCTGTTTATATTTCATTAATGTCACTACAGGACTTAAATGGATGTGAGGATGTAAGACTGCAGATCAGTAAGTGTACAGTCTCTCCATTTTCTAGCAAATCACCTAACTAATCCAGTTGGCTCCCATTCCATTTTCTCTAGTGAAATAATAATTACAGAATGAATCACATGATGGCTAAGATTAGAAAGGATCTTAAACATCATGTAGTTCCTAACCCCTGCCATGATCAGGGTTACCACCCGCCAGATCAGCTGCTCAGGATCCCATCCAATCTGGCCTTGAATGTCTCCAGGGATGGGGCATCCACAGCCTCTTTGGGCAATATGTTCTGGTGTATCACCAGCCTTTCAATGAAGAATTTCTGCTTAACATCTAACCTAAATCTCCCCTCTTTAAATTTGAAGGCACTTCCCCTTGTTCTGTTACGCAAGATAGACTGCTGAGCAGCTCCACACCTGACCAGCCATGCGGACATAGCAACATTGAAAACAACCCTCTGCTTGTGACCATCCAAAGAATTCTTTATTCACCAAACAGTAGAGCTGTCAAATCTGTATTTATGCAATTAAGAGATAAGGATGTGATGTGGAACCATACCAAAGGCTTTACACAAGTCCATGTAGCTGATGTCAGTTGCTCTTCTTTTTCTCACCAGTGCTATCACTCCATCATGTAAGGCCACCAGATTTGTCAGGCACAATCTGCCCATGGTTAAACTGTGCTGGCTGTCTCTGATCACCTCCTCATCTCACATGTGCCTTAACATAGCTTCCAGAAACTTCTCTTTCATGATCTTCCCAGGAACAGAGATGAGGCTCAATTGCTTGTAGTTCCCCAGGTCTTCCTTTCTCCCTTTTGTGAAAATAGGAGTGATGCTTCTTGCTTCTTTTTTTTTTTTTTTTTTTTTTTTTCAATCAAGGTACTTTACCTTACAACCATGACTTCAAATGTGACAGAGAGTGCCTTGGCAACCATGTCACCGAGTTCCATCAGGACCCTGGGGTGCATGTCATTCAGTCCCATAGACTTATACACATTCAGTCTCATGAGGTGGTCTTGGACTTGCTATTGCTCGGATATTGCTACCCCAACCCCTGTCTAGAGATTCAGAAATGTAATAGGCATGGGAAGCCTGACTGGCTGGGAAGACTGAGGCAAAGAACTCACTTTGGCTTTCCTAATGATTGCAAATCTGCATGTTCAGATGTCATCCCTGTTTTCTTCCCAGGCTGTGTGTCCCTGCTTCCACTGCCTGTACTTCTCCTTTCTTTCGCTGCCTGTACTTCTCCTTTCTTTCCTTCAGTTTGTCCTGCAGATTCTTGCTTAGCTATGCCAGTTTCTTGCCTCCTCTTCTTGATTGGAGTTGGGGAGTGGAGAGCTTTTGTGCTCCCAGAAAGTTGCCTTCAAAGAGATGCCAGCTCTGTTCCATTACTGTGTCCCTAAGGACAGTTTTCCAGGGGATCCAAGTCAATTATTCCTTAAAAAGCCAGGAGTTTACTCCCCTGAAGTTCTGAGTTCTGACTCTACTTTTTGCCAGGGCCATATTTCTTGAGATTGTGAACTCATTTAGGGCATGGTCGCTACAATCTAGAGTGCCTCCAATCAAAACTTCTTTAACGATCTCCTTCAATAATCACATGTGAACCAAAATACCCATATAATCTTGACTACATGAAAAGACATGAAAATAAAATCCTGGTCTTGCATGAAATAAAATGAAGAACCATTACTTATTTAACCTTGACAGTGCCGTTTAATGTGACTATCAGTTCCTGTGCTTAGCTTAACATGTAAATTAGACAAAAAAGCTGATGGAACTGAAAAGATTTCACAGAGAAGGACTACTTGGAAATTAATCTGCTTTGGGTTTTTCATGTTAGAGGAAGATCTATAGTCAACGAACAATTTCAGAAGTCATTTGTGTGTCATAGTGACAAGGGCTACAGAAAGACCCAGTAGAACAAGGAGGAGATAATTAGTAGCCAGTTTAGTCTAGCTCTCATACCAAGAACTCATAATCCATGAAACACAAGAGAAAAGCATTGCAGTTTAAGATAGCTGTAGCTGATCCATGATCATGAAAATGATAATTTTCCTTTAAGATAGGAGACTTGAATTAGAAAAAAAAAAAAATGGTGAAATTTTCTCTTGTTCAGTGAAAGTGAATAAAAACACTGATTTGATCAAAGATATTCGTTTATTATTCATCCTGTATTACATCCTTAACTAGTTATTCAAACACTACTCCAGCTTTTTGCACAAAACCTTAGTAAGTTTATAAGCTGTATAATTTCTATCTGTCTTCTGAACTATTCACTAGAAACTCTAACATAGAAACAACAAGGATGCTCAACATTGCACATTACTTTTTGAAGTTGTCACTCATAACAGATACAAGTCAAACAAAACTACTCACGGCTATTTGTAACAAGTTTTTCAATAGTAACGGATAGATTTTTTTTCTACTTCTTGAAGAAAAAGAAATGTTTCTAAGGCAGATGTTACACAGAACAAAAGGAGAAGTGGGGAGTCTAATGAACTCAATGAGTTGCAACTTTCATTTCTATTAACATTCTAATCTTTGAGGAAGCAAATACATCTTCAAATTAATGAAATCTGTAAGAAGAAATAGTATGAAGTAGATTAGCACTCTGCAGATAAACTAACAGTGTATCAACTATATTGTTAGTTTGCAGTATAGATCTTCAAATACAACCATTCACATACTGTTTAAGGCGGTCTAAAGCATTTTGCATTTTTCTGCTCATAATTTTTTATTTTTATTTTTTGAGATTTGATTAACTAACATTGTTCAAGGACCTGGTATTCATCTCTGTTTCATTAATTCTCATGTGGCTAGCTGGAATATTTGACAACTCCTTAGTCCTTTGTTTTTGAAGACATCTGGAAGGCAGTCAATTTTCCAGACTTAACAGCAGAACAAACGTCTAAATCTTTCTGTATACCTTTAGATTCTCTTCTCTCCTGTGTGAACTTAATATGGGAAAGTACGTTTGAGAATTCCATTCCAAGGAGCTCTTTTTCATTAAACTTCTTTTCCACCATTTCATTGATCCATCCTTTTCATGCAAACATATAAAATTCATGCAGCAAACAATACATTGCCCTGATGTGACAATTTTTTGGGACTAATAAGTAGTTTATAACTTGGATGTAATTAACAATTAAATATTCAGTGAAAAGGTAAAGAAATTTGGCCTGAGTAGTCCAAGTGCTTGCTGAATGCATTTGCTCCTACTTGTGCTTGCTGTGTGGAATATTTATTAGTCTTCAGCACAAAAAAAATATTTGTTCAGTCAAGGGAATATAAATATTTGCTTATTCTTTACAAAAGAATAAGGTCAGGTTTTACTAAATTGCCCATATTACATTTTTGAATATTAGAAATTTATCAAAAGCTCACATTTTTGTTGTAAAGGAATATTCATTTATCCACAATAAATATATTTAGTAAGTGACTGTCTAGCATAATAATCCTCTTGCTTTTTACTTTTGTCACAGTGTGTAGTGTTTCACAGTGTGAACAGCAATAATGATCATGTGTTCATATGAGTAGATTCATTTTGGCAAGTCTTGTTAGTTGACAGGTATGTAATACACTTGCCTTGCGGCTTTGGGACCAGGTTTCAAATACAGCCTTCACTGAAGTGACTGAAAATCATTCAGATCTCATAACTGTATCAAGTGACAAGTAACGTGAATTCAGTCAGTATGTATATGGGACCTGATGTACACTAGCCAGTCAAAAATGCTTCCCTTTATTCAGTTGCACTGTTATGTCTGACCATCAGAAAGAAGATACTTAAGGGAAGGGATTAAGGCCAGCAACACAAACCTATCTTTCCAAATATATTCATGTCTTCCAACAAGACATTTATGTGCCCAACAGCTGTTTCCTTGGCTTTTGTACTCTTTGTCCACTCAAGGAACTCAAGTCCCTTGCATATATAATAAGGGCACTGTACTAATTGTCAACATTAACTGCCAAAAGCAGAAATTCTATCAAGTTGATGTTGACTCATACATGAACTTGTCCTGATTCGGCTACTCTTTAACGCTGCTGGACACCTCTCACTGATAATGTTTTCACTGCTCACCAAAGAGTGCCAAATGTTGGCATCTCATTCATGCTTGTCATTGCCATGATATCACACATTACCCTCTAAGAGGAAACAAGGTTTCACCCTAGTCTTTATTATACCACATACAAGAAACATTTCAGTCATGTGAACTCCTAGTTAGAATAGGAAAATGGAAATCATATCCAGCACAGCTAGTGGTCCTGATGTCTCTAGGTATTTCATTCCAGTTTTTATTTTTTATCCCACTTTTATACAGTACAGAATAACAAATAACCTTAGGTCTAATACTTAAATGCATATTGGACACTTCAAGAAATTCAGCTGGCTTAGAATGTTTTTATCTTTAGGCACAATGTACAGTGGAAAATGAATTGCAGGTATGATGATTTTACTATAAGTGGCTCAAAAGTCATTTGTTTTTCCCCCTAAGTAAGAAAGTCTTATATAGATGGAGAGTCTTCTAACTTAAAGAGGAAGGAAATTCAATGTATTTTCACCTAGTGGCATGATTCTAATACATGGTTACTAGCATGGACAGGGCCAACTGCTCCTAGCAATTTTTTTAATAAGCAGTTACCTAATCTGTAGATGAAATAACTCAACTAGTGCAATTACACTTACTTGGTTAGGGTTGGTATCGTGGACATCGTTGCTGGTAACATCACAGTTGTATCATTCAGACTAATTCCAGATAAAACAGATTTTCTTCAGAAACGTTTCTGAATAAGCCACACACAAGGGGGAAAAAATAGCTATCAAATAAAAACACCCTATTGCGCAGTCACCTCACCTGCTTTCCATGCTGCGTTGTTGAAGACACAATTTAGGGGAAACTGTAGGATGTCTAGTCCTCACGTTGATAGCTTGTGTGTAAGCACAGGAGAATCATATGTGCTCACTGCTACCTGTAAAAAAATTCCTTTACATTACATCTAATGATCCTATTTCTTTTTTGCTCTAACATCAGTGCAATGAACATTGCAGAACAGTCTCACGCTTCCACAAGTCTCAGTAAAGTTAATAAATGTCTGAAAAACATTTCAGCTAAGAACTCCAAATAACACCAATCAGAGGAGCTCACTGAAATCCAGTGGAATTATTTGAAACCGATGAAGATTTGGCTTGTGCAGTGTTCTTTTTCTTTAAAGCCAGCTTTCATATAAACAAATGTAACAAATATGAATTATATTCACAGTAATATGAATAGGAATGGTAGTTTTATGTTGATTCATAATTGGGAAGGTAGTTAGAAAATATCACAGGTTCACCTATCTCATGTGCATAAAAATTTGAGTATGCATTGCAACCATGTGATGACTACCATTGGTATTGTTTCTATGGTTTATCGATCTATACTCATACTATTGATGGCAACTGTCTTGGAGTTTCTGTATCAGAGTTGCTCCATATAGCAGCTTGCCTGTAAACATCCTCTACTCAAATGTTCAAACTATGCTCTTCTTTATAATTCCAAAACTACTTCGTATAGTAATTAATTTGGCTAAATGTCTTGTGAGCTATATTTAAAAGTTCAACATACGTTCAAATGTTAGAATAAATATACTGCAAGTTGCCATGACATCTGCATTTGTAAACAAGATACTGGAGAGAAGCCTTTGATTCTTATGGAGGGGGTGGAATGCAGGAAAAGGTGAAGAGAACATGTAACTTGGGACATTATTCTTTATCTTTTGCAGTTTTAAAACTTCTGATATGATAATTCAATAATTAGAACAATTTCACAGTTGAAGCGTAGATTTATACATGAAAGTCTCCTAGAGATTTAGTGTCCATCTTTTTATTATCTAACATCCATTTCAATAGCAGGCCACTTAAAAATGGCTACCACTTAAATCAATTAGAACCATTAGTTAAGTATATATATATATATATATTAATTTCCATTAGACCTTAAATGGAGGTTTATTGCCATAAACCCTGCAGTAATATATATATATATTTTTATCAAGATGATAAAGACCAGGATATTTGATTTCTGTCAAATAAATTAAAATTCCATTTGTTAACAAACTACAAAAAAAAACAAAACCCGGACTTTCCAAATGGGGAAGGGAAAGGAATTAATCTGCTCATTCACTTCTTTTTCATGGACTGAGAGAAACACTGGTAGAAAACAGAGTGAGCTCATAAGTAATTAGTGTCTCTTCATCTTTCTTTGTGAAGAAAGTCTCAGTTCACAAATGTATGCAGAAAGTCTTCACTCAGGAATGGTGCCCAACAATGTAGAAAATGACACAACAGTCCAGGTTTTCATTTTTCATAAGAGATACCTAAAGCCTTGGAAAGTGTATAGTGCCTTTTCTCTTCTACCTTTTACCCTTCCTTGAAATGATGGACCTGTGAACTCATCAGAGACAACTGGCACTGGCTGTCAGACACCAGTCACTGCACACAGACCTCAGAAGAAGGGAGAAAGATGCTGGATTTTTAGTCAGAAAAGAAATCTTCGCAAAACCTCTTTCAAACTGTTGTCACCTATCCAAATCTTATTTTCTTTTCAGTATCCCTATTTATATCTGGAATTATTTACATAAAAAAAATATATAAAACTGTGAGAGTATAGCTGAGAAGGCATTAAACACTTTTTAACATTTCCTACATTTATTTTCTGTCAATGTGATAGATCTGTTTCACCCACTGTGACATTAGCAGGCTGAGAAGTAGGTAGGTGAGAATGAAAATACCTTGTGGGATTTATGGGCTTGCGCAGCACAAAGGGTCACAATGCTGTTCTATGTTAAGATTCTATGCAGAAAACAATTCAGATTTCAGCTTAATGTCCAGTCCTTTACAATAGTCAGCCAAACCTGGCCTTTAAGGCTCCTCCACCCCTAATTACTGCCTGAAGCAGGCTCACAACAGAATAACTATTTAGCCCAGAGGTGAAAATTTCCACTTTAAAAAGCAGAGGTGGAAAATGTGAACCTTCCCTCTAGATCAAATGTTCATATGCTCATGAAAACATCAGGCCTTTTCCTCTTGCTTGGCTTACAAATATTCTCTCACACACACAGAAGAATGGGCACTTTGCACAACTGCATTGCAGGGAGCCTGGGGGCAGCAGTGCCATGCATTCAAGAATTACCTAGGGGCTCTTCAAGACAGGCCACTGGAGGCGGAGGTGACACAATGAATTCGGAGAAAGTGGAGGAGTGCTGGCTGAATTGATTCTTATGCATTCTCTGTATTTAGTAATACTCACATATTGGCATTGACATTAATTTCAGAGGCAGAGGGGTTGAGATGCAACATGGCATTCATAATGTAGGCTGATAGAAGCAAAATGGGAACAATACTAAATAGGACATAATTAAATATTATTATAAGCTAAAGTTAAACTCGCTTAAGAGAAATAATTCTCCTAAGAAATATATTTCAAAGACTGACATTTCACTGCTTGGCACATTCCAGCAGTGACTAAGAACTGAACAAAGACAATGTCTAAGAAGACCAGGCAGCAGAATATTACACTTCAATTTTTAATGTGTGAATAAAAGTAGTGAGCACTTAAGGAAGGAGTTGGTAAAGCAAGAAGGTTCTATGCAAAATTATGTCAAATACTCTCTGTCTTTGAACTATCAGAGCCCCTCTTGGCTATTCTTGCTTCCTTCTGCAGAAAACAGAGGTATGTGCAGCTGACAGTAGGAAGGTCTGGCTTATTTCTCTGGGGTACTAACTCGACACGGAACAGAGACCTTCACCTAAGAAAAGACAGCTCGTAACACAAATAACCTGAGCCATCTAGACCTCATTGTCATTTTTAATTTGTTTATGAGCTCATAAAAGACTCTTAGGTTTAATCTTTCAGTCATAGTGAAAGTTTGGAGACTGGAAGTTGGGGGTATGACACTCACCATGCTAAATATAGCAAAACAAATAGAATTTTGCTCTCCTGTAGGGAATAGAATATTACAAAAACCCCTGCAAAGACTGCACATTTCCCATAGGGTATGCAACGCTGCAGTTTCTAGAGCAGAAGCGTCTGTAGAAGTACTGCTATGCAAGTAGTATTCATTCACTGACTAACCCCAACCCTAGAGATGATTTGCTACCCAGCACTAGACCTCCCATTGCCTGTCATTGTTCAAATGCAGTCCTTCTGAAGTAGAAAATCTTCCTTCACTTTCCCTATATCTCTTACTACTGTCAACCCTACCACAACCTAATACCTTGAAATCACTCTGACCAATGCATTCTTTCCCTTTTGTAATCTGTCCACATTATAACCTCTGGTTACACTTTCCCAGGTGTGTCCAGTTGGTTTTTTGGCCATCCTTGTTCACACATGAGGTTTCAACTAGCAGCTGTGTCTCAAGGTGATATGCCTATTAGTTTGATATTCTCAAAATATTGTTCAAGACAATCTTGGTTTCCTTCTTAAAGGTGTTCTATGTTTTAGTATGGGTAGTATTTAGTAGGGTATTCTTAACTCAGTTCCACTTGATGTAGCTGCTTGTGATTCAGGTTGGGCATAGCTGCTTCTAGGAAAACAACTAATAAGAAGCCTCATTCGGGGATTCATAGAGTGGAAAAGCTTCTTATATAATATGTCATTTCTTTTTTATATGACTTGTTGGTGTTGTTTGCAACACTTTGCTATGCTGTGAAGTTGTGATTGTTTAAGTTCTGTAGGCTTGCTGTTGTCATGTATATTCAGCGTTCCTAGTACAAACCAAGTTTATTGTGAGTTAAATGTCAGCATAAGGAATTCACCATGAAATAGTAGTGACCTGGTATTTGCACAATCCTGTACTGGCATGGTATTGAGCTCTTTCTTCCCCTTGCATCTTCCTTTCATTAGACTAGAATGAGGTAAGTTTTATGCCACTTCTTTTCATTAGCAGGGCAAAGTCTTTGGACTTCACCAAGGACGACCAAGAAAATTCAGCTCTTTGCTAACTAACCACTGTAAAAACAGTGTGGAAAAAAGAAGATATAGGTATGAAGGACTACAGAGTTTAAAAAAACAAACATGCAAAAAAAACATGGTGACTACTTAATTTTTTTTTTTGTGAAATAAAACTGTTTCACCTCCAGTTCCAGTACACATCTGTGTCAAAACTATTTAGTCCATTAACAGTTCCAGCAATTCTCCATGGATTTTCTACGTGCTGAGAAGAATATTCTTCCAATTCATCAATCATTTCTTATTTTCCCACCAAAATAATAATAATAAAAAAGACAAAAGCATTTTAAAACAAAAATTTCAGACATTTTTCTTTGACTGACCTTTGACAAGCAATATATTTTGCACCGTTTTTTTGTAAGACAAAGTTAGACAGAAGTGTGTACTTGACTAGAGCTTATGTAAATGTCTGGTGAAGTCAAACAGCAGTATTCTAGCACATTTCCACTTATCCAAGCCTCTTATGCTCTGCAAAATAAAAATACATATAGTGAAAACCAATCTTAATATACAAAAGGAAAAATTCACTTTCCATGTTCATGAAATAACAAGAAAGACACCTCCAAACACCTTTCTCACCTTTCATACCCACCCTTCTGAAACAGCTTTTGCAGAATCAATGGTCTCTACATAGCTGATGCATGCTTTGAATGGCAGAAGTACAATGTCTTATAAAGTTATAATCAGGCTAGATCTCACTAATCTGAGTTATAGCTCAACTGTGAAGGCTCTTTTGAGTAAAATCATTTCTTTATTAATGAGATTCAGCTCAATCTCACTGATAAAAATTACTTTAAAAGATGTCCCTTTGCTGCTATTCAAATGAATGGGAGAAAACGGTGGGTGTTTTAAGAGCTGTCTTCCTGTCATATCAGGATGGATCTCATTAGTGAAAGAAATGATTTTAGCAGGAAAAAGCTTCTACAATGAGAAAACATAACCTACCATAGATGAGCAAAATCCAAGTCAATTAGGCTGGGGGAAAAAAAAAAAAAACACTCTTAAAAAATCATCTCACTGCTCTCATTCATCTTAATAACAGGAGAAAGGACATTTCCCTCTAAAAAAAAAAAAAAAAAAAAAAAAAAAAAAGTTCTTTTTTAAGTTGAACTGGACTGGATCTCATTAATATAGAAACTATTTTACTTAAAAGAGCTTCCAGTATTAGCCTACTGTTCAACCTTGATTAATCAAATCAAACATGATTATGGGGGGTGGGAATAACTCAAAAGTGTTAAACCTGATTCTCAAGCGTTACATTTGATTTAAGAAATAAGCATAAGGGGATTATAATCCACAGCTACTTTTAAAGTAACTTAAATACATTTGCCCAGGTAAGCATATAAATCTGTGCTTGGAACTCCAGCTAGATATGGTCAATTGTAAATGACAGACAAAAAAGCAATTCAAACAGTTTGCAAGTACAGAGGGACTCCCTTCATGATTCTGAAGTAACCTCTCTGTAATTACTCCTTATCCTTTTCCCTGAAAGATCAGCAGGGAGGGCTAAAAGAGCCATAAACTCCTAAGCCATTCTTGTTTCTTCCAACTATCAAAAGAAAGACAGCTTCAGCTGGGTCGTGGACCAGAGTCAATGTGCAAATCTGTGTTTTTCTCTTTCACTGTCACCCCCTATTAGCTTGGGAGATCCTTAACAGTTAAAATCTTGTAATCAGATCTCTCAATTAGTACTGTTCTGAATTAAAAAAAGACATTGTTGATAAGGGAGGTTTGTTTGATGAGGGAACAGGCATGGTGAACTTCACCTGGAAAATGCTCACAGAAAAGAGGAGATGAGGTGAGACTGCTGCAGGCACAAGATGCAGAGACATAGCTGGGTTAGAGCAAGAATGAAGAAAATGTCAAACAGCGTTCATGAAATTGCACATGCCTGGTAAAATGTGTGCAAACAGAGTATGGATGTCTTTCATAGACTGTGATTGCTGCTGCGGGATCAAAGGGGCAACTGTGGTGACTGCAAGAACACAACTATAGACTTGTACAACTCCGGTTTCCTATCACAAGTTTTTATAATGTTCTGATGCCTTAATCCTTTTTTTTCATAATGTTCTTCCAATACAGCCAGCTGCAGATACTTATCCAAGTTGCAAACACAGACCTAGGCAGGATTCAGCTTTTGATATAGAGAGCCCTAAATTTTCAGTCAATGTGAAACTGTGCACACCTGTGCCTATGGATGCCCTCAGCTGTGTTCTGGTGCTGGAACTTCTGTAATGATTTCTCAGTGATTCACTGCAGCAGCAGCTGCAGTGAGCTGACAACTCTGTAAGTAGGTGTGCTTCACCACTACCAATTCTGGGGGAGAACATTTGTTTTCCCATTATTACCTTACAACAAAAATTAATTTAATAGACACTTATTATTTTTCAATGTGATTAAAATAACTCCTGATCAGCACATTACTGAACATGATTGAAATTTAGTGAAAACTTGTTGCAAGGAAAGAAAGTAGAAAAAAGAGATTTTTGAGAAAGGTATTCAGAAAACTGCTAGATTCCTTGGCATATCCATAGACTGGAATTTGAGGACTCTGTAAATCCTTGAGCAGTACTTCTGTTAATCACAATTGACTTCTGTAACATGCTTGTCAACGTTTAGCATAAAAACACAAGTGAAAGCACATGCAAACACAAATACTTGCGCACACATGAAAATCCACAGTGACCGTTTACTTTTGTTGAAACACTTAGAGTGGGATGGCCTCCTGTCACTCACATTTTGATATATTCAGAACATGTAAAAACAGAACTGTCCATGTCAAAAAATGCAGGTCCTGGCCTTTGTCTTTCCAGAGAAGAAAGATGATCTGAGGAGTAATTGCAGCTCTCTGAAAAAAAAAAAAAATAAAATAAAATAAAAACAAAAAACTGTAGGTGTATCTAATATTAAGTGTTCAGCTTGAAGCTAGCAGTTAAGCATGTCACATTATTACATGAATAACATGATGAGCTGAAATGACAAAGTGCCAGTTTAACAGCAAAATTAAAGCAACAAACACTGATTTCTTCAAGGAGAGCAGCTATCATCTTGCATGGTGGCTTTGAAAAGTGAAAATGTGTGGTACACAGAAAAAAAATGGCATGCCAGTGAAAATATGTAAGAATTGAGTTCCTTCTCTTCTGTTTTCAAGTTCTACCAGAGCAAATGAACTCTCTGAAATACCAAATCATGGTTAAGGAACGCACCGAATTATAAATACTGCAGCAAGTATTCAGTGTATGAAAGAATTATGAAGCCTGTTTAAAAAAAAAAATTAAAAAATAGTTAGTTTCAGCACCTTTCACTGAAATTAAGTTTAACATATGCTTAATTTGGTTCCAGCTATTTAGTGTACCCCAATCAGATATGTTCGATGCATTAGAAAATGATCATTTGGGGAATCTTATCAACCCTTCCTTCCATGAAGGATTTTGGATCGTTTTCACAGTCAGACTCGACTAAGTTTATCAAGATTTTAAAAGATACACTTTAATTAGGTTAGCATATTATTTATGTTACAACTTTCCTTTGGTTATGCTTAACAGAGCATCTGTTTTCAATATTGCCAAATACAAAAGGAGAAATCAATGGAGCATAAGTTTACTTTTAAAAATATGCTACTAGGATAAAAAATGAATTTGAAATTCAGAATTTGCCATTCACTCTATCAGATTATTAAAGAAAAAATATTTTCCAAGAGGTATTTTGGAAGTAATACTTTTCATTTTTTATTTTCAGGATGTTTTAAATAATTTTGCTGCTGCTTTTTTTTTTTTTTTAATCACTTTTCTGCATTAAATATTTCAGCTATCATTCTAGATCAAATAAATGTTTTTATTTTTACTTTTGAAATATCAGTAGATCAGTGTCGCTAAACAAGAAATCCCAGAAAGGAAATACATTCTTACTAAAAACTGAAAAAAATCCTGGATCTCTCAATAAAAGTTTAGTTACATATTGGGATCACTTGTATTATCACATATACAAATGTTAATTGATGCAAACGGACAAAATCCATAAACTTGGTTTAGAAATATTTGTAGCAAACAATGCTGATTCTCAAGGTGAATCTCAAGCATTGGAGTCCTATCATTTTTCCTTTTGGACCTCATCCTGCGGCTATGAGACATAAGGTTTGCTTTCCAGAAGAAGATGGAGAATGCTCCAGGGCCATTTAAATCTGTTTAAAAAGACAGACATCAGCTAAACACAGGTGGTGTCTATGCATATACCTTACTTGGGTAGGTAATTGGATAACTGTTGATATCAAATAATGCATTATATGATAGATCTGGTACTTAATAGGTCAAATGGAAATGAGAAAACACTGCTGTATTGTACTCATTAGTTATATTTTTCTAACAGCAAACTTCAAAAAACCAACTGCCATTCTGCGTCTTGCGTTTCTAAAACAACTAAAGTGCACTGTAACCCAAGTTCAACCAGAAGATCAAGTGGACATCCCACACACTACTTTACTGATCTCAAAATAATGCCCTTCCAGATGCTAAACTGCTTTGCATTGCCTTGTGGTCCCCTAGGTCACCAGAATCCCATTTTAATCTCATACATCCCTAATTTAAAACACTGAAAAACTGCCATGTCTGGTTTCTGGCAAACAACAGGGAAAAGAAAGTTCCAACCTCAAGCATTTATTTGGAAAATACTTTGCCAAAGATCCATCTCTGACAGTAGAAGCACTGGAGCTTTCTCTGTTTTTTTTTCCTCAGCAGAGAAATTTTGCTGTGTAGCAGAATTCTGTACTCTGCAGTAAGTCATGGACTGATGTGTTCACTGAGGCTTTATTTATATTGCAATTAAGTTCCTTCTACACTTTGTCTTTGTGAGGGTTCCTCAGTTTGGGGCATTTCACATACACTTACTGCACAATCAAACTACCCAAGAGATAAACACAGGGCAGAGTGGCACACTGATCAGTACTTTCTAGCAGAGTACCATCTTATAAGTTGGGGACTTGTTCCTCCACCTTTCTTTGCTATGACACTGTTGTCTCCTGCTCTTCTGATCAGAGAACAGTCATGAAAAGCTGCAGTCTTTATGGAGGCTTCTCCATAATGTGATGCCCATCTTCAAAAAGGGCCAGAAAGATGATCCTGGTAGCTACAGACCTATCAGTCTCACCTCGGTGCCAGGGAAGGTTATGGAACAGATAATCATGGGAGCCATCATGGACCAACTAAAGGTCAATCAGGGGATCAGTCCCAGTCAGCATGGGTTTATGAATGGTAGATTCTGTGTGACAAAACTGATTTCATTCTATGACAAGGTGACCTGTTGGTGGATGAAGGTTAGGCTGTCGATGTGGTCTACCTGGACTTCAGTAAGGCCTTTGACGCTGTCCCCCACAACATTCTCATGGAGAGACTGTCTGCCCATGGTTTGGATGGGCATACACCCTGCTGGGTGAAACACTGGCTGGATGGCCAGGCCCAAAGAGTTGTGGTCAATGGAATTAAATCCAGTTGGCAGCCAGTCACAAGTGGTGTCCCCCAGGGCTCGGTACTGGGCCACTTGTATTTAACATCTTTATTAATGATCTTGGTGAGGGGATTGAGTGCACCCTCAGTAAATTTGCAGATGACACTAAGTTGGGAGGTAGTGTTGATCTGCCAGAGGGGAGAAAGGTACTACAAAGGGACCTGGATAGGCTGGATAGATGGGCCAAGGTAAACTGTATGAGTTACAATAGGGCCAAGTGTTGGGTCCTGCATTTTGGTCATAACAACCCCAGGGAACCTTACAGGCTTGGGAAGGAATGGCTGGAAAGCTGCCTGACGGAAAGGGACCTTGGTGTACTGGTGGACAGTAGGCTGAATATGAGCCAGCAGTGTGCCCAGGTGGCCAAGAAAGCCGATGGCATCCTGGCTTGTATCAGGAATGGTGTGGTGAGCATGACTAGGGAAGTCATCCTGCCTCTGTACTCAACACTGGTGAGGCTTCACCTTGAGTACTGTGTTCAGTTTTGAGCACCTCGGTACAGAAAGGACATGGAGGTGCTGGAGCAGGTCCAAAGAAGGACAACAAGGCTGGTGAAGGGCTTGGAGAATGTGCCCTATGAGGAGAGACTGAAGGAACTGGGGTTGTTTAGTCTGGGGAAAAGGAGGCTGAGGGGACACCTTATTGCTCTCTTCCAATACCTGAAAGGTGCATACAGTGAAAGCGGGGCTGGTCTCTTCTCAGTGGTCACAGGTGACAGGACGAGGGGAAATGGCCTCAAGTTGTGCCAGAGTAAGTTTAGGTTGGATATCAGGAAAAACTTCTTTACGGAATGGTTGTTAAGCACTGTAATGGGCTCCCAAGGGAGCTGGTTGAGTCACCATCCCTGGATGTGTTCAAAAACCATTTGGATGTGGTGCTCGGAGACATGATTTAGAGGAGGGCTGTTAGAGTTAGGGTCGTGAGGTTAGGTCGTGGTTAGACTTGATGATCTTTAAGGTCTTTTCCAGCCTGAGCAATTCTGATTCTATGATTATCAGCCTAGGATCTTCTTGAACATTTCATACCTTAGGACAGGAGTTGCTTTCCTTCCCTAAAGGTGAATACTAGAAGGTGAATACTTCGATAGATTCCAAACATGCTGGACAAGGTTTGCCAGAGTAGTTTGTTCAGGATACAGGCACTAGTGCAAAATTGGGAGCTTCCAGTATTGTCCACCACCCCATTGCCCTCCAAAGTTTTCCTCCAGAGGGAAATTAGAGTACAGAAACTTTGCGTGGTTAGTAAATTGATACCAGAGCTACTGCCAGAGGAACCATAAGGAGACAAGTTGTCATTATACCCTCACTGCCCCATATCTCCATTTTTATCTTCCCAGATGAGTTGTTCCATTTTCCACTAGTTTTCAAATTCTAGGAGCTCTGTAGACACAGCTTCATACACATCTTTCTGCAGTAGTAGCTTTTTTGATGTAATCAGGACAAGAATAACTGCAGTGATGGTCATGCAGAAAAGCCTACCTCTGTTCTAAGTGCAATTGAAAAATCTAAGTTGAAGTGAATGCTATTCAAACCAACAATAGCTCATGCAAGGCTTGTAAATCAGAGACATTTCATTTCAGCCTCATTTTATGTTATAAAACAAACTAATCCTGGACTGTTCTAGCTGTCTGATCCCTGTAGAGTCAACTTCTGCAGGTGTTTCGTAAACCATTCCCTAAAGATAGGGAAGATCCAACCACTTCTGTCTCTCTTTCAATGTAAATAAGTATGGATATACACTTTACCTTCTTCTTCATATCCCTACTCATTTGCAATGTCTGGAGTTTCCATTAAATATCTCTTCATTTCCATATGAATTATATTATGTGAAATTGAGTGTAGTACTGAAAAATTAAACTGTCACAGAAAAAAAAAAAAAAAAAGACAAAATTGTGAGTGAGGAGAAAAAAAGCAGAACTATAAACTCATAGTCTCTGGTTTCAAATATGGTGGTAAAATGGCAACTCCCTCTCCCCTCCTCAGGATATGAAAGCATTGCTTCCATTTGAGTATTCAGCACATATAGCAATCCAGTTCATGAAACTGAATGGGCAAATTCTGCCCTCACCAAGTCCAACATAAATCTAGGTTTGTGTCCCAGAACGGACTGCTGTGAGTTTGTGCTGGGAAAAGTATGAATAGAGTTTGAACCCCTGCCATAAGAAGCAGTGAAAATCCAAACAGAACAGTCTTAAAATGTCAGAGTTCATTTCTGGTCTTAATAGCTGTGTACAACATCCCTGCTCCTTCGCAAAAGGAGCTGGAAGGTCACTGTCATTTCTGGTCTTGAAGACATGTGTCATTCATTTCCAGCCTCTTCTGATATTTGACAGTGTGGACCTGCCTGGAGCACAACAAGAATAAAGGATGACACAGCTCACTGAGCAAAATTTCATTAACAATTTTCCTCCTACTCAAATAAGAGCTCACCCCTGACCCCAAAATGTAGAGTTTGCTACAGAAGAGGCACTTGTGAGGGCTTCAGTTAGTACAATCCAGTCTTTGACAAAGTCAAAGTCACCCATTCTGCGTTTGGAAGAATGGGTGAATTGATAACAGTCTTTGATAAAAGGCTGAATGATCTTTAAGAGAGAAATGGGCCACTTTGGAAGGCCGTGTTTTTTATTGTCTAGTCTGGTCTGAGTTTGCTGTACCAAGTAAAACCAAAATCACTGATTCTCTATACCACAGCATATCTAAGAGCTATATTTGTGTATTCATATTTCTATGATAATTAATAGTTTACTCCTAATTTGAAAAACAGATTATATATTTCATTTCATTGAAATAAGACATTCCATTAAAAATATAATTGCTAGCTTGCCCAGAATTCTCTGTGTTGCAGTAAGACACCAATAATCTTCCTCTTACTGAAGTATGATCTCTTCAAATGACAGAATTGGTACCTGAATTAGAATGATATAAATCTTGCCTCGTGACAAAAAAAGTTGCTTGGATCAAGCAGATGCTAGATTGACCATGATGTCCAAGATGTCTTCTAATTCAAACACAGCTATGTAGGGCTATATACAGCCAAATGCATTCTGTATCATAGTAACACACTATTTGATAATGGAGGCTTTATGTTCTTACTGAAGGTATATCGTGTAGTTTCATTCAGGTAAGATCACACCTGTTGCCCATAAATATAAAAGCTAGCTCCTGACCTTCACATTCTCACATTTTGGAGAATTTTGGATTTGAACTTTGAGGATTAAACTAGCTTCTAATATAAAATGTCACTAGTTGCACCAGTAATGTCTTCTATTCCACCTGCCCAGACACAAATTGTGATTGTCTAAAACCAATGGTGCTGCAAAGAATTTTGTATCAGTAGGCACTGCTCTTCTGTGCAGAAAAACATGCCTGAAAGAGTGTCCCATCACAGTAACATAAGAATTTCCAGTCTGGTCTGCAAAATTGTTAAGGATTGGGTTTATTACATAGAAAATTTTGGGGCAGGAAGGAGTGATATGAACAAATTGCAGAGACGATGAAAAGCTTAATATTACTCGTATGTTTGATTTAAAATTAAATTAGAATTTAAAGACAGTTGTGATGTGGGAGTGTGGTCATTTTAAGTAAGTAGTGTCTTATGTTGTTTTCATTTATAATGTTCCCAGTAAGTGAGCGGAGGGAGCTGTGACTGATTAATAATCAATATCTGCAAGAACATATATATATATATATTTGACTTTATTTAAGTCAAATATTAATATGAATGAACACGTGAATCTAGAGATTCTGAGACCACTCCCCAAAAAATCAGATATTTGCTTTGTGGGCAGACATTTCTTAAAAAACTCCCTCAACATCTTTCTTACCAATAATTTAAGATTGAAAGAACTACTCCAGCAGCAAGCAATTGAAAGAATCAAATGAGATTTAGTTTTTCTTCTTATTATTATTTCTGAGTATTAGAGAGCAGGGATATTGCTTTAATTTTAAATTTATATCCTTCTAGTGAAGAATATATTAATGCAGGCAGCTGCATCAGAGTCTTCAAGTATGAGATAAGGCTGTATGGGGGAGACCTGTTCATTGTGGGCGACCAGTCTCCCAAATTCAGTTCTCATACTTCATCTTTTAATTTATTCAAAACGCCTTTGCAATTCACACTCTGATTTTATCTTTTATAAATGATATTGGCCCTGCTTATTCCTTTGGTAGTTTTGTACTTGTGCCCTCTATGAGGTACCCAAAAATGATACAACAGTGCATCTTCACATTTTGTCACCTCATTATCACTAACTAGGCTTGTACTTTTGTATATAAACTTAGCTTTATGCGTGCAAAAGTCAAGAACTGAGCAGGTTACACCTCTCTTACTCCTAGTAAATGAGGATTACACAAGTTTTGAACTCCACAGAGACATGCAAGGAACGTAAAAGAACATTTCACACTATGAAATATAGATTTCATAGATTTCTGAAAAGCTACAGAACCATAAAGTTATATCAGATATTTTTTCCTTAAAAGATATTTTAAAGAAATCATCAAACTTTCCAATTTCCCTCCATCCTTAACAGAAAATACGATAGCATTTAAACAAACAAATAAACAAACAAAAAACCCACGAACGTTCAATTATTTTCAGTGAGGTTTTCTTTGAAATTTAAAGAGAGAAAGGGAGTGGCTCTGAACGCAGATAAAACTCTTAACAATTTCCAAGGGAACTGTAGTTGTGTTCTTCAGACTGCTGGTAACTTACTCTTTGTTTCTCACCAGACGGCTCATGAACAACCTCACAGATTTGACAATGGTCTCTGTACAGTTTTACAGATCCATAGCAGCCTGTGACTTTGATATTCATAGCATTAAGTGAGGCTGTTAAATCACAGAGCTGGCTCTTAATTGCATTAGCAACCAAATGAGAGGTCTTTGGAAGAATGACTTAGAAAATACACTGACAATGAATTTGGATCCAGAGCACTCCTATAGGACTCCATGCCTCCCAGGCTGTCTTCTGTACTTACCCTCCTATTTACTGTGTTTTTTAAAGCTTTTTAAACCTGGGAAGAAAATTCAGTCAGAATCATGAAGCAGAAGTAATCACCAATGTTTTTGAATAAGCAAAGGGTACTAAATAAGGTATTAGCCACAGAACACCAGCTACTAAATGCCTGGAGAGTGGCCAGTCTGGCTGGAAATATGTATTCTTTTTTTTCCCTGCTGCCATTTATGTCAGTCTTGAATAGATTCTGTTTCACTATGCAGTGGATTACACTCGGAGCTTATGGATATGAATATGGGTTGCTTGCTTTGCTCTCTCTGATCGTGCTCCAGTGGTATTAACACTTGGGGTCAATCTGGATTATCCCATGTTTAAAAGATGGCAATTAAACACTTCAATTCTTAATTTCTGAGAATTTCTTCTTGCTTATAATAAGAACTAAAGTAATTGCTTGCACAGACCTGCTGTGCCAATATTGTGCTGCAGGTGGTCTGGGTGGTGGTGAGGGAAAAATGAAATAAATTACTCACACAAATATTTCCCTTTGGGTGGGACAGCTGATCTGAATAAGCTGTGAGGAACTTAAGGGATGACTTCATACATCAGAGGTGTTTTCTCCATTTAAGTAACAATGTTGAGATTCATCAATCAAAATTAGGTAATATGTATTCCTAAAATGAAGACTGGAGTCTGAGTTTTACCAATTCTGTTTCAAGAAAGGATATGGTTCCTCATCTCATAAGGGAGAGTGTCCGCACATGCGACTTCCTGGAATACCACCAAGTGAGCGGGAACTTGGGACCCACTTCCAACACAGAAGAAAATCAGAGAGGAAAACAGAAAGCTATTTTTGGCATGCTGAGTTTAGTAGATGAAAAGATGAGATAATCCTATAGGTAAAGGAGATTTTCCTCTGAAATATATCTCTCTGATGTCATGAAGTAGCTGGTGTGAAAACTTTGTCAATATATAGCAGCTTGGATATTTTAGCTCCCTATTTTTAACCTCAGTATGAGAGTGTCAGAACTACATGAAATAACGACACTCTGGGTAAGAAAAAGCATCTCAAACAAGTTTAGAAATTGTTAGGAAAAAAACTTCATTTAAAATATTGCTAAATTCTCTTTCTGCAGGAACTGTTTTGGAACTCAAGTCTAACAGGGAGAGAATAGGTAGCTTCAAGGGCCCTGACAAAGTGAGCAAGGAGCAAATGAAAGGAAGATGTTCATTTAGACACACTAATGTGTGATCTTTTCTGGGGCTGGTGTATGAATTTTGCTCTTGACCACAGTGTTCCTTCTACTTCTGTTAAGGTAAGTTTAAAAAAAAGAGGAGTTTGCATTATAACTGTCTTCTGTGTCTACACTGATGCCAGCATAAATCAATTATTATTTTTTTAAAGATTATTCTATTATTTTCTCTCATGGAAAAAAAATGTATTACTGCATGACCAGATAACAGCTACTTGCCAGTACCAATGATAAATTTAAACTGCTTCCAAAATTCATTTCCCATATTCTCTAACAGTATGCAGGGAACGGGAAGTTACTAAACTTGAAAATATTCCACATAATCGTATTATTCCAGGATGCCAGAATGCACACAAGTACCTTTATCCATGAAGGTGTTAATCAGTGTATGCGCCATCTCATCTGCATCTAAGAAACCCCACAATTAAAAATAGAACTTGTATGCCTGGTCCCCAGCTTACTGCTTTTCAAAGTTCTTATCTGCATACAGTGGGGATGGGAAGGGCCTTTTGAAAGTAAATAATTGAAAAAATTAGAGGGACTTTTGAAAACTGCAGAGCTTCCCTTTAGGACCAGTCCAGGAGCTCTGTCCTTCTGTCAAAGTACAAATTACCCCCATATGGTGATGTCCGTTTGCTCAACTGTAATTTATTCATTATGCAGAGTGCCGAATACCAAATGGTGAAAGCGCAGCAGCAGAACAATGAAACAGGCTTAGGAAGCTAGTAAATGTCCAATCAATGAGAACCTAATGAACTATAACATGTAATACTTTATAAGGCATTCAAATTAAAAGGGGTGGAGGGGGGTGAGGGGGAAGAGAACTGCGACAATGAAATATCAATTTACTTATTCCAATTCTAATAAAATGAAATAAGCATCATCCTCCAAAAATACAGCCATAACTGATATTTGGGGAGGGGAAATCCAGAAGGTAGTATCAAGCAAAAATTCCATTAAGAACATAATTACATACTATTCACCTGTCCATATTTAGTGCAAGTTCTTTGCAACAAGATTCTTCGGCAAGGTAGTGAACAATTTTTTTGAATATCAGTGCTTGGGAAGAGATAGACAATATGCATCTTTAGGATATATGAATTTTATTAAATTCAGCTGAGATCTTTATCAAGAGCTCATAGGTATATTTTATCAAATGCAGCACCTTTACCTTACAAGACCAAGGTAAAAATTTATCTACACATAGCCTTGTTCCCTCTATCCCAAGGACATTGTTTCATTGTAAGTCCCATTCCCGCCTGTGCTTGAAACTCCAGGTCCAATTCTTTAGCAATAGGTATAATTAATAAATAATGTACAAGGTGATCTCAGAAGAGTGGTCTGTCCTTCCTAAGGAGCCAATGTGTAGAAAGAACATCTGGATAGAGCTGTTTTCAGCTGGCAAGGAAATAATTAACTACCTCTCTAGGCAGAGGAGGTGACGACAAAGATCCAGATACCTTGTCTGACAAAGAACTGTGTAGGTTTCACTGTCTTCTGGGCTGCATAGTCAAGAGTCTCAGTCCTTTACTCTTCTTCCAGTGAGACTCCTGTCTTTAAATGAGAAATTTCAATTAACGTGTCTCTGAATGATTGTTTCTCTATTTTTTAAAAGGCTTATACTGGGCTGTTGGCTGATTGGGGTTTTTTTTTGTGGTTTTTTTGTTGTTGTTGTTGTTGTTTTTTGTTTTGGTTTTGTTTTTGGTGTTGTTTTGTTTTGGTTTGTTGGTTTTTTTTTGTAATTTAAGCCCTCTTAATCCATTTTATATTGGCTTCTGTTGCCTTCCTGACAGAAAAGGTGCCAACAAGATGGTTCATTCTCGTCTCAGCCAGCTACACATATTAGCAATTCTCACAGCAGTTGCCAAGTATAGCTGTATGTCCTCCTCTTCAAGAGTGGCTGTAGTTTTCTTTTTCCGCAGCAGTTGACATTAAGTGTCTTCTGTGTTTCCTGCTGCTCCTGTTCACATGTGATAGTAGTTAGTGTCAGCTTCACTATCTTTCCATTTCGTCTTCTATGTGTGCTTCTTTCCTTTTATAGCTTTCTCCATTAAAAAAAGAATAAAATAAGTCTCCCTTTTCATTTATAATTCTGTGCTTACCCCAGGTTAAATTTGATGAAAAGCACTTTAGACTCTGGACTTCTGCATCCTGCTCTGCTGCTAATGCTGTGGCCTTTTGCACCAGTTGTGTGAAGTCTTTAGGTTACGCTGTAGGAGCCTTGTCTGTTTATGAAAGCAGAAACTCGAATGATGTGTGCCTTCAAACACATATGACATAACTGGTCATAAAAGGTTTTGATGCTCTCACTTCCCAGATGGGCAGACAAGCACTATTCTTAATATTCATATGTTTCTTACATGTTTCTTTTCCTACATTAGTACAAAACCAATTGCAAAGGAATCCTCTGAAATTACCAGTTATATGATATGTCTATGTCGGTTCCACAACTGCATATAGACATTAGAGTAGATGACTTCTGGGAACTAGAAGGATCCTCATACGACACAGGACAAATCTCACTTTTCCATCAGTGAAAGGAAGCAATACATACATATGTTTTGCTTTTGTCTGGATAGCTGTTCCAATAGGCAGGCCATCTGAGAAGTGTGCAGCATTATAGGAAATCTGGATTTAAATAGGATGCTTTTTAAAAGAGTGGCTGAGAAGAGCATGTCAGTGAGATTTCAGCAGTTCAAGGAAAAACCTTGAAAACTCTAATGAAGTCTGTCCCGTGTTCATGCAACAGTAAAGACAAAAGGACGTAAAAGCATCAAAGTCTGTTTTTTGTTCTGACTGTAAATAAGTTATTATTCTTTGGATTTTTTTTTTAACATTTCTATGTTATTTGTTGGCTCACAGATATTTCTTTTTCTTTCTCGCACCTCATACTTTGGCATGAGAGCCTCAAAGCAATTACTACCAAGAATACATTAGGAAACCTCACTCAGAAATGCAGGTGAAGTAAAACAAAAATGAAAATGAAAACAGAAAAAGTCAGGAGAGAAAAAAAACAACAACAACAAAAATAATGATACCAACAAACATAACAGAACCTCTTTGTTTCCCAGATTATCATCAGGCTGTCCAGACATGGAGAAGCAGTGAACAGCTATCACAGTGTGGGTAATATAGAGAAGTGCTTCCAGGAACAATGGGAGCAGCCTCCCGTATGCAGAATGGGAGCTGTCAGTGGGAATTAGTGTCCCACAGATCCTCCCCATCTCCCAGTGACGGATCCAGAAGGTGTGCTTGTGGGGTCAGGTGGGAAGGCAAAGCACTGAAGGTTGTAACACATCCAGTATAAAGAGAATATTATCAAATTACATTGTCATCTTTAACAGCCCTGCAGGGACTGCAGTGGAATCTTGGTCCCTTTTTTAATGAATGGAAGTTTTACCCGGAGAAGTAAGAGAGAGATAAATACTTCTAGCTGTTTTATGTATCTCATTTTTTCTTTTCCTCCTCTTTTATTTTTTTTCCTTTAATTTTAAATAATTACCGTTTTAAAGCCAGCCAAGGCACATAGGGTTAAAGATGTAAAATCTCAGCATGGTGCAATAAAGCTGATACTGAAATAGTGTACCCCTACTGTAGGAGGAATCTGCAATCAGGACTTTCAAGCACATGCAAAAAATAACTCTTGGATCAGTCTTCTTGTCTTCCAGTAGACTTGGCAAGAAAGGCAAGCCATATGTGAAGCCAGCCATATATCAGTTATGTGGTCTTAGATATTTGCAATAAAACAAAGGACTTTGCTGTCAGCCCTCCTGATTTCATGAAGCCTTTACAGCTCACAGCAATGTCTCTTTATCAAAACCCACAAAGTTATCCTTAGACATGTGCATTTCTTAGGGAAAATATTCTCTGAAATAGCTATTTATGATTAAATCCATCAGGGAAAGGGGAAGACATGAAAGGACTTAATACAACCAGTTTCAGCCATGCTGAATGCATCTAGGAATAACAAATGAGTGTAAAAACAATTAAAAATAAAATAAGCAAGATTGGAGAAAGGGAAGAGGGTAAAAGAATTCAAATAGACATACACAAAACTGTATGATCGAGAATGAAATCACTGTGACAGTGATGTGGATGCCCTGGTAAATTAAGTGGAACTAAGATTTCACACCAGAATTGCTCCTGGCCATTTATTTAGGCAGTATTAGCCAGCAGTTTCATGCAGGGATCGTGCTAGGAGTGGGTTCAAAGAAAAAATTTTATAAGGGTGTTTTTCCCAGCCAATGTGAAGTGGATGGTCTGCACACAGGGAACAAGAACGATGGCTGAGAATAGTTCAGAGTGAGCCACGAAGCGAGGTCAGGAGCTAATGAAAAGTTAGCCCCCAGACCTGCAAAACCACGGGGATGTGAACAGCCCTGTGCGTGTGATTGCTCACTTATGTGAAGTTCACTGTGTTCTCAAGCTCGGGGTAAGAACTTGTTTGATTTGATGTAGCAGTGAAAGGAATCAGGGGTGGGATTTGAAAAGTGACGTGATTGCAGCAGTGCTTTTCTGAACCAGCTTTACAGAAAAGAATTCGGAGTGTGGATTTCTTGCAAAACTGATAAGGTGTTACTATAGAACTGCAGTAATGACTTTGGCAAACAGTTTGTGCAAATTTCTAGACTATAATAGCAAATGCTGATTTTTAATCAAATATTATTAACTATTGCATAATGAAAAGCAGTAAAATTCCCATAGATGGATTAGCATTTTTCTCTTTGAAAAACCTTTTTTACAGTGCTCCTTTGAGCCGTATCCTAGAAGTATTTGGGCTTTCTAGATCAGATTTTGCAAGGCTCTTGGGTTAACTTTAAGTATGTGATATGTCTAATTGGAATTAGCCGCTTACATTCATGTATATGCCTAAGGATCTTGCCATGTCATTCAGGTTTTCCTTTTTTTTTTTTTCCTACGTTAAAACCCAATCAAACAAAAACCACGGTTAAAATCAACTCCTGTCCCACCTCTTTCTGCTTATTTATTTTAAATTTCACTAAGTTAAATCTTCACAAAATCTTTCTTATCACTTCATGGATTAATTGCCAGTGAAATATTTGCTTTGGAACAAGTATCTCTTACTAATGTCCTGCTCAATGTTATGCTGTTTCTGTGGACTCAGTACATAAAATCTTATGGCTGTTATTCAGGGATATTACACTAGCTATGTTTATGACTTATAACTCTATTCAGGGCAACATACTATATTATACAAATATTTGAAGCTATCACAAGGGAAGCAATACTTTAAAATAATCCTTCACTCAGAAGTTTCACTTGCAGCCCTTTTCAGTTACTTTTTATTATTTCACCACAGGGAAACAGTTTCAATAAATTGTTGTATTAATGATTACATTAAAAAATGAGCCCTGGAACTCCCCACTTTACCCCAGTAAATGTCATTTAACAGTTTTTGTTGTGGAAATATGCAACAGACAAGTCAAGAAGGTTTTCCTTTTCCTTCTTACAGAGGTATGGAAATACTAGTAGATGCTCAGTTCTCCACTACTCAGAACATTATGGGTCAGATCCAAGCAGAGTGGAGAGGTCAGTGCTCCATCATCACAGCTTTATATCACTGTGGGCTTTAGGGCATAATAGCCTGCAAGGATACTTGGTTAAAAGATGGGAAGGAAACCTGAAAAAGGTTAATTATGGCATGCACAACACTTGACAGTTCCTTTTCAATCTGATTCAGCTCGGCTGTGAACGCCACTGTGTCTTCTGCATAAAGATCCTGCTTGCCGCTATGCCACTTGCTGTAACCCCAAGGCTGCTGCGTGGTTTGCCCACAAGGACAGATTCCCAACCCCAAACACTGCATGTTTTCCAAAGGGTGCACCTGCTTTGCTGTGGATTTGGTGCTTAGAGCTTGCTGTCTAAAGCCTTAACACCCAGAAACTTGTTTTGACAGTTTGGGTTATGTTAGTTAGGGAATCCAAGGAGGGAATATCTCTGGAGGGGGCAGGGAGGAGAGGGAAAGAAGCACAAACAAAACAAAAACTTAAGCCTGTGACTAATTGGCTGAAAGGATGTGAGCAATTCGGCTCCACTTAATTGAATGTGGGCTCAAATTAAAAAGAAAGAGTAATTGCCTTCAAAACTCTGCATTGTAGATTGCTGGTGAAAGCCTTAGAAGGTGAAAGCCTTAGAGCACATGTGTCAGTGATGTTGTTGACAGGAACCCAAATATCCTGTTATATGCATCTGCATTCAGAGGACTTCATTCTAGAAGGGATTAGCCTACATTATATTGATGGTTTTATTTACAAGATGAATTTTCATGGAAAATGTATCCTGATTTGGGCTAGACATTTCAGAATGTGACCGTGGCTTCTAACTGCTAGCTGATTTCTAAACATTTCCTGATCAGAAAACCTGAAAATAGTACTTCAGATTTTAACGTAAATCTAAAGAATCTCAGCATTTGGTTACAAATCCACATATTCTTCTTCATTTTTTTCCCCTCAAATTTAGGGAGAACTTCAGCTGAGCAAAAGGATTGTTGTGTTAATCACGAATAACCAAGGAGTAGGGAGTCAAGGAATTCACCTTGAAAGTACAAATTTGAGTTATGAGACCTTTTTGAATAAAAATCATGAATTAACTCGTGGTCTGTACATTGCCATTTATTCTTTACATCAAAGCTGCATCCACAAGTTCTAGCCTCATTGTGCTGTGCACAAAAGCACAGAACAAAAGAAATGTCCTACCTCTCAAAATAATTCTCTGCAAGAGCAACAAAGACCCTTTGTTTGCTATTTAAGCAAGATTGGTGGACATCATCTTTAAGAAGAAGCTCTGAGAATCAACCTTTTCTGTCCTTTTCCAAATATGCATGTGCACATTTTTTGCGAGTCTTCTACAGTGAAAGAGCTCCTAAAGGAAAGAATGGAGCAGAGCAAAAGGAAAATATTACTTTATATTAATAACAAATGGAGTGCACAATGCATTCCACATACAAAGGTTACCCATTTACAGAGATGGAAGCCAAGGGCATTTTAAAACTTAAAGATCCTTTAAATAAACATATTGGTTTAAGTAGGAAGCAAATATTCTTAGCTCAGCAGGTAGTTGGTATCTAAATCACATTCAGACTTCACATAAATACACATGTCAAAGCATTTATCTAGTAATAAAAAAAAACAACTCTTAAGGAATGCAGTTTAGATAGGGAAGTGTCAGGTATTTTGCACATTTCCTATTTCCAGCTCATTAGTTTCAGCTTTTGACAGGGGTGGAGCTGAAAGAGGGGGTCAGAAATCCTGCGGAGGTTTTTCTCTCCTCCCAATTTCACATGAATAAACAGAGGGAGGGAGTCCCCTGCCTGTCTGCCAGGCTCTTATCTATCATATTTAGATGCTAGATGCTGTCAGATACTAGATAGCAATGCCTGTAGGTATTGCCAGTTACTGGGAAATTAAACCTGGAACAGAAGATACTCCTTTCCATTCCCAAACTGACGTTGTGTTATGAGTAGGTTTCAACATCCTTCGAAAAACACTGATGTCCAGACAAAGGTGGCAGTATTATATTTTCATCATTTGCTACTCACACCCCATTTTTTTTTCCCCCATGTTCTCCACAAGTTTCTTACCAGCACTTCATCTCCACCTTTTCTTTTGTCTACATCAGCATGTTCCTCTCAAATCCAGGTTCTCTCACTCCAGTTGTTGTGTGTTTAGTACTACACTGCAGGTTTAATTTGAACTTTCATGAGTATTAGGGATTATCAGAAATACCTTGCTTTCAAAAATAAAATTAAAAGTAAAAAAATGTACCTAGTTTTCCTTTATTTCTCTCAAAAACATTTCAGAAAATGACAATGCTTCTCTAGGGAGCATTACTGTAAGAGGGACTTTGATCTAATTTTTGGAATATGTGTCTATGATCACTAACAACTTCATGGATCATCAGATGCTTCTAGTGCAATATGAAAAGAAAATGACTGGCTTTGATTTTATGGCCAGGTGGAATTTCAGCTTGGTTCCTATCACCTCCCAGACTTGCTTAGATGATTCTGTTCCTAAAGTCTGTATGGATGTCAGGAAGAAGAATTATGACTTGTTTTAAAGCTGTTCCTCTGTTAGGGACACAGGTGAAGTAAATGGCCCATAATGTTTACCAATAATCTTTAGGATAGAACATAAATAAGTATTCACTTTGCATTAACTCGTAAGCTAGAAGCATTAACAAAGGCCACAGCCAGTATAATTCTGGGAGACACAAATCTGAAATTTATTTTGTGGCACCGTCATAAAGGGTGTGCAACTTCCTTCCTGGATTTGAGCAATTACTAAATGCAGTAGAGAAACATAGGATTCAGTGTGCTTCATACAACCAGGTGTTCAGGAGTCTGTCCATTGTGTCTGGAGAGCTATTTCAGAGGTCTGTTTCTAGCAGTAATAGACTCCAAAGTGGGTTTACCCTCAAAGAAGAAAAAACTTGGGTGACGTAAATTTCTCATCAGCCTGCTGCTGATCAGTCATACAAGATCCAAGATAAAAAAAAGAAGTAAAAGGAAAAAAAACAAACTTTTACTCAGCATATTAAATGAAGACAAAACATTAAAGCAAAACAAAAAAAGATAGATATGTTGCTTTCCTTGCTCTGAGTTTCTAACTGTCCTGCTCAGATTGTGAAGCTAATAAAGGAGTAAGTGAACCAAACATGAAGAACATTTGGTTTAAAACCTATCAGATGGCAGATGGGCCATGTCTCATAGGTGTCGTGGAGACAGTTCAGTGGAGAAGATGCCGACCTAACGGTGGTAGGAATATACTCCTGCCACTGTTGATCATTTTTCACGGATTCGCAGTTTGTTGTTTGATATGCAACTCCAAAATTCATTGTTTTTCTCTTTTTTTTTTTTTTTTTTTTCCCTGTCAGCCAATAAAGTGAAGCCATAGCATCAGTGTTGTTTGAAAACATATTTATGTTTGTTTCCCCTATAAAAAGAGATAATAATGTTATGTTCCAATAATATTAAGTTGCAATGTTATTTGCAAGATTGCAGAGCTTTTAATTTTCTGATTATTTCCACAGTGGGAGTTTCGGCTCAATTTCTACTAAGACATTTCTATCTGTTTCGGTTATTTTTTTATTACAGCTAGAAGCAACAATAATTGCCTTTAGTGTATGAAAACATGACTGAGGAGACAATTGTCATCCCTAAAGACTAAAATCATCAGCATACATTTTTGATGTAAAATTTTTGTAAATTAATTGCAAGGTCCTATAAATATTATATTTACTAAAATTGTGTTCTCTGCTGTCTTCAAAGAAATTATCTTTTTCTTCTGCTTTTTCTTTTTCTTTTTTTTTTTTTTTAACTATGTTTCGCATGCAATACGTTTCCTGAGGCAGAAAACAAAAACATGGAACAAAATATTAGCCCTTTACTTTTGTAGTTTTACATTCTACTATTTCTCTTTTTGAACTCCAGGGTTTCTTTCTAATATAGAGAAAAAGATCAGTAACACTGTCATTAATCATGACCAATTTTCAGTTTTTCACTGTTCAGTTGATCAAAAAATTGAATATCCATCCCAAATAATAAGGCAGTATTCTTGCATATGATTTTCTCACAGATCAAGAAAATAAATTCAAAATGTCAAACGTTTTGTAGAATATCTTTTTCCACAGTTCCTATTCAGAAACAATAAAATGAAATCTTTTAGATGCCTCATAATGAAAGTTCCCCCACCCAGTTATATCTTGGGAGAAATTATCTATCACGACTTGTAAAGGAATTATCGTCTGCAACCCCCCATAGAGGAACCTGACAGACTGTCAAAGACCTGGAACTACAGTTGTCAAAAGTCCCTGAGATAACTTGGGTAGATGCCAAGATTAATAAGCCTAATTAAAATTACACTACTTTATATCCATTTTTTCCTTGTAGAATAATAAACCACAGCCAGCCTAGATTTTGCTTTTTAAAAAACTATTTTTTTACCTGTCCGTGTTAACATCTCTCCAGTTGCATTATCTCTCAGTGTGGTGTGCCCTGTGTAACCCAGATGTATAGATGTTTCACATGATTTATGAGTAGATGGCAAAGCTCTCAAGACAAACAGATCATGTCCTTTCCAAATAGCTGCGTTTGACTGCAGGAGCTACAAAGTATTTTGGATAAATGTGCTCAGCAGGCTTTTCTTTGAAGGAGACAAGCAGTGTAACAGCAAATATCAAGAACAGTGATTAGCACCAATAGATTGTTTAGCAGATTTACTCCAGTCATAATGGTAGCACGTAAACTTGAGGAGGCAGTGCGTTGAACTTACATTAACTCTAGCAAATTTGCTCTTAGAAAAGCAGTGGAAAACCTAGGGAAGATGCATACCAATAAAGCATGCTTTCATAAGAAAATCTTCTCTCCAAGGAAGACTGGGGACAAGATTATCCAGCAAACCAGGACAAAATTCAGCAGACAAGAGGAACTTCTTCAGAAATTCTTAGCCTGGGGTTACTGTCTAAGAATTAATTTTTATTTTTATTTTTTTTTTCGTTAAGACAGATATCAGGTCACTTTTTGAGACCAATCACAGCTGCAGCTATATCTGGAGTAGGACCTTGCTTTGGTTCATCGTGATTGCTATACATGAAGTACAGCAGGATACAGACAGATATATCAAACTGCCCTTGTTTTCAGCCAGGTACTAGATGTGCAACTTCCTAATGTAAAGGAAAAAAAAAAAAACAAAACAAAACTATGTCTGTACTTTTTAAGACTGAATTCATCTCCAAGTAATACAAATGAGAAATGATGCTCTTCCCCACAATAACATTGCAATCAAGCTCAAAATCAACATGATTTACAAACTCTGTAGGGTTAACCAATTATTTGCTGGTCAGCCAATAACAATGACTTTTATCATCTTTTTTTTTTCATGTTTTTTTATCATCTTTTTTATCATCTAAAATCATCTTTTTCTTCAGAAAAGTATCACTGCACACAACTTGGAGAATCTCACAGCACTGGTTTCAAACCATTCCCACTAAACAAGACACTGCACTTCTCTGCCGATAGATACTACATAGTATTTTAGCCCAAGAAATTTATGTCAGGATCTATAAAAATGACTGGGAACATACAGAATAATTGAATCCTAAATGATTTTGTATAATGTGTCTGCATTTATATTTCAGCATTTAAATGTGTTTCAATACTTTGGTGTGTGAAAGGGTTAAACAGTAACAGATTTCCTGTGCTAAACAGCTTAATGAAAAACATTCAGGGTGCTTTTTTAGAACAACAGACTCATACTGCAAAATGATAATCTTTGGTATGTCCTTTTTTTCTTTTTCACAAGTAACAATATAGGCAAGACAGACTTTGCTATAATTCTTCCTAATTGCTCTAATGCATTTCATTTTATTTTAGTGTTTTCAGTTTATAAAAACAGTTAGCATCAGTTTGTTTCCAGTTTTAATGGAGATAAACTCCTTCTTTTCCCCCTGAAAAAATTCACAATATGGTTGGAAATGTCAGCAATAATTAGACAAAATGCTTGTGAAACATAAAATAAAAACAATACATCTTTTTATAATGGAATCAGTTTGTCTGATTATCTCAAACAATGTACATTTCCAACTGCCCAGGAGGGTCATTAGAGCTTATGAAAATCAAAGTCTGCTTTTTCTGCTTCAGACATCACGGACAACAATATCGTCTCCAGGATCATTACAAATATATGTTAGACTTTCTTGAACTACAGTGAACCTGAAGCATGAAATGCATTTAAAGATAAAAACATCAGGGGAAAAAAAAAGAAAAAAAGAAAAAAAAAAGGAAAAAAAAGAAAACAAATAAATCCACTTTGTGTTATTAACTAAATAAGTGTTACATAGAAATTATAGTTGGATGCATAACCTCGCTGAATACGGTACTCAAGGGACCTTGGTTCTATTCTGTCATCAGTCACAGATTTCCAGTATAACCTCAGAAAAGTCATTTCCTACCCTATGCACAATGAGGGCTATTTGTCCCTTAAAGAGATGGTTGTGACAGTGTTCCCTTCTGAGTTCCTGTCTAGGTGTGAAGTCTAATTCAAGAAGTTTCTGTTATTCCTTTGAGATACACTCAGAGAATAGACAAGAGTATCACTTCTACCTTTTTTCCCATTTGTAGAAATGGGGCTAATATTCCCCTGCTCTCACTGGAGAGTTTATGGATACAATCCATTAGTGTGTGAGAGGCATTCAGATACCATGATGACAAGGGCCATTTAGCAAGTAAATATCTGGATGGAGTAGGAGGAATTCAGCTGCTGTTACCATGTTACATTACAAATAGTTTAGGACAAAAGACAAACAGGGGAAGTCTGATAAGTTTATCGTATGATCAGCTATAGTCATACAACAGTTCTGCACTCGAGGAACCTGGAAAGCGGTTTCAAAAATGAAGTTTCCATCTGTTTAGTTTTTTTACCTATAAGTGTTGCAATATGCCTACTCTGCCCAATAGTTTAAGCACTTTTCTCCTGCATATACATACTGGGTTTTCAGTCTTCAATTGTATCTTTCAGATTCAGCAGCAGCGTCACCCAGCAAGATGGAATTCTAGGGATGCTGCTGCTTTGTTTTGGATGGGATCCTACTGTATCAGCTGCCAAAGTGCCCAAGGAAAAATTGAAACTTACAGCAAAATTATAGTGACATGAAGAAATTTCATTAAAAGTGACATGTTCTAAACCTTTTAGAAATACAAAAATCTGTTGAAGATCCTAAGATGTGTGTGGAAAATGTGGGTAAGAAAAGAAAATGCATTACTGAACTAATCTTCTAAAACCAAAGCAGGTATTTCTGTGCTATGGTATTGCTACACATATGATCTTGTTAATACAAGCAATTGCTTACCAGTAATGAAAAATCTCTGTTGGTTGCAATGTTCAAGCACAAATTAAACAAGTTGATAAAAACTATTTTTAAAGCACGTGAAGAAATTAATACATGAAATCATTCTGCTACTTCAAATTCACAACAAAGCGACTTCTCTCAGCCAAGCCGTCAGTGCAATGTACAGAAGCCTCTTTTCAGAGATGGTTAAGGAAACATACTTTCCACAGATCTCCACGTATTTCAAGCCTACAAAGGGCACAACTCATCCTATCAGGGTAGGTTTATTTGGAGGAGGAGGACAAAGACCCCTGCTCACACTGTCTCCCATGGCATGAGAAATGAGAGAAGATACCCCACATCCCAGTAGCAATAGAAGTAGATATGCTCCACTGTAAAATCCTATGAGCTTCATTATCAGTTTCAGACAAGGGTTCTGTTTTTAATTAGCAGAAACCAAACCAAGGAAGCAGTATCAACATATTTGGTTTTCTTTTGTGTGTTTTGCTCTCCAACAGTTGTTGAACACTTCATTTTTGTCCAGTAATTCCTCAGCTAGCAACACAGCTCAGTGAGGGTCACAGGCCCAAAATGTATTCCACCTCTATGCTCACCTGTCTCGTAAGCAGGGAAATTTAAATTCATTGCCAAAATAAGCAGAGATGTTGCAGATAGAAACAACAGAGGAATAACACTTATCTCTCTTGTGCCTTTTACAACGTAACACAGCAGAGAAAGTAAAGCCCAGGGAAAAACAAATTAGAGTGACCCCAATGTTCTGAAGACAATATTTTCAAGCTTCATCATTGAAATAAAGATTTGAGAAATCACCAATCAACAGCTCAAATCCACCAGAACACAAAGTCAAGTTTGGACCCACATGCAGATTCTCGTATGAGGCTTTCACATGGTAAACAGCCGATGTTTGAAAAGGCACACAGTAGAAATTGTTGGAAGAAATATTAGCTGGGAGGGCAGGTCCAATCTCTTAGCTCACCAAGGCAGACTAAAAAACATGAGCAAATGACACAGATGAATTTTCACCTTGTGTACTGGTACCACAGCAGAAAGGATGTAATGCAATCTCCTGAGAAATCCATTGCCCTCACGGCACTGTGTGAAACCTCTGATGATGTCAGGACTTGGTCATAACTCCATGTTCTCTGCCAGATCCATAAGCATGCTTCAAGTATGTTATTCTTTTAGAGGGTGGCCTCGAAGAGTTCAGCCTTAGGATTTTCCCATTAGCCTCATTTTTCCATGTTCTGTTTCATTTCTGGTATTTTCCCACTTATGTCATTTGCTTGCTGAAGCTGCTCCATTCATAGAGTTCAATAAATGGTGTTTGCCATCAGAACAATTTGATTCTAGTTCTAATTATAGCAACAAGCTGCTTTCTTCAAACATAATATGGGTGTTTCATTATTTTGAATTGTTATCTTCCATATTAATTACAGAAACAGTTGATCTTTTCTGAGAAGCCAGCAGCTGCAAATTCCCCCCTTTTTAAATGTCTCATTTTAATAGGTGAAACATCAGGTAAAAATTAAATCAGATTGTATTATAATTCTCCAGAAGAAGATATGTAAGTTTCAACACATTGCCTCCAGATTCCATAGGGTTACACTATTCAGGTGTATTCAACCGTATAGCTTAGTATAGATCATAGCAAGCTGCATTCCACACAGCTCAGTTGCAGACACAATGCCCCTAAATAAATCACACAGCAATGGCAACATTACTAATGAGACTATCAGAATCAAAGGAAGCAGGGTGATGCATCTGAGAAGAGCCTACATCATTATTCTGCATGATTTGTTTATGGTATTGGTGAGCTGTGTTTCTCCCCCCTCCTTTCCTAGTCCATCTGGATTAAAAATGAGAACTAGAAGAACTAAAGTCCTGGAATAGCCTGTACACAGCAGTCCTGCAATCATAAGGAGGGGTGGTCTGGTGCTTGTTGCAAGGCATTTGACTACACAAACTCACTTATCATCTGTGCTCTGCAGCAGTTCAAGAGCTGAACTTGTGACAGTTTTCTTCTGTCACGTATTTGTAGCTACTGATCTTCATGATCCCTGAAAGAAGTATAACTCAGTTACTGAGCCTGCTGACATTCATGTCATACTTTTTCCATCCTTACTCAAAGCAGTGATAGAAATTTATTCCTATTTTGTGAAGTACACAGTAGTGAATTTCCAGTAGTAGTGTTTTTTTCTCCACATTAGAACTCCACATTTCTGAAAGGGAAAATTAATGTTGAAGATGAGAATATGCTACCAGCAATAGCTTAGCATTTCTATAGTATATAAAACTTCTTCAGATAAAATATGAGAGTTGTATTTAAACAAAGAAGAAACAAACAAAGAAACACAGAACAGTTTTCTAAAGATTGTAAGTTGCACAACACTGAGACTCTCCTTGGACATAAATTGCTGACAGCATGTCAAATCCTTTCCACAACTGGGATACATTTACATTGTTTTAAACATGGAGTTACTTCTTTGCTGTTTAGGATTTGGCCAAATACAAACATGCTTGGAAGACAGAAACTCAACTTCTCAAATAATTTATTGATTGCAGATAGAAACATTTCTTTTCTTAAATTGTGCAAATAAAAGCTAGATAACACTGAGATATATTTGAATGGGAGCTTTCAAAACCTCTGCATTGATCACACCTGACAAACAAGATAGGAAAAAATAAAAAAGAATATTTTTTAAAAAGTAAAAGAAGAAAAAGAAGAGTTCAAAAGAAGACTGATAACAGCACAAAACATAAACAACACAGAAAAAAACCACAGCAACACACCCCAAACCTAGAGCTTAACCAATCAATTCAATGTTCTCCCCCAGGAACAAACTAAGCAAAGAATATAAATCAAGAATTTATAATAAAAGGCTAATGATTTTTCTTTTTCTTTTTTTAATCAATGGTACTCCTAAACATACTTCAAACAATAAAGTAAGACTTTGCAGTGATGAGTAGTTCAAAACAATTCTTCAACCAGATGGTTACAACTGTGGTTTTCTGTACTCCCCTTTCATTTTCCCTTTCTTACATGTCCCTCCCACTTTGCATCATACCAATTAATATCTTTCCTTCCCTAACAGCTCTCTGGATAATTCACAGAGGCATTTGTCTGTGTGGCCTAGCATTAAACAGAAACTATTAAACAGTCAACTCCTATCTCTTCTATAGAATTAATGTCATGTTAACTCATAGAATGCCTTGCTGTTTAATCACACATGAATGAGGTATTTTAAAGAAGTTGTAAGGCATTTCACCCACACCCTAAGAACATTCCCCTGATTTAAACCAGGATGCACTGAGCCTCTTTTATATACAATATAGGAACACTTCTTTTAATTACTATTTTTTTGCCTTACAAATCCAAGTAGAAATAACAAGGAAAATATAATGCTCTTTAAAACAGAAAAATTAAGTTGAGTTTTTGTGCAATTTGATGCCTTCCCAGCATGTTAGGATTTACTATTAAAACTCACATGAAAGTAACCCAAAGGAAAGTTTTCTGGAAGAAGTATGAGGGAATCAAACTGTTTCTTTGATGCTTATATACATATTCTGGAGTGATTTAATATCGAATCCTATCACTTCCATGAGAACTATTTGGTTTTATTCATGGAAGTGTAAGCACCTGAGCACTCATCTCTATAAGTAATAATATTCAGAGTTTCATTGTATTCTATTATGTTACGACTAACAGCTTCCAAACCCGTACTAAAGCAGCTTGATGCATTATCAGCATTTTGATGCAAGAGCTCATTATCTGTGGTCTTACTACTGATGCATCTTCAGCCATGACTCAGAATGACAGTGCTGGGGCCCATGTGACTAGATCCCCTTTCATCTCCCGGGCTCCATTTCTTTACATAACACAGAGGTGCCATCACAAATGTACCTTTCGGCATTTCCCTGTTAGCCAGAATCAACCAGCTAACTGATAGGTGTGCTCTGTCTCCTAGAAGGTCTAGATGTTCAGATGTGGTTGCATCCATGCTCAGAAACAAGGTGCTTAATCATGGCAAAGTACAGGAAAATTATGATTCTTTTGTGGTCTGATCACATTTTCAAAAGCCTTGAGAATCTATGAGACATGGCACTTGTGCAAGAATCCATGCTTTAATCCTATTTTGTCTTCTATTTTCTATCACAGGGTACCGCTCCCTTCTGTAGTGTTTACAAACTTCTACTTGCTTGTAGGCAATTGAATGAATAAATTTGCTGCATGCAGAAGAATACAATTTACTCTTTGTGGGCTACACTGCTTTTCCAGAGATTATTTCTTATATCATGCTAAAGTGTTTCTCACCTCACTTCCCCACACATAGCCAACATCTGTGTGTCCCATGGCAGTGTGCAGAGAAGATAGGCGTCAGGGATGCAGGGATGCCAGGGAGAAAAGTTCCCTACACCTCACTCAGTCAAGTTTGGTCTAACACTGTGAGTATGGTACAAGACCATCAGGGCATTTTCCATCCTGCTGCTTTAAGGAGAAGAAAATCTTGTTCTTTGCATGTGAGTAATTATGATAAATCGAGAATTCAAGAAATAAACATCCAGATGATCTGCAGAACTAGAAGATACTAACTTCCAGTTGGCAACTAACTTTGTGAACTCTACAGCTTTCATTAATTCATTATTAAGTCTTTCTTGTGACAAAAAATAATACTGTTATTCCATGTACGGAAACAGCAGCTTGACTGGTACCAATGAGCCCAAATAAGAATGAGTCCTTTTTTTTTTCATTCAGCTTTTCGTAGAATCATAGAATGGCTTAGTCTGGAAGGGGCATTAAAGCTCATCCAGTTCCAACCCCCTGCCATGGGCTGGCTGACCCCCATCAGATCAGGGTCCAGGGCCCCATCCCACCCAGCCTTGAATGCTTTCTGGGGTGGGGCACCTGCAGCTTCTCTGGGAAGCTTGTCGCAGCACCTCACCATCCTCTGAGTAAATAATTTTTTTGTAACATCTATCCTAAATTTGCACTATTTTAGTTTAGAGCCATTCCCCCTTGTTCTATCACTATTAGACAATATTTCAGTGCTGAACATATTAATTACCTACCCCCAGAAATTTTTGAACTGCAGCAGTCAGGCTGGAACGAAGCAGTCACAACAGCAGCACATTTAGTCCCATGGAGGAAAGATTCCAGCTCCCAGAGGCCAGACTTCATGTGTGTAGAGAGCACCAAGAAGTGCTGCAGAGAGCACCAAGAGCCAACAGGAACCATGGTGCCTTTTAATCTTGGTAATAAATGAGCAAATGCGGCAAAGTAGAATTTATCTATCTATCTGTTAGCCCTGACAGTTGTTAAAACCACGTAACTGTCTGTAATGTATATAGAATCATTGACATCAGATGTGTTTATATTTAGGTTAAACAACTATATTGTTTTTATGAGAGAAAACTGTTTCTGGAAACAAAAGGCCAAATTGCTTTTTCTTGCTCAGAACAATGATGCAATTCTGCCAGTACCAACATTTTTTATTACAGAATCAGCTAACTGAAAACACAAGACTCTTTAACAACATGTATCTTACAAAGCACTCCAGTGCATGCTGATGCTGTTTTGCTTTGTTTGCCAGTCAAGATGGGTAAAAGCAATTTGTATTTTGCATTTTGCTCATTATTTCACTTTTCCTGTGCATGGTTCCCCTTGCTTTCCTTTCTTTTTCACGAAGGCAAGCTCCATTTCTTCTGAATTTTTCACTATCAATACTAGTTTGATGAAATCAGGGTCAGCTGAAGGAAGGAAGGCAAATCCTTCCAGGATGAGGAAGAAAAAGGAAGAAAGGAGAAGAGAATTGAGATGGAAAATACATTCTTGTCAAAAGAAATAAGCAAGGCTTCCCAAAATTTGGAGGTTATGCAGTCACAGTTTCCACAGCAAACATATTCTGAACAGTGTCTTGGACCATCCCATTAAAGATTTTCAAATATACAGCTCTGGGACCGTTTGCAAGAGGGCTGCATATTTGAAATTTGTTTCAATGCTAGTGTCATGGCAAGCATAATCAATTCAGATATACCAAAACTGAGACTGTAAAACAGAAACCTTGCCATTTGCCATTTAGAAGCAGTTTAAAACAAAGTCTTCAACTTTTCACTGTACCTGGCAGGTTAGAGATTCACTAGATGTGGAGAAGATGCAGCACACTGAGATCATAGACTAATGTTATAGCTAGATTTAAACTATGTCTCATTGTCATTGAGATATTAATCATTGAAGTGAAAAAAAAACCCTGACTTTTGCCAGTGCAAAAATTAAGCTCTCGTGCTTGCCTCAGTAATGAAATATACATCTCTTGTTGTCCTTACCTTTGAACTGCAGATAACTGTACAGCAGTGTTACAGGACAGAGATACACTTGTGAAATATTCACGAGCTGATGTCTTTGCAACCCCATGGGACCTGTGAAGAGCTCTTTTTTCCCCCACATCTCTCTCTCAGACTTTAAATAATGAGGAGCAGAAAAAGTATGAGACAACATGTCTGTGTGTCTCCTTTGAAATCTTTTCTTACATTACCTTGTTATCTGTGCTCAAGAGCAGCAGGTATTCCAGTGGTTCAGAGTGTATCCACAGCAAAAACACCCAGCAAAATAGACTACCAGTCAACACAGCTTTCAGTTACTGGTCCAGTCAACAAAACACAAAACTGATACATAGAGGAGTGCTAACACAGCTGAGGCTGGAGGGGAGTAAAGGCAGAATTTTTGCCAAGCCGTGAATTAGGAAAATATATATTATTCATCCTGGAAAACAACTTAATGCACTGTTTCCTAATCTGTGCTCAGAAAATGCTTTCATATAGAAAGCTATTAAACTTCTGTATGTTTTTAGCATTACAGTGTGGATCAAAGCCTGACCACCCCAGGCAGATGAGAGCGTCTGACCCCTCCACCACTCAGGAGGATTTGGATCATTGTTTTCAGTTTAGCCCATAGTGGTGACTGCTTGAGAAATCCATCTAGACCTGAATTTGGAGTTTTTCCTGTTACAATACTGTGCAGTGGGAAAGACTAACCTGAACTTACTATGAGTGGAATTCCACTTGTTTCTACCACTCTGAGTCAGTCTGGAGAATGGACAAGAATTAAATCAGACCAGATTTTTCTGGGGAATTCACCCTGTCATCAAGGCAAATACAGCCCTTTTTTGAGGAGGCATCACATTTTAAATTTCAAGTACTGTAAGTCTTCTAACCATCTTTTTTTATTCCTCCTGCAATTCTAAGATGCTTGTCTAACAGGTATTTTCCCACACCAGTCTTAAAAACCCTTATTCCATTTCTTTTTTTATTTCAACAGACTAATTGTCATTGCAACACAGGTGACAGTAAATCAAATCAATTTGAAATGTGGGTATGACTCATTCTCAGACGATATATGATTTGTTTGCATTGCATTATCTTGGAAACCCATAGCCAGTGTGCACTAACTACATGTCTGCACATGGCAAGAAGATAAACACTCTTAGCCAGTAATATAAAATCTAAATAAAATTACAATAAGGTTTGTATACTAGGATAGCTTTGTAACACCCTTGGGGCATCACTCTTATCATTAGAATTATTTGCATTAGAGCAGTGTCCAAAGATCCTGCTTAAGATCAGATTCAAGTTGTGCTAGGCTCCTGGAAAACATGGGAAGAAACAAAAATTCTGAATGTTAAATAGATAATTACATGCAAAGTGTGGGAGAAAGAAAGGATGGCTAACATTATTTTGTAGAGAACCGAGGTGTGGAGATTACATTTTTGCTATGTTCTGAGCATAGGCGCAAAGCAATGCTCAAGTACAAGTCTGATTTGCATGCACTTTGCACACCGTACCATGTGTAGTTTACAGTATTTTGTGGAAATACTGATAACAGTGAGAGAGAAAGCTTGAGCCTTCCATCTCCAGCCACACACATGGGCAGCTGGAAACATGGGTGGTTAGGCTTCCCGCCTGAGGCAATAGCCATGCATCCTGTCATGCTGTCCTCTGACACTATCTCGGCGCTGATTAGACACGCCTGCCTGAGTTGTTCCCATAAAGGCTTAGAGCCCTGTAACGCAGGATAGATGGGCAGGAGAGTTACAGGAATGTCAAGACCAGAGTCACATACCTGAATGGATGCCCAGACAATATGAGTGCGCTTTTTGTTTTTGTTTTTTTCTTTTTCCTCTCTTGGGCAGACCACATGTTTTCTGTAAAGTCTTAAGAAAATCCAAGTGGAGTTAAGAATTAGTCACCTCACTCCAATTTGGCATTCACAAATTCACCATTCCTCTGTAAAGTAAGATCTTCTGGAATTACACCAGCAACTTCTTCAAGAAACAGGATGAGTGGTCTTTCAGTGGTGGAAGATCTGCTGAACTCAAAGGAAGCTGCATTTAGAGTAACATTTCAATGTGCATGCTCACAAGATTTTATGATTACACAAACAGCCAGCACAATGCTGGGCTGACGAAAGAGGGGGTGGATGTTTAGACGCTGCTGTTTCATTTCACGTTGGCAGGGATATGGAAATTATGAAGTGATAAGGAGAGATGTAAGAGGGAGGAGAAGGCATGAGTGATTGATTATGTGCTTAATTAAGCAATGTTGGCCACATCAAGTTGTAGTGAAGTCTCTGTACCTCTGTAGCATGCTTTTAGTCCCAGGCAATAAATTGGCTACCTGCCTATGAATGGACAGTGAGGGGGAGATACTTACAAAGGTAGAAGTGTTGACTATCCAGAAGAGCTGGATGGTTACTTACTATTTTTCGTCTTTAAAGATTGTATATTATCAGTTAACATCATGATCTCACCAAGTGGTCCAGTAACCCACAGAAGTAATTCTACTTATGTTATTGAGATAAAAGGCAGGAGCAAGGCTTTCAGACTTAGGCCTCAAACAAAAACTCTAACATTCAAGGATAGCAAGCTTTCCCTCCTGTTTAAGCTGCTTTAATAAAAATGCAAATATTGCTTTCTTAACCACAATAGGAACTCTAGTCATTATTTTTCAATACTAATGTTAGTGTTTTCCTATAACTTCCGTTGTGCTGTAATTCTAGAGGTCCATGTCTAATCCCATATGTAATGTGTTTATTAGATGTAATATTTTATCTCTTGGATACAGTTTCTGACACTATCATTTTGTTCTTATTTCAATAAAACTTATTTCCTTCCTTCTCACACTGACAGGATGCACTGAATTTCTTTATCACAGAAGAAAGTTAGAAAGGTTCTCCCATAAAAGACAAAAATGGACTGCACATAGTGTGGCTTAATTTAATTTATCTCATAAAATCCAGACCAAATAAAGTAACTTTATAATATTAGATATAGCCAGAATTGAGCTAGGATTCTTTTGTTGTTGTTGTTTGTTTTTAATATATGGTTATCTAGTCCCAGTAAATCTGTAGCTCATTGGCTTCACCGCCTGTATCCTTGTGAACACAGAATGAAACAGTACCAAATGCTCATGCAATTTCTGATTTTCTTTGGGAATTCACTATCTGTGTGCTTTAATCAAGTGATAATATGTAGGAACCATTCCAGCTTTCAGCTGACAAAAGCACAATATTAGTTGTTTGATGAGAACTCCTCTATGGATACAAATTCCACATGGATTTTCCCAGGCTTTGTAAATTTATTAAAAAATAATATATTCTATACACAATTAGAACATGAATGTTAAAAGAGTAAGTAAAGTAATTTGTTGGGAATGGGAAATCATCTAGAAAATAAAGACATTTTCATATAATTTTAGCTGTCACATAATAATTTGCAAAACACAGAAGGCATTTGAAACCTTTGGTATCCAGATCCAGATTCCCACTAGAAAAGTATTCCTTTCAGACTACCTTCTGGATTAAAGGCCTTCTTTATCTCCTTTATCATATCGGTAGTGTTTCGCTAAATGGACAGTCAGAAGCTGCTGTTGAATAGGGAAGCTGGAAGACGCTCACCTTATTTCATATTCATTTTCCACACTTTGTCAACAACTGCACAGCTCACCACTGAAGCTGCATTTCATGCGATGCATCCAAAGGTTACAACTTATAGGTCAGAGATGGGAATTTTCACTTTGCAATCACTGGGCAGCTGAGACTCCATACATTACTGTGGTGACAGGTATAGTACGCAGTGATGAACCTTCTGTCAGTCAGGCAGAGGTCACATTGGTATCAGTTACTAGCATACCTCTCTCCTAGCTTAAAAAAAAAAAAAAAAAAAAAAAAAAAAAAGGAAAATTAAATAAGTCTATTTTTTTTCTTCTTGTGGAAAATGGAAACAGAGTTGATGTTCACTAATGTCAAGTGGCTGGAGATTTAGGGCCCCTGAGCTCAGGAGGTCTCCTTTAGCTGTGCTGGCAGTACTTTCTGCACCAACATAAATTGCTGCCTGAACTGAGACGCACAAAAGCTATTTGAGAAGCAACTACGACAGCCACATAAACATGTACTGTACAGGAAACAATGAACTCCAACTCAATACTGGAGAATCCAAAATAAGAACACATCAACCTCCCAGTCATAGCTTTCTTTTTCTTTTCTTGTTTTGTTTTTTGTTTGTTTGTTAGTTTTTCCATATTTAGCATCACTTACATATAAACAGTTAAAAATTATTACCTTAGCAGACAGACAGATTTTTAGTTTTGATAATGAGATGGCTGAATCTCACATTGAAGAGGAAGCTGTAATACCAATAAAAGGAAGGGAATAAGTGCTTAAGATTTACCTTCAACTCTGTAATTTTAATGCTTTCATGAAGAGATCAGAATACAAAATCTATCATCATTAATTATATCTTGTTATACCATCCTTGTGTTCTTTGCCAAATAAATGCCATGACACATCAGATAACAACAGAATATTTACATTACAAAGGTTAAAGGATCATGCTATCTGTAGCCAGCTCAAAGTATTTTGGTCAACCACAATAAAAACTTGTCTCAAGGTCCCCAGAAGTTAATGTGATCACTGCTCTTCACAGAAAGTTTATGAATAAGGCCCTCGAAGAATCTTTCTAAGTTAAGTTCCTGCATTTTCCTACTTGTGGTACTTAAACATCCACAAGCAAATACAAGATAGTTTGGATGACATTTTTTTTTGTGTCAAAAAGGAGTCCTTCGTCCCCTCAGGAAAAAAAAAAATAAATAAATTAAAAAATAAAAAAATAAAAAAGCAAAAAAAAAAAAAATCCTAGCATAAAGCAGAGTTTATACACATGGAATAAATTGATTTTGCCAAGGCTAAATTTGTCTAGTGGAGCCTATACTTGAGATCATTCAAGTGCTCTCTTGAGTTATCTCATTGTAGCAGAGTTTGCAGGACAGGGCCTTGAATTTGTTTCTGCCATACAAAGTTGATATATAAGAAGACAGGATTTAATTGAAACATCTTGAAAGAGTCTTCAATAATTCTTCAATAAACTTTTTATGAAAGAAGAATCATAGGATATAAGAAGACTTTAGTAGAGATCTTGATATAAAATGCAACTATAGTTTGAAATAAATGTGACTAAAATCTACAATAAATATTTTTCCATTCTTCGTAAGGGAAGATTTTTGAGGGGGAAGGCTTTGATCACTAAACAAATTTTTAATTTATATTGCATATTGTACTTCAGAAATAGTAATCGTATCATGGATTTGATGCAGACATGCCAGAAGTTTATTCAAAGTCTTTTGATGATGAAAACCTTGACCTTACAGAGGATCAGCTTTGTTGGAGTGCCATTCCCAAGGAAATTAAAGAAAATTCTTGGTCAAATAACCTTGTGCATTGCAACAACAACTGTCTGGGGTTGTTAGACTTTTCTTTATGTACACATCTTCTTTAGTAAATATGTGAATGATTTACCTGCCCCAGTGTTTTAGCATAACAAGGATTGAACCCAAATCCTCAGTATAACAGAGACCAATGATTATGTTCTTCCCACCTAACTTAAAATAGTAAACTGAGGAGTCTGTGCTGAAAGCCAAGTGAGTTTAAACACCTTCTACAGTTAACAAAAGTAAGTGGTATTTGCATGATGATTCAATCAGCATACAAAAATGAAAAATTCTTAATTATATATAGCCATACTTTCTATTAGAATCTCCAAAGACTCTGACAAAAAAAAAATTGCTAAATTAATGCTAAATATCTACAATGGAAAATTGTTTAATTGTTTAAAAATACAGTTATTCATGCCTTTGTAGGAAGTTCTGGAAGCCAAGAAGGGTCCTTGAGGCTTTCACTTCCTGGGAACTGGTGGTTATTAGTTATGGGTATGAGAAATTCACCCTGATAGACCAAAGAAAATTTCTAGAGTCCTTTCCCATTACTTGAAGTTTTCCTTTATGAGAATGATACGATCCTATGATAAGATACCTTTATCACCCTTGTCATGGACAGGTCTGCTACTGATACCTGTCACTGTGACATATATCAAGAACAACTTAAGTAAATTCTAAGGAGTATAGTGTCTAAAGCTGGGGAGAGCAAGCCTGTAGCCTGATCTCAGTAGGTAGGACTGCAGGAATTAATCATGCTTTCAGATGGCCAATGCATCTGCCATTTGACAGTAAACAATACACTTAGAAAATATAAAACATTGCCTTTCTTTTGTTCATTTTTGAGGAAATGTAGCACAAGAAGCAAAAGCTTTAAGCTTTTCTTAAGGTTAGTGTCCAGTCTATTTTGCAGATTTAGCAATGATTAAATGTGAGTAAAGTCCATCATATCCTTAGAATTTAGCTTTATTAAACTCTTTCCCCATCTCTGCATCCATTAAATTATCACTCTTCCTTTCCTCCTCATCTCTCCCAAAGATACTATTTGTTAGGGCATAGAGAGTAAAATCTCTGTATGTGCATTTTTGTTTATTAGCTGCACCCAGTGCCTCCTCATTTGCCAAATTCATATTTGTTGCAGAAGGAGGGCAGAAACAATGTGAAATCAATCTTTTTTGCTTGGCCAGATAAACATAAGACACACTAAGAGAAAGAAAGGCACACAGAGAGTGAAATAGGGAGAGAGAAAATAAAGCAGGAAAACAGAAACACCATCCCAATGGTGATGGATAACTGAAGTGAACGTGTCAGGATGGTATTATGTAAATTACCAAAGCAGCTGAGCAGTGCAGTGATGATTACAGAGGATGTGAACAATGTTGTGGTCCCCAGGTGCCACCATGCCTTGTTATTTTTTCTTCCCTCCATCTACCCTTGGGGTAGATTCTTCCTGACCTGAGTCCTTGAAAAAAATCATCCAAGAAATACGCTCCTAAAAAAAAAGGTTAGAGGACATCTATGACATTTCTCTAAAGCAATAACTGCTCTCTCTCTGTTGCTAGTTTAACATTCTAAAAAGGGCCTTTTACTTACATCACAGAAGGATTTGACTTATCAAACACCTTGATTACAGAATGAGCTCAAGGTCAACATATTTTTAAACAGAAAAGGGAAACTGAAAGGTGAGGGTAGATTTTGGAATGTATTAGCTATATTTTAAAGTTATTCTTTATTATTTGGAAAAAAACTTTTCTCCCTCTTATTAGACATTTTGTGTATCTGTGTTTTATTTTTTTGCGTTTGTGTCTGTGCTCTCAGTCTACATGCATTTCACTTTGGTTTTGGGAAGGGATTCTTAAGGTATTGTGAATGACAATTGAAAAGTGACAATTTGCTAATTAATTCTCATTTGGAACTGGTGCTTATTTGAACTGAATGTGGACCCAAATACCAAAGTCCTATAGTCAGTGGATGTGCTCAGATAATAGTCAGACAAACATCTGAATCCTCTGTAGCTTTACCAAGACTGAAACTTCGAAAATAATAAAACTTACTTATTTTATGCAAAGCAACTTTTTCAACACACTGGGAATTTTTCCCAAATACTTTCTTGTAATTGACAATATAAATGAAATAAGCCTTAAAAAGAAAAGAAAAATAGATGTTATCTAAAATATTCTTAGGGTTTTAAAACTTTTTATTTTGATTTAATTTAAATTAAGTAAATTTAATTAATTTGTAATCGCTTTTCATGAATGGACAAAATTATTTTATTAACATCATTCAAATTAGTCTAAGTTGTTCTATAATCAGCAGACAAATTCCCATTGCAATAATCAAGGTTATGGAAACCTAAACTAGCCCCTCCTAAAGGTTCTACACACAGAATGATGATGCAGCAGAGAGGGAACCTTTGCTTTTCAGATCTATCTAGCTGACTAAAATTGTTTGTCTCTCCGTAAAATCTGGCAGAGACTTGCAGTCCAGGTAGGTCTTTATGTTGGCACAACACCTGTAAATCAGACCCAATTTCATGTCTGATTTCACTGGATTCAGCAATATCAGTAAGAATCATCAGAGTTTATTCCTTCAATGGGAGTTTCTTGGTCTAAGTGATGCTACATCTGTACAGTGGTGAACTTTCCAGCACTGCTCTGGGCCATCTCATGGGACTAACAGGGGAAGGTGATTACTGACACATGTACAGGTTTAAATTTGAAATTTCATCTTGCTAATAAGTGTTTACAATATAACAACTATTATAAGGGGTTTCCTATCTCTGACAACTATCACAAGGCCTTTCCGTAGCAGATGCGTTTCTCCTGTTAACATAAGTAAGAGGGAAGCAGCTTGTGCAAAAGAGTACATGTGAGGCAGTAGAAGTCTTGAAGCTTTTGCTTCTGGAGTGAGAATTAATTTCCAGTGGACAGGGTCAGGATAGCAATGTACACTTTGTCTTGGATTCAGTGCTGCATGCAGCTCTTCCATGTGTGGAACTTATCAACAAGATCAGTATGACTTCTTTGGGATCCTTTTCTGATTGCCTTTTTTAGAGCCTCTGTAATTGGCCCTGAATATGTCATCTTGATTAAATTCATAGCAAAAGTAAAGTAAACATGGCTACATAGAGAAGCCTTATGTTGCCAGCCTTTTTTCTGTCTTCTTTGTTAATGCACAGTAGTTTGGTTTCCCAAGACATCTTAACAATACCAGGTGATAGGAATATGATTTTAATGGAAAAAAATTGCATGTGTAACTTTTATATCAGTTTGGATTTGGACAGATTTTCTAGCCTGCTGTATGACTAGGCCCCTTCCACGTTCCTGAACCCAGTGATAAACAGCAGTAAAAGCTATGACATAAGAATTGTATCTTTCTTGGTTCTATGTGACATTTAATTCAGGATTTTTTTATATAACTTTAAAAATAGCTCTTGTAGAAAAGACAAGGAAACTGAGGTATACTTCATGTGACTTTCCCTGTTCTGTACTGTGTAAAGTCTCCAAAAACCCTTATGAGCACTAGTCTTGCTAATTGTTAATTGAAACATTCAATGGGACTTGAGAACCCACTTCACTTAATTACTTTTGAGCAGCCAACACAGCTTTTAGAAGTGGCAGACATTTGTGACCAGATTTACTTCTATATCCTGGGTCCAATCTGTCAAGAGCAAAAGTATCACTTCCAAAATGCCATTGATCCTCAATTGTTAGGCTTTTTTGCAGAACATGGACTACCTATATCAGGAGTTCTTTTGTTCTGCTTGGCTTATCTTTACAAAGCTAAATAGATAGGATGGTGGGTTTTTTTTATAGACTAATGTTCTATCTCTTTTACTTTAAAGCATTTATTTTCATGTAATTTTTTGCTGGCAAAAAAAAAAAAAAAAAGAAAGAAAAGAAAAAAAGTAATGATGTTACTTCTGGCAGTGTAATAATAACTTGCATTGGTATTATGTCTTTCTTCTCAAGTGATCCCAAAGCACATTACTAACTTAACAAGCTGAAACACACTATATTAAATACTACACATAGGGATCACTTCACCCACCACTGCAACAATCACTTTTGTGGTGAAATGAGCCAACTCTTCAAGAGCTCGATTCTGCAAGGTGTTGCAATCTGCAAAGATTTCTTTGGTCTCTGGATGAGGATGTATTACACGTTTCCATCAAAGTATTTATGAACATGCTTAACTTAAGCACTTGAGCAGTTCCTCTGATGTTAATAGAACTTTAAGTTGCTTAAAGTTGAACGTGTGAGTTTTTGAAGTAGGGCTGAGTGCCTTAATGCTGTGCACTACAGAACACAAGTACTCTGACACAACACAGAGAAGTAGAAAACAAAAACTGAGGAACATCTTAATTTATCAAATCTGTTGATGGTAATATTTAAACACTCTTACTGAATACACCATCAAAGACAACACGAAAGAAGAATAGTCCATTCCTTCAAACACTTACGTATTCACTGTAAGCCAGTAAGTTTATGTTATTACCAGTCTGTTTTATTACCAGTGATTTATTATTTGCCGACTGTAAAATTATGAATCTTTTGTGTTTGCAAATCACAGATTCCTCTTACTTAAATCCTGTAATTCATTACTTTTCTTCCTGCACTGGTAGTTGGATTAATAAGCATTTCATACACTAATTTATTAATTAAAAAACTATAAGAAAGAAAGGCTTACATGCCAGAGCAAAGCAAGAGGAAAGAACTATCTCAACGCAATGGGAGGAAAATAAATTGTTGCTGTTTTTATTACCAGGCAGCTCCAAGGATGTTACCTCTCAGTTCCAAAGACAGTAAGGTTTTGTGATACTAGAAAAGATAGTAAGTCCAGGTCAGAGCTGGGACAGTAATAACCCTTCTTCATAACCTGACTGCACCCTTCCATGTTAACATACTGTGAACTGAGCACAAGTGACAAAACCAATCCATCACTGCACTGCCAACACAAAGAAGAATAGAGAGGTTAACAGAAATTGATGACATCCCTGCTCGAATTTTACACTGATTCGGCCAGCTCTGCGATTGAAACAGACAAAGATTTATAGTCCAAGCTAGGACGCTGGCTCTCCTTGATTGCCTTGATTTTTTTTTTTATGCGCTTCTGCATATTTATTTCCAAGCTCATCACAGGCTTGTAGCATTAGAATGCTGATTTGATTTTACATTCCAAGAGGAGTAGACATTATGCAGCCATTTGCATGATGTGAGAGAAATCACCATAACGGTTTGTGATATCGGCGACCAAAATAATCACTAATGTTCACCTGTATAAGCAGGATTGTGTAATATTTTTTTGAAATTCAGATTTTTCCCTTTTGTGTCTCTTTCTGTGAGAAAAAAAAAAAAAATATATATATATATATATATATATAAAAAGAGGGAATTATTCCATATCCTGTGGATGAGAAATTGTGTTTTGTCATGCCTCCGAGGGCTACAGTGGTATTGAGCTTTTATGAATTCGTTTGATATCAGGGCTGAGCGTTACGAGTTCCAACACAAATTTTTTTCCCCATGACATTATTACTGAAAGCTTTTATCAGTTCATTGTGACAAAAAATTGATTATTATCCTTGACATTTGATGGATAGCTTTCATAAACTTACTATTTTTTCCATTTTTTCCCTTTTTTCTTCTTTTGTGTGTGTGTGTGTGTGTGTGTGTGTGTGTGTATGTGCATGAGACTGTAAAGTTTCTATACGAAGGCTCTGTTTTCTGAAGAGGAAACAAAATCAAGCAACAACCACTTAATCCATGACGTATTCTTCTGCTACTGCTATCTATCTGTGAAAAAGTTAGAAATGAAGAGACAATTCTTCTTCCCTATAATTTCTTCCACTTAAACACTAGGAAAATGTATGTTCACACTGTTTAAAGATAAATTTGGATTACTAATATAATTATTCTGTTACCTGAAAAGGGGGTTTTGAAGAAATTGTGACTCAATCATTGATAGCCACTCTATCGGTTAATTCAGTCCTCAGCCTTTGTCAAATTCTAATACTTATTAGGAGTCATCATATTTTAAACAAACATTCAGCAGGTGTCTGACAGAAGACCAAAGCTGCCTTTAAATAGTTTGACTCTTGTTTATTGCATTCTAGCAACAAGAGGCAATGGGACTCAACTCATTCTAAACAATGCCAGGAGCTGAAGCTAATGGTGATTCAATTACAGTCCCCCACAAATGCACAAATGGCAACATTCACCTTTGAGTGTGCATTAGTTTTGATAGGAGCTCTGTGCTTGCCTTAGGAGGAGAATATACTTTAAGAGAATGTGGCAGAATAGTGTGCTTCTGAAAGAGTGGGAAATGGCTGCTTTTCCTCATTGCCATGTTCAGTGATGAATTTGTAGAAGTCATGCCAGGGAGGATAGTGGGAGGATAGGGAACTTTAGAGAAATTTGTGAAGATAGGAAGCCAGCCAGAGGCCAGACCACCCATTTGCTAGAGAAATGGGCTTTACAGAGGAAAAGATCAGTTATAGGAACAGATTTTAACCTTTTGAAACAAATGCTGTTAAGTGCTAGATCAATTAAGAAATAGAAAATACAAGTTTTCTGAACTGTGTGCTGTTTTCAGACATTTGGTGGATCATGAGATCAGGGAAGTCAACTCTGAACAGAAATAAGAAAATTTAGCTTTACTGATACTGTTCAGATGCTAAAGTGATTTAGGGTGAAAGATCATTTAAAGGACAGTTACAACATGATGGTGAAAGAGAGCAAGAGGTTACTGCACAGCAGGACTGAAAGGTCTCGGTCCATTGCAAAACCTGTGATTTGTGCCCTTTGCTAAGAAAGAAGTGAATGAACAGCTGCTGTCTTCTTAATTCCCTCCTCCAGACTTTGAACCTCTCTGAAATCCCAGCAAGTCTATCCTGGGGAAAGGTTCTGGGACAAGCTAACCAGATAGGAACAGTATAAAAGTCAGTAATATTGTGGGAAAGGAATAATTATCTACTGCATACTTTGCAACTGTTCTTAGAAAATAGGATTATGTTAACAATAACAGATTTTTGTTTTTTTGTTTTTTTTTACTGGTGTACTGGAAGAAAGAAAAAAATTAACAGTATTAAGAACAAAATAAATTTAATTACATTGACATACTTGAGACATGATAAGTTGCAAAAATAATAAGAGGAATGTTGGACTAGTGGATAAAGCTTGGAAGAATGACAAATTTCTGAGGCTCGGAACAAAAGAGATCGTTGCATCACTATATAGGAAGGATGAATAATTTATTTTTAATAAACTGTAGGCTGGTTAACAGGATACAGAACAACTAAGTCAAAGTTACATGGGATGAAATCAACAAAGAGTTAAAATTATGGCAATGTAAATAAAATGTTATCAATCAAAACATCTTCACTGTAAATAAACATTGTGAAATAAATTTGCACTTTTTGATTAAGCTTATGATTTCATTGGCAAAGATTTCTGCAAGGACTTTGATTTCATTGTGATTTAGAAATACAACCAGTAATGAATTCCTTAAAATCTTTCTTCTTGGTGCTTTTATAAAGGAATTCTAGTGAAAAGTTGTTTGTTCATTGTTTTTTTTTCCTGACACATCTGAAGAACAAATGGGATGTTATTTGAGTAAGATTAATTTTAGCATTTTCCGTGACAGAGTCACATACCTAGGAACCAGGACTGCAAGTTGCAATGGTGTTTAACTCAAAATGAAAACATCTGTAAAGATATGTTCTATCTTACCAGAAGGACTGATGGTTGCCAGCAAGCAGGTAGGGTCACAACTGTCCTTTCCGCTACTGAGTTTAAATAACCTCTGGATTGTCAGCTTAAGTTTAAAAGTAAAAAAAAATATCTAACAGACTATGGGCTTCACAAACTAGAGCTGCTCGAACTGTGAGGTCCGAATTATACACTGAAGAGTTACTGTTGGGAAACCTAAATTACAGTTTCAGAGCTAAAGGAAAACTTATATAAGATCTGAGCACTTTTGTGTGGAAAGTTGTCAATTCCTTGCGCTATATGTTAGATTTTTCATTTGTTTTCTTTCTTAGAATAAAATATTAGGATTTCAAATGCAGCTTTAAGGGGGGAGGAAAAAAACATATTGGCCACTACTTTCCCTGTGCTAAAATAATTTCACACTGAAAACAGGAATGTACTACTGTAGGAGCCTTGGCTCCATTTGTCCATGCAGTCATTACATGTGGCTTTTTTCTGTTGGATTGTATATACCTGGTGGTTTACCCTTGGCAAACAGCCCAGTTCCCACCCAGCCAGAAACTCAATACTAATGCTTAAGGAGACTGAGGGAGAAAATAAAATGAGAAAATGTATGCACTGAGATAAAGGTGAGATGATTGTTTACCAACTATGGACACAAGGCAGAACTGATTCAACTTGGAAAAATCAATTTAAGTTGTTGTCATTTAAAATAGATCTGAGTAGGGAGGAATAAAACACAGACTTTAAAACAGCACCTATTCCTCCCCACCTCCACCCAGAAAGACCATAACTTGTCCCCATGACCAAAAAATTGCCACGGACACCCAGTGAAATAGAATATAAAAGTGCTATTCGAACAAGCCTGGATAACTTTCCAAAGGAAGAGAGAACCCACTTTTAAACAAACCTCATGGGCTTGACTCTGCCTATAAAATTGATTCAGATTATATATTTCACAATACAACGCAAGATCCTAGTTTTATTTACTTTCTCTCACAATGACTACATTTGCAATGAAAATAGTGAAACAAACAAACTTTGGTTCTGGATAACATTTTATTTAAGCTGCTAAATCATTGTTCTATAAATTCAAATTAATTTTGTAGAGCGTAATGACAGATTGTTGTCTGGAAATTCCTGTCAGAAATCCATTAGTTGTTATGAATCTAGTAAAAAACTAATGTACTGTTCATATTAGAAACGGGTGGAGGCTGGAATATCTGCAGTATAAAGGCTTTTGGGGATTTTTGAAGTTTGCCTGTCAGTAGGAGCGATTTCACAGGAAAGAAAATGATGATAGAGCGCAGAGGGGAACTTTGGTTCACTCAGATATCTTGTTTCAGAAAATTAGATGAATTTGTTTTGATTTCAGTGTTTGAGTCTTTGTTATATTAGAGCACTTGTTATTCTGTTATGATTATAATATGACAAATTATTTCTAATTGTAATGTCATTTTCCATAAAAAATTGAAATGTCTAAAATAACACAAAAAACAGCCATTAAAAACTTGTTTGTTTCCCTGTCACTTGCAAGTGAAATCTTAGAAATATCTGTCCCATTTGAAAAAACATTTCTGTTTTGATAGGAATATTTTCCAGTGTAATCAAAATTTCCATCAAAATTTCTCTGACCTTCTCTACATTTTTTTGTCTCCAATTTCAATATTCTATGTCAGTTGCCACCTTGATTCAAATGGGACACAAAGAACTAAGCTTAAAAATATAGTCATTAGTATTAACCCTTAGCATAGAAGCAAACAGAATACAGTCATTATTTCCAAACTGAGGCTTGGTATTTTATTTATTTTATTTTATTTTATTTTATTTTATTTTGTCCTGTTAGAAGACATTTAGACAATAATTTCAGTATAAATTATCTAGTAAGATGAATTTAATAAAGTCATACATTGAAAAACGCCATTATTTTACAGTCAGTTTGATATTCATGCATATCAAATTCAGACACAAGCAGAAAGACACCAACATCCTGAAATATTTACAGTGAGAGGAACAATGAATGTATTCTCACAAATAAAAAATAAATCAAGTTTTAAACTGGGAAGCTGGAGGTGATCCTGAGAAAAAGAATAATAAACTAAAAATAAAAATATTGTTCTCCGTTGTTAAGAGCAAACTAAGCACATTACTCCAAACAGATTTCATTGAGGTAATTTAACCACAATCCACTTGTTTTGCACTTGCATGCCTAAATTTTATGTATCATATGTACAGAGATGGATAAAAGAATATTTCTGAGATATGAATATGCATATGCAAAACCAAGTACAGCAAGATTGAATCATCTCCATATATTCTGTAACAGCAAAATAAAAAGATGACAGTGAGCATCAAATTAACTTATTTTACTAGCTTCTCCCTCAAACATATTTTAAAATGTGCAAAACAATGTAATTTGTTGTGGCATGCTACTCCCTGTGTTGCTATTAAGCTATCCAGGTGATGCTCTCTTGGGAATCCACTCTGAACAGAGGCCTAATTCAAGACTGGATCACAACATCTGCACCAGATAGAATTTGTCATCTTCTGTCTTCAAGCCCATTGGCTGTTGCTTAGCAACCAGTCAATCTCAGGGAGTATTTGGCATGACAAATTAGTAGCGTTGTTACCATGACAACCAGCTTTGTTACTTAATTAAATTGATTTGAATCAGAATTGGCTTTCAGGGAAACAAGTGTGTTGTGTGAAGTAGTAAACATGAGCTTGCAGCTAACCATTCATGCTTTGATGTAGTAGTCTCTAAAATCAACACCATCAAATTCACAATCAGATCCTGAAATCACTGTACACAGATTTGCTCAAGATTTTCACTTCCTTTTCCAGATTTTTAGAGAACTTTGAACATATTTAGCAGTGACCAAGGAAGGAAGGAAGGAAGGAAGGAGAGAAGAAAAGAAGGAAAGAAAAAGGAAGAAGAAAAAAAAGAAAGAAAATAATAAGAATCAACAACAACAAAAATAACCCCAGGTTGCAAAAATCTTCTGATTAATGCTTTGATACCATAGATAAGAACTGTGGAACTATGATACAATGCCACTGGAGACTGTACTGTTTAAGAGAGAAAGCAAAATCAGATTATGTGAGGTGAAATGATAGGAATGGAATTTCTTTACATTCTTCCTCTTTCTACTCAAGTTACATTTTGAGTACTGCCTTGGGGGTCTTGGCATTCACCGTAATATTTGGCTTCGCCTAGTTGGAAAAGTGGAGGAAATCCTGTCTTCTGATGCTTATCATCCAGGCATCACAGATTTAAAATATGGCAAGCTAGAAATTCAATTTCACACTACTGGTAAATTTCTTTTTACAGAAACACCTACACAATTTTTAATTATGTTTTCTACCCTTCTTATCCTCTTTTCAGAATGACAGAGGCACAAGATTAACACATTTATATCTTACATATATTTAATGAATGAAACCTACACATTAAGCATGAGTACAGCTGTGGCAGACTTCAGATATGCAATCTCAGAGTTTTCCAGTTTATCTCTATTTTATCATGGGTAATGTATTGATGGCTGCTGTTGCTCTCCATTTCAATCGTCTTGCAAATTTAGCTGCACAAGTCAAGTCGTATTTTTCTTATAAAATATTAAATGAACTGCTTGGAATTATTTGAGATTTCTCATTATGTGTGACTGATTTAAAGCTCAAATGTGCTGTTTTGCATGGATGTTCCAAAGCTTAAGCCTATGTAAACAATAAATGGGAAACATCAACCAAGTGATGACTCACATGGGAAACTGCAAAATGTTGACAAATTCTAAATTACAAGGTGCTGTGTGGCCTTGCTACATTGCTTGTGTGCTATCTGTAATTCACACTGCTATCATTAGAATATGCACACGGCCCACTGAATCTCTCTAAAGTAGATTTTTATTTCTTTAGACTTTATTAACAGAATCTCACTTTTTAATGCACTTGCTTTGAAAGTTTGTTCAGAAGCCTCTAGAAAAAAAACATATTTTTTTAAAGAAAGGAGGAAACATTTGCATATGCACAACTAGTAAAAATAGCTAAAATGACCTGGCACACCTCTGAATGAATTCATACAAAATATTTTTCTCTTAGACTTCAAGTATGGCCAGCTAAAATTTCTATAAAGTTTCAAATTCTATATTCTAATATATATATATATATATATAAAATTCTATATTCTATATATAATATATATAATTCTATATTCTAATAGAAATTCTAATATTTCTATAAAATAAATTTTCAAAAGCTGAATTTCAAGATATTCTTTTTTTCATTCAAAACTCATTTATATTTTTGTAAGACCGAAGGGGGAAAAAATAGATTTTAGGGAGAAAAAAAATAATCTGATTAATATTTTTCTTGTACTTTTGCTCATGTACTTTACTGACTACTGAAACAATCAATTGTTGGAAATAAGCATTCTGAAAAATAGCACCAATGTTAGTAATAGAGAAGTCTACAGAATTAAAGTGGACAGCAAACGTGAATTAGACGTATATCCAAGGGATATGTGCAAGTTTGAAGGACTGTGATATTTCGGACTGTCCACAAGTTGGACAGGTAAATGGGAGAAGCTAAAAAATCCAAAAAATAGTCAGAATCAGAGTAATTTGGGGGGGGGGGGGGGGGCGGGAAAGAGAGAGAGAGAGAGAGAGAGAGAGAGAGAGAGAAAATCTTTGTTCATATAACAGTGTAACAAGGAGACTGGCAATGCCTCACCTGTTGAATGGCTGATTACTTATTTTAGTCATCAGTTACATTCAGCATCATCCAACAAATGTATGATTTCAAAAAATGATCATTTTCTTCAAGTGTGTCATTTCTCTTCAGATGAATGGAAAAAAAAAAAAAAAAGAAAGAAAGAAAGAAAAAGAAAAGAAAAAACAAAAAACTTCAGCAATTTTTAGCTATTCAAAATAGAAAAGAGAGGGATACTGCAAATTCCCTGATTCCTTCCAAAGTGTATTTGGTCTTCAGAGGACATGTACTAAAAGCAAATATAATGCTAAAGAATTTAGGAATTGAGGAATACTATACACTATTCATCACTGCACAAGGATATGGGGTGCTGATATAAAATGGTATTTATATAAATCTGTATTTAAACAGCCAGTTTTATTACTGAATCTTCTCCAATAGAAAGACAGAGGTATTTACATCATGGCCTGTTGAATCCAATGAATGTGTGGCCCCAGAAACAGATTTTCTGTCAGAGCAGAAGCTTATGACACAGCTGAAGCTAAGTCATGTTCTTTTATGGCCAGTTCAGCAATACAAATGTTTAGGTCAGCCATAGGATGATGCATATAGAGAAATCATCTGACCACCCAACCTGATTAATTATGCTACTTGCCCTCAGGCAAAGTGGGCAGATACTTTCTAGACTCTGTCCATTCCTATTTTAGTAGCTTTGTTAAATAGTCAGTGTGAATTCATTAAATTGGCTTAGCCACAGCTAACGGATGTCACAGTTTTATGACATTCCAATATTTGTTCATATCTTTCAGGGTTAGGTTAAAGCAGAAATTTATACACATGGCTCACTGTTTCAATAGTTTATCATCACTTATTACCCTTCTCTGTCACTCCTAACAAATAAAAGAATGGAGGCTTATTTTTCTCTTTAAGGTGAATGAGTAAGAAACTTTTCTCTTTTGAAAGTGTTCTAATATTCTTCTGCAGCTGACCATTTTCTTCTAATTCACTCTAGGAGATGATGGCTTACCGATACTTTACTTATCCATAACTTAAGATTAATTGTACAATCAGGCAATTGAAAGAACGTCCCTTCTCTCCTCCATGAAGAGCGCCACATGTGAGTTTCACAAACACCAAAAGATACAGTGGGACTAATTCTGATCTTTCTTAAAGACAGGTAGTTCTGAAATAATGACAGGGAATTAACATTACAAAGCATTAAGATCTTTATTGTAAACACAAACTCCATTGTACAAGTAAATGTACAAACAGAATAAAATATTGTACAGTCACAAGCCAAAGATAAGGATATGGTCATAAGCATAAAGGTAAAACACAACAACGGTGAAACAATTATTAGTCAACATGCTACCCTTCAGTCATTGCACACTGCAGGGTTGTTTGAAAAGTATAAAGCCTAAAGGCTGGTAAATGTCATTAAATATACCATAGATATGATAAATAAGAATAAATTTATAAGGTGTGGACTATAAAAATACATTTTTGTCCATTGGACATTTTAGTCCAAAGCCAGAGAATAGGTTATTTTAGAAATTGTGTTGAAACCTGACAGTGTTTTTAATTGTGGTTGGTTATGAAAGACTATTTCTCAGATGAATTATGTAGAAATCTAATGGATATGAGGACTAAGGATGTTTTAAGGATGAGCCAGATTGCAAGCCTGATTGACACTCAAGATGATGATGAACTTGATCAAAAAGAATACAGAATAAAGATTTTTTTCTTATACTTCTACAAGGACATGTAAACCTGAGGTGACAGTTAGATCAGACTAAATGAATGAGGTGACCAAGACCTTTGATATAGAGGAAAATAATACCAAGGAGTAAGATATGGTACCAACAAATATGCTGAAATGAAGTGTGAAACAATGGACCAGAGAACAGATGAAAAAGACAATTAGAGGAAGCAAGAAAGTAAGAGAGAATCATGGAAGCTCAGAAAAGAGAAGACTTCAAGGATGGGACTGATTATTCTGACAGGATAAAGGCAGAGCACTAAATCTGATATTTGGCTAAGAATCCTTAAAGTCTTTGGTGTCAATTGTTTTAGCTGAGAGGAAGATGGTAGATGTAAGAACATGAGCAGAGGAACCTCAGAAACATATGGTGATTGTTCTTTGAAAATATGAGAAGGAAAAAAACATAGAATCACAGAATCATAGCATCCTTAGTGCTGGAAGGGACCTTTAAAGGTCATCTAGTCCAACTCCCCTGCAATGAACAGGGACATCCACAGCCAGGTCTGGTTGCTCAATCTTCACCTGATTGCCACAACTTTTCAAAAACATAAATAAAATAAAATAAAAATGAATTAAATAAAGAAAAGAAAAGAAAACAAAAATAAAATGAGCAGTACTAAAAGAACAACAGATGTCATTAAAAGGATTTTTAAGATGTTAAAAGAAAGCTATGTTTGAGGACTAAGAGAAAAATCAAGAGAAGTGACAGAAAGTCATACAAGGAAGACATGGATATTCACTAGGAAAAAATAATGAATAAGAACTCAGAAAAGAAGGAATGGAAAGATCAATACCAGGAAATTGTACAATAATTCCAATATTAAAGTGGAAGATTACTGCAAGATTATTCCCTGATAAGAAATCTTGGATGTTTTTTAACTGCTTTTCAGTTTTCTAGACTGTACATGGAAAATGATGCAAAATTTATAAGTACCTGGTATGTTAGGAAAAAGTGATTGTCAGTGGTATCATTCAGGTTATAACTAATAGGGCATTTATTAGAACAATTTTATGAAGATATAACAGTGTAAGAAAAAGATCAGCCTAGCAAAGTCTAAGTCTTGGATGGAGAATCAATAAGAAACTGGAAAAAATGACTATTCCTCTTGTAAGTCTTCATCAATTAAATATTTTTTAATGCTAATATTATTTTAGATTTTTAAAAAAATGGTGCCAATATCAAAATGACATGTTGCTAGGTTACAAATTCAATTTCCTACTCCCATTGCTTATTTGTAATATAACCTTACAGTAACACACACACTTACATATGTAAATACATATGCATGTATATATACACACATCACTATAAAGATACCTTGTATATCTACGGATACCATATTTATTAGAGAAATAAATATAGCTAAGCAGACCTATCACCCTATTTTTATTATAGATTTTTTCCACAGTGCAATATAAATATATAGAATTTTACAATATCTTAATGAAGCTCAAGATTATGCATTCTTTTTTGCATTCTTTACAAAGCACTTAATAAATATTGCATTACATCAAGAGATATGTCTAAGGGCATACTTTCTTAATAGAGGAAAACAAAGGACAAAGTTAAGGTTGAATGCACAACACTGAAAGGAAATGGTGTTGAGTGATGACGGATTATGTTGCAGTTAGGAGAGGATGCATGTTTTCATCCACAGAATCACAAAGCTGAAAATGACCTCGAGAGGTCAGCGAGTCCATCCCTCTGCCCTAAGGCAGAATCAACTACACCTATGTCATTCCTGACAGTTACTTGTCTAATCTACTATTAAAGACCTCTAATGATGGAGATTCCACAGCTCCCAGACAATCTTTTCCCAGTGTTTCACTGGGCTTTCTGTTAGAAGACATTTCGTAATGTCTGACTATTCCTTGCCCCAGTTAAAGCTCATACAGTCAGCAAAGATGCATTCATTTCCTTTTTTTTTTTTTTAATCCATGTTTTTAAAGAATAAATTTGATGCAGAGTATTAATTTTACATCAAGGCAGGACAGAAAAAAAATGTGTTAAAACATTCTGTGTCTTTACAGTTCCTTTAAGAAATTGTTTGTATCTGTAAGCTTAAAGGTGAAGGAGGTATGAGAGATTGTTTTATAGCATATTTATTTCTTTAAGTTCATTGAAATAAACTTCTGATCAGTGATATCACTGTAGTTAGCACACATTCAAATGAGGGATATTTTTACATGAAAGGTAACATTTCAGAGCACTGAGGATAAAGTTTTTGTTTTACAGGGACATCTGTATCCATGTCTCCAGCTGATACAGATCACTGCCCACTGGCAACCACAGAGAGCAAAGAGCACCCTGAGGAAGTGTTACACTTCACTCGCGGTCAACCAAAAGTCTGGCAGTGGTGACCCCACACTTAACTTTTTAGGTTTCTGTGGCTGTAAGTAACATCACAGAGCCTTTCAGGTAAGCACATTGTTCCTAAGCAATGCCTTGAGAAACAAGGATTTATGAAGTGCAATGAATTCTAAAAAGTAGCTCAAAATACAGAGGAAATTATACAGCCTTTATTTTCCTTTCTTTTTGTGTTTTGTTGTTGTTGTTTGTTTGTTTGTTTTATTTGATTTGGCTCGGTTTTTTTGTTGGAAGTCCAAAACCAATCTAAGTCTTCACCTCATTCTTGACAGTTCTGAGATATGATAATGATTAGGTCAAGAAATTTCAGAAATCACATTATTCATAAGAAATTACATAACTTGTGACTGCATTAGTAATCATTAACTGAAGAAAACAAAAATAGAAAAAGTATGTTCAAGTGAATCCTTCACCCTCCCATATAGTCAATAAAAATCCATTCATTCTCTAAAGAAAAATAATTTATTTCAATCATCTATAATTAAAATACAGTGAGGAAGTTTTTCAAGATGGCTGATCTGTCCCTGTACCTGATTTTCAGAGAAGTTTCTATAAAAACTTTGTATATTTATTTGTTTTGATCATTTGCTTGTTCATTCATGCCAAAGATGCAAAAAACTGTTTCTTCCATGCTTTTATAGGTTTGTACCATTTATCAAGGACGCTGCAAAAGCTGATTTTCCCAAATGAATACTTTTGCTTTGGGACCATTATCTTCATTTACTTTGTACACTAAGTTTTTCTAATCTCTATGATAACAATGTAGAATTAGTAAAGCCTGTGAACTTTCTTCAGTTCAATGAAAATTAGGGTTTACCTTCAATTTGATGATGTCTCATTTGTGATGTTTGGAGCCTGTGTAAATAAATAGGAGAGAAAGGAGCAATCTGAGAAAACTGAAGGGATTCAGGGGAATGGGATACCTTAGCTGGTGCCACTAACACTTATCCTCCAAACAAACTGGAAGATTACTGATCTTAGACAGAGCAGTGAGGGTAGATTTCTCACACCCAGAGGGCACACAGACTACTTTGAATTTTCTCTTTTTTCCCTGCACAATCTAATCTAGTAAAGCCAACAAGATTTACTGTCATGTTTAGAATGTGTTTTAAATAGTGATTTACCATCTCTTAAAATAAATATCATTTGTACCAGACAATCTCTGGCTTAGTTTTGTTTTCCCCATCTGACATGAGGATCCCATTTTCCCTTTAGTATGCTGACAACACAACTTCGTTAAGGCTGGTTGGTTCTATTTGCATTGGACATCTCTTCTGCATATAGATTGATGAGTTTAATCAGCGAATCAGGAGAAAGACTTGGACATCAATCAGTGTCAGTTTTCTTTCTTTCTAATTTCTGATTTGCTACTTCTAGTTATCAATGCAATAAAACTATACCAATTTAAAATAAAATCTTAGAAATAATGCAAAGTTAGTGTAAAATTTCCAACAGGCCCAGGAGATCTACTGCATTACCACCACTGATATTTTGAAAAAGATATGTCATGTTTAACAGTCAGGACAAATGATGAACCCATTGCTCAGGGTTCAGTAGAGGAAAGGCATCTAGTAATGTCTAATTTGATCGTGTTGAATCTTCTATTGTCCCATTAGTAAATCAAAAGTAATCCTATGCATTCCAATACTCTCCTAAAGAATGGAAAAAAACAGTTTGTGCGTTAAAACAAAGCCATTTTAATTTATAAAATAATATAAGATATACTCAGTACAGTTTCATATTGTCAGCGTACGCAGAATGCCTTGTAGTATTGCCTTATATGTCTGTTTTCACAACAAACTTGGGAACTAGGAAGCATTTTTCTCCATTTCTTTTTTTGAAAAGTAACACGAACTGATGCTGAAATCTGGAACTTTAAGATCTGCATGCTTGTATCATGTATTTGGAAATGAATTCTGATCAAGTCAAATAGGAGCTTTCCAAATTCTAAGTACTAGTCAAGATTCTATGGAGGCAAAGAATCAAACTAGATTCACTCCAGCTAATTCCAAGTAACGCATCATTCTTACTGTGCTGCAAAATATCATCTAATATATAGACTTTTGCCAAGAGCAGATTATTTTCATGACTGTGGAGAAGATTGAGCTAGTATTTCCTTATTCCTAGATCACTTTTATTCACACAAGTTTGCTGATGACACCAAGTTGTAGGGTGTGGTTGACACACCAGAGGGACAGGATGCCATCCACAGGAACCTAGACAGGCTTGAGCAGTGGCCCAGGTGAATCTCATGAGATTCAACAAAGCCAAATGCAAGATCTTGAGCCTGGGACAAGGCAACCCTCTCTACCAATAAGAGCTGTGAGATGAAAGGGTTGAGTGCCTCCCTGCCAAAAAAGACCGGACATGAACCAGTCACATGCCTTTACAGCCCAGAAAGACAACCATACCCTGGGCTGCATCAAAAGCAGTGTGTCCAGCAGGTCGAGGGAGGTGATCCTTCCCCTCTACTCTGCACTGGTGAGGCCTCATCTGGAGTAATGCATCCAGATGTGGAGTCCCTGGAGTACAGGGCAGACACAGACCTGCTGGAGCACATCCAGTGGAGGGCCACAGAAATGATCTAAGGGACAGAACACCTCTCCTATGAGGACAGGCTGAGAGAGCTGGGGCTGTTCAGCCTGGAGAAGAGGAGGCTCTGAGGTGACCTGCTTGCAGCCTTTCAGTATCTGAAGGGTAGATACAAGAAAGAAGGGGACAGACTTTTTAGCAGGGATTGTGGTGATAGGACAAGGGGAACTGTCTTCAATCTGAAAGAGAGTAGATTTAGGTTGGATATAAGGAAAAAGTCTTTTACAGTGAGGGTGATGAGGCACTGGAACAGGTTGCCTAGAAATGCAGTTGATACCCCATCCCTGGACACTTTCAAAGCAAGGCTGGATCAGACCCTAGACAACCCGTTTTAGCTGTGGATGTCCCTGATCATTGCAGGGGAGTTGGTCTAGATGACCTTTAAAGATTCCTTCTAACTTTAAGGATTCTATGATTCTATGATAATCCTGATTTGGAAAGAAAATTACTTGATTCTATAAGAAAAGTACTTGATATATAATCCAAACACAGAACAAAAGCAGTCCATCTCAAATGTGAGAAAGCAAGCTCATTACCCACAGTGATAATGGTTACTGAGGAATTCTTGTCTATGCAAATGGCAGTGCAACTACTGTTTGGTATAACAACATCTGGGATATACAGAAGTCCTTCACACAGGATTTGGAGCCTTACATCCTCCCAGAATAAGCCTGAAAATATGGTGAAATACAAGTCCGTAGGACCAATATTGTTTTGCCAGGAAGATTTCCAAGAGTATCCTCTGTATTCTATGTGGGTTTACTTAGCACTTCTATAAACACAGAGGAATAAAACTAAAGGTTGTGAATGCAAGATTATTTGACAGTGATTTTTAAATATATTTGATGTGGTGATACTCTATCACCTAATAGAGCAATAGTTCTTGAGGTGCTCTGAATTTTACCTTCCAGCACCTGTCAAGGTTGCTTGATGGCTTTCAAACTACCAAATGATAGTATCTCTCTTATGCATGCAGGCTGTTCTTTACTATATTCTCCGCCTCTTTTTCTCATAGAAACAAAGCCAGATAGATGCGTCTACAGGCACTGAGCATCGCAAAGGCACTTAGTGTCATTTGAGCTGCCCTAGGATATTCCTGCCTAGCCTCAGCTGCCACTTCAGAAAGACATAGGTCTCCTGTAGGTGCGGCATCGCATCTGACAGCCGTATGTGGATGCCTTAGGGTGCATCAGGAAATACTAGATGCTAATGCATTGAAAAGTGAAACAAACCCTCCCAGGGATACTCTGCAACAACAAGTCCTACCACCCTGGGCAGGTCCCTGGGGCAGTGGATTCCCAGAACTTCTCTGGAGAGGTGGGGCAGGCTGATTGGATCCTGCAGAGGCTGTGCTGTAGGACTTACCACTGAGCAGGGGACCTGGGGGAAGAAGTCAGAAAAGTCAGGATCCCAGGTCTGCCACTATGTGCTGAGCCCCGAGACTGCTGCTGTGGGTATGGAATTGCAGTAGCCTACTGAGAATGTCTTCGCAGTCAATTCACCACTCAAGGGAAAGATTTTCCTTTTTCCCTTACAGCCTTCTGTGGAAATACTTATCATCCAGGTTATTCAAGCTGGCTCAGGGGTCCTGTTTAAAAACAATCAACAGCATAAAACATGGGGCTGACCACACTTACACTAACATCTAACCTTAGAAAGGAAAGAAAGATTTCAGATGAGGCTAAGCTCTTCTTTCAGAGCAAGTTCAGATGCAGCAGGCAGTATTGAAATTCCTTGGCTTATGGGGTCCTAATCACAATTAGCTGTACTAACTGAGAAGAGATATAGTTGTCCTGGAAGTGGCTGCATAGGAACACATGATCATATGAATGCAGAAGCTGAAGAAACCTCCAGGCACCCGCACATGGTTTTCACACCTCCCCGATTAGTGACTTAAGCCAGGCCTTTTGCTTGTGATAGATTAATCAAACCTCCTCTCAGCCCCTAATTGGATGACAATCAGGTTCTCAGGGTATGCTGGATGGGGGAAAAATTCTCCTTCCCTTATATTTTATGTGTCTTTCATTTCTGGTCTAGCTGTCTTTTTGATACCTTTTTTATGTGATTCATTTACTATGTTACAGTTTCTCCTCCTTTAAATGAGCTGCATATTTTCACCCAGCATTACTAACTTCCATCAGTTTTCCACTGAAGACACAACCTTTTCTTCTTATTATAACAGCACAGCTTGCAAAGTGATAGTTAGGAATCAGATTGTGTCAGCACTCCCATTACAACCCCCCATTTTCAAGGAATCATTTTTAGTGTGGCCATGGAAATATACACAGGACTTAACGTTGCTATCTAGGTCTTGTTCAAAGAATGAATTTCCTTTTACTTCACACAGCTGAAAAATAAAATATTTGACAACCTTTAAACTCCAGGAATATAAACAAAGCAGCACAGGGGAGAATGTGACAAATTTATGAGGCCAAGGTTTTTGCAGTGTTTGTCTGGTCAGTTCCTTTTCCATCCCAGTTTTTGCTAACATCAGATGCCTTATCTTCCATCATAGTGACTGTGCATCTAGCCAAGGATGCATCTGGTTCCTTATGAATGAATGTTCAAGCAACCTCTGAGTTCAATTTGCTTTGTGGAAGAATTAAAGCTCTTGAATGTTTATTCAGACTTTCTAGGGATCTCTACTTAGCTCTTCTCCTTACTCATCAATGTCAGGTGAAGATAAAAGATCCTAGATTTCCATTTCCTGGACTTTTTCTGTTCAATTACTTAAATTTAATACTGTTTTTTTTTCTCCATTAACTGCTGAGGATTTGGAGCTGGCTTGAGATTATTACCTGAATTCAAGGAAATAATAAAATGGGCCCTCGAAGGGTCCATCCTCCTCATTAATCTTTTTTTTTTTTTTTTTTTTTTTTTGAGATAAATATGAGCTTTCTTGATTCAAGAAGAAACAGGGTGAAAGTATTCCCTGAACTACTTTTACTGTGATGGAATTAGTAGTAACAGCACTGAGCAAATTTGATGAATGACTTCTGATTTCACAGTTATGCAAAATCACTTCTACCCACTTTCACATTCTATTGCAGCTGAAAAATCACTATGAAGAAAACGTGCCTCTAAATGTATATGTGTTATTTATTTTTCCCTAATTTGTCCTAGGAGAATTGTGGTATATAAACTGCAGTGCCTCTGACTGTCGAAGTCTTGCCTGTACAGAACCTATAACACAGCTCTGACTCACACACCAAACCAGGAATGTTTTTTGTCTGGTGAGCATACGTTTTATTCAGCATAGGTTCTTTGTACCAGCACCTGACTCCCTCACATGAAGACTTAATACCATGCTCACACTGTGTCCGTCTCATCTAGAGGTCTACCTAGGTCACCTATACACTTTAATCCAAATTCTATTCTCTTTCCAACACTACTAAGTGTAAATATCATGTCTTTCTCTTTAGGGTTTCAACTAACCATGCTCCTCTCTGTTTTGACCAAAATCTTTGTTTACTTTTTTATATTGCTTCCTTAACTATACACACAACTTTCTGCACAATTCCAAAAGGAAAATCATCACACAGTTTTTCATCATTTTGAACTCATATTCACTTTCTTACTCTGAACTGATTCTTGCTAGAATTTCCCAGCTAACAGGCAGACTGCAGCGATCAATTGCCTCCTGAACATCTTCCACAATCTTCACCCAGAAACACGTGAGTCTTCTTTTAAGCTGCCTGTGAGAGAAGCCTGGTACATCAGGACAAATATTGCACTAAGAAGACTAAACTCTATTCTCTTGTGATGCTTATACTTTTCTCCAATTTATTAAATGATTTTTAAAACTTGATCTGCAATATTATTTCAGCTCTCTGTGTTCAAATTCTTGTAAGAAGCCATTTTTTTACTACCAGTTGCTAATTGTTTGTGAGGAGATCATCCTACATGAAAATATATTAATCAAACAATTGTATTATTAAACTTACAACATAACAAGTACAATAATTATCCTGACCACTATGGTTGTGTATTGCACTCATCTAAACATCTTTACTTGTTTAGGCTGTTGCTTCCATAAGACAAGGATCTTTCTTTTGGATGTGGTGAGGATATATCCAGAAGGCTGTAAGCCATAGTTTACAAAGCTTTAATCATCATAGCTCATCTTGGTAATAATAGTCCTAAAATAAGTTAGTTCTTATTTTCCATGGCCCAATGCTTTTATCTGAACTTCACAGTGAACCTCTTTATTTACTTTATGTTTAATATTTCTCAGTTTGGAAATCTCTCCCAAAAGAAACAAAGAAATGTTACTTTTATTTTTTAATTTTTAATTTTAAACTTAAATTTAGTTTTTGAATGTCTATACCCAAATGTACCTAGACTTATTACTCCCATTCTTTATAAAGTGTATTAATAACTTTTGTTTGTTTGTTTGTTTGTTTTCTGCCAGTGGATACAACTCTGTATTTTAAAAGAATATTTTAAGTTCACTCAGACCTATATTTTGAGCCTGCCCATCTGCTGAGTGTTGGAAAGTAAGAAACAAAGATTGAGTGACAGAAAGATAAATGCAGTAAGCTAAGTTTTGGCTTCTTCTGTACACAAATGGGTCTTGTAGCTGGTGACCCTGCCCATGTCAGGGAGATTGAAACTAAATGATCTTTGAGGTCCTTTTCAACCTAGGCCATTCTATTATTCTATGATTCAAATGTTTCCTGGAGAATCCAGGGTGTTGCTATAGATTTACTCTTGTACACTCAAGATCAAATTTAAACAGTGATGCTTATAAGTTTCATTATTTGAGGAAATAATGATGAATTTTGTCAATGAAAGAAGCACACAGCTGTAATTGTCCCCGTCTTTGTCCTTCAGTGACTGGTGGCTACTTGAGAGAAAACACAGCAGATGACATGAAGGAAAAGATGACATCTATATGGCTGCTCATTGAGATAATCCTTGTTAGAGTGGTCAGAGAAACCCTTTATATATCTGATAGTTAACTGAAAAATGAATGGCCAGTTTCTGGGCTCCTGCGATGCCATAGGTTACCTTTCTCTGTGGTCATATTTGCATAATATCATCTTTGAATCAGAACTGTCTAAAGACATAATTTGACTTCAGACTCCCACACTCCCAGGTGTAGCCTTCAGCGTATTTGCCATAGGTTATCCTCATATTATATTCCTGTGCTTCTGAAGTTGACCTTTTAGTCAGTTTTGACTCCATCTTACTTAGCATCTTTGCACATCTATAACACCTTTCCTTCAAAGGTCTCAAAGGGCATTATAGCCATAAATAAAATAAAGGTGAGATTTTCAAGGGCACAAAGGGCATTTGCAATGACTCTTCCACCTGATTTTCAATGAGACCTGAGAGTATATCTTTCACTGTTACACCTCTGAATATTTCTGTTTGACACACCTCAGAAGGATTTGAAGAGGTTGTGTTATTATCCCCATTTTACATAAGGGGAAACTGAATCACCATAGAGGTTTGTGGACTAGATGAAGTTCACAGCGATGTTTGCTTGGAAAGTCACCTTTGGGAATTGAGCACCAGTCTGCTATCCTATCTATTAGAGTATCCTTCTAGACAAACCTTGCCATTTCCTTCCGTTTCCTCTGTTCAGATGATGTTTGTGACCTGAAAAGAAAGGGCCCTCCTTCAAAACTCTTCCAGCTTCTTCAAGTCCATTTTAGGCTCTCAAATCTATTTTAAAAGGAAACTCCATGGAATGTACCACCAGAGCCTGGAGCAAGCTTATTTTTCAGCTGTTCTGGTCTATTGGGCTCATATGTATTCAGAGCTTCAGGCATTTTATGTAGCCACTTGATTAAATATATATTTAGAACTTTTTAATATGCATATTAATTACCCAATAGACTAGAATGACTCTTTAGGAGCAATTTCAGCCTATTGTGTAGAAGCGTTATAAAAATCCTTATGAAAAATAGTAACCATACATGTTTAAATGCTTCTTCTCTTCCTATGCTGGACCTCTTCCCTGCTCCCTAACATACCAAAAACAAACTGTATCTTATCCTCAATTAATCATTGGATGAATTTCCATTATGGTATTAAAAGGATGTGAAATCTCACATTAAAAAGTATTTTTTCTCCTAGACAACAAACTAGAATACTTTCCCATGTGGAGACTGCTACAGAACCAGGACCCTTAGAAAGCAGAAGATAGCTAATCTGTTGCTATTACTGTTAGTGTCCCTGTAATTTTTAAAATAAGAGATTTTCTGTGAGGAATTTCTGAGTGCATTTTTCTACGCATTTCACTTTTCTTATAATTTGCAGTACTATATACAGTGGTGGAGAGTGGAACAGCCTGGAACAGAACAGTACTACAGATATTGATAAGACTGTAGGTGTATCGAAACAGGAACAATCAAGCAGAGTCAAAGTTGGAGTTTGTCGGGGATTGCTGAAGACTCTGTGCCACATTCTTCTTGCCCCTGCCCTCTTGCTCATTTGCAAAATTGTAGAATTATAGAATCTTAGAATCGTCAATGTTGGAAAAGACCTCCAAGAAGATTATCCAGTCCAACCATCCACCTACCACAAAAATTTCACCACCAAACCATGTCCCTTAGTACAACATCTAAACATTTCTTGAGCACCTCCAGGGGCAGTGACACAACCACCTCCCTGGGCAGCCCATTCCAGTGGCTGACCACTCTTTCAGAGAATAAAATTTTCCTAATAACCATCCTGAATTGCCCTTCACACAGCTTGAGGCCATTCCCTCTAGTTCCATCACTAGTTATATGGTAGAACAAGCCGACCTGCACCTCACCAAAGCCTCCTTTTAGGTAGTTATAGAGAGCAGTAAGGTCCTCCCTGATCCTCCTCCAGATTCTGCGGTGCATGTTCACACATCACCTCCCATGGACGTAACTGATACAACTATGTACAGCCCTTCCTTTTCTAACTCCAGCAATACTCTTCTTCCATATCCTTATTGGAGACACATCCAAAATACTGAAATTCTCTTTTTTTTTCACACTCCTGATAACCCTGTAACTTCTTGAAAAAGCATGCTGGCATTCAAGGGTTAAATCCTGCCTACTGGTTTTCAGACCTTTACAGCAATTCCTCAACTGACTGATCTGTTGGAAAAGCTTCAAAATGAATCCTGTGTCATTTTAAAGCACCCCCCTCACCCTCCCCATCTCTTTCCTGAGGGCAATGGGCAGAGCAGCACACAGTTTCCTAATACTGACTGTAAAAGCTGCACCCCAGCAAGTCAAGTATCAAGGAAGATAAATGCTCTGTTAACCTGCTCTGCTGTTAATAAAGGAACACAGCTGAAGTGTGTACTGATGGACCATGAAATCTGAGGAGAGCCACAAGGCACTCTAGGTGAGAAATATGCGCTGGGAGGTCACATAAAATCTTTGATGTTTCTGTGAAATTATCACACTATAAACTGTCAGACTAAAATATTAGATTTTGACCTTTTAAGTCAATCATATCACTTTTTATCTTGACGATCTTTCATTTGCAACTTGGTCAGAAAATTTAACGTCCTTTTCGTGGTAAAAACAGGTGCAAGCAAACCCTCTGGGAAGGGGTGAGCTATGAAAACCATTCGTAGTCTTGTACTCTTGCCACACTATCTCACTTCAAATGTGGTATATATGTGTTAAGTTGAAGCACAAATAATACCACTTGTACATCTGCCTGAAAAACTCAGAGAAGATAGTCTGCACTGTTTTTCACAGGCATGTTACTTTTTGAAGTGCAAACCGAAGCCCACAGTGAATCCTCAATAAACAATTTCCAACACAAGCTCTCAAATAAACATGAAATCCAATAAAGCACTAATCTGAGTATAGAATAAGAGTAGGCAAGCACCTTATCTTTTACTTGCCCTAACTTCAGGTGCACTCATTGGTAGGAAAATGTAGAAAACTGATTTACACTTCACTATTTCCTTGACTAAATTAAGATTGTTGAATATCTCCTCCCACATTCTTAAAGAACAATAAGTTGAAAACATCTTCAGCATGATTAATTCAGATATGTAGCATTGTTATTATTGTCACCGTGACGGTGTAAGATCAAAAACTAAACTAAAAAAAAAAAAAAAACAAAAAAAAACCTGTGCTCTAAACTCACTCATTTCTCAACAAAACAGAAATAGCTCATTATATAGATGAGATAAAGATATTAGGCCTACCGAAGCCAGGTAATGTTAAATAAAAACTAATTAAGAGAAATGAGTGTCGACCACTACTATGTTTTCAAATAAGAAATGACCCCCTTATTTTTCTATGAACATCCAGGAAGAGAAAGATGATAAGCATATGGGGACAAAAATTAATGGAGAGCAGCCCTGAGGAGAAAGGCCTGGGGATCCTGATGGATGAAAAGCTGGACATTAGCCAGTAGTGTGATCCTGCAGCATGGAAGGCCAACAGTATCCTGCACTGCATTAAAAAACAGAGATAGATAGCAACAGGGCGAGGGAGGCAATTGTCCCCCTCTACTCTGCCCTCCTGAAGCCCCATCTGTAGTACTGAATCCAGGCCTGGGATCCCCAGTACAAGAAGGATGTTGAAGTGTTGAAATAGGATATTACAAAGATGATCGGGGGGCCAGAGGACCTCTCCTGTGAAAAAATGGTTAAGGGAACTGGGCTTTTTTATCTTGGAGAAAAGAAGGCTTCAGGGAGACGTTATTGCCGTCTTCCAGTACTTCAGAAGAGCTATAAACAGGAGGGAGACAGACATTTTACATAGGCAGATAGGAATAAGACAAGAAATGTCTTCAAACTACAAGAGGGGAGATGATAGATTAAATTTAGATATTAGGAGGAAATTCTTTACTCAGAGGGTGATGGGGCAGTGGCACAAGCTACTCAAAGAAGCTGTGGATGCTCCACCCCTGGAGGGATCCCTGCTAGAGGCCAGGTTGGGTGGGATCCTAGGCAGCCTGACCTGGTGAGTGGCAACCAGCCCACAGCAGTGGGGTGGAACTAGACTATCTAGTTTCCTTCCAACCTAAACTATTCTATGATTCTGTGATCACCCGGCCCGCCAATCTGCTTTATAATGCTTACCAGCTTTCTTCCCCACTCCTTAACAGGGCAAAGCTGTAAAGCTTTAGTTGCTGTCGATTGGAAACTCTTTCATCATGAAATCAAACAGAGGTCACTGACTGAAATTTCATTTACTCTCTGATGAGTCAGTGACTCCATAGGCCAGGAACTTTAATCTCATAACAATCTCTGTATCCACAATCTGTATAATAATGCTATGATGTAACGTGAGAGCAAGAATTATGCTATATATAGTAGGGTTCCTTCTTAGATATCATAGCATTTAAGGACACTTTAGTCTCTGGCTGAAATCCATCCAAACTTACACAATTTCAGACTTCAAATAAAATCTTCAATTTGGAGTGAAATAAAAAATACATATTTTTGTTGATTGAGGGTAAGGAAAAATTATAATTTATAGTACAAATTTGACAGTTTACAGTGTTGCTAAATTCCACTGAAATATCAAGAGGGGAAGGAGAGGAGAGGAGAGGAGAGGAGAGGAGAGGAGAGGAGAGGAGAGGAGAGGAGAGGAGAGGAGAGGAGAGGAGAGGAGAGGAGAGGAGAGGAGAGGAGAGGAGAGGAGAGGAGAGGAGAGCTTGAGAAAATAAATGTAGCCCAGAAAAATCTTTCTTGCAAAGCAGAATTTTTTTGATGAATAATTCAACTGTGAAAAAAAGCTTGGTCAACTCTACTGAAGGTGATGAACTTATTAGCTTATACATTGTTTGTTGAAAAAAGTATATGTTCCAGATCCTAAATTTCATTCAAGAGTGAGAAGAAACTCTCATAGTACTGATATTTCCATTAGTCTCTCTATTGAATAGAATAGCATATAAGAACCACATCATTGTTTATTTGGTGGACACCATCGGTCATGATTATGTGTCCTCCCATAGGAGTTAGAGACACATAAGACAGGTAGGCATTCTACAGCATTACCCTATCAGCAGTGGCACTAGACTATTTCAGAATCCAAAATGTGGTTGTTCTGTTTCGTTTTGGGTTAGAAACATTATGTATACTGCGTAAACTCGTGAGCTAATTAGCTGTGTTCTTGTTATTTTGAAACTATTCGAATTGACATTCTTTGATCAGAAACTCAGTATCCACATTTCATCATTCTTTCATCCTTTCTCCCATTTAAGTCTCTTTCACTTTCTGTGGCTTGTTGGCTGAACAAAATAAATAAACTCAATGATTTCATTTAGGCAAATGTCTGCTTTTCATAAGCTTCACAAGAAAGTTTGCTTCCCATCCCTATTTGATTTTTTCTTTGTGGCTCACAGTATTAAATGCCTTCTCTCTCATATATGATTCATAACTGCCCACAGGACAGTCCTGAATTTTTCCGACTCCCACTGAGTGATTGTCTGTGTCCTGGGACTGTGCGACAACACAAAGCAGGAGATTTGTCCTTTCCCAACAGGTTTGCAGCTCCTTCTCAGCAGCAGCACTTCCGTTGGTCACAGCAGGGGTAAGTGAAAGCTAGCTACTGTTGAGAAAAAAGAGGCTGAATTTCAAGGAAACATGGATGAGTGAGCAGCCAGGCAACACACTTGCATGACTTACAGGAAAATGCAGAGACCCAAGTGGTGAAAGCACCAAAACTAGAGAAGTTATGGCAGGAGAAGTTGAGGAACCATGTTAGGAACAGGAAAAACTGTCAGGAAACAGGAAGTTAGAAGAGAAGTGGTAAAGAATGAAATGAGAATCACAACCTCCAGATATTTTGGGCTTTTTATATAAATTGGCAGAGGGAAGACAAAAATGTTTGTTGGCTTGACTTTTAGACCTTACAAAACCTTAGGGTAGCCTTGTCTTGCATGCTCATAACACATATACACTGTGGAATAATTGCTTTAAAGAAATTAAAATTTTCTGTGTACACTGCTGCGTACTTTTGAAAACCATTTTGTTGTATCAGTTTTGATGCTGTGACTTGGGAAGGCCTTGATGTCTTCTCCACTTGCTGAGCACACAGGACTTGTCAGTCTGACTCAGAATGGGAACAGCTTTGTCATGAGAGAGGAGTGTTGGATGTTCTCCTTGTAGGTGAGAATCTAAGTGTGAAACAAAGTGAATAAAATCACTGTTTCATTTTTAGGCAGCAGCTTTAGGCCTCAAGCATGGTCCCATGATTTAAAGAAGAGGCTCAACTGCACTGGCCACAAAAATGATTATAAAGACTTTGCTGTTAAATTAAAAAGAAAAGAAAAGGAAAAAAAAAATCAGAAAAAAAAAAAAAACTTTCAACAACAACCTCCTTTTAAAAGATTAAGAGAAAATTATTTTTCTCTCCTAACCCATAGGTATCATGTGGACAAAAATAGAGACTTTAATGGTCGATGGCATTGTATTCTCCACCTGATGTGAGCTCAGAGAAGTGCACAGCAAGTGTGAGGCCTTTTTGTTTTGACTTTGCTTTTACGTCTTGAGAATAGGATCTTAGGTGCTGCAGTGATAGATCCCGGGAAATAAAGCTAGTGATGAAGAAACCTGAAAGCCCATCTGTTACATACAGATGTCACATATTGTACAGAGATGAGAGGCTTTACAGGGTGTACGTCTTTCCTTTAAACTAGCGGGAGGAGTTTCTTATAATTGAGAACAGATGGGAAAAAGAAGGGAAAAGCACCCAAATCATCCTCCTTACTGTCATTCTTCAAGAAACCTGGTTTACAGTTTGCATTTTATTCAGGTACCTAGGTCTTTACCTGACAGAGTGTTGTCCACTGTTTAATAACATCAGATTTCTACAGAAACTCCTCATTTTAAGAGACACGAGAAACAGCAAATACATTGTGTAAGGTGCTTAAGCATGGCTGCGCAGGAAGTATGCTCTAGCTCAAACTAGGAAGTGGCAGATCCACCTTAAGCATGAAAACCTTACAGATTATTACTGCATTTCTTCAAGCTAAATGATATATATTCAATTTAGCCTCACTAATGGGACATTAGCTTGGTGCAGATAGCAATAATAAAGGATTCAAGTTTGGAAGAGAACTTCTGTTGTGTGTTTTTTTTTCAATCCTGGTGGACTTCTTTCCCCACTGTAAAACCACAAAAGCCACAATCTCTTTAACAATGCTGTGCAAATAATTATCTTTGCACCCATGCCTGGTTTCTCAGCGATTATTGCAGAGACAGTAGAGCAACATCTGACTGTAATCTCTAACAACTATTCTTTTCAAACATTTGGGTTTCAGCAAAACTACCCCAAATTTATCATGTGTTCCATCAGGCTCAAAAGTTATCATTCTCTAATGCTGGATTATATATCTGTGTTAAGAGTCAGATGCATCAAGCTCAAAGTCTGGTTTAACATACGGGTAAGGCAGTAAGTTTGCAGTAATTCAGGAATGTGCAAACTCAAAATATTCTTTCTTCCTCTCTCCTCCCTTTATTAATTAAGCACAGCTGCCTGCCATCTTCAGTGTGAAATAGCCAAAGCAAATCTATGCTGTTGAAGTAAGCTCCACATGTGAAAACTGAAACGTTAAGTAGCTTTCCAACAGATAAGCTGCATGTTCGTGATGAGGTACACACTAGAAAAGAGGGATGGGTTTATGATAATACTATGCAGTTAGCTGATGGTAGGTAGGACACTGGAATGAGCTGTCATTAGCTCCTCTGTCATCAGTGCCACCTTCTCCAGCTGCACTGGGGGCCAAGCCATGCATGGGTATTCATGTTTCAAGAAATCCTGGCTTGTGTTGGCAAGCATGGGGAGTATGAACAACCCATCACAGCCATACCACAAGAAATCATGCTAGACTTGCAGCTGGAAGTTTTTCACATCGCTTACATCAGCTGAAAATTATCATACTTAATCCAAACAGGAAATGGTTTGCTCACACCACCACAGCCACCATGCACAGTAGGGCGTTCCTGTTAGCACGGAGCTCAACAACAAGGCTCAAAATACAGATAGAAGAAAAGATATGGTGCATCACCTCAGGTGCAAATGTGTACGTCAAAAGAAGGCAAATGAATGTTAATCACAAAGTTTATCACTTGTGCAAATGTGGCCGTAGCCACTCACGTTCTTTTTTCTGTTTTTAAACTAAGCCTCTGCAGTAGGGGGCATCCTACTACAGGATGGATTTGGAGGGTGAGGTGGGTGAGTAATGTTTTGCAAAACAATCAAGATGTTATTACTAGAAAGCAATACTTAAACAGTTTATCTGGAAGTGGAGATGGATCCAGAAATTTTCAGTACTTATCTGTATTTCCCAAATACTTTTCAGAAGGCACCAACTGCAGTCATTTATCAGGACTCTTAATATCCACACTGGTAAATCTGCCTTACATAAGCATGTCCCTGTTGTGACACAGGCTGACTAGAAAGACGAAGATCCAAACTTTCTGTTCATTTTCATTTCAGTGTGATTAAGTGCTTTGCTATTCAAAGACTGTATGTTTATATTTATTTGGACATTCTAGTAACAAGTAGAATGAAACCAATTTTGGGGAAAAGAAATTAAGACACATAGATACTTATGTGGATACATGCCTATTGAAATTGCCCAAATAAGTTTTGGGATCCTTTTTGCTACTTTGTAAATCTTACTGAAAGTCTGCATCTTCTGAGGCCACAGAACCTTTAAAAATCTCTTTCTCTCTAAGCTACTTCAGAATTCAGGAGATCATTACCCCCTGAATGTACAAACTCCCAAACTCTTAGATATGAAATTGTACTTCCTCTCAAAACTATAGATGTTCTGAGAATCTAAAGGACAAATTTCTTTGCTTTCCCCTAATCACAATGAAAACAGTTAAGGTCCCTGGCCAAGAAATTTTTCTTCTAATTAATAAGGAACTGACACAACACTTCTCTATGTCATACTTCCTGCCTACATTTCTTGTCAGGTTTGTTAGTGAAAGTGAGCTTCAACTGCATATTTAGTGTGAGAGCACAACCACAATAATTCACTGTATCATCACAACACTTCAGCAAGTTTTTCAGACCCACAGGAATATGATCTCTTTTTACACGTTCTAAATTAGGGATCTATGTTTTTCATTTATTAATTCACCTTTTAAGAAATTTAATGTATTTTTTAAATCTCTAGAAAAAGCTAGTGCCCATATATTCTTCTTGTTCTAACCTACTTTGCTGATTTTTATTGTAGTCTTAGAGTCTTTATCTCAGGAAAGATTGATAATAATGGTCTGGAGTTAAATTTTAAATTTTAATAGCAAACGGATCTGTATTTCCCTGCCAGACGTAATATTTATATACACAGATTTAGAAGGAAAACCCTTCTTACACAGCAATTCTGACATTGGTTGTTTCATGACTTTTGCTGTATCTGTAAGATGTTTGAAAGCATTTATTCTACAGCTGGAATGAAGCTGTAGATTGAGTGTGTATGTGTGAATGCTTGTGTGAGTGAAAGAGAGAACAAGCTTAAAAAGTTGAGAGGTTTCCAAATAAAACTCAAATTGTGCTTGATTCAGTTTTTTTTTCCAGCATTCAAGTGAATTAATCTTTATTTAAATTTTAGTTTTGGCTTGAAACTCACTCGTCTTCAAAGGCAATATATTTATGTTTTTCATACCTATGATTCTAAGGAACCCTATTTCTTGGAATTTTCATTTATTCTGCAGAATTTTAATAATCCTCTAATAATTCACCCAGTTGTATATCCCACATAAAGCCCCTCTGAAGTCATTCAATATCTGGCCAAATACTGGTGGACATGGCCCAAAATGAAAAATAACATTTTTATTTACAGTGAGAGTTTTTCTATAGTTGGAATCTTGGTGTTCTCGTTGAATAGTTTGATCAAATTTAACTGCAGATTTTTTTTTTAATATCATTTGTATGTTTTACAGTTCTCATGAGAAATTTTATGTTCATTTATCCATGCTTGATGATGAAATTTTGATATTTCGATGGCAATGTTTATATGAATATATTTATGAAATGTCTTTGGGGCCTATTTATGACAATTTTAACTGTACAATTTGGCCAATGACAAAACAGTTTTGTCATGATTTTTTTTCTTTTTTATTAAATGGTAGAAGCAAGAATTTTTAATGCTTGTTGTTTTTATCCAGAGGATTATTTATTAATATCACAGAATTTCTGGATTTTAAATGGAATTTTAAATATGCAAACACAACACATTTGCAAAAGTGGCTGAAAAAAAGTTTATTTGTATTTTCTTCCAAAAATACATCACATGCTTTTCAGTATATTACCATTCCAGTTACACTTTCAGAACATTTTTGAAATTTGTAAAACTTCAGTCAGTTTTTGTGTTAGCTGATCTTAAAAGGCTGTTTAAGTCCTGCTAGATTTTAGTGTATTTAGTATATTTAGTAATATGTACTGCATTGTGCATATAAGTATGTAAAAAGTATGCATATTTTAGGTAGAATTCAGAGTGATTATAAATGAACATTTTGAAATTTCTAGCTATTCTATTTAGTAGCAACACATGTCTGAAGGTGTGATTTTGTTGAGGTGTATCCACAACCATAAAATCCCTATCTGAGAAATCAGAAATCAAAATCAGAATCAGAAACTGAGAAATCAGAAATCATGAGACATTTAGGTAAATCTTAGTGAGACATCAGCCTCCAAAAAGAAATATCCTGTACTTGCATGTCTTGTCAGATTTTTCTGAAATCAGTGAATAATGTTTTGTGCATTTTATTGTAGGCTGATCACACAGGAAATATCTTTGTCAGAATACCCTCTTCACTGCACACACACAGATTTTCTCAGAGCTGACTATTGTTTAAATGTGGAACACTAAGTACAATATAATTTAGAGCCTAGAAAGACACTGAACAGAATATGACTTTTAGTATCTTGTGATGCAAGAAGCAGAGGCATGAGAATGATATATTACCAGTGCAAGATATACACATAGACAAAACAGTTGCTTTTTCATTCCCAAGCAGAAAAAGCTGAATGTTGACTCTTCTGGAGCAATAAGTTCCCATCCCTACCCCTCCCTACTCAGAGGCTGCTGGAGGAGAGAAACCAGTGGGGTAGGCAGAGGGGTGGTCGATGGCTTGATGTCTGGATGGAGATCAGTGAAGAGTGGTGTTCCTTAGGGATCAGTACTGGGACTGGTGCTCTTTAACATCTTCACCAGTTACATCAACAGTGGGATTGAGTACACTCTCACCAGTTTGCAGATGACGCCAAGCTGAGATGTGTTCTACATGTACAAGGGATGGGATGCCATCCAGAGAGACCTAGACGGGCTCAAGCAGTGGGCCCAGGTGAACCTCGTGAGATTCAACAAATCAAAGTTCAAGGTCTTGCACCTGGGTTGAGGTAACCCCCACTACCAATACAAGCTGGGGGATTTAAGGACTGAGAACAGCCCTGATGGAAAAGGGTACTGGTGCATAGGAAGGTGGACAGAAAACATCAGTGTGCTCTGGCAGCCCAGAAGGCCAACTGTATCCTGGCCTACATCAAAAGAATTGTGGCCAGCAGGTTGAGGGGGGTGATTCTGCCCCTCTATTCTGCACTGGTGAGACCTCACCTGGAGTATTGGATCCAGATGTGGAGTCCTCAGTATAGGACAGATGTGGACCTATTAGAATGCATGCAGAGGAGGTACACAAAAATATTCTAAAGCATGAAACGCCTCTCCTACGAAGTCAGGCTGAAAGAGCTGCGGCTGTTCACCCTGGAGAAGAGAAGGCTCTAGGCAGACCTGATAGTGGCCTTTCAATATTTAAAAGGAGGCTGTAAGAAAGAAGAGGAAAGACTCTTTAGCAGGGTCTGTGGTGTTAAGACAAGGGGAAATAAATGATTTCAAACTAAAGGAGGGGAGATTCTGTAATTCTATAATTCTATAATCCCCTGCTCTAAAATGTTCTAAGGAAAGGAAGGCTACTAGGAATGTTGAAGAAGGTAAAGTGAGAGAAAGTGATAGAAGCTTGCTGGCTCAGACACAGCTCCAAAACTTCCATAGCTCTCTACACTTTTCTGAACCGTGCTAACAACTGTTAAAACTTTACTCAGTTACCACAGCAGAATTACTTTTGCAGTCTAAACAGGAAGAAAAATTGTTCTTTTGTCTCAGACTTTTCTATGGCAGACCTCAGCTTAGCCTGCACTGTGAGCAACCTGGGAACTGTTTGTTGCAGGTCAGTGCCTCCTTTCTCACTCTGCTTTTAGAGCACTCAGAGAACAAAAATGTTATTTACTGAAGAAGGAAAAGTTCTGGAAGAAAAATCATCGCCAGAAGAATTTGAGATGGAACAATCTACTGTTTTCTAGCATATTTACTGCCTTATTTTCTGGGTGGGAACAGTTTCACTTAAACTGCCTATGTATGTTCCCATCTAATATAAGATCTCACCCACAGATTTAATGACAAAAACTTTTATATAATAAATCAGACAGAAGGACTTTTGTCTGATACAATGATAAATCCAATTGTACTTTCAGAAGCCCACTGTATAATATTGCATTCACTGATGGATAAACAGTGAAGTGCTGAACAAGACAAATAATCATAGAAGCCCAAATGGATTGAGACTAACAAAGTGGTAATAGTAATCTGAGATTCCTGTTTTCCATCTGCTCATACCAGAAGGGTAAAAAGTGTAAAGTAGGGATTATGTACAATAAATGGCCAAGTCTCATTTTACTCCGAATAAAGCAACTGTGATAGGAAAAGAAAAGAAAAGAAAAGAAAAGAAAAGAAAAGAAAAGAAAAGAAAAGAAAAGAAAAGAAAAGAAAAGAAAAGAAAAGAAAAGAAAGGAAAAGAAAAGAAAAGAAAGGAAAAGAAAAGAAAGGAAAAGAAAAGAAAAGAAAGGAAAAGAAAAGAAAAGAAATGAAAAGAAAAGAAAAGAAAAAAAAAGAAAGAGAGAAAGAGAGAAAGAAAGAGAGAAAGAAAGAGAGAAAGAAAAAGGCCTGTTTGCTAGTAGTTATTTTCAGTTCTGTATGGAGGCCTTACTGTTTTAAAAATTGAAAATGTAGGTCCATTTGGTTTAATAACTAGCAAGTAAAATTCTGATATGTTTTTGCTTAACAAATCTGGTTTATCAAACGTGGTTATGCAAAGTATACCCTGTAGTAATCTTTTTAAAAATAAAAGATAATTTTTTAGTCTACATTTGTCTTTTTATCCTGTACTCTGTATTTGTTAGTTTGAAGCATCCTATGAGTGTACGAAAAACTTCTTGATCACAAACTTTAATTGTTTTGGTTTTGCCTGGTGGAAAGGAGAAATGTTTGTTCTTTACATCATCACAACAGCCATAATTTTGAAAGGAAATACAATTTCACAAATACTCAAGAGCTTGGCAGTTTGGATTATGATCTCCTAAATTCTGAAGTAGCCTAGAGTGAGATTTTTTAACAGAGCCCATAGGAGCTAAAAATCAAAGGGACCATGTGATTAGGAATATTAATATTGTTTTAGAAATAACAATTGCTTTCCATTAGTGATTTTTACTTTAAACCTGAACACTGAAAATAATCAAAGTGTGTATGTGTGTTATGGCTACACACAAAAACCTCTATTCTTGTACAAAGTACATGAAGCTGAAGTTAATTTGAGACACCCTCTTCTGCAAAATTGCTCAGCTTAATAAGCAGTGTGTTAACACCAGTTTGGCTAATATAACTTGAAACGAGAAAATGTGAGAGGACTTAATTTTGCCACTCCTTAACAGCAATGCAGTTAACTCTACCAGCTGAAGAAGACATTCCAGTAAAACAGGATTCTTGTAAAGAAATTATCATTTTTTTTCTATTAACGCATTGCATTTTGGGTTAAACCCAAATAACAAGCAGATCGCTTTCCTAGTTGTGCAGGTTTGATGGTTTTGAAATCAACCATAGTAGCTTAATGTTCCGCATGCACTCTTTTCACTCTATCATGTACATAAACTGAAGAGATCTGTAAGAAATGAGCAAGTTTAATAATATAAAAGTTTCCAGCAGCATGAAGTCAACAAGGCAATGGACAAAGTTGATAAAATTAGCTTGATTTCTCTCTCATAGCTTCTTGTCATCATGTATGGGTCTGATAATAATTATGAGATTTATCAAAGAACAGATTGACATCCTAACAGTCATTATATTCATTTCATGTTCAGCTGGGAGCCTCTGGAATACATATTGTTAACTTTTTTCCTCCATTATCTCTCTCAACTCTATCCTCAAATTATTCAACCCCTATGTATGCATTTGTGGGAAAATTGTAGCTTCATCTGTACAGCAGATGATACAGACAATTCTTTTGTGCATGTGTGTTTTTTAACTGGATTTAATCCAAGCAAATAACAAAATTATTGTCTATCATTAGCTGTTGGAGTAGTAAATCAGAAAACAGGCACATAATGTAGGTTTGTGTTACTTTGCAGAAGTTGATCTGAATTATGAAAATAAATGCACTTTCCTATGCAGCAGTAAGCACTATGTCTCTTCTTGAAATGCAGTAAAACATAACACCAAGTATGGGCTTGACAGAAACTCTGTCACTTTTCTCCTTAGCCTCGGGAGGTCAAAATAAGCTTGGATTATTTACCAGAGTACAGTATTTTTTACAGATACAGAGACATCTGCATTCTCAAGTACATCCCCGATGTTGGTTGGAAGGCAAAGTGGATTGTCTCTCTCTCTCTCTGCTATTTTTTCATTTGTACTAGGTATTCCAGCTAGATTTATGTGATCCATAGTATAAAACATGTATTCATGTAGGCCTTATGTACCTACTCCACACTAGTAGGTCTCTATTTTCTCCAAAATGACCACCGTTTTCTCAACCACGTGCTGATTCTATCCTAAGACTGATTAAAAATAAAAATAATAAAAGAAAAAAAAATGAACAAACAAACAAATTGCTTACAATAGATTAGGGGTCTCTGGGTTTAGACCAGAAGAATGTATTACTGTTGTCTGACACTTAAAATTCTCCCACATAAAAAGCTGGGGATTTTTTGCTTCTGTAAAATAAATTTTATATCTGATGAAGTGTGTGGTCTAGGTTGATTGTTTTGCAATTTAAATTAGGGGTTGTTGTGAAACCTGGGACTTCATTTTATGAGTGTTCGCTGTGTTTCACAAACTCATTCAGCAAAAGTCATGGCTGGTAAGTGAAACTGTGTCCCTCAGAGCTTCAGCCCACTGCTGAGACATGAGCAGCAATATGAGGCACACACAAGAGTTTAGTAGAAACGTTACTGGTATTAATTACTACAAGAAAACCAACTTGCATTTTTTAGGTTAGATCGTAAACCCTCCAGCTGCTGAACAGATCTATAGGTATCTTCCTTCTGCATTTATTTGCCTCCTAAAGGAGCACAATGCTGAGAAAATGGCAATTAAGTGAAGTAATTTCTTGCATCTGGGTGGCAACTGAGAGTCCAGATAAATAAAGTAGTGAGGAGTTTTCTAAAGATTCAGCTTCTGTAGTTGTTTATTCAGCAGCAGTTTAGGCACCAGGCAAAGTAATCGTTCCTCTCTAATGCCTTAAAATGCAGACATCACTGACCTCAGTGTAAGAAAGAGACTTTTACCAAACTTACAGATTCCAGAACTGGAAAAAATTCCTAATTTCTGAGGTGAAGGAGGCTTTATGCCAGAGTATCACAGGAGTTTCATGAGCAAAAGAGAAGGGAAAACAAAACAAAACAAAACAAAACAAAACAAAACAAAAAAACTAGAGATGCATTGCTTTTGATTAGGGATTAATTCCGGTTTATTAGAAGTAGGGTCAGAATAAAAAGAAAAGAAAAAAGGAGAAAAAGGGAAAAGAGCAAAGACCTCATGCTTGTTAGAGTTCCATATCTGTATTCTCACTCCCACCCTGTGCTGAGTTTTTCAGCCTTCTCCATCCAGCCTTTAAAGCAATACAAATGAAAAATCTCTTCATTTTCACAAAGCAAAACTGTCTCCTTGCATCCTCCCACTGCAGCTGATATGTGTAGCAAATGACACCAGAAACCCTTCTACTCAGTGAGGTGTAGAGTTTCTCAGACTCCTCAGTGTGTTCCCATGCTCCCCCAGTGCAAAGGCGGGAGCATCTGAGTGGGATCTGCTACTTTTTGTTAGTGAAGGCGAACATCTGCTTTAACCTGTCTGCTTCCTGTGCCGTCCTGCAACCGCTCTGAAAGAAGCCCCTAGAAAGGGAACCAGGCTCAACTTTGAGATGCAAGATAAGATGCTTAGATAAAAACATAACCTTCACATTTCTGCTACCCACTTGGTGATCTTACATAAGGCTGAACCTCTCACTTAACAGCGATGAAAATTTCATCAACAAAATTTGCTTTTGCTCTGCCAAGACATGACAACTTCAATTAGAGCTGAGTTGGAGAGGCATTTGTGTTTATTACATCAGCCCAACTGGATGTCCTCCCTGCGATGGCTCTTTCTATGCCATTCTCTTGGTATTTGATCTTCCCATCCAGATCAGGACGGCTGAGGAGTGAAAGGAAATACAGAGTAGCTAAAAACATTTCTGAAGAATCTACCCACAATCATGACTTTCATTCTTCATTCATTTTTTAAGCCATAAGTAAAACATGCTCTAAACCACAGTGCAGTCAGATCCAATTTTGCTACGTCTTTGTTGAAAGCTTGATAATTCAGACAAATGCAACAAAGAAAATGCATTATAGAAATCCTACCTTCCTCAAAAACATCTGCTTGATGGTCAAGTGACTTATTTTTCTTTTTTCAAATCTGCTGTTAACAGCGCTTCCTCAATCTTTTTTAGTACTTACATGTTATGCTTTGTTAGTTCACTTTACATGTTCCATTCTGCCAAACATATAACAATACTGAATATTTAGCTTTTAATCAACTACTTATACTAAGGTCTACTGAAATACTGACACCTGGAACAGGAGGTAATGGAAGGATTAGAGCCACTTAGACTTTTTTCTTGTAAACAAGCCAGAGAAATAATGTGATTTATAATGAAAAATGCATGAAGTACAAGTCACCACTTAACATATAATGTAGTTTAGTATTCATCTTAAAAATTATAATTATCTTAAAACTGAGTGAACCTCAAATACATGGAAAGGTGTAAATGGCAAATAGGAGAAAGTGAGTGAAAGAAAGAAACTGAAGGGATTTGCTTCAGATCTCTTTGCATTTTACTTTCTTTACATCTCCTTTCAGGAGGAGATGAGACTAATATGGTCAGCCTGTCTGTTGGTTCCTGAACAATAACCTTACTCTAATCCATAGCAAATTTCAGATAATTTGAAAAGAGGAGGTGAAATTTCAAGGATAATTAAGTTCCTACAACTTTTGTGAATATTGGCAAATAGCTGGGGGAAAAATACAACAAGAAATACCTCCACTGAAGAATATATGAGTAGAACTGAGCTATTATGCCTTCTGTCAACAACAATCAGACAGCCAAGGAACAAAAAAAAAAACAACAAAAAAACAGCCTAATCAGTCAGGGCATGTATGTTCATATTATTACATTTATTACATTGTTACAAATATGCATAGCTACATTTATTGCAGGTGGAATTAGAGTCATTTTCAGTGAAGAAATAAGATAAATTCATAGGGAAACATGTCTCAGTACTTCAGTTGCTCATAAAGTTATTCTTCTGCCTTCCTAGCAGCAGATTTGAACAATCATCTGTGTTGATAGAAATTGAGTTTTCCTTTTACTTAAAAAGTAAAAAAAAATCTTAGGTTTTCATCTGAGCCTCTGTGAGGATAAGAGCCATTTGTAAACTTGCACTCCCAAATCTGAATTTCTGTTCTTCATGGGAATTCTGTTTTTCCTAGAATTGGCTGTGACATGTGAGTAACTCTTAGAAGGAAATTACAAAGCCAAATTAATAATTTCTTTGTCTTACAAATCATTTGTCACTGTGGGCAGCTAGATGATAGGCTAAAGAAAATCTAGTTCTATAACTCCATTTTGACAAAATATTTTCCTCAGGCAACCAGAGCTCAAATCTGTACAAATCACAGTAAGTACAGCTGAAACTTGTATCCATTTTTAAGTTCCTGAGTTTTGTTTTATATTTAGTTATTTTACAGACTTGTTTGAAATAGCTGTAGATGGACAAGGTGAATAATTAGGTCAATTTTAGATAAGTTAGAGAGCCTCAATGAAAAGCTGAAGTTATGGTTAAAATATTCAAGAATGGGTCTTACAATGAAAGGTTCAATAAGCTCAGATATTGTTCCATTTAAAAGAGGCTAAATGGTCTTTTGTTCACAGTCAGTCAGTCCTGTACACGGGAAAAAATAAAAACAAACTACTTCAATCTTAAAAAAAAAATAAAAACAAAAATCAGAAGATATAAAATGATTGAAAAGCTGAACAGTACAGTTACAATATTGAGACTAGAAATAAAGCATGTTTTTAAAATGCTGACATAATTAGTCACTTCACCAAAGATTGCTACTGAGACACCATACTCTGACCTGCACCCAAATTAACAGAACTGCTTGACAGCCCTGTTGAACTCATAGAGTTAAGCGCTGTAGGTTTAGCTTTACTTCATCAAAAAATCCAAGAATATAATGTCCTGAATTTAAACGTTCACATTGCCACTATCTTCACAAGCTGTCCACAGGAATATTTTTACAATCACTTCGGTTTCGCGCTTTACAAAAGAAACATAGCTGATCAAGTAAGAGTTTTACCCTTACATGCTCCTGTCAGATAATCACTAATTTATTCCCCCCACTCATTTTCCCAACTTTCCATCTCTGCAGAAGTAGAAGAATACCACAACAATCCAGAAACCTTATGATAAACCACATCCTCTGTAGGTGAACTGCTACTACTGAAATCCTGTTTCCTGTCTTCATGCACAAGAAGTGTAATAGTACCTCGAACACTAGTTGGCTCAGACATAAAACCCCAAAGGTGTGTCCACCTTATTATGCATCCAGTGGGCTTTTATTTTTCATGTAGTGATGACCCCAAGTCAGACAATCAAAATAAAAAAACAACACAATCTGTTTTTGCCTCTGCAAATTCAGCTCTATGAGGCAAAATAAAAGTTGGAATTAATGTGATTGTTGTTTCTACACCTGGTCTCCACTAAAAAAGACTTTTGGGCTGATTGCTCATCCCTTCCAGACAAAATATTTTCCTCTCATCCTCACCCTTGAGATATTCCTTTATTTAGGAATAAATGCTGTTTGGCAGGGCATGGTTCCTGCACAGAATAAAAAGCAAAAAAGGACAGTAACATTCCCCTATCTTTCTGAAGGCAAAATACTCTAAGTAGCAGACGTTATGCACAATGAACAGGTTTAAGTAGTATCGTTGATGGCCTCCTCTGGTCAAAATGAGATGTTAGGGAACCATGAGCCTAGTCGTAAGAAGCAGTATCTAAATTTTTTGACAGCATATATTTATTTTGCCACGACAAGTATCCTTTGCATTCCCACTCCTGCCTCTACCTGCAAAAGACATGTTTCTGCAAGAACATCACTGTTGTAGGTATAAACATTTTGGCCTGAAGTCCCCTAAGCTTTTGCCACATACCAACATCCATTGAGATGACAAAGAACACCAGCATTACCATTTTGCTCCTGCCACAAGCAGGATTAGGAGCATGATAAAATTTTCCCCTAAAAGATAATAATGATTCTTCCTTCTCAAAAGCTGTCCTTATTAGATAATCAAAAGCAGCACCTTCCATTTGCACTGAAATTTCTGTAGTTGCGCAGTAGCAATTGAAAGGATGTGCAAGGCCCAGTGTGCAAGTGTAACTGCCATTCTCCACCTTGCAACTCTCCTCAAACAACCTCTCCTTTTTCCCCATTAAGGGAAACCTCTGTCCTGCAGCCAGTATAAGCTATAAAGCGGCTTACTTTCAGTTTTTGAAAGTAGAAGGCAAAGACATGATCAACTCTCACTTTCAGTGTCTGTATCATCCAGGACCATTATACTAAGCTGGGGAGTTTCATAATTTTTTTAAGTAAGTCATTGTGACTGCCACTATCACCATTGGCAAAACATTTCTGCATCCTAATGTAGAGTCAAAACAGTCTCTACAGGAAAGAAAAAAGAAAAAAGAAAAAAGAAAAAAAAAAAAAAAAAGCAGCAGATCTTTGGCTATCCTCTACTCGTTAAGCCGCTTACTTCCTCTGTTAAAAGCCAGCCTACTTTGTAATGCCTAATCAGATCTGTCTCCATTTTTTTTTTTTATTCCAGATTAAAGGTCCTATACCTGTAAAATGTGCTAGCCATCACTCTGATAAGAGTCCCTAGTCAGATGCTTGCCAGCTGTTAGATTCTCTGTACAATAAAACCAACCCTAAAATACCCTGTTTTCATTCTCTTTCACAAGTGAGAACCACAAAGAAATGTGTTTTATAGGCATTGGAGGTCCAGCTGTGAGGAAGTGACACTCTGACTCTCACAATGCTGTTGAAATTGAAAGACCAGACTCCTTGTATTATCAGGAGAAGGAAGACTGGCCAAGTGGAGAAATATTCCTACCCAGTACTGCTGGGGAATGTGACGAGACAGCACAGAGGGAGAACGGCACTCCCAGACACCCATGATACAGGTGCTCATTAGCACACAGGAGCCACCTCTACAGTTTTTAGTCCTGTAATTAGGAATGAGTCCCCGTGGAAATATTTCAAAATAGAACCAAAACTACTTTTAGAGCTACAAATAGCATGTGTCTTGACAGACCCCCGAAGAAAGATTTCTCCAATTTTCTTATTCTTAACATAATGCTATAGGCTTAGATACATTCTTAGCTACTTTATGCTCTCTAAAGAAATCAGGAGGCCTAATTTAAACCCTTTCTCTGTGGCACAGGACTTGTGAGGTTTGGACCCCTCAAAGTTCCAGCTTTATTTCATGTTCTTTTAGGAAGTCTTACTAAAGCTTCTTTGCACAGGTCACATTATGCTTGAATTGAAGAAGGTATGATACTTTTTCCCTGGTGGTACCTATGTATGATATGCTAGTTTACTGCTAAGTAAACTAAGGTTGTGTCATCTCTTTCAATGAACTGTATTTTTAAGGTCAAGATTTTTTCCCGTTACATGTAACTTAAAAACTAACAAGAAAGTCTACATCTCATTTGAGACAATCCTAACTTGCCATATGAGCAGATGACAAATCTCTGACTAATCAAGATTTCATTATGTTCACATTTTTAAAACTTACATTGTTGTCATTCTTCAGACCATCATATTAATTGCTACAGTCAGTAAATATTAAAACTTCCCTTCTACAACACATCTGTAGGTTCATAAAATCACATCTTAGAAAGCAAAATAGGTTAGTTTCTAGCAGTTCTACACCAATGTAAAGAAAACTGGCATCACAGTTTCTACATGATTAGAAGTATGATTATTGATTTTATTAATAAAAAGTAATTTTGAATCACGGACTTGATAAGGTATCTTCTATCAAAAATGTATGTGCACCCCAAGTAAAAGCAGAACAGGGAAGGATTTTATATTCCTGGTTTTCTCACAAGTATAACTAAGGCTCTAGTGCCTCAATATGGAGCTCAGAAATGCTCAGTAGTGTCATCGTTTAACTGCTCTGTTTACAGTCTGCCTCCAACCCTCTACCATTTTTCAAGGTCTTATTTCTCTAAGCATAAGTGCAAAGAGTAGACATGCTCTGTTCAACTTGAGCAGGGCTTCTGCAGAGATAAAACTGCCGTTAGGCATTCTAATGCACATAGTTTAAATGACTAAAAAAAAAATAATAATAATAAAACACAGTTCAGCACAACTATGTAAACTGATGTCCTTTATTAAAAAACAAGTATAGGAGGACTCTGGAATGGGTAAAGACTAAACTGTTCTTCTCTCCAGATGAGTGATCATTTCAAGTCTAGGTTTAAGTTTACCTGTGCAGCAATGGGAGCAAGCCATCCCTGTACAGTACCTCATCTAAAGACAGATAAATCTTCAGAGCTCTGCAGGGAGCCCAGGTGCCATGGTATATTTTATCATCACTCTATAAACCATGCTCTGCGTCCATGCTTTTATAATGAGCACAAGGACATGAAGACAAAGAGCCTTGCTGCATATGCATCATGTAAATCTATCACTTTCATTGCTAAATTTGAGCAATTCTGCTAAGGTCAGTCTGCGTATCAGAGTCTCTCTCTTTCTCTGTGTTTACCGAGGTTGAGAATGAGCTCTTTGTTTTATGTTATGGAACAAAATATATTCAAATGAGTTCTTATTGCCTGCTATGCTTTGTAATAAAGAAAGCACTAAGCACCAAAAAAAAAAAAAAAAAAAAAAAGGTTTCTTTATTGACTTTTTACCTTCCTTCTGTCTCCTTCTCTCTCTTTCTTTTATTTATTTGCTCTTTCTTTCCATCTCTTTCTCTTTCCCCATGTCTTGGTCCTGTTCATTGCTTCTCTGCTTCCTTCCCTCCTTCCTTGCTTCTTTCCTTTGCCCTCTACAACCCTCCATTCCTCTTTCTTTTTAAGTGGTAGAAAGTGCTACATGCTGTGTGTGTGAGCATAAAATGTCTTTATAACTCATGAGCCTGAATATTGCCTCAGCCTTGTCTCCCCTTTACATGGCCCAAACCCAAACGTGATCCCAGACTGATCAGAGAGTGAGAAATAGCTTACAAAGCAGAGGCATTAGCAGAAAGATACCAGGGAGGATGAGTTAACAAGTCAGTCTAATCTGAGAGGGAAAAGTCATAATGAAAAAGATACTATGCCTCTTTGAAAAGATGTGTCACCCGGCCTCCTGCACCAGGGCCGACAACCTGCCATACGCTGCGCTGTGTGCTCTGACACCACCTCCAACTGCTGCTGACATCCCTAATGTCAAAACTTTTTTAGACTGCATGTGGAAAGCAGTTGATAATTGGAGTTTCGATGAGCCTAAAGCTGAAAAAAATACCACAACACAAAAAAATGGGAAAATCTGCAGGCAACATTGTTGTCAGGATTTTTGCTATCCCTTTGTTTTTAGATGATTAATCTTACTGTTATGACTTCTATGACAGATGTTACCATAGTTCTCGATTTGGCAGGCCAAAAGTATGATTTAACTGTATGGGAGACATAACAGTTATAGAGGTAGATAGATAGATTGGTAGGTAGGTAGGTAGGTAGATAGGTAGGTAGGTAGGTAGGTAGGTAGGTAGATAGATAGATAGATAGATAGATAGATAGATAGATAGATAGATAAATGGGGAAAAAAAAACCAGATATAATCTCTCTCCCAAGAGCTATTAATGTTTCTTTTAAAAAAACTGATCCTTTTCAAAATCTGTCATGAAAATCTGCTGGTGGTTGGAGACCCACTCTCAGGTTTCCAAGAGTTTTGTTGACAGCACCATACTGTTACCCAGCTGGGAGCTGGGGCAGGGGCACAGAGTCCTGGATGTGGTCACGACTTCAGCAGCCCAGATTCTCACCTCCGCAGCACAATCCTGACCACACTCAGAGACACACACATCAGCTGTGTGAAGCACCTCTGTGCCCAGAATTTATATGCTGGTCCTAGAAAACTTAATCTGTCTGTAAATCTCCAATCTAGACACTTTTCAAAATCTACACGTATTTTTTAAGTTGTGTGGTGGGGTGTTTCTTCCCATTACAGGTTTCATTTAATGAGACAGAAGAAGAGCAGAGGCCTCAGTAGAAACAGCCTCCTTAGGGTATCAAGAAATCTTACACTGAAGCTACATTGTATTTTACTATCAGACAGAAGATTTTAATTTATTTTACTGTTGCTTAAGTGCCCAGGGTCCTGTTCTCAAGGGATTTATTTATTCTAGTCAAGGATAACTGAATTCTTTGGCAATATCTTTGCCCTGTGCCCTCTCAGTTAAGTCAAGGTGTTTGCTTTCTTTTGTTTGCTTGTGTATCAGCTGAATACTTTCTAATCTCCATCATCTTAGGGCTTTTTGTTCAAATATTCCTGAAGTACAACTGTCTTCCCGCTATCTCTGTTAGGAAATAATGGCTACAAGGCCATGAGAGGTAGCCATGTTTTGAAGCTTAGTAAGTGCTATGCACCAATACAAGCAGAAAGCTGGTTGCAGGATAATGTGAAACAGCTCCTCACCCTGGATTTAAAGGGATGAGAACATCCTAAATCTCAAATGGGCAGCAAGCTTCTTACCTTGGCCAGGGTGATCCAGCTCCTGGGACAGGATGGGAGTCAGGAAAATGGGATAAGGGAGTCCCACAGATTTTAGATTGGAAAAGAACGGTGTTTTGGGTGCCGTCTGAAACCTAAGTAGTTACCACAGCACATGACTATATCCCTTTTGCTTTATCTGAAGAGGCAAGAAGAGGCAGACTTGAAAATAAGGAATAGTTTTGAGTAGGTGACAGCCTGAATTAAGATCCGTTTGCTGATTATAATGAGCCTGTGAAGTACACCTAAAAGAGCCTTGAGTGTACTCCTTAGTTATATTGGCTCTCTGCAGTGATTATCTGTTTGTCATCTGTGTCTATTTTGGAAAATTATATTTTAGTTACTGTGAGTTAGTCAGCAGCTTGCACAATAAACAGCTAGTCACAATGAGAGTGTCAGACTCCTACTGGGTCCAGTTACAAAAATGTTTCCACCAAGAGGATTTATAAATGAAGCACACAAAGAGCCAGCCTCTTAAACACAGAGCTGTGGCAAGGCTGTTCCATGCAGCAGCAGTTGAAGCAATTGTTTGGAAAAGGCACGATTGAACTGAACTGGGCTTTTTCCAAAACTCTTTGAGTTCCTTAGGTTTGGGGCACGACTGAGGTGGCAGGAAAGAGATCATCAGTCCAGGAACAACAGGAAGGATTAGTTTTAAGTCACACAGCTTGAGGAAAATAGGATAGCAGAATAACAGGGAGATGTGAATTTGATCCATTGCCATTTCCAGGGAAGGTCTGTATTTCTGTTCCATGTTTCCAATACTTATTACCAGCACAGTTTTAATCCACAACATGCATCGGTATGGTTCATTGGGATTGTTGGGATGGGTTGATGGTTGAATTAGATGATATTAGTGTTCTTTTCCAACCTTAATGATTCTACGATTCTATTAGTCAGGCTTTTAAGAACTGCTGCAATGCAAATGAATCATTGCAAGTTATTCTGAAAAAAAAAAAAAAAAATGGCAAAGAAATCCCTATAATATGATTGTTATCTTCTTATTTTGTCTTGTCACATACCACACCAACTTATTTGAAAGTGATTCAGATACTCTAGAATCCAATGCCACTACCTAGAGTTTGAAACATTTTCCAATTGTTGATGGGAGAGAGGAAGGAGAGCAGTGCATGTGCGTGAAGGTGGGCTGCAGGCAGGGAAGAATCTTCCTAAAAAATGGATGACCTGAACTAAGTTCCAAGCCGTCATTTTGTTAACATCCCTTAAATGTTTGAATTCTTTCTTAAAGATTTCATCTGTGCCACATCCTGTTAATAACATCATCTCATTACCACAATGGTAACAGTCACTTGATGCTCACTTAACAGAAATCTTTCAAAACAACAGTATTCGGTTTTCACAGTTGGTTCTGTGAGATACAGGTTAGAAATTTCTTAGCTCTGCTTTCTTAGCATAATTACATAATCTGGAATTAGTCACTTACTTATGTTGACCTTTAAATAGAATCAAACATTCAGTTTAGATAGTTGTTTTGTCATCAGCAAAGAGTAAGCAGCTGAGAACATTCCTGCTATTGGCTGATTGTGTCAGAGTAAGCATGTAAGAGTCAAGGTGAGGGGCAAAGTTTGCAGTAGTTATGTCCATTCTTCAGAAGACCTGGGTTCTCATTAGCCCTCACAACCATTAGGGTCCAGACTTACTTATACTCTGAAAGAAGTAGTTTTCATCCTTTCATCAGAAGCAGAATCAGCATGTTTACATAGAAAACGATTTAACATATGGAAGATAAAGGGATAAATTCAACCGAAGAATACCTCCTGTCAGTTCCTGCAATTTGCAGTTTGTGTATAAAGGGTAAATCCAAGCCCTGCATATTGAAGTTCTTTTATCTCAAAAGTTTTCCACAGGCAGAAAGCACTCTGACCACCAAGATAGCTGCCCCACATCTGGGATAGGTTTCAGCAGCTGTTTGCATTTTTGTGCTTAGTTACCTGGCTGCACCCTCCTGGAAATCAGAAAGGTTGTTCTGGGGTAACAGAAGGCAGAATGTTGCCTGTAGCTTTTAGCTGCTCCAATCCTCAGTGCAAATATCCCACACACAGTGGTTTGAGAAAAACAGGAAGAAGCAAGATAAGCCAAAGCCTCGGTGACTACAAAATACACCTTAGTAAGTCCCTAGCTGATACTGCCTCTTATCAGATGAAATACCTTAGTATTAATTCCTTTTAATTAAATTCGTATTTGATTCTCCAGTGATCTTTCATGTATATTTATAGACATTCCTCACTGTGCTGCAGTTCATTGTGAGTTACAGGAGAACCGTACAGAGCACTGAGATGGGCACTGAAATACATGTTATAAACATGAATAAGGGTGTATCTATCTGTTTACAAGCATACACAACTACATCTGTGTCCATACAAACACAACATCTTTATATGCAATACAAGCTTAGACATTGCATAGATTTACTGACAGCTAATTTTACTCTCTCAGGACACTTTCTCCCTCTTACATTGTTTAATGTGCTCTTTTATGGATGAGGTCAAGCTGTATAATAGTCTGCTGATAAATTGTAAGGTGCCTGTGAGGCAGATGATCCTTACTAATAATTATCAACTTTTGACACACACAGCAAACATTAATAAAAGATCGTGAAGCTGAGGAATAGCATGACAGTGCTGAGAAAATCACAGCAAAGACAAATATATATACAAATTTGAATGCTTTTTTAAAATTCTTATTTTGTATAATGAGGCATTGGGAAGTATTATCTATGCCTTATTGTCCTCCAGTCACAATGTAACTTTCCCCACTGTCTGAAAAGAAAGAAAAACAAAAGACTGGAAGATGCAGGAAAATTCTGCATCTCCCTTGAAATGCATTTAAGATTTTTCTATAAATATATTAAATATTTTTAATATGTGAAAGAATAATGAATATTTTAAAAAATGCATGCTGTGCATCCTATCCAAATAAAACCATATGTAACAATACAGTAGATGTTCTTGTTTCTGCTCAAGAAAGTGAGTTACAAAACTCTAATTTCATTCGCCCTCATCTTAGCAATGTATGTTCTGTTGACTAGATGAACTAACAACCCTGAGTCTGGCAAACTTTCAGTGGACTATCACTTCTAGATTAGACTTTCTTAATGTACAACCTCTTACTACAACTACAACAATCCTGTTTCATGCTATTACAAATTTTAGAGAAGAAAAATTACCTATATTCCCAAACAGCAATATGATGAGCAGAGGAATTCCAGTTCTAGTAGATGCAACAATGAGTGAGTGTTATATAGAAAGGTTAATCATGGTTAAGGACTATTATTCTGTGGCCAGAAGGCCATACTTATCCCCATCATTTGTGGCTGTTTTTAAAAGGGACTTTATGATAGGCCTGGCTAAAGCCTTATCATTGTGGTTTGTGGTCAGATGGGCCAGCTGGAATACCGACCAGAATGTATTTACATACTCAAAGCAATTTCTGGTGAGATTTCCTCAAAAACAACAGTTAAGCCAGCTGTTAAAGAAGCAAATGATTCCTAAGGTTAAAAACAATATTTGTGAAAATAACACTGTCCGTATTTGGGAATAAGGACAATCTGGATGAAATCTGAAAAATACAAAAATACAATCCAACTCCATTATTCCTTAGCACATTATCAATTATCTGTGAAAAACTTTAGTATTCATTCTGCTGAAGGATAAAATCATAATAAATTCTGCCAACTTGGGACTCCAGTTCTGTAGTCCTCTTTAAAATGTTCCTCCCAGTAGACATTTATCTTAATGTCAAACCAGTCCTTTTGAGGAACCTAAGAGGTGTTTGCTTACTCACTGTGCAGGCAATCAAGTCTGCACTTCAGGACCTCCAATTCAGCTTTCTTCAGGAATTCTATAAGGTATTTGTCATCTTTGGTGGTTCTTACCAAGTTGAATGTAATTCAGATTGAGCTCGTAAACTTGGCTGACTCATCTTAAGGTGAATACATGTTGCAAAATAAATAAATATCCAAGTAAAGAGCTGCTGTCACCCAGACTTAATGTTGTTTAATTTATCAGAGGAGTTTTCTCTGCGTGTGAATGTGCTGGAGGCCCAGATTTTGGAGAATCAAGGCAGTTTCTACCTGTGAGAAAATTATCTCATCCATTTTAGATACCACTGAGGCTCATTCTGGAGAATTTCTGACATAAATCAAGGCTCTCCCTAAGTCCATCAAAACAAACTGAAGCTGTAAGCACTGAAGCAGATATTTTTGAACACCTATGCTCAACAGTGAGGGCAGTCAAAGTGGTTTCAGGCAGCAGTGTATTCTCAGGGGCCGTCGCGGTTAAAAGAAACCAAGCCTTGCTGCCAGCATGCCCCAATTGGCTGATTAGCCACCGCAGTCTGCTTTCGTGCTTACAGATATATACTTCATCTTGCAGTGTGTTTTCTGAGGGTGCTGGTCAATGTTTACGGTACAGTGGGACACTTGGAAAGCATTTATTTTGCAGGGAGAGAACTGTCTGTAAATCCCAACTAAATAGTAGGCAAAGAGATTTCTGATAAGCACCTAACAAATTATTTAAGGGATTCCTAGGATCACATTTAAGAATTCAAACAGTAGTGTCACTATATCTGTTTCACATGGCCAGACGTTTTTTGGCATAATAACACAACTCTGAGAACCTCTTAATCTTTTCCTAATAAAATCCAGCACAACTCTGTCAGTACTATGATTATTATTTACAGAACACCCTGGGTATGTGTGCTGCATTCATATACATCTGTGAAAGAGAGCAGCATGTCTGTGCCCCATGGAAATTGCATTCTGTGAAGGAGAGCTAGCCTTTTGTTTCAGCCTTGTGTAAGAGTTGGCATGTTGCAGCAGTGCTCTAGGAGAAGCCCTGAAGGAATGGTGATGGGACAGTGAGTCAGAAAATTCCCATCTTCTCTCTAGTCTCCTAAGGGAGTCATTTGTTTTAGTTCTCTACTGATTGCAATTAATTTGCCTCCTCCACCCACTTCCTGCCAACCTGCCTGCCCTATGCACAGATATCAAAAGATTGGGCTCCCCATCCATTCTCACTGCCTGTCACTCACCTGAGGATGTTCTCACATATGTGCCTGTCATTCTCTATGGGCAATGGAAGCAAAACATGGTGGGGAGGTTACCAGTGCAAATAGGTGAGAAAATAGGAGACACTTATGACAAGAAAGAATATATTTTTCATTTAAAGAATCAGCACTCCAGATACTCATGTCAGTCCAAAAAGAACACTCACAGAGGGCATCCCTTTGTAGAAGGAAAGGAATATCTCTAATGAGATGTTGTTATACCCATTTTACAGATGGATTTCAGCCGCCTGAATTTCCAGGAAGGCTGAGGTTACGTGCAAAAACACAGAGGTAACAATTTGTCTCACCTTTTCGTTAGCAGCAAAATTAGATCCAATGGATGTAAAATAGAGGTTTGATTATTCACATTGTTCTTGATAGGTTACATATTGAAAAGCTGACTAAGGATAAAAAAAAACAAAGTCAAAGCTACAGGATATTAGGTCCAGGATTCCCTGATCCCAGTGCCCCTAATATTAACTACTACGTAATACTCCCTCTTGTGTTCATTCATATGTTGCTTGTGCCTATGGAGGGGAGATATTCTACCTTTCAAAACTTCTGCATTTTAATAACATCAAAGGAGGTCACTCACTTATTAAAGGGGGTAAAATGACCAATCCTCAAACCCTTTTGTTAACTTTAGAGTCATGGGAAATTCGGTAAAAGGGCTAGTCTTGGGTGCAGATAAGTAGACAAGCTGTATATAATAATGACTCCGGGGTCGTTACAAGGATGGTGTCCAAAAACTAAAACTACATGAATGACAGCACAGGAAGAGGACACTGTTTGCAAGTCTAACTTTTATTCTCTAAATTAGCACAGTAAAGGCTGTAGAAAGGAAAGAGAATTCAGCATTTTAGGAAATTATTTATGAAATGTAGATGGGCCTTCAGTTGGGAATAGGGCTGGGCAAAATGTTAGTGGTTCTTTGTTCTTGCAGCTGGCCTGTCGAATTACACAGAGCCAGCACAGTAAATAATACTACTATTGTTTGACTGTGTCAGAGACAGACAGAAGGTACATTTGGACTTGGTCCAAACACCACAAGGGCCACTCATAGTCACAGTGTCCAATTACTGCTTGCTTGACTATAAAATGCACTTTTTTGCTGAGCTAATTTAAGAATGGAAGCTTTTAATGGGGTTTGCATTAAAAGAGTACTGCTGCTCTGGCTTCTGCCTGCAAAAAAAGGTATGCACTGTACAGGAAACATCAAACACATACACAGTAAAAACAATCTGAGTAAGATAATATTTGCATAGCAATAACAACTGTGATAGCAAAATCAGTGCTTTGCAAAGGAGAAAAAAAAAGATCAGGATCTTGAAATAAGCCTTTGCAAAACATGAAGAAGCAGCACAACTGCACTATAACTAGAACGATGAAACAAGTGCACCCATTCTAGTTCTCTGCAAATGCCCACATATTTCATAACTAACTTCTTTCAGTCTTTCACAGAATAACTGACCACAGATTTCACGGTTTTTGAACACTTTTCTTCAAAGTTCAGGCACACTCATTTTCGCTCTTACTGCCAAATGGTTTGTAGGGCACTAAACTCTGTGATCCGTTTTGTAAATGTCCAAAATTCATTTGTATAAGAAATAACTGCTAAAAAAAAATGCATTTACAGAAGATTATTTCTACAGGAGAAAGATCCCATGGGATTAGTGATTCAGAAGCTCTCCCCTCTACAGTAAGTGCATATCAGGGCTTTGATTTTCTTTGCCTATCTATTAGCTAGAGATAAATTTAGGTCTCCTGCTTAGAGCAATCTGCCTACAGTGCACAAAAGATCAGTAGTTGTCAATGATCTATGAAGACTTACTGTGTTTCTCTCCTCTGCCATGCTGACAAGGTGTTAATTTCTCTCTTGGAATAGCAAGTTAAAAAAAAAAAACAAAAAAAAAAAACACAGCAAACTGATAAATTTAGGCAAGGCTTAGCCAAGGACCACATCACTTTTTAAGGCTACTTGCTACCACTGCTCCATCATAGAAGTTTTAAAAATCTTGCATAACAACAATCAATAACAGAATATGGCTATTCTCTAGCTTTAAAATCTTTTTCTTTCCACATTCTTAATACAAACGCTTGCACACTAACTTACACGAAGAGTGTTCACAAAAGCATTTTTGCTCACAGTTGTAGGATGGTTTTAAAATATGTACCACTGGTACAGAAACATTATCAATCCAAACGTTAAAGCCTTCACAAGCTCTATGTAGGTGAGTTCATTCTCCTTCTCTTTTATCTTTGGATGTCTTGCAGAGTGCTTCATTTGGAGAAAGACCTAAAAGCCACATTGGGTAACAAGAAGGGATGAAAGGGTAAACCTGTCTGTTCGTATTTGCCTGTCTTCAACATGGAGAACACAGCAAGCATTCTGTCAAGAAAAATGAGGGTATTCTTTTTTGCTTCTTTGAATCCTCAAAAGACGCATCTTCTTTGTAATAAAAAAGAAGTATCTCAATACTTAAGTCAAAATAGCAAACTTTTCAAAGGCCAGAAACTTAGAGCTGGTCATGCGACTTGTGAATTGGGTACTGTACGTTTGTTTGATATGGCATAAAACTGAGAGAACCTGAAAAATTTCATCTTCAAAATGATAGATATGGACAGTCCTTCCTCTACAAAGTAACCTTCAATTATTAACAGCAGGACTTGTGCTCAGCAGAGTAAAAATTTTCCCACTATCTGAAGTGAAGCTCCCTCCAACAGTCATGGTTGATTCTCGTTCTCTTATGTTATACAGAGACATTAATTCTTCCTTAGCACACATAAAACTATTCATATAGAGGGAACTCTTCACCTACAGAGAAATATTCACATACACACTGTTAAAGTCGGGTTCAGGATGTCACTTACCCAGACACACACACAAAAAAGAGAGAGATTCAGTGTTAAAGCATCTGCTTGTTCCTTAATTCATGCTTTTGCGGGAAAACATATTGGTCTGTGGGTTATGTAAGCTAACTTATAACACCAAGACATTTGTGGTGCTGGGAGTGCAAAGACTAAGGATAGTATACTCATAAATGAGGTTAAAGGAATTACTCCCATGCAACTAGCTGTGAATTCAGCCATCAGAATTACACGACAAGTTGTCTCATATTTTATTTCATTGTAGGCTTAAAAAATAATGGAAGAGTTTTATGTCTGTTAATCTTACTAATTACAGCTCGGGTGGAGATCTTATTATTTTCAGATACAATATTCAACAATTCTTGTGTATGGACTATCTGCGAATGTAAATGTCAATTGGTGTGTACCAAGTCTACGTTCTGAAACATCGAGGACTATGGTACCACAGGGGCCCCTTAGTATGCAAATTATTGACACAATAGAACACAGCAACTCTTTTGAAATCATTATGTTTTATTGTGTCAGGGTCTAGTTGAGGACTCTTTAATCTAAGGATTCTTGAGAAGATAAAATCTAATAGTTCCTCTGGAGCTATAAAGGTCTCTGATGTCATAGGCTATTTGGACACTCCTTATTACAGTATGAAGATTATTAATACTCTGTGTGCAATGACTTTGTGACTCCTTTGTGGTCTATTGTGTCTTTCTACAATTTTATAAGCTTGGTCATCAGGATGGTATGTGAGTCTCCACCACACACACAAAAGAAATAATACTGAAGGAAAAAAATCTTTCCCTTTGCCATCCACCTTGTAAGGAAACTTCAATATTTTACTGGCCTGTGTGTTAAAAACAAACAAACAAATGGAAAAAAAAAAATGAAGTGTAGAAAGTAGTGTTTTGAAACACTTCATGAGAAATTTGAGTCGGATAGATTCACTTTGCATTTAGTTTTGAGAGATTGTTGTGGCCAAACATATTTCATCTGATGGTGTCAGTGGAATTGTGCCCAGTATAACACTCTTTCCAGGCAAAGCAACTTCACTCTGTAATTCTTTTTATGGAAATTACTCTCAGCATTGTCCTGGTGTCCGTGTCTGTGCATGTCAACATGAATGTTTTACTACTATTAGCTGCAAGTTTCCCTCTAGATCAGACACTGAAGAGAGTAATAACTAAAAAAGGAAAACCAAATACAGTAATTTACATTTCAGACTGATGATCTGCCTCAAAACCAGAAGCTCTGAACTCTGTTCCATCTCATAAGCTCTAGGAGCTCTTTCTGCGTTTCCCCAGTGAATCTGGAATTTGCATAGCTATGGACTCACAACCCTTGGCTTAACCTATCCTAAATCTCTCTGGGACTGATACTCAGCTGAGAGCCAGGATTACTAGGATTTAAATATATATCAAATGCAAAAGCGAGGAGTTAGAGCAATTTCTACAGCAGCTACATGGGGTGAGCCTTCATGATGTCTGACAACTGAGTCTGCCATTTCTCAGCTGGAGAGATATAGGGCAGGATTTTTTCATTAGTCAATAAGTGGACCCGTATGCCTATAAAACTCTTTTTTTCTTTTTCATTATTGTTGTCTCTTACTCTTAAGTTTTTGTACTCTGAATCTGTACATTTTTAAAGCTGAATTTCTATAAGTGCGTTGAAATTTTCTGAGTTTTTTACTGTTTTACCCATCATGCTATCTGAAAACACATAAAAGTTAGTAGATATTTATTATTTATATACTACCAGGTGAGACCATTGTTCTATGTGCTACACAAACTCAAAAAGAGAGTCTCAGAGATCAGCAACAACGGGACAAACACAGAAGGCAGCACTGGTCAGCAAGACAGCAGTTTCCTTTATGCCATGTTTTTGGTAGGGATTATAGCAAATGCCTTTCAAGAAAGGACTTCAAAGCAGACAATGTGAACACCTGAAACATATTAGCCAGCAAGGGATGGCAGCAGGAAGTATTTGTTTTCAATTTTAAATAGTGACTGATGGAGGTGACATTCTGGGCTGGGGACAGCAACCCGAAAGAGAAACCCAGGTGGTAAAGGCAGCTGGGAGGATCTTTGGAACTCATGAGAAGCAGTTTACATTTCACTGAACACAGAGAAAGCTATTGGCAGATGAAGGAGAGGACATGGACAGTGAATTTGTCTCAAAAACAATCTCTGAGGAGCATTTTAGGTGAATGTTGCCCTGCAAGATTGAATTTGTCAAAGCCAGAGACAGGTGAAGCTGCATTAGGACAGAATGCAAAACAATAGGAACATCAATGGGAATTTCATAGTACGAACAGTGAAGTTATAATCTTATGGCATTATGCAAAAAAACAAATGGAAGATTTGAACCATACAGAGATGGTGTTTGTTTCTTTTTATATATCAGTCTTCTTTTGCTTTGCAGAAAGTCTTTTTTTGTGTGATCTGCATAGCCAGCAGTATCAAACTGCTGAACCCTTTTTGTGTAGTAAAGAAAATCCAAGGGGACTGTTGCAGCTTTTTCTCAGGAAGTGGCACGCACAGTTTCTTTGGGAAGCAAGGATTGTGGGTGTCCATTGTGATTTCAACCTTAAGACACTTTGCAGTTTGTGGCTGAAGTACAGCAGCAAATTACTGTCTCATTGTGTAAAAGGAACCGTCAGTGTTTTCTGCAAGCATGCCTCAACATGACCCTTAAACTACCTCCTCTTACATTATGTTCACCTAAATGTACGCACGTTTAAATGCATTAGGAAGTTAATGTTCAGTAATAGAGCAAAATAGAGCAAAAAGAAAATGGGTAAGGTCCCTTTAAATATTTTAACCATTTAGCGACACTCAACACGTTATATATTTGGAGATCTTCCAGAGCAGCAGCATGGTCTGCATGTGGAGCAGACCCTGCATGTGTGGGTTTACCTGTCCCTTCTTTGACAGAGAAGAAACTGTTCTTGAAAGCTGTTCTGTATAAACTCAAAATCTACCTGTTTGCTCATAAAGTATCAGAGCCATAAGAATCAGGAAGCTTAATCAGGAAGCAGTTTCAAATAAGCAGATTCAGGATTTCTTTCAAACTACTGAATTTTGGATTATACTGAAACTTTACTACTTCTTGTTGGAATTTGCAACATTTTCAAGATCCCCAGATTCAAGGAGTGATATTCTTAAGTTGTTATGATCAAATATCTTCTGGTTGAGTGATCAGCATTTGCTTTCTCTCAGACTGTGCTTGTTTGGATTAAAAATATAATTAAAAATATTCCTATGGCAGACCAAGAACTAAAACTAAGCTTGTATAACCATACAATTCAAGAAATCCACAGAAGTGAAACTTGAAGCTCTTTGCCCTTGAGATAAGTGAGGTTGTCTTTACTTAGTAGACTGCTTTTGGGTTCCACATTTTTTTCCACTCCAGTATTTTCTTGGTCTAATCTCAGCACTGGAATAGTATATAACCATGGGTCATGTCACTACTCAAGGTACTAGCTTAGATGAAGAACTGATGAACTGATCACACCCAACACAAAACATTCCAATCCCTGACTCCTTTCCTTTCTGCTCCTCTTTAGGAAATATTTAACAAAACGTGATTGGAGGAGATATATTCTAGGTTTCTAGATCCAATCCTCTAGAACAATTCGTTCCATTAATTATTACATTTTGTAGTTTTTCATGCAGAAAAAGAATATATGAATCTAATAGACAGTCCAAATTCCATCTCCATTCCAAAGAGTCAGAGAACAAAACTCTTCTAGACACTGAAACACTTAACTTTTTCCTCTCCACTGCAGTCTTCAACATAAATATAAGATTTTTGTGACATTACAGCAAGTGTCATATAATATCAAAAGCAAGGCTGTTTAAATTTCAGACTATTTGGAAGCCATGTCAGAGAAACATTGCTGGTCAGTTAAGCAGTAGGAAACTGATTCATGACATCCAGTAAGAATTTCCACAGTGTAATCATTTCCACCTAAGCTGGCTGTGTAGACATCCTTCATAATCAACAGAGAAAATCAGAGAAAATAAACATTTCTTGGGCATAATTACTTACTTTCTTTTAAGGAAACCATCTCAGACAAGTTAATGCCCGAATTGATGCCTTGTAGATATGCCTTTGTCTCTGATCAGTTCCTAGAGTCCAGATTTGGATTGTTCAAATTGTGGTGCCTCCTTTTTAGGAGGTTGAAGCAGGTGGAGATACCTTTTGGGCAATGTAAGTCCAGTTCAGACCAAGTTCTCTGTGGTGCTCCTTCATTACCTTTACATGATAGCCTGGTGGGCCATTTAACTTTCAGAACAGTCATGTCTTCTCTTTGTTAACAAAATAGGAATTGGCTTTGTATTCTGACCTATTTTAGTGGTACATTTTTCCTCCAATACATTCAGTGGCATACGTAAAACAAACAAACAAACCAACCACTTTTAAATTTAACTGAACTGTACAAACTATTCTAGTTCAGCAAAGCACTTGATTATGTAAGCGAAGTTAAGCAGGTGCCTGAATTCATCACTGAATTAGAGACATAAGATATCAGTGTAACAAAAGTAATTTTCAACGTGCCTATTTATTGACTTACTGACTTGATGTTTCGTAAGGTGAACATAGACATGTCCCTGAAAACCAGACAAGATATTCACTTCATTTTTTTAAATCTCCAGTTACACTGGGGTTCTGGGATTCTCTACCACAGAAATGTTTTAATGAGACCCAGTTAAGCCTCCATTAAAAGATTTTCATTAACTTTCATGGGACTGAGATTAGGCTCTTGGCTGCCAAGGCTATAAATCTGTTCAAATAATCTTAGAGGAGAGGACAGGAGAACATAATCACCTGACAGATATTCATTTACCATAAGGAATGTGCATCCTCTGGTACCTCACGTATTCATGAACTGCAGGAGCTGTGGCATAAATAAACATGAATTATCAAGAATTTTTTATTTGCTGGCAATGATACCAAATATCCCAGATCAGACAGGAAAGAAACCATTTAAAAAGCAACTGAAGAAATACTTTCATTGTGTACAGTCACATCTTAAAATCAAACTTTTGAAATAAAAATAAAAAGTCTGAATATTTTCTTATAGATTGATTAAGCAAATTTTGAACAAATAAAATTAGAAGAATTTAGAAGAAAATAGTAGACAAAATACTGAAAGATATGAGTGAACAAGTGTAAACTACCAGTCTTACTACATTACAGCATACTGTGTTTGCAAGAACAAAGGCCACTAACAGATATTCATAAGTTACTTTATGTATCTCATGAACATAAGACAGGTCTTATTAACTCGTTCTTCTTCAGTTCCTTATTTTGGATAATCTAGTTTGATGAGTAACAGCATGCATTTTTTCCCAAATTTGTAAAGTTTCGCAACTGTTGATGTTAGCTGCCAATTCCATTTTTCATGTATAATACTTCCAGTGCATGCGCTGGTCAGGAAAGAAATTTTTTCTTCTCCTAAAAATTACTTTTGCTTTTATAGCACTGCACGTTTAAAACAGCAAGTCAGAAACAAACAGAAACATTTTTGGATGTAAATACTCACGTGTTGGGAGTTTTTAGAATGAATGAATCACAGAATCACCAAGGTTGGGAAAGATCTCGAAGATCGTCCAGTCCAACCGTCCACCTATCACCAATATTTCTCACTAAACCATGTCCCTCAGTGCAATGTAGTTTCATTAGGTAGCCCATGAAAGCAATGTAAGTGTGTACAGTTTTCAACCAAATCTACCTTTGAGACATAAAGTAAACCATGCAACCATGTAAGAATATGCAACAGAACAATTGCAGTAGCAAATTCTAAGGGGAAAATATTTAAACTCCCGAATCCCTAAAAAAAACCACAAAGAGTGATCTCTGCCTTCTCTGCCTTCTTCAGTGAGGAAAGAAAGCAAAATGGAAAGATCCGTTTAAGAGAAAAAGGCCCTCTCATATGTTGGGGAAAAAAAAAAAAAAAGAAAAGAAAAGAAAAAAAAAGGATCAGAATAAAAGGATGCAGTTCAGCAAATTATTTGGTCTTTGAAAGTAAAGGTATATTCTTTACTTTGCCAGTTTTTAATGCAATTATTTCTATTATTTTTACTTCAGCAATGCCTTGGGGCCCCATGTGAGATCAGATCCCCTCTGCAAACACAGTGGGAAAGTTCTTACCTCAAATACATTACAGTCTAAATAGACTATACACAGAAAGGATGAAGAAGGGAACAGAAGCACTATGGTGTGCTCAGATATTATACAATAGACCACAGCATATCTACCAACAGATTTAAGGTTTGTGCCCTTATATTCACTGCCTTGACCAGATTGGCTCAAGAATATTTGTGCCCTTATATTCACTGCCTTGACCAGATTGGCTCAAGAATAATGTTCTCTCATGTTGAACTACAAATATACATGGCAATGTAATACCAAGATTTAATATGAACCGTGCCTCTGGTGAGAGCCCATATTCATACACATAAGCAACATAAGTTTCACATGGTCAAGAGCGTTTTCAATTTAGGGAAAAAAATAACGTTACAGACTTTATCCTTTTAGCATTCAGCCCTTATAGCTTATTTATAAGCAGTGGCTGAATCTCAAAATGACACTTGGAGCTCAGAGTACCAGTAGCAAGCAGAGATTTGCTTGCAAATAAAGCCAATTGATTCCTAGGGGGTTCTCTTTGAGTACTGTGTAAGTCAGTCTTGTTATGCTGAAAAAAAAAAAAAAAAAAAAAAAAAGCTTGCATATTTACTTACAAATGGTTAACTCCATAAGCTCATACCTGATCAGAATGCAGTAATAAGAAATCATAAATTTCTCTGTCCAACATGTAACTGCTCTTATAAGGAAACATCTCTGTCGGGATTTTTTTGTTGTTGTTGTTCTTCATAAAACAAATGACAATAAAGGATGACAGATTTTTTAAAATTTGAATGAAAATTTCTTTACACAGTATTAAGGACCAAACTGTGACACTTCTCTCACTCTGAGTCCTTCATCCTTACTGCACAAATCCTCAAGTTAAAATCAGAAGACTGTTGTTTGAATTTGACTTTCTACAAAGCAAATTTACTATAAGCTAAATTTGCAATAGTGCTTAACAATTAGTGTTATCCTTTCCATAATAAGAAGACTGGCAAGATGCATTTCTGCAAAGTATTTCTGGTACAAGCAGTCTTAAAGATGTAGTCTATAAAGTTCTAAAAAGAACCCAAGGAAAGGATTTGCAAGCTGAGAAAACAGCCAGTCAGCTCAGTTTCACTTCCAGCAAATAACTAGTTGAAGACTGAAAACGCAAATTAAATAGGGTGGTGTACCTTGCAAGCAAAGCTTGCTTTCTTTCACTTGCTTCCTTAGATTATTGGGTTTAATGAGATGTCTTTGTCATCCAGAAAAAAAAAAATAAAATTAGATTTCACTAGGGAAGTCACAAAAAAATTCCAAAAACACGAAACAGGGTATGACATATCTCTGTGCCCTAGCCATGCACTGTCAGCTCCGACTGATTCCAGGAAGTGCTAAGAATTGGGAAAAAGATACTCATCACCTCACACAAATGGGAATTTTCACTGGAATGCTGAGGCTGGCTCTCAAGGAGTCAAACTCTCCACCCAGGTTACTCCCTGAATTCAGCCTACAGCTTTATCTAGAACTGGTTATTCCAAACTCAGCACTGGAGGATAAAGCCTCCCTTTTTCTTATTTCCCCTGTTAAGTACTCCTGTGTACTTTTCCCAGACTAAACAAGCAACCCTGACCTGCAGCCATTTACTCTAACACAAACAATTAACTTAAAGCATTTGTCCTAACACGAATTCTGGCTCCGCAACAACCCAGCATTCCTATGGGAAACAGCCCAAATTAATAACAGCCTTCTTTCAGCAATACCTGAAGTGCCCTCTCTTAAAAGAGAGAGATAAGAAAGCTTTTTTTTTTTTTTTTTTTGAACTTCTTTCCCCCCACTCCTTTCAACTAAAACAATTAATTTGAAGACAAAAATGACCTCTCACAGAACACTTATGGTACTCATTGTAGTGAATACGTTCATCATTTATGTCCCTTTATCACATCACTTTTTTTCTTTTTTTCCCCTATGAAAACATGAGAGTTAAAGCACTAATCAGATTTCCAATATAATAACCTATTTTCACACGCTCTCTCTAGTCATTACACTGTTTTCGTGGTGGACTCTGTCCAAAAGAGATGTAAATAAGATGGGTTTATTCCCCTCACTTCCTTCAAAGTTTGACTGAGGTCCATTTGCCATTTCAAATCACATAGAGGAAAAAAAAACATGGGTTTGTTCCCATAATTTGAAAAATAATCTTAGAATTGTTTCGTTCCTCTAAATCCATCTGCTGGTCTAATCACATCTGTGGCCTCTCCCAGGTTCCATGAGATGAGCAAATAGCCAACATCTGCATATCTCTGAGATGCTGATCTTAGTGAGAGACATCTTCTCCATCTGAAAACTCTTTGAAGTCACTGTTCATTTTAAGACTAATAAACATTGATACCAGAGAAACTGTGTTCCCTATTTTCCCACTCTTAGCTATATACCCCCTATCTTCTTCATTAAAACACGTTTAAAACTACATTTATGAGAGTCCTCTGCCTTCAAATCCCTCTGTGCAACATCAGTGCTTTCCTCATGTGTGCTTCTACTGAAAAATGAAATGTCCTGTGCATTCACCACAGACAATTTCAGATTTGCACCATTCTGTTCCCTCTTTTCATAAGCCCTAGAAAAGTCTCCCCAGCATAGGGCAATATAAGAATGGGTAATTTCCTGTTTCCTTGTAGAACATCTTTTTCTTGCTCTTTTTATTCAGCTGGTACTAATTAAACTCTGCTTGCATTCAGTCTATTGAGGTGAGGAGTGCTTTGGAACTTGATTCTCTGAACGTTAGGCTGGATTATTCATGGGTTAGTGATTGGACTAGATGACCTTAGTGGCCTTTCCATCCTTAATGATTCTACAGTTCTCTTCTTTGTCCTGCTCTAAATTCTGCTGATTTCAAAATCTCACAATATCTATTCAACATGCATTTAAGATCTTACCCTCTCAGCTACTGTTGTGGTCCACTACAAATGGAGGAAAAAAACAGAAAAGTATACTACAGTATATTCTGGGACACA